>JASDDO010000004.1:256853762-258053762 GCA_030015575.1 Agapanthus africanus
GTCGGCGTTCATACATGTTCGAGAGACTACGAAGTCTAGACGGGGTCTTCCGGGAACAGCCAGACACGCTATAAAGGTTGTAGCACCTCTCTACTCTTTCTTCTTGCTTTTTATTTTTTACTAGATACTAGTGTTTAGACGATTTTTGGCGTACGTTTGATCGTGCTCCTACGGAATTTTTGTTTTCCGTCCAGTCCCACTTCCGCTGCGCGCACGCCCGGAGCACGCCCGGCTTTACAGTGGTATATGAGCCAACCAAGCACTAGGACTAGCTTAGGCGGTGTTTTTGTTTCGATTGACAATTTTCCGATTCCAATTTCCAAGTTAAAACTCTTTCTCTGTTCGAATTTTTAAAATCGTTTTAAATTTTTTTAAAGTATTGCAGAATGTTGGTTTTTATGTGAAAATGAAGTGGGAGAAAACTGGGCGGGTTTGTCAAAAATTGACCGCCGGTAGCTACTTATGGGTGGTTTTTTTTGTCACCATATGCCTCCAGTTTTCTCTGGGGGCTTAAACTTGTAGAAATAAGATTTTTAGTATAATTTGTTTTTCCCAGTATTGAGATTTGATCTCGTATTGTTTCGGAAAGTTATCAATCAAAATTGTAACATCATAGCATTTCTGTATTGATGATGTTAAAATGTTTAACTCAGTTAACATGATGATACATACTTGCTGATATGTATTTGTGAGTTTGTGATGTTCTATGTCAAGATTATTTGGTTTGGATTGGATTGTCGTGAAATGAATAGCCCAGTGCGTAATTGGATGTTGCGAGTTATCTGTTTCATTTCATTCATGTTGTAACCAAAAATGTATATTCTTTTTTTTGGAGCGAGCGGTCGACATGTGGCCGTCCTTTCCGCTTATTGTATTATTATTTGTCGGGACTCGATCAGGTTGCGATTGATATTACCATTGTATTAATACAGGTATTAGGTTTACCCCACGGAGAAGTGCACTGGCAGCTGGGTTCAAGATTACAGCGGGTGGCTATCTCAAGGCGTTGAGATTGGGGCACTCGATTCTAGGATTGGTGGGCTGCTTGCCGCGCTTGTGGGGGGTTAGGATAGACCCGTGGAGAAGTGCACAAATTATCGGATTCGAGAAAGTGCTGAGTGGCCCCATCATAATGATGATGTTAGGTCGTCTCGTTTCTCGGATTAGCGGATGACTTGCCACACTTGTAGGGGTCTGTTTTTTATTACGCATGAGCTATTTACGCGACCGAGGAATGTCGCGCTTCGTTTGTAGCTCGAACGAAACGCGGGATTCCTAGGTGATCCGACCATTCCAACTTTGTGATGTTATTTTACTGCATGTTGTAATGTGATTTTTTGCATGTGATGGTATATTTATATATGTGATATATAGTGTTTGTGTGTGTGTATAAATGCTATATACGTTTTGCATCCGTGCTAGCCCTGTCCCCGCTCTGTCGTTAGTTAAGTAACATAACGGTGTATGACGGGGCACCGTGACGAATCCGGATGGCATATATGTGCATTATATTTTTCCATTTCATGCTTTTCTGTAATGTTTGTGTGAGAAGGATAATGCTAGATAAGGTGATTATCTAAATGATGGGATTGTATTAATTGCATTAATACAAAGTAAAATAAACCTATACGTTGTAGGAACCAAATTTTTATAAAGGGGAAATTTTATTCGATTCTTTTTCTTTGCATCGTGGCATTCGGTTAGGAATGTCTTGCATCTCATTCGATGAGGAAAGAGCCTTGATCCCGTCACTCGGAGTTCGCTATTGGGTAAAAGTTTGTGTTACTAAAATTGTTTTTGTAGCCGTATTATTTTGCTTTGCGTTGGGGTATTCGATTAGGAATATCCCGCACCTCATTCGATGAGGAAAGAGTCTAAATCCCTTCACGGGGAGTTCACTCTTGAGCAAAAGTCTACGCGACTATAAACTTTCAAAACCACTCGGTTCCTACGATGAGATCAAGTTCATTACATTAATAGTCTTCTTCAAAACCAGCCGTAGCCCTCTGTTATTTCAGGAACCAGAATACATAGTATTCGTGCTACGTTTGTTGGCTTCCGTCAAGGCGTAGTGTACGGTAGTTAAGTGATGCCTTCCTACTAGCATTTGATACGGTTAGCCGGGGCAGTCGCACAACCTTGTTGGCTTTCGTCAAGGACTTGCGCGGGTGGGTTCGAGTTAATCATGAAATGAGGGGTTGAACTTGACTAGCGGTCTATAATTTGTTGGTATCCGTCAAAGTTATAGGTTGTTAAGGGTAAAAACCGATATCGGGATTTTCAAGTGTTGAAACTTGCAATGAGATTGCATACGTTCTATTTAGTGGGGTGACTTGTTGGCATCCATCAAGGTTATCACGCCATGATATTTAGGTCCCGATTCCTACTGTGAGTAATAGTTACTCCCAAGAAATTTTCTATACGAAATCCTGGCTAGTTTTCCTTTTAGGGTTTGAAGGAGAATTTGACAGAACAGTGGGAGCCATCCTTATTAGATAAATATACCAATCTAATCTAGGTTAGATTGCTTGCTATGTGTTTCTTTCTCTCTGTCTGGCAGCGACCCTGGACTGATCTTAAACTAAGACCCATTAACCACATTGACCGACCTTTTTAGAAACTCATAGCTTTGGAATATCTGGATTGCCTTAATCCATGACATGGTCGGATATGTCCTTACCTATCCTATTTCCCTTTCTGCTAACTCCAGAACCTTCTGTATTCGGTACAGAGATCTATATTGCTTGGAAGGCCATCGTATGGTTAGATACGAACTCGATGAAACTGTTTCGGTCTGAGGATGGTCAATGGTTCTGGATTAGATGAATTGTTCGTTTGTCTCTCCCTTTTACCTTATCTCAAGTTCGAGAGCTCCTTATAATAAGGAGTGTATACCAGTTACACTTATTGGATATCTTCTTCCAATCCCGAAGCTGGTGCTGAAGGAATTGAAAGAAGAAAACCAACTACCATAAGTTCGGTATACAGAAAGCTAAAATGGAGAGACATCAATATGGCTTAAAATGAGAAAAGGAAATTGCGACTACTGTCATGAACCTGGGCAATGAAAAAGGCAATATTGAGAATAACCAACTAACCCCACTTAAACATTTTGATATTTTGGATTTCCCGTGTGTGTCTGTATTTTGAAAAACCGGTTCTCAATAAACTCTAACTCGTGGGTATAATGATACCGAATTAGAATCCCACATCTATTGGGCGTTACAGTTGCTGAGAAGGAGCAGAGAATTGAGAATGGATGATTTTATCCTCAATGTCGGTTTTCGGAGCAATTGTTGCTATTGAGAAAAATTATTAGGTGTTGCCTAAACAACACTTTTGGTTTCTTTTATCCAAAAGAATGTTTTTCAATTGACAGCACACGGAAACTGAGTTAGTGAACTCTAGGGATTTTTACATATTGATGTATGTCGTCCGATGTCCATACGGACATGTGGTTGGTTCCAGGTATTACGTATTGAGAATGTGATTCTCTCAGATTGCTCATCCATGGGTGCCCTCCATGATGAGTAATGCTGAGTTACCTTCTTCAATTTTAGGGATGCACTAGAAATAGATGCATATCAATGGATATTGGTTCCACCTAAACAAGTGCCTCTGTTTGTATATGTGATATAGAATGTTGTTCATCTTAAAGTTATTAAGATATGGGGTTATCCGTTTTGTGTTTAAAACTATAATCCGGACAAACCCGAGGCACGTTTCAGCAATAGCAGGTTGTGGGTTATCCCAAGCTTTCACAAAGGATAGCTTCTATCATTTTCAAGTTCAAAGTTGTTTTGTTTTTGACTCGCCACCTCCTTAGTTAAGGAATTTCTTGCAAAAGAAATTAGTGGGAGTTTGGTAGAACTGGAAGTGATTCCAGAACCACAAACGGTTACTGAAAGTTTAGTAGAACCTGAAGATTCAATTGACCCTGACAGACTATAGCTACTCCGTAGATAAAGTAGATAAACTCAACCACCTGAGAGATACTTCGGTTTTCTCGAAGACGGTGACTAAAAGGCTTGCATCATGTGATGATAACCTTACTAGTTATTAGCAGGCCATAGAAAGTGGTGACTTCCGAATGATGGCTGGATGCCAAGTTATCCAAGTTGGACTCCATACACTACAACAAATTATAGATTTTGTTGTGTGCTCCTGAAATGGTAAAACCCATAAGGAGCAAGCAGATCTTTTGAGATCAGTATAAATGGAAAATTATTAACCTAATAAGGACAAACTTGTAGTTAACATGTATTCATCAAATACCTGATGTGGATTGTAATGATATTGTTACTTCATTGTTTGTGCTAAAATCCATACAGATATAACTTTTCACTGTTGTTTTCATGACTATGATATCTGGTATGAGGATGACTATAACGTCTTTCTAAATTGGATTTAGAAGTGTACGGATATATGACTCTACCATAGGGTAGTCTTAGTCAGTGGGAGCAGTGGATAGTGTGCAAGTTGTTTAAGTCTGTTTGTAGACTAAAACAGGCATAGTGGAGATGGATCATCTGTTTTGATGCTACGGTCAAAATGTTTGACTTCATCAAAATTAGATATGAACCTGGTATTTGTAAGAAAGCTGTAGGGAGTACTGTTAGATTCTGCATATTGATGTGGACAACATACTCTTAATAGAAAGTGATATTCCTATACTAAGATTCGGTCAAAATGTTGGTTGTCACATTTGTTTCTTCTTTATGGATTTGGATTAATGATTCTGGTGACTAGGTCTATAGATTTAGATCTAGTAAGGGATTTGAGATTATCTAAATTCAGGTATAATGACACCATTCTAAAGTGGTTTAGAATGGAGGACTCTTAGTGAGGTCAATCATGCGATGTTATATACAAGACCAGATGATACTTTTCACTTGGTGTAGTAAGCAGATATTAATCCAATACGGGAGAAACATAGGAAGAAGTGAAGAACATATGAGATGTTCTTAGTGTATAGTAATGGCAAACTCCTTCGGGAGGGGACTGCCGATTCCAGCTTCCGTAGTGACAAGAGTGACAGAGTGAAAAAGTGTTTGTAGAATAACCGCAATCAATAACGGTGTCGCTTGTAGCTAGCCGAGATGAGTACGGGTCGTCCGCAGGGAAACGTGGAATCTTTTTATCTTACTTTAGACGTGTTGAATAAAATAAACGAAGAGAAGAGGATAGTTTATTTAAGATCTAAATTAATTACGGATGTAAATTATATAAGAAAAATGCTTATAGGGTTCGTTAAGATTTAGTAGGCATGGATGATTAATTAAAGATTACTCATTTTATCCTTTAATAGATTTAAAACTAGATCGACGGTTATGCATGTAGAATAGGGTTTTTGGAGGGAATAGGGTTCCCACTCTTAACCCTTATCTTTGCATGGATCTCCGTTCATGTCTAGCCTTTACCAAAACGATTGTTAACACTAATATCAAATCGTGGTCGTGACTACCAATGAATTGATAGCGCGCCCGATTAGGGTGTTAACAATTCTTTTGATAAAGTTTATAAACTTTATAGGACTTAAAAGGAGTTAAAAGATTTTAATCATCCATTGATCTACATAACCATATGAACCCTAACAAGCGGAGAATTACTCGCGCATGTTGGGAAATGAAGATGAAAAGACATAGAGGGAAAACATAATGTAAAATGCAAAAGAATTAAATAAAACAACTACCTTTATTAATCAACTTGAACAATCTACACTTTATTCCTTAGAAAATGATTACAAAAACTTGGTTTGCTTCTCGAACTCTTCCGAAGGAGGTAGATGAACAGTTGATGATCAGCCTGGATGCGTGAGCCGTCTTGAACTTCTTGATCTCTTCGGCTTGATGACTTGTAACTTTAGCCCTTGGTCCTTTATATAGCTCTCAAAGAAGAAAAACTAGTTACCATATATGGTGACTTTCTAATATGGTGACTTTCCATGCCTGGATTCTGAGTCCCTATCAGTATTGATTTTATGATTTTGGTAGATTTTTGATCCTGACATTTTGAACACCTTGATCTCTTGACTTGAGCTAAATCTTGCACTATATCTCTATGAATAATGTTAGTTTATTTATTAAATTAGAGAGAGTATCTTAATCACTATATATGGTAATAAATCTTTAAGAAACTTGATTAAGAATATTTAATATGCTATGCACTTTATATGGTAATAAATATTTAAGAAACATGATTAAGAATATTTGATATGCTATGCATCTTTTAATTACTAAAATATTATGCATATATTTTGAAATATTATTCTAATCATTTGTATGATATTATATCTTTTAAGAATTGTGATTAGAATATTTGATATGATATGCATATTTTCAATTACCAAAATATTATATAAATATAAAATGCCTATATTTTCCTTCATAATATTAATTATAATATATAAACATATGGAAAATAGTTTTTTGCAGATAAATCCAAATATGTTTAATATTTATAATAAACACCTTTTATTATTTAAGAAATGTAAGGAAAATACTTATACCAAAGTGCAATATTTTCAACTGAACAAATACCCCCAAACTTAACTTTGATCGTCCCGAGCAAACTAGTTATTCAAGAGAAAGAAAAAAAGAAAAAGAAAAACCTAAATAACACACTTTCGTAGGCAAACACGATTGCACTGAGCACGTGCAA
This sequence comes from Agapanthus africanus, assembly GCA_030015575.1. Taxonomy (NCBI): domain Eukaryota; kingdom Viridiplantae; phylum Streptophyta; class Magnoliopsida; order Asparagales; family Amaryllidaceae; genus Agapanthus; species Agapanthus africanus. The sequence continues at coordinate 256,860,423 of JASDDO010000004.1, forward strand.
CAAGCCGTTAAACCTCTAGGTGTCCCTAGTAGGAGGAGTGTTGTCTCCTCAGGGTTTTCAGCGGATTACACCCACAAAATCCTATAATAAAAGAGAGATGGTGAAAGTTACATATAAAGATAAGAACTATAAAAGAAAGAACTTGAAAATAAGAGATTTCAACTACACCAGTTTTTCGGTTGTCATGAGCCCTATCTTAATAGTCATGAAAAGATGTTAGAAATCACATCATCCCTCAATAAAATATCGTCTTTATTCTTCATTCCTATCTTTCTTCCAAACATCGATCATATAACCCTACGTGTGTGTAATAGACATCCCTACACTCAGAAAATTCAATTCAAGCTATTATACTCTTGTCCATCTGCCTCAGTACTTTTTAATTTGATGAATATTTGGATGGATTTGCTCACACACTTTCATGTGACCGTTAATACTTCTTGAGGTACTAACCGACCGATTACTCATATGCTTGCTTATTAGGTGTAGTCCTCGTCTTGCACCACCAAAGGCGTAGCAGTGACTCCCAGACCAGTTGGTCTAAGGCACTGGGTGATGAAGCACCCTCGCTATATTTTTTATTGCTGCCTTAGCGATAACAAAACCAGTGTTCATTTTTCTTCACCATTTTATCTTTTATTTTCCATTTATAATTTCCTTCATACTTTGGCTTTCAGACAAGAGCATTTCAAGGTATCCTCTACTATCCCGAGTTTCAAGACGTGTGTAAGTACGAATAGTAGGGTATCAACATTCAAATGTTTGGCTTCAAGAATAGGAACTATTTTTCAGACTTATTTTTATTCTCGGATTAGTGACTTCTTTCATTTTACTAACTCTTGGGACAACAGCTCATAACTACTTATTAGTAGTTCGTTTAAGAAAACTTCTAATTTTCTTGGTTTTATTAAATTTTTCCAATCTTTTGGATGTAATTTTTCACTATCTAATGTTTTATTATCTTATTTATGTACAAAATTATTTTTTTATCTTTTGAAAAATCTTTTAAAAATTTTTTTATATGTTTTTTTAAAAAATGTTTTGTGCTTATGCAAAGTATGAAGCAAAATGATGCGAAAATAAGCACAAACCTCCCCCAAACTTGTTTTCAACAGTGTCATCACTTTTGTCTTCCGCTAGATCACAAAAACCTGTAAGCCTGGGAGGAAATTCATTAACGGGGGAAAAATATATTAAAGTGAAAATCCTCCCCTAAACTTATTCTTTGGCTCACCATTTTGAGTAAAAAAAATTTCTTTCAAGAGACATATTATAACTCCCCCCAAACTTGAGTTAAACAATATTAATCTTTGAAAATCACAAGAAGGGGTCAAGATTAGTGGTCGATGCCAAGCTTTGCAAAGACCGAAGGTCAACACCAACCATTCGAAAATTTTATCAATGTAATGCTCCAGTTGGTGAAAGAACAAGTTGAAAAGAGCCAAGAAGAAGTGGGGAAAATGTAAGTGGTGGGATAGAATGTGTTTACGTCTCATTTTGGAGAGACGACACAGTGATTGTAATGGATTACTCGCATTCTCTTTATAGTCCAGAAGAAGGGGTGGAGGTTCAATTTCGTTGTATTGAGGTGGATTCATCTCAACACCCGTGTCTTTCAAAAATGCGAGTTCTTCAGCGAAAATTTCCTCAAAACTCTCATCTATACCCCGGAGAATAATCTCAACAGTAAGAACGGGATGATACTCTGACTCCATGAAATGTTCACATTAAGCGTTAGATGTTGACCCGGACAACTCGAAAGAAGGGTCAGTATGTGTATAATACTTATCTGGGTCAAACAACAACGTATGAAAAGAGTCTAGATCAGTATTGTGAAGCTGTTCAAATTTGCTGCTGTCGACATCCATTAATTCGACAGAACATACTCGAGCATGAGGTTCGGAGGCTTCACTTCCCAACTTATAAATGTTAAGTTCAATTGACCTATTCCCGAAAGATAGGATCATAGAACCGTTTCGACAATTGATTACAGCGTTGGAAGTCGCAAGAAAAGGTCGACCCAGAATCACCGGAATTTGGTTCCGTGGGTTTGCTACAGGTTGTGTATCTAGAACAATAAAGTCCACCGGGAAGATAAATTCCCCGACTTTTATTAACACATCCTCTAACATACCCCTTGGTTTGGTGATAGATCGATCAACCATCTGTAAAGTGCATTGCGATGGTTTTAATTCTCCGATACCCAATTGCTCATACACAGAATAAGGAAGCAAGTTAACACTAGCGCCTAAGTCGAGTAAAGCACGATTGATATTTTTACCCCCAATAGAAATAGAGATTGTAGGATAGCCTGGGTCCTTACGTTTCTTGGGTAATTGCTATGTAAAATCTGTGCTTACATTACTCGACATGAAAACTTTTTTCGGCACTTGAGTTTTTCTCTTCCTAGTGCACAAGTTCTTAAGTATTTTCTCATAAGCTGGAACTTGTTGTATAGCATCTAGGAGAGTAATATTTACGTTAACTTGCTTAAACATTTACACAACCTTCTCCATTTGTGCATTCGGTTTGTTGGACTTCAATCTATCTGGAAATGGAGCTTTATCAATAAGGGTTGGGTCCAACGTATGTGGAGAAGTTTGTGGGGGTGTAAAGGATGAAGTGGGTGGAGGGTTCGAGCCTTGGGGAAAACGGAGAATAGGCTCGGAAGAAGAAGGTAAACTAGACGAAATAGGGTAAGAAGTAGAAGTGGAAGTGGAAGCCGGGGGTTCAATTTGTTCCTCAATATCAGTTTCAATCTGTTCACCCACATGGTTATCCAATACTCTTCCAGATCTCAACGCGGCAAGTTCATTCACATTATACCGTGAGGATCCAGGATCAGATAGGGGTTGAGATGGATGATTCCCTTTCTCTCTAGCACTCATTGCTGCAGTCAGTTGTGCAATTTGTTCTTTTATCAATTTGATACTCTCACCGTGGGAAACGGTGTTTTGCACTAACGTATGGATAGAAGACGTTAAAATGTCATTCGTTCGCATGGACTGTGCAATGAACATATCGAGTGCAGAGGGTTTATCGGTACCGGCAGAAGAAGGATCAAAGTTGTTGGCCGGGTTTTGTAAAGGTTGTGGTTGAAAGGGGTGCTGACTCAGTTGTGGTGGTTGCTGTTGCTGTGGAGGGACCCTTTGGAAGTCATTTGGGTTTGGAACCGTATTTTGAGTTTGGTGTTGGTTCCGAGCAACATTAGGGTGATTCCTCCAACCTTGATTATAAGTAGAAGAAGAAGGATCGTTTCCAGGTCTTTGCTGCTGAAAAGTAGCATTAGTGTGCTCTTGACCTTGAAACGGTACATTCAAAGGACATTCTTCCGTCAAATGTGATGGGTTGGAACAGCAACCACACACGTTTTTGGGAAGTGTGTATTGGGTTAGGGAGGCTGAAGAAACTCTGTTTTCTATAGCGTCGAGTTTCCTTTCTATTGCAGCCATTTCGGCTTTCATTGTGACGGAAACATCGAGCTGATTGATACCTTCCCTAGACAATGGTTGACTAACACTTTCCCATTGTAAAGTGTTTTGAGCAAGATCTTCTAGGTATTTCCAAGCTTCACCATCATCTTTAGACAGGAATTGACATTGACACATGGTTTCAAGTATCTGTTTTGTCGTGATATCAATACCCTCATAGATAATTCGGCACAGATCCCATCTAGGGATTCCGTGATGAGGACATTGTAAAAGAAGATTCTTGAACCGTTCAAATCATTTCCAAAATGGTTCATTGGGAAGTTGGGTAAATTGGAAGATTTCGCTCCGAACACGGGCGGTCTTATGATTGGGATAAAATTTCTTCAGGAACGCTATAACGAATTCGTCCCATGTTGAAATAGAATGTGCGGGTATGTTATAAAGCCACTTCTCGGCTAAATCGCACAAAGTGAACGGGAGAATACGTAAACGCATAGCATCCATAGAAAGTTGTGAAGTACCCATCAAAGCACATACGTTTTCGAATTTGGTGATAAAAACGTATGCGTCTTCAGAATCGAGCCCGTGAAATTTGGGTAAAAGTTTGATGAAATGAGGTTTAATTTTGAAATTATCCCCATTGGCTGGTGGAATGGAAAGACAAGTGTGAAGGGGCCCACGTGTAGGGTAGCATCTCTCCTGGAGAGAAATGCGTGGAGGATTCTGCGCACCTGCGGGCGGTGGCAGAGTTGTGTTAAAGTTTGATGGATATCCGTCCATCGCGGTCGTGGTGGGTGGTGGGGGAAAAGAAGATGAAGAAGCACCGACTTCGGAGTCGATAGCAGGAATGCGGACAAGACGGGCACTAGAATCCCGTGTCCAGCCGAGCATGCACTAAGCAGGTTTAGCCCAAGTGGCAGCGTGTGTGATTAAAAATTTGGTTTGTTTTGAAAAGTGTGTAGGACTTAGACAAATCACACAAAAATGCACAAACAACCCTAGAACTAAGGTTACCTAGGTCAAGTCTCTAGACCGCTCCTAGACTTCCCAAGGACAAGCCGCAGGATCAATCCTCTACCACCTCTTTACTACTCTTGTAGCCAAGTAAGTGCCATGTAAGTGGGAGGTTCTCCACTACTTAAGTAGCGGGCCTAATTAAGTAACCACTTTCCTTAGACACACTTGCCTAGACACCACAAAAGTAATGCGGATAAGCGATAGATTACCTACGACCTTCCTTTGTCCTTATTGAGCGCGACAGTTCTTAGAGTCTTTTCTAGATATTTTTTTAATTAATGTAGGGTTGATGCGGATGCTCGTTTTGTGATTTGTGGGGCCTAGGAAGGGTGATGAAATCCCCACCTAATCTGAATTGTGGTCTTGCCCCTTAAAGTCCATATTAAAATATGCAACAACAAACCAATAACAAAACTTTTGCAAAAAGATTTTTGAGCGGCGATATTTTACAAAGAATCCTGCAGAAAAAATATTTTATTTGATTTCAGAGGAGAGAGAAAGATGTAAAGAAGATACCAGAGAAATTGGAAACCCTAAATCCCTTAATGAGCCGCGGTTCCGCCGCCAATTGGCTCTTTATGCGGCGGTTCCGCCGCCGACTAGGAAGATCTGATGAAATTTTTTGCTACGTAGCCTCCCTTCCTCCTCTGGCTATTTATGAATGTCTTTGATTCTTTGTTTCCTCAAATCTGTGACTCCAGATTCCCTCGCAAAATTCACACAATAATCATTAAATATATAATTTGCAGTTTTGTTTATTTTAATGATATAGATCGAATAAGAATTCAACACGAGTAGTAAGAAAAAAATATTACGCACGTATCAACGGCGCCATTTGATTGATGTGAAAAAGTGTTTGTAGAATAACCGCAATCAATAACGGTATCGCTTGTAGCTAGCCGAGACGAGTACGGGTCGTCCGCAGGGAAATGTGGAATCTTTTTATCTTACTTTAGACGTGTTGAATAAAATAAACGAAGAGAAGAGGATAGTTTATTTAAGATCTAAATTAATTACGGATGTAAATTATATAAGAAAAATGCTTGTAGGGTTCGTTAAGATTTAGTAGGCATAGATGATTAATTAAAGATTACTCATTTTATCCTTTAATAGATTTAAAACTAGATCGACGGTTATGCATGTAGAATAGGGTTTTTGGAGGGAATAGGGTTCCCACTCTTATCCCTTATCTTTGCATGGATCTCCGTTCATGTCTAGCGTTTACCTAAACGATTGTTAACACTAATCTCAAATCGTGGTCGTGACTACCAATGAATTGATAGCGCACCCGATTAGGGTGTTAACAATTCTTTTGATAAAGTTCATAAACTTTATAGGACTTAAAAAGAGTTAAAAGATTTTAATCATCCATTTATCTACATAACCATATGCACCCTAATAAGCGGAGAATTACTCGCGCATGTTGGGAAAAGAAGATGAAAAGTCAGAGAGGGAAAACATAATGTAAAATGCAAAAGAATTAAATAAAACAACTACCTTTATTAATCAACTTGAATAATCTACACTTTATTCAATAGAAAATGATTACAAAAACTTGGTTTGCTTCTCGAACTCTTCCGAAGGAGGTAGATGAACAGTTGATGATCATCCTGGATGCGTGAGCCGTCTTGGACTTCGTGATCTCTTCGGCTTGATGACTTCTAACTTTAGCCCTTGGTCCTTTATATAGCCCTCAAAGAAGAAAAACTAGTTACCATATATGGTGACTTTCTAATATGGTGACTTTCCATGCCTAGATTCTGAGTCCCTGTCAGTATTGATTTTATGATTTTGGCATATTTTTGATCTTGACATCTTGAACACCTTGATCTCTTGACTTGAGCTAAATCTTGCACTATATCTCTATGAATAATGTTAGTTTATTTATTAAATTAGAGAGAGTATCTTAATCACTATATATGGTAATAAATCTTTATGAAACTTGATTAAGAATATTTAATATGCTATGCACTTTATATGGTAATAAATCTTTAAGAAACACGATTAAGAATATTTGATATGCTATGCATCTCTTAATTACTAAAATATTATGCATCTATTTTGAAATATTATTCTAACCATTTGTATGATATTATATCTTTTAAGAATTGTGATTAGAATATTTGATATAATATGCATATTTTCAAATACCAAAATATTATATAAATATAAAATGCATATATTTTCCTTCATAATATTAATTATAATATATAAACATATGGCAAATAGTATTTTGCAGATAAATCCAAATATGTTTAATATTTATAATAAACACCTTTTATTATTTAAGAAATGTAAGGAAAATACTTATACCAAAGTGCAATATTTTCAACTGAACAAGTATCTGTCATGAGTCATTAGTTTACCCTCTTCTGAGGAGCAGTATATTGGAAGAGTTCCAAACGAGATACTAGTGTAGTCGTGGCGCTTGATGTTGATTTTGAATCAGTAAAGGATACATCCTAAGTATTTGTTTGGATAAATATGTTCATTTGTGAACAAGGTCTCATCAGCTATCCAAACAATATTTTAAGGTAAGTATCACTCATTTCAGGAGATAGTTGATCTCCTTGAAGTTGAGATTCAGAGAGATACAGTTAGAAACATAGAAGCGGTTCCACTCACTGAGGCTATTTCTCAAACACAGTTTGCGAAACTGTTAGTACAAAAGTTGGGTATGCAGCAGCACATGAGATGTGTGTATCCGATACCGTAATAATTGGCCTTGAGTGCAAGTGAGAGATTGTTGGATATAGATGCCCTCAAGGCAATTATCATAATTGTAGGAATGCAATTACTGAAATCATGAGGACCTATACAGAGAACAATTTTACTCGAGATGATAGTATGCTATTTGGTTTGTCTTTATCTGACATGTGTATACGTGTTACTAGTTATCGCGTATCGCTAATACATGAGATAAAGCCCATATGATATTTTCGTAACTACCAGATTATGATACGGATCATACTAGTAGGGCCTGGTAGTTTATAAGCACATCCTTAAATGTACCTAGTCATAGGAGTATCGAGACTGGGTATTGGGACTCCAGTTTAGATTAGTGTATACATTTCATGACCCTGTATGGGGCGATGGCTGATCTCATAGCCATTGGTGTTTGACATTGATGATTGTATATACAGGTGCTCATTGGATGAGTTACACTGGACGGACTTGCCGAGAACTTCTAGATGATATTATATTAATGTCAGATAGCAGTTCTCTGGTGATATGAGTACAGGGTAGTCCCTATACCTGATATCGCCATAGTGTCTTGTATGTGCTCCCACTGTACTTAGATTAGTACCCTACCAAGGCTCTATTGAGTCGTGCAAACATGTTTTAGTTGGGTACAGTCCTGAAGCACATGGAGGCGGTGAGCGGTCGAGATAACTCGTCACTCCCGGTATTGTGAGTCGATATCGCACTATGTAGGACACGACTATAGCCAGAAGTCCGTGGAAATGGCAGTAGAGATAAACTGGTAAGTGTTACAACTTGTATCTCTTTGGTTATGAGTCCTCTGTCAGCACGACTTATCAGGTTATTGTGGGTCTGAAAGATTCCACTCCCTGATCCGGTATATGATACTCCTTGACGAAGAGACAAGACTATATGGTGATTGTCCCTTATAGACTTTGTCGGGTCCGGATGAGTTCGCTCATCGACCTGCTTTTATCTTGCTCATATCTGGGTAGCCGTTACGTACAACGAGTGCCACTGACGAGCTTGTGGGTTAACCCGAAAGAGGGTTGAATCCAAAAGTGTTTCAGATTCAATCGGATATGATCCTGTATAACCAACTGCCAGCGTATTGACAGGTCTTTAGAGTCCCGCAATGAAAGTGCCTGCCCGGGCAAAACGCGATGTGACGTACGTATAGGGATACGTGCATGAGTTCGATAAAACGTGTATATTGGATATACATGTTTAATCGGACGACTGTTATACTAGCCGGTTTAAAAGCCGAAATATCTAGTCAAGTGTTGACTTGATAACTGTATTTATGATGCGGTTTCTAGTATAGTGTATATGATACATTCTCTCTACAGTACATGATATTGAGAAGATATTGATAGCATTTCGTTTATGCGATACATGATGTGTACGTGTATAGGATACATGTACTAATACTTATTTAATATATGTATATATATATATATATATATTAATTCCCACCATTAAATATTATGTGTAAATAAATAAATATATATGTGTGTGTGTGTGTGTGTAAATGTATATATATCTTTATATATATATATATATATATATATATATATATATTATTTGTTATGCTTAGTTAATGGTAGGGCCAACCCTCTCTCTTGTTGTAACACTTTGATTTTCCCGTTTGTTTGGTGTTGGTGATAATTAGAAGTCGTGCATGTTTTTATGTTTGTGTGTGCGTAGGATTTATAGTTGTTATGGGTAGTGTGTGTGCATTTTGGGATAGGTCTTGTGCTTGTGTACACCTTGCATACTTAGACTTTTTGTAACTTGTTAACCATTCTTGGTGCATGGTTGCAAGTTTAAATTTTTCCCCATCATTTAATCCTTGCATAAACCATTGATTTTATTCATATCTTAACCCTTTTAATAAATTCAAATCCAAATAAACAAATAGGTATGGTGGTTAGGTGAAGGGTGGACTTTTTGACCCATTTCTTCTCTTCTCTCTCTCTCTTTCCCCCATCTGAATTCTCTGCAGAAATTCCAGCAAATAAACCCCCATTCTCTTCATTTTTCTTCTCCTTTTCACTTCCCTTTGATTCCCAAGCAAAACCCTACCCAAATCAATACTTTTTCCTTCGATAAACCATGAAAACTTGAGGTTTTTGAGGAGTTCTTGGGCAAACCTGCACAACTGAGGGAAAAGCTGAAAACTTTGGTGTCTCTAAGGTTAAATTAAGGTATAAATCTTAATCCTAGCACCCAATTTCCATAACTTGCATGTTTAGTTTAGAAATATCACTTTTTGTGCCATTTTAGTGCTTTTGGAGGGGGTTTAGTGTATCATGTTAAAACTTATGTTGTAGTGGCTTGATTAGCTTATTAACAAGTTTTTGGTGAGTGATTAGACCTAGGTTTGTTTCAGATTTCATCAAAATACCATAAAGTTCCATTTTGTGCAAAGTGTGTGTTTTGAACTGATTTTAGACACTATAAGAATCTGCTGCTATCCGAGACTTTTCAGAACAAATCTAGTGATTGATTTAGCATGTATGTATGGTATGAAGTGCACCGACCAAACCTGGGGACCCAATTCCCAAGTCTGGCCGCCAAAAATGGCATTCTGGCCGCAAATTGCGGCCAGACTGGGGAGGTTTGGGTTGGGGTTTGGGGGTGTGGGTCTCTGCTTATATGTAGGTTATTTTGGTATATATATATTTTCAATATCTTTCCTGTATCAAAATCTGGGGTAGAATACCTATTTTCCCGTATTTCAACCTTTCGCGACACGCGTGTTACGTGTGTGTGGGTTTTGGGTTTCTGCGTATCGCGACGCGTCGGAGTGATTTCAGACGCGTAACCACACGTTTTAGCGTATCGCGCACACGCGCGCTTGGTTCGCGACACGAGTTACTTGTTGGGTTTTAATGTCGCGTTTGTGTGATTTCGAGCTTACATATCGTATATTGTGTAATTCTAGGTTCGCAGGCGAGTACGGCGGACGCAGTGAAGAAAGGGAAGCAGGTTGTTGGCTACACCTAGCGAGAGACTACGGTGAGTAGATTTCACATCTACGGGGATATCGCCCGCATGGCGTTCTACGTCAGGGCAGATAGGACCTTATAGTGTTCCATATATATATTGCATGTTCATGGTCACTAGCTAGTGCATTGCACATCGGATCATAGCATTGTAGTTCATCTATTTGTGACATGACCATATATTCATACTTGATGCCTATATCACATCGGATCATAGCATTGTAGTTCATCTATTTGTGACATGACCATATATTCATACTTGATGCCTATATCACATCGGATCATAGCATTGTAGTTCATCTATTTGTGACATGACCATATATTCATACTTGATGCCTATATCACATCGGATCATAGCATTGTAGTTCATCTATTTGTGACATGACCATATATTCATACTTGATGCCTATATCACGTCGGATCATAGCATTGTAGTTCATCTATTTGTGACATGACCATATATTCATACTTGATGCCTATATCACATCGGATCATAGCATTGTAGTTCATCTATTTGTGACATGACCATATATTCATACTTGATGCCTATATCACATCGGATCATAGCATTGTAGTTCATCTATTTGTGACATTACCATATATTCATACTTGATGCCTATATCACATCGGATCATAGCATTGTAGTTCATCTATTTGTGACATGACCATATATTCATACTTGATGCCTATATCACATCGGATCATAGCATTGTAGTTCATCTATTTGTGACATGACCATATATTCATACTTGATGCCTATATCACATCGGATCATAGCATTGTAGTTCATCTATTTGTGACATGACCATATATTCATACTTGATGCCTATATCACATCGGATCATAGCATTGTTGTTCATCTATTTATGACATGACTTGATATTCATACCTGCTACACATATCATATCGGATCATCATATTGTAGTTTAGTATATATGACATGACTTGATATTCATACCTGCTACACATATCATATCGGATCATCATATTGTAGTTTAGTATATATGACATGACTTGATATTCATACCTGCTACACATATCACATCGGATCATCATACTGTAGTTTATTATATATGACATGACTTGATATTCATACCTGCTACACATATCACATCGGATCATCATACTGTAGTTTATTATATATGACATGACTTGATATTCATACCTGCTACACATATCACATCGGATCATCATACTGTAGTTTATTATATATGACATGACTTGATATTCATACCTGCTACACATATCACATCGGATCATCATACTGTAGTTTATTATATATGACATGACTTGATGTTCATACCTGCTACACATATCACATCGGATCATTGCATGTAGCACATTATATGTGACATGATTTGATATTCATACCTGATGCATATGTCACATCGGATTATTGTCTTGTAACTTATCTATATGTAACTTGACCGGATATTTACATTTGACGCACATATCATATCGGATCATTGACTTGTATTTGTTTGGATTATATGTGATTTCTGGATTTGGGAACCGTGGCTATTTCAAATATGTAATCATTTAAAAACCCGGTTCCCTTGATATGATATTTCGGTGCGTCCACCATGTGTTTTCTCGGTGCTAGAGTGATATATGGAAACCCGAATCGAGGAGGCGGTTGAGGCCGATTACGGGTACATGGTGGACCCGGTATGGTACCCCGGGGCGAGAACGGTTTCGCTGTGCAGTAGACGGTGAGCCTGGCAGAGGGACCACTACCTACCGGTGATTGGTTGGGCCTGATAGTTATCCGGAGTATACTGATCAGAGTCTATAGATGGATGTGGGTGACCCGGACTGACGGGGCCCGATAGATGAGGATTTACGTGTCGATGCTGGACACGAGTATTTATGATATTTGGGTGCCGATGTTGGGCACTCGGGACTCTCAGAGGTGTACAGGATTCGAGGGCCGATGAGGGTGCCGGCGCCTGAGCTATTTGGGGGATCTGGGTGCATTGATGGACACCGATATACATTTATCCCACATTGACTTTCCGTGTAGATACTATATTTCCCCATGCTCAGCATTTATTATTTGTACCTCATCCAGTAGATGCATTACCTGATAGAGCATTTGTACCTCATCCAGTAGATGCATTACCTGATAGAGCATTTGTACCTCATCCAGTAAATGCATTACCTGATAGAGCATTTGTACCTCATCCAGTAGATGCATTACCTGATAGAGCATTTGTACCTCACCCAGTAGATGCAGTACCTGTTAGAGCACCTGCATGATTATTGCACATACCGCTTATCACCTTTTGATATCACCTGTTGGCATATGTTAGAGTAGCGTAGTATGTGCATGCTCGCGATTACCTTTATATGTTATCTCTATTCACGAGTTGGCAACTCACCCCCGTTGTGCCACAGTGTTCGCAGGTTGCCCTTCGGAGTAGTCGCGGCAGGCTGCGGTTGCATCTTTTGACACAGATACCCCCATAGTTGGTGTACTAGCTCTTTTGCTGATAGGTGGGTTTTGTGTGGTATCTGTTTATCTTTCTGTATGTACAGTGTTGTATCTAGTATTCTCCATCTACCATGTATGTATTTGACTTAGAGACAGTGTGAGGACGATGTTGTACTTTTTTTTGTGTTCTGGTGTCGTGCTCGTTGTGAGCCGACTTTTCTTATACAGTTTTTATGCTATCTGTGATGTTCCCACTTGTGGATCTTGAGCTTCGCTACGGCGTCGTATATTATTATCTTGGGATTGTTTACTTAGATTTCTTATCATGTTAGTTGGTGTTTTCATTTAATTCTTATTACACTCTATACTTTCACGGGTTTGTTTTCTGGGTTCCGGTTCCCTTAGTCACGTTACGCCTGTAGACGTTACGTGGTTAAGTGCCGGTCACGGGCCAAACTTTGGGTCGTGACAAAGTTGGTATCAGAGCGTAGGTTTTACCTTTCGGAGTGTAGGATGACCCTGGTATGATGGAGTAGGTAGCTGCGGCAGGGTAGCGTAGCGTGTGTATGTTCCGCGGCATACTCACGACACGGTACACCGCCTACGCGACCTTAGGACTTGTTTATATAAATTTCCTTCTTGAGTATATACATTCTCGTGATTCGATTTCCGTATCCTTATCGAATCCTATTGTTCCTTTCAGCCAATATGCCGCCAAAGACTACGAGGGCTCAGAGAGCGGCCGCGAGGGCCGAGATTCGAGTTGACTCGTCCGAGACGAGGACTGATCCGGGCAGTGCACCCGTTGTACCTGAGCAGACTGTTCCTCCTTTGACAGATCAGATCGCCACGCTAGGGGCTGGTGTGCAGGAGATGCGCCAGACGGTGGGATCTAGCATGCAGGAGATGCGTGACATGATAGGATCGCTAGTTGAGACGCTTCAAGCACAGCGACCAGAGGTAGCTCCACCTGTTCCAGCGACCGCGATGGTACCTACCACACAGCCAGTTGCCCCTGCAGCCACAGAGGTGATTACGGTATCGCTGGCAGACTTCATGAGGCTAAAGCCTCCGGCTTTCACAGGCACCGACACAGCCGAGGACCCCCAGTCCTTCCTTGATAAGATGGCCCGTATATGTCGTTCACTTAGATGCGCGGATGCGAGATGGGTCGAGTTAGCGAGCTTTCGCCTAGAAGGTCTTGCATAGAAGTGGTGTGATTCAGTTGAGAAGGGCAGAGCAGCGGGTCTTCCTCCTATGACCTAGACCGAGTTTGTAGCGCTATTCCTTGCCCGTTTTCTTCCTCAGAGTGTTAGGGATGCCCGAGCACGCAGATTTGAGTCCTTGCGCCAGACACCAGGGATGTCAGTGGCAGAGTACGACGTGCTGTTCACAGAGCTAGCTATCTATGCCCCGTACCTAGTGGCTACTGAGGAGTTACGAGTTAAGAGATTTGTCCGAGGTTTGCTTACACCATTATTCCTTGCTATCAGCGCGCAGCATTACGAGACTTACTCAGCAGCAGTTGATGCGGCATTATTAGTAGAGGAGCGTCTTGCTGAGACTTCGGCAGTTCCAGGGCCGAAGAGAGTTCGTGCCGATACGTCAGTGCAGAGACGGCCATTCCAGCGTCGTGACAGGCACCTTGCAGGTGGCAGAGATTCGAGACGAGGCCGATTGTTTAGCTCCTATCCCCAGGAGGGCCAGAGACCGTCATCAGGATGTTACCGTTGCGGGAGTTCTTATCATCGTGTGCGAGATTGTCCCGAGGTACCCCGGAGTGGGGCGGCAGCACCGCGTGTTACATTACCACCTTCACCACCCCAGACGGCGTTGCCGATAGTACCTGCTGTTACTCCGCATCAGACGCATGCACGGAGAGGTCGTGGTCGTGGAGGATTTATTCATAGAGGACGAGGTGGCCGAGGTAGAGGACAGCCAGCGGCCGGCAGGAGACAGTCAGTTGCAGGAGGAGGACAGGCACGGGTTTTTGCTTTGACGCATCAGGACGCGCAGGCGTCCAATGCGGTGGTCTCAGGTATCCTTTCTGTATGTTCGGTTGATGCACACGTGTTGTTTGATCCCGGATCCACGCACTCGTACGTATCCACACACTTTGTGCCGAGTTTGGGTAGAGAGTCCGGTTTGCTTGGCCAGCCGCTTGTTGTGACTACTCCTGTGGGAGAGTCGTTTGTTGCTAGGCACGTGTTCCGATCCTGTACCGTCCGTATTGGCGAGAGAGAGTTGCCGGTCGACTTGATCCTTCTTGAGATGTTGGACTTCGACGTTCTGTTGGGCATGGATTGGTTAGCCACGTGCTATGCTTCTGTTGACTGCCGCGAGAAGACAGTTCGATTTTGTTTTCCCGGCGAGCCGGTTGTTGTTGTGTTGGGGGACCGTAGTGCTACCCCTCACTGTGTGATTTCTTCTGTTCGCGCTGGACAGCTTTTGCGGAAGGGATGTCAGGGATTTCTCGCATATGTTTGCGATACTAGAGCTACAGAGGTTCCTCTGGATCAGGTTCCGGTAGTTAGCGAGTTCCCTGATGTGTTCCCTGACGAGCTTCCTGGGCTACCGCCCGAGCGTGATATTTCTTTCTGCATTGATTTGGTTCCTGGCACGGGGCCTATTTCAGTACCGCCTTATCGGATGGCCCCGGCGGAACTTAGAGAGTTGAAGGGTCAGTTGCAGGACTTGCTGGATAAGGGACTTATTCGACCCAGTGTTTCTCCTTGGGGTGCTCCAGTCTTGTTCGTCAAGAAGAAGGACGGCAGCATGCGTTTGTGTATTGACTACCGCCAGCTGAACAAGGTGACAGTGCGAAATCGATATCCTTTGCCACGCATCGACGATTTGTTCGACCAGCTTCAGGGGGCAGGATACTTTTCGAGGATCGATTTGCGATCAGGCTACCATCAGCTGCGCGTACGACAGGAGGACATTCCTAGGACGGCTTTCCGCACACGTTACGGCCATTATGAGTTTTTGGTGATGTCGTTCGGACTCACCAACGCGCCAGCAGCATTCATGGACATGATGAACCGTATTTTCCGGCCGTATCTTGACCTGTTCATTATAGTGTTTATTGACGATATCTTGGTGTATTCTCGGAGTAGAGAGGAGCACGAGCAGCACCTGCGGATTTCACTACAGACCTTGAGGGAGCATCAGCTTTTCGCCAAATTCTCCAAGTGTGCCTTCTGGCTAGACAGTGTAGACTTCTTGGGACACGTGATTACACGAGATGGTATATGTGTCGACCCGAGGAAGATAGAGGCAGTTCGGAGTTGGCCTAGACCCACGTCAGTGACGGAGGTTCGTAGCTTTCTAGGGCTGGCAGGTTATTACAGGCGATTTGTGCAGGACTTCTCTCGCATTGCTACACCGTTGACCGGGTTGACCCGGAAGGGAGTTCACTTCGATTGGACAGAGGAGTGTGAGCACAGTTTCCAGCGGTTACAGGCTCTACTGACCACGACACCAGTGCTATCTTTGCCTTCTGGATCAGGCGGATTTGCGGTCTACTGCGATGCTTCACGAGTGGGGCTGGGATGCGTTTTGATGCAGCATGACAGGGTGATTGCGTATGCTTCACGGCAACTAAAGAAACATGAACAGAATTACCCTACTCATGATCTGGAGATGGCTGCGGTGGTCTTTGCACTCAAGATCTGGCGACATTATCTGTATGGAGAGTCGTGCCAGATATTCACCGACCACAAGAGCTTAAAATATATATTTCAGCAACGAGACCTGAACCTTAGACAGCGCCGATGGATGGAGTTAGTGAAGGACTACGATTGTGAGATCTTATATCATCCGGGCAAGGCGAATGTAGTGGCAGATGCGTTGAGCAGGAGGCCCGGGGGTAGTCTATCTTGTGTGAGCGCAGTGCAGAGGCAGTCGTCGGCAGATTGGCAGATCTTATGCGACAGCCGGGTACAGTTTGAGTTTACGCCGATCGGGGGACAGATGGCGCATGTTCGTGCACGCCCACAGTTGCTTGACCGTATATACGAGGCACAGCACAGTGATGGCCGCTGTTCAGAGATCAGGACACAGATGGGACAGGGCAGATTTTCCGAGTTCGTGATCGACGATCAGGGGACACTACGATTTGGGGCTAGACTGTGCGTACCGAATACTGAGGGATTGCGGCGCGAGATTCTTGAGGATGCACATCGATCGGTATATAGTGTTCATCCCGGTTCCACCAAGATGTACCACGATCTGAGAGATGTTTACTGGTGGGACGGTATGAACAGGGATATTGCAGATTTTGTGTCGAGATGCCTGACTTGTCAGCAAGTCAAGGCTGAGCACCAGAGGCCCGCGGGAGAGCTACAGCCATTACCCATTCCGGAGTGGAAATGGGAACAGATATCTATGGACTTCATTGTGGGTCTACCCAGGACTAGTCGAGGGTATGACTCCATCTGGGTGATCGTGGATCGTTTGACGAAAGCGGCTCACTTCCTACCGGTGAAGACGACTTTCGGATTTACTCAGTATGCCCAGGTCTACATTGATCAGATTGTGCGACTGCACGGAGTTCCGACATGCATCGTGTCCGATAGAGGCACCCAGTTTACCAGCCGGCTATGGCAGAGGCTTCAGGAGGCTCTGGGCACTCGCTTGAGTTTCAGCATAGCATTCCATCCGCAGACCGACGGACAGTCAGAGCGGACTATTCAGACTCTCGAGGACATGCTCAGAGCTTGTGTACTAGATTTCGGAGGTAGCTGGGATCATCATTTACCCTTGGTAGAGTTCTCCTACAACAACAGCTACCAGGAGACCATTCAGATGGCACCGTTTGAGGCTCTTTATGGGAGGAAATGCAGGTCGCCTACTTGTTGGACAGAGCTCAGTGAGAGCAGTCTTTTAGGGCCACAGATCGTTGAGGAGACGACAGCGAAGATCCAGTTGATTCGCGATAGGATGAGAGCAGCCCAGAGTAGGCAGAAATCTTATGCGGACCGTCGTCGACGCAGACTTGAGTTTTCTGTTGGTGATCATGTTTTCTTGAGGGTCTCCCCAATGAAGGGCATGATGAGATTTGGGAGGAAGGGGAAGCTTAGTCCCAGATACGTAGGCCCCTTCGAGATCCTTGAGCGTATTGGTACAGTTGCGTATCGATTAGCCCTTCCGCCCAGTTTTCCAGACGTGCACCCCGTATTTCACGTTTCGATGCTCCGCCGATATCTTCATGATCCTTCGCATGCGGTTCAGCACCCGACGATCCAGCTTGAGCGCGATCTTTCCTATGCAGAGCAGCCAGTGATGATCTTGGATCGACAAGTGAAGAAATTGAGGTCGAAGGAGATACCGTCCGTCAAGGTACTTTGGCGTGGACAGAGCAGGGAGGAGGTCACTTGGGAGACCGAGAGCGAGATGAGGAAGAGGTATCCCCATCTTTTTGAAGGTGCGTATGTGTTAGATTTTAAATTCGGGGACCGAATTTCTTTAAGGGGGGTAGATTGTAACACTTTGATTTTCCCGTTTGTTTGGTGTTGGTGATAATTAGAAGTCGTGCATGTTTTTATGTTTGTGTGTGCGTAGGATTTATAGTTGTTATGGGTAGTGTGTGTGCATTTTGGGATAGGTCTTGTGCTTGTGTACACCTTGCATACTTAGACTTTTTGTAACTTGTTAACCATTCTTGGTGCATGGTTGCAAGTTTAAAATTTTCCCCATCATTTAATCCTTGCATAAACCATTGATTTTATTCATATCTTAACCCTTTTAATAAATTCAAATCCAAATAAACAAATAGGTATGGTGGTTAGGTGAAGGGTGGACTTTTTGACCCTTTTCTTCTCTTCTCTCTCTCTCTTTCCCCCATCTGAATTCTCTGCAGAAATTCCAGCAAATAAACCCCCATTCTCTTCATTTTTCTTCTCCTTTTCACTTCCCTTTGATTCCCAAGCAAAACCCTACCCAAATCAATACTTTTTCCTTCGATAAACCATGAAAACTTGAGGTTTTTGAGGAGTTCTTGGGCAAACCTGCACAACTGAGGGAAAAGCTGAAAACTTTGGTGTCTCTAAGGTTAAATTAAGGTATAAATCTTAATCCTAGCACCCAATTTCCATAACTTGCATGTTTAGTTTAGAAATATCACTTTTTGTGCCATTTTAGTGCTTTTGGAGGGGGTTTAGTGTATCATGTTAAAACTTATGTTGTAGTGGCTTGATTAGCTTATTAACAAGTTTTTGGTGAGTGATTAGACCTAGGTTTGTTTCAGATTTCATCAAAATACCATAAAGTTCCATTTTGTGCAAAGTGTGTGTTTTGAACTGATTTTAGACACTATAAGAATCTGCTGCTATCCGAGACTTTTCAGAACAAATCTAGTGATTGATTTAGCATGTATGTATGGTATGAAGTGCACCGACCAAACCTGGGGACCCAATTCCCAAGTATGGCCACCAAAAATGGCATTCTGGCCGCAAATTGCGGCCAGACTGGGGAGGTTTGGGTTGGGGTTTGGGGGTGTGGGTCTCTGCTTATATGTAGGTTATTTTGGTATATATATATTTTCAATATCTTTCCTGTATCAAAATCTGGGGCAGAATACCTATTTTCCCGTATTTCAACCTTTCGCGACACGCGTGTTACGTGTGTGTGGGTTTTGGGTTTCTGCGTATCGCGACGCGTCGGAGTGATTTCAGACGCGTAACCACACGTTTTAGCGTATCGCGCACACCCGCGCTTGGTTCGCGACACGAGTTACTTGTTGGGTTTTAATGTCGCGTTTGTGTGATTTCGAGCTTACATATCGTATATTGTGTAATTCTAGGTTCGCAGGCGAGTACGGCGGACACAGTGAAGAAAGGGAAGCAGGTTGTTGGCTACACCTAGCGAGAGACTACGGTGAGTAGATTTCACATCTACGGGGATATCGCCCGCATGGCGTTCTACGTCAGGGCAGATAGGACCTTATAGTGTTCCATATATATATTGCATGTTCATGGTCACTAGCTAGTGCATTGCACATCGGATCATAGCATTGTAGTTCATCTATTTGTGACATGACCATATATTCATACTTGATGCCTATATCACATCGGATCATAGCATTGTAGTTCATCTATTTGTGACATGACCATATATTCATACTTGATGCCTATATCACATCGGATCATAGCATTGTAGTTCATCTATTTGTGACATGACCATATATTCATACTTGATGCCTATATCACATCGGATCATAGCATTGTAGTTCATCTATTTGTGACATGACCATATATTCATACTTGATGCCTATATCACATCGGATCATAGCATTGTAGTTCATCTATTTGTGACATGACCATATATTCATACTTGATGCCTATATCACGTCGGATCATAGCATTGTAGTTCATCTATTTGTGACATGACCATATATTCATACTTGATGCCTATATCACATCGGATCATAGCATTGTAGTTCATCTATTTGTGACATGACCATATATTCATACTTGATGCCTATATCACATCGGATCATAGCATTGTAGTTCATCTATTTGTGACATGACCATATATTCATACTTGATGCCTATATCACATCGGATCATAGCATTGTAGTTCATCTATTTGTGACATGACCATATATTCATACTTGATGCCTATATCACATCGGATCATAGCATTGTAGTTCATCTATTTGTGACATGACCATATATTCATACTTGATGCCTATATCACATCGGATCATAGCATTGTAGTTCATCTATTTGTGACATGACCATATATTCATACTTGATGCCTATATCACATCGGATCATAGCATTGTAGTTCATCTATTTATGACATGACTTGATATTCATACCTGCTACACATATCATATCGGATCATCATATTGTAGTTTAGTATATATGACATGACTTGATATTCATACCTGCTACACATATCATATCGGATCATCATATTGTAGTTTAGTATATATGACATGACTTGATATTCATACCTGCTACACATATCACATCGGATCATCATACTGTAGTTTATTATATATGACATGACTTGATATTCATACCTGCTACACATATCACATCGGATCATCATACTGTAGTTTATTATATATGACATGACTTGATATTCATACCTGCTACACATATCACATCGGATCATCATACTGTAGTTTATTATATATGACATGACTTGATATTCATACCTGCTACACATATCACATCGGATCATCATACTGTAGTTTATTATATATGACATGACTTGATGTTCATACCTGCTACACATATCACATCGGATCATTGCATGTAGCACATTATATGTGACATGATTTGATATTCATACCTGATGCATATGTCACATCGGATTATTGTCTTGTAACTTATCTATATGTAACTTGACCGGATATTTACATTTGACGCACATATCATATCGGATCATTGACTTGTATTTGTTTGGATTATATGTGATTTCTGGATTTGGGAACCGTGGCTATTTCAAATATGTAATCATTTAAAAACCCGGTTCCCTTGATATGATATTTCGGTGCGTCCACCATGTGTTTTCTCGGTGCTAGAGTGATATATGGAAACCCGAATCGAGGAGGCGGTTGAGGCCGATTACGGGTACATGGTGGACCCGGTATGGTACCCCGGGGCGAGAACGGTTTCGCTGTGCAGTAGACGGTGAGCCTGGCAGAGGGACCACTACCTACCGGTGATTGGTTGGGCCTGATAGTTATCCGGAGTATACTGATCAGAGTCTATAGATGGATGTGGGTGACCCGGACTGACGGGGCCCGATAGATGAGGATTTACGTGTCGATGCTGGACACGAGTATTTATGATATTTGGGTGCCGATGTTGGGCACTCGGGACTCTCAGAGGTGTACAGGATTCGAGGGCCGATGAGGGTGCCGGCGCCTGAGCTATTTGGGGGATCTGGGTGCATTGATGGACACCGATATACATTTATCCCACATTGACTTTCCGTGTAGATACTATATTTCCCCATGCTCAGCATTTATTATTTGTACCTCATCCAGTAGATGCATTACCTGATAGAGCATTTGTACCTCATCCAGTAGATGCATTACCTGATAGAGCATTTGTACCTCATCCAGTAAATGCATTACCTGATAGAGCATTTGTACCTCATCCAGTAGATGCATTACCTGATAGAGCATTTGTACCTCATCCAGTAGATGCATTACCTGATAGAGCATTTGTACCTCACCCAGTAGATGCAGTACCTGTTAGAGCACCTGCATGATTATTGCACATACCGCTTATCACCTTTTGATATCACCTGTTGGCATATGTTAGAGTAGCGTAGTATGTGCATGCTCGCGATTACCTTTATATGTTATCTCTATTCACGAGTTGGCAACTCACCCCCGTTGTGCCACAGTGTTCGCAGGTTGCCCTTCGGAGTAGTCGCGGCAGGCTGCGGTTGCATCTTTTGACACAGATACCCCCATAGTTGGTGTACTAGCTCTTTTGCTGATAGGTGGGTTTTGTGTGGTATCTGTTTATCTTTCTGTATGTACAGTGTTGTATCTAGTATTCTCCATCTACCATGTATGTATTTGACTTAGAGACAGTGTGAGGACGATGTTGTACTTTTTTTTGTGTTCTGGTGTCGTGCTCGTTGTGAGCCGACTTTTCTTATACAGTTTTTATGCTATCTGTGATGTTCCCACTTGTGGATCTTGAGCTTCGCTACGGCGTCGTATATTATTATCTTGGGATTGTTTACTTAGATTTCTTATCATGTTAGTTGGTGTTTTCATTTAATTCTTATTACACTCTATACTTTCACGGGTTTGTTTTCTGGGTTCCGGTTCCCTTAGTCACGTTACGCCTGTAGACGTTACGTGGTTAAGTGCCGGTCACGGGCCAAACTTTGGGTCGTGACACTTGTGTGTGTGACACACTGTAACGTTTTAAAAATCATTTAGGTGAATTTTCCGATAATCGGTAATATAACTCGTGCTTTCCGTAAAACTTAGTTACAATTATTTTTCTGCATAGACTTAAATATACCTAATTTAGCTGTGAAATTGTTAGTGTTTGGTATTTAATTATTCACTTATTTTAATTTCTAGTTTACTTAAATATTTTCCTTAATTAATTATTTTAAATATTATTTTAAGCTTTCACTTATACATTTAATCAGTGTTAATTACAAATTTGGATGGATAAATCACACACTTGTGCACCATGACAACTTAATACCAAGTTGTAACATGTTCTCTCTTTATCAATTTATCTCCAACGTTCTAAATAATTCTAGGGTTAATTAGAAAATAAATTAATTAGGAAATGAGTTAATGGATGTGATAATTGGGGGGGGGGTTTCTTGACTTGAAACCACAACACACTCGCTCACCTCCCATCCCTCACTGCTGGCCGAAAATTCTACAGCCCATTCCTTATTTTCTTCATCTCCATTTTATCACAAAAATCTTCATTTTTCCATCAAAAATCCACACAGAGTCTCACAAATTCATAGTTAAACCTTCACCCAAAATTTCTTGACCTAATTTAGCTTGGATCTTGAAGCAAGAAACCATTTTGGGAGGCTAGTTTGCAAGTTAGATCTCAAAAAATTTGAGGTATAAATTTTAACCCAATGGTTACTTGTTGGTTAATTACTTCAATCTAATTTATTTAGGTGTTAAAATGGTTCTAATTGCATGATTTGAGATTTTAAAGAAAAGGGTTTGAGTTAAAGCTAGGGTTTTAACCATCTTTACTAAGTTAGCTAAGTGTAGTTTGCTATCTAGTAGCTTCACAAACCTAATCTTGATGATTACCTTGTCAAAGTGGCTTCTAATTATTCAAATCAAGTGGTTATGCAAGGAAAATTTCTTGATTGTGTGGGTTTGTGTGATTTTATATTCAATTAGAGAAGCATGGCTTATTAGGATGTATACTTGTGATTATGACCATTAGGTCGCTAAATCCATGAAGGTTTTGCACCAAAATCCCATTGGTTTGCTTAACTAGGTTTTTGGAATAAATAGATTTTAATTTAGTTTGAGATTGAGATGAACTACAACCTATTCTCCTATGATATTTAGTGTGTTGTGAATGCGCGATCGGTACGACCGGGTTCTAGGCTTGGTGGTTGTTGTTGGGTTACCTAGCACGGCAGCAAGTTTTCGGGAGGCATTGTCCATACCAATTTTAAAAATTTGTCGTTCTAGTAAACCCTAACCCTAGAATCGCTACTAGAAAATCCGATGAAACATAATGTAAACACTTTACATCTAAAGTGAACAAGGAATACAACCTTTGTAGACCGGTCCTTCACTTCAATAGCTCCATGCAGTAGTCCCTTCGCTGCGATCACGAACTCCCGGACTCTAGAGAGGCTCCCATGAAGAAACGAACAATCTTGCACCAAAGTCTTCGAGGCCGAATATGATCTACGTTGAGGAGACACTAACCCAAGCTATCTCTTCACTAATGGTGAGATTAGTGAAGCAAACACCCTATACTAAATGGCAAGTAGTAGAGGATGATGAAGTAGGAAGTGGGCTCACTTTAGATTTATTTTTCTCACACTAAATCTTCACTTAGAAAAAACCCTAGAAAGCTTTTTCTTTTGTTGAAGAAGAAGAAGAAAAGAAACTCATGAGAGAGTGAGCTTAGAATTGCAACCGTGGGTGAGTAAGTATCATGCCTAACTCATGTAGAGAATAAACCAAGGTCAAGGGTTAAGGTTGGGTTAACAAATATCTTATGCAATGATAAAAGAGTAGACTTGGTCAATGTTTTACAAGCTTCATCCAAGCTTGAAACATTGACCAAGTCTTTACTATTTTGTGATAACTTATGTGATAAATATCAAACCCTAGCTTTAATCATAGCATGGTATAAGTCTTATACATACATGTTGCATGTCTAACATAGCATGACACACCAATATATATCACATATATATTTTGTGTGCAAAAGAAAATAATACAATTAACATATATCACATATATATCAATGTATCATCAAGTGAGAAAAAGTAATACTTAAGTGAGCTAATATTAGTTAATGTAATGTAATATATCAAATATATAATTATACATTAAATTATTTGTTAGTGTATATACCCTAGAGGCCATTACTGTATCATACTAATTTGTATATTACTTAATGGAAGCTTGGGATATTCACCTTGTATAGACAATCTTGCTCAATATAGTAGTATGCTACCTGGTTTGTTTCTACTTTAATGTGTACATGTGTTTATTTTAGTATATCGCCTTTACACATTAGTGGAGCCCTTAGGATCTTTGCTTGATTACCAGCGTTGTGATGGCAGTCACACTAGTGGGGGCTGGGTAATCTATAAGCACATCCTTATGCAGGTCCCTAGTCGCAGGACTATCGAGACTGGGCATCGATACTCCGGAGTAGACTAGCGTATGTGCTTCTCATCCCAGTGTGGGAGACGGTCTGTCCCACAGCCGTCAGTACGTCGTACTTGAGATAGTATGCGGGTGATCGTTGGGTTATGAGTACACTGGACAGGACTCGTCGGGAACTGTTGGTTGGTACTATACCTATCGTCAGTTATCAGTTCCCAGGTGACATGAGTACAGCTTAGTCCGCTGACTTGACACTGTCACTTCGCCTCGAGTGTGTTCCCACTGTACTTAGATTACTACCCTACCACGGCTCAAAGAAGTCATGCAAACAGGTAGTAGGTGGGTGCAGTCCCGAAGCACTTGGAGGCAGTGACGGTTAGACAGGATTCGTCTCTCCTGGTATTGGGGGTTGACATCGCGCTGTGTCTGGGAGAGCCATTACACGAGTAGTCCCTGGCCAGGGCAAGCGAGATATACTGGTAGGTTTCCAGTGCTATCTCAGGGTGTTCTGGGCTACACTCCGATACGACTTGTACCGCTATTAGGGGACTGACGTTTACCGCCCCTAGGCCCGCCATGCGATGTATCAGACGAACAGACCGGACTGTACAGAGATTGTCACATTCAGACTCAGTAGGAGTTCAGATGGGTTTCACCTCGTCAGTCTTCTTGTCGGCATCTACCTGGGGACCGTTACGCACAGCTAGTGCCGCTTGCGGTCTGTGGTTAAACCCACTGCCAGCGTAGTGTCGAGTCTTTAGAGTCCCACACAGAAAGCTATTTGCCTTTAGGCGAAAGAGTAGAGGTCGCATGGTTTTGCGACAGGTCGCATGGTTTTGCGACAGGGTTCGGTCACATCCGTGCACTTGTGCACGTTCAGTGTCCGGACAGTTAACACTAGCGGGCTTTGGTTTAAACTAGATCCTAGTGTACGTTTTGGGATTGGTTTTATCTCGTTTGTATTCGTGTTCCTCGGAACGCGGATGCAGGTGTGTATGTACAGTTTACAGAGAGACAGAGACAGAGGCAGAGGATTCTCATTGGGGTTGTTGACTGTTGACTGTTGACAGTTGACTGTTGACTATTGACTTTTTGCTAAACCCTAATGAGAATAAGAAATATGATTAACAATAATATTAATTAAGTATTATAGTGACATGGTTGTTGAGGGGTTGACTTTGTTGACCGGTTGACTAGGTTGGACTAGTTGACCATCATCATGACAATGGCTATCATTTCATGGCAAAGACTTTTGCTTTCTTGTTTGTTTTTGCAAAATGAGTGCATGAAATGATATAGCCATTTTGACTTGAACCATCACATAATACTTGATTACTATTTTGTTATAATGGTTTTGGATTATGAGAGCTTGGATGGCAAAAGAGTTACTCATTCTCTCATTTCATTTTCTCTCTCTTGCTTGAGCTCTCCCTCTTGCTCTTCCTCTTGCTCTCTCTCTAGTTCAAGGCAACACCCTCTCATGAGTTGAGAAACATTGCCATAGAGATAAAAGAAAACCCAAATCACTTCTCTACTTATCCTAGTTCACAAGGTTTAGCAAACCAAGTGTTCTAGTTTCTTCAAGTTCGAAGAAGAAGCCAAAGGTAGAAGCTTTCAGGTGGATCCATCTTCGGCGCAAGGAGACGACGAGGTGAAGCCGATCCGTACACCGGAAAGAGTTGAAGACGAAGGAGTTCAAGAAAGGTATAGCCCCCTAACTGAGTAGGTAAAACTCAAGTTAGGTTGTTAGGTAGTTGTTTAACAAAGATCCGTATTTTGAGTCCATGTTACCACATCTGGAAAAATCGTTTTTCATCATTTCCGCAAGCCCGTAAGTACCGGGAGAGGTAACATGGACTTACATTATTAAATTAACACTTGATTTAATAATCCGGCTATATTCTGTATAACCGACTAATATCAAATGCAACAACTTATCGAATCAACACTTGATCTGATAACCCGGCTATATCACATATAACCGACCAATGTCACAAGTCGCGAGAATAGAATGCGGTATCACATATTACATTAATCTCGGTCCCGCACATATCACATATGTGCTCCTACTCCGTTTCGCTTGAGCCAGGAAACCTCTGTGTAGGACTCTAAAGACCTGTAATACGCCGGCAGTAGGTGATGATCATATCAAACACCCACAAGCCGCAAGCGGTCTGCTAAACGTAACGGCCACCCGGGTATTGAGCGATCAGAAGATCAACAAGCAAGCCTGCTCGTACTCCTGTGAATCCAGTCGGTAACACTATCATATTGTCCGGTATCTTCGTTTGATATGTCGCATATCACAGCCTAGGGGTGGTATAACGTCAGACCCCAATAGCCTGATAAGTCATGCCGATGCAAGGTCCATAACGGTTCGAGAAACAACTGGTAACACTTACCAGTAAATCTCAGCAATCCTGGCCAGGGATTTCCTGTTATGGCCAATCGAGCATAGCGCAACATCAACTCCCAATACCGGGAGAGACGAAACCCCTCCTATCGCTCATTGCCTCCATGTGACTCGGGACTGTACCCAAAAACCACCTTTTTGCACGATCTCTTGACCATCGTATGGTGGAAATCAAAGCACAGTGGGAATCACACAAGACTCTATGACGATGTTGGGTCTACATACTAACCTTTACCAGTGTCACCAGAGAACTGCTATCCGACGATAGGTATAATACCATCTAGGAGTTCTCGGCGAGTCCGTTCACTATACCCAGTCTCCACTGAGCACCCGTATACCTTCTCTGATGTCAAACACCAATGGATATAGGATCATCCATCGCCTATCACATGGGTCGAGAAGCGTATACGCTAGTCTACTCTGGAGTATCGATGCCCTGTCTCGATACTCTCACAACTAGGAACATTTTGAAGGATGTACTTATCGACTACCCTGTCCCTACTATTATGATCTTCATCATAATCCTGGTAGTCAAGTACTCATCTTAAGGGCTGTATCAACATGTAATAGAGAGACAATAAGTGTATATGTTAAGATAAAAGGCAACCGGATAGCATACTATTATATCGAGCAAGAAAGTACTCTCTATATATGTCCAAGCATCCACTACAATATACATCGCATGTACAGTAATGGCCTCTACGGCATACATATAACTAACAATCTCCCACTTGCACTAAGGCCAACTGTTGTAGTATCCAATACCCAACAATAAAGCAGTGGTTGTAGTATCCCATACTCAACTATCCTATAGAAGTCTCTCTAGGGGTAAAGCCTTTGTGAGTGGATCCGCTGTGTTATCCTTCGTGTCTACTCTCCTTACCTCGATCCCTTGGAGATCAACCATCTCCCTGATTAGGTGATACTTGCCTCAGAATATGTCTGGAATGCTGATGGGAGCTTCGTTCCTAGGCCAAAGCCACAACTCCATTGTTGTCACAATAACAGTTATTGGACGCTCAATGGTAGGAACCTTGTCCATCTCATGAACAAGAAATGCCCAGACAACCACTCTGGCAGCATCAATGGTAGCAATGTATTCTGCCTTTATCGTCTAGTATGTTACGGTATCTAGCTTGGAACTCTTCCAACATACCATCCCTGCACAAAGGGTAAAGGCAATGCCTGTGGTTGACTCTCAATTGACCTTATCACTCTGGAAGCTCGAACCAAGAACTTTCTTTTAGTGCTTCTCAAGTACTTATAAATGTCCTCCACAGCTGTCCAGTGATTCTCTAAAGATCCGATTGATTCCTAATCACTACACCTAGTGAGTCATCTACATCTGGTCTGGTACATAATATCGCATACTCTGATAGAGCCTACCGCCGAAGCATAGGGTATACCTTGCACGCGAGCTCTCTCCAAATTAGTCTTGGGAGACTTCTTTTTGGAGAGAGTGATCCATGAGTAAGTGGGCGAACCACCACGCTTAGAATCATCCATACTAAACCCCTTTAGTATGGTGTTATTGTATCTGGATTTGGGACACTCCCAACATCCACTTAGATCTATCACCATAGATCATAATCCACAAGATGTAGTAGGTATCATGCAGATCTTCCATTGAGAATCCTCGTGATAAGAGGAGCCTGACCGAGTGTAGCATATGAAACCCTTTCCTATCAAGAGTATGTCATCTACGTACAATACGTGGAAGATAAGCTTACTCTCTACAACCTTCTTGTATATGCAAGGTTCATCTACCTTTTTGATGAAGTCAAACTCTTTGACTATCACATCAAAACAGATGTTCCAACTCCGCGATGTTTGCATTGATCCTGATGGACTTAAGCATAGCTTTGAAAGTCTTAACTTTTCCATTTACACCAAGAAACTTCTCAAGATCCATTTTCTCCTAATGAGTTTTACCCCTTCGGGTGCAACATTCAAAGTTATACTTTGTTGGTGTACATGGATTCCATCTTTGATTGCATAACATCCAGCCATTTCACAGAGTCCCCACTCGTGATGGCCTGCCTGAACCTAGTCGGGTCATCATCTACCATGATGCAATCCTCGCTCCCACTGTCACCGAGAATACCGTAGTATCTCTCAAGTGGATGAGGAACCCTACCAGATTCGCGGAGAGGCTGAGGTTCGTTGGAGACTATTGAATCCTTTGGTTCTACCAAATCATCAGTTGTTAGTTTATCTAGCTGGAACACCTTCCAGTTCTACCTCATGACCACTAATTTCTTCATAAGAAACTCCATTTCTAAAAAGGTGGCATGCTGTGAAACAAAACACCTTTTGCTCCTCAGTGTGGTAGAAGATATTCCCTCATGAATGTTTGGGATATCCTAACAAACTTACACAGAACTGACCTTGCCTCGAGTTTGTCCGGATTCTGCCTTTCAATATAGGCCGGACAACCCCATATCTTAACCCGTTTAAGACATGGTCTCTTCCCACACCATATCTCATATATAGTGGTAGGCCCTGATTTGGACAAAACCCTATTCAATAGGTATGCAGCTTCTCAAGTGCATAACACCCAAAAGAAAACAGGTAACTCAGCAGTACTCATCATAGAGCGCACTATATCTCATAGGGTGCGATACCTCCGCCCCGATACACCGTTGTGCTGTGGTGTACTCGAAGGAGTAAGCTGAGAGAGAATCGCATTCTCCTTTTAAATAATCCAGAAACTCCTTGCCCAAGTATTCTCCTCCTCGATTACATCGAAGGACTTTAATACTTCACCCGTCTGGTTCTCAACTTCAAGCTTATATTCCTTGAATTTCTCAAAAGTTTCAGACTCATGTTTCATCAGTAACATATGTCCGAATCTTGAGAGATAGTCGATGAATGTAATGAAGTACCAAGATCCAACCTTGGCATTTGTAGACATAGGACCGTATACATCATCATGTATGCGTCCCAAGAGTTCACTAACTCTTTATCTGTTTCCAGTAAACGGAGTATCGGTGATTTTACCTTTGAGACAAGACTGGCAAGTATCATAAGATGAAAATTCGAACAGATTCTCATATTCATCCTTATGTAACTTAGCTGATCGTGTCGCATTTGATATGACCTAGTCTACAATGCCACAAGAAGGATTCGTTCATTTCTGAACTACTCCTCTTGAGTGTGTTCTCGATACTTTGAACTGTGGTTTGATTTAGAACGTATATGCTATTATATAACGTGCCTGATCGAATCAACTCTTGATTCAGGAAAATGTTCACAACATTATCCTCCAATACAGAATTATATCCTTCTTCAACTCAGTAAAGAACATGATGTAATGTTATATATCAGGTTCAGTATGTAATAACATTTGTTCAGAATCAATGTATTAATACAAGGTGATATCTGCCAATATACTAGGCTGCAACAATTGCACAATTCTCTAACACTCAGAAACATATCACCCTTTCTCAGTTCTCTACCTTTCTATAACCCATGTAACATATTACATATGCGGAATCCTGATCCGGTATCACATACCTAGAACGTAGAGGATACTGAGAAATAGTTCTCCGTAACAAACACACCCGAAGAATATGCATCACCATGCTTAATCCTCGATTGGGTGGCATGGGAATCCGGATGTTCCCCTATTTCCTACTTGGACTTATAACAATTATAAGATTGAGCGGAACCAACGTTTCCTAGCTCAGTATAATAAGCAGGTTCGGTCAATGCATCCATATTATTATCTTGATAAAGGCGTGACATGGTCGCTACCAGGAGAGAGAGAGAGAGTGAGAAAGAGAGAAGAAAACACTCTGCGTGCGCTCTTGCAGAATTAGATTGGTTATTAGTTTATTTAATCAGGATGGCTCCCATTGTTTTAGTCAAATATACCTTCAAACCCTTAAAGGTAAGACTAGACGGGATTAATTACACCGTACAAGTTCGCCAATCTTTCGGCCAGGCCAGTATCAGTACATTGAGGGAGGTTCCCCGTGCTTTTGCACGGACCTAATTAAAATAAACCTCGTTTTCCCAAGGGCGTAACCCCGTTAACAGCTTTCTAGACACCTACTTGATCAGCTAATTGTAATGTGTAAAACTCTCCCAGGAGTAACTCTTAATCTCAGTGGGTATCGGGATCCAACTATCTCATAGAAGGTATGCAATCTCATTGCAAATTTCAACACTTGAAATTCCCGATAATATTTTGCCCCTAACCTCTTATGACCTTGACAAAGGCCAACAAACCATAGGATGCTAGTCAAGTTCAACCCGTCATTTCCTGATTGAATTAAACCCAACCGCACGACCATTGACAAAGGCCAACAAGGTCGCACGACTACCCTAATATAATCGTATCATATACTTAAGCAGATAAGCACTAGTCATCTACCGTACACTACGCCTTGACAAAGGCCAACAAACGCAGTGAATACTAAATAATACTTATCTGAAATGACGAAGGGCTACGACAGGTTTTTAAGAAAACCCTTTGCGTAATGAACTTGATATCGTTGTAGAATCGAGTGAATTTTAAAAGGAGTGTTTTTTAGTCCTTTACTAGTTTTGCTAAAGAGGTCACTCCCGGTGAAGGGATCTTGGCTCTTTCCTTATCGAATAAGGTGCTGAATATTTCATAAATACCACTATGCAAAGAAAAAACTATAAAAGCAATCAAAAAACAAACCGAGTTTGTAGCATCTGCTAGTTTTGCTAAAGAGGTCACTCCCGGTGAAGGGATCTCGGCTCTTTCCTTATCAAATAAGGTGCTGGATATTCTACAAGGAATACCGCTATGCAAAGCAGGAACTAGAGCTACCAGTTTTTAAAACAAGTTTCTACAACACGTTTTAGGTTTCTTTTATTTCATTAATCTCATTAATGAATTCCCATCAAATTATGCTTCCCAAATCTCACAGAAGAAACGAAAGCAGCAATATTTATTATATCTCATATAAATAATATAGGCATTCATCTCAGAACATATCAAGTGATCACATCACAGAATATCAGCAGCAGAAGATTCACATATGAAATATTGGATATACTAGGAATTCCGTATTTTATTTAAGCTAGTAAAAACACGGATTCCACGGTCGTGATGAATAGCCAAACCCATATCCCTAGACCGTACGAGAGCGTCAAGCAACCCTACCAATACTATAGTTAGGAGACCCGGTCTCGACTCCTCGAGATGGTCTCCTACTGGACCCTAGAACCCGGTTACTTGTGCTCCCCGCCTTGGGTCTATCGTAATGCGGAAAAGTAAATAATATACATCAATGGTGACATCATCCTCAACCCGGAAGTGCCCCAATAAAAAATATTACATACAATGAATTTTACATGAATGAAAATAAAAACCCTCATCTCATATAAAACCCCCGGCTATTCAAAACACGACGATCCAATATAACATATCACAGCAACACATAACATCACATGTCATCAATGTAAGTAAATATGCGTATCCCAATTGTTGTTGACATATAGCAACGAAACCGGCGATACACCACATATTACACTTACGGTCACAGAAAAGAAAGTGAAAAACTACAACAATTGGAATCCGCAACCACCTTAGACATCATAAACCTAATGTATCACATACTTTGGATTTCATGCCCAACCAAATGAATAACTTAGACATCACATGCCTAACAATTATAAACCCCGCATTTTAGTCTCGATATTGAAAACACTTTCCAACAACCTGTCGGGTAATTCAACAAGATTCCTGATAACTTGATCGAATGCTCGTCGAAAACTTTAGTAGACGGCCGCACCCCCAGATGCCGTCGACGAAGTGCACTAAGGCGGAACACTGCGGCCGCGAGAACCCGAACGGATGCTTTTGGTAACGGGGTTCTCCTACAGTCACTTGGTCGGGGCTATGGGACGTGGCTATATAGTATAGTTACCCGACGAGTATCCGCGTACACTACGTAATTGCGACGGACTTTTGATCCACATCAAAATTCCGTGGCAACCGATCAAATGAGACTAAACTGCTAGATTTATAAAATTCAAACAAGTTATCTAATAAATATTTGTGAATTCCAAATATTGTATCACAATCACATATAGCTAGACGAAGTTAAACTTTTCGATCGAATAAACAAACACCCAAAATTTCCCGTGAAGCTCAACACTTGAGCGGAGTTCAAAAAGTACCCAGAAACATGCCACAACACCTATGAACCAGCCGTAGATGGGTCAACCAATGCCTCACATGTGGCACCGCTGAACTACCACAAACCTTAGGGTTTGATGGTGGTTCTCACGGTCACATAATCGAGTTAGGGTTTCATTCTTCTAGAAGGTCCACATAATCGCATGCAAGTTTTTCTGAAAATTTTAAACTCGGAAAAAATCCAACTCTTGAAAAATTTCCAGCGAGGGAAAAATTGGGTTATTGATATCCGTTCAAACTTTTTAACATCGTCTAAATAACCTGAATACATGTTAAGATTACGCTTACGGAACACTCCGAATTGCTTTTGCAAAAAGTTAACATTACACGAAAATTTAGCAAAAACTAAACACCTGAAACATCAAAACCCAGAGAATGGAACACACAAAAATTTTGAGGCCCTGACTCCACTAAAAAACCGAGCAGCTCGGAAATTTAGCCGATGTGGCCGACCAAAACCCCCTCAAATTTTCTCTGTGTTCATATCATATCTCATACAACATTCTGCAGTTGTCTAAAAAAATTTTTGAAGACTTTTTAAAATCGACAGAAACTAAGTTTTCGTATTGGGTGTTTCGGAGTAGTTTCAGTTTCGTAATCCTAGCAAACATCGTCTAATTTTCTGGCATGGCTCTGATACTACTGTTGGGTTACCTAGCACGGCAGCAAGTTTTTGGGAGGTATCGTCCATGGCAATTTTAAAAATTTTCCGTTCTAGTAAACCCTAACCCTAGAATCGCTACTAGAAAATCCGACGAAACATAATGTAAACACTTTACATCTAAAGTGAACAAGGAATACAACCTTTATAGACCAATCCTTCACTTCAATAGCTCCGTGTAGTAGACCCTTCGCTGCGATCACGAACTCCCGGACTCTAGAGAGGCTCCCATAAAGAAACGAACAAGCTTGCATCGAAGTCTTCGAGGCCGAAGATGATCTACGTCGAGGACACACTAACCCAAGCTATCTCTTCACTAATGGTGAGATTAGTGAAGCAAACACCCAATACTAAATGGCATGTAGTATAGGATGATGAAGTAGGAAGTAGGCTCACTTTAGATTTATTTTTCTCACACTAAATCTTCACTTAGAAAAAACCCTAGCAAGCTTTTTCTTTTGTTGAAGAAGAAGAAGAAAAGAAACTCAAGAGAGAGTGAGGTTAGAATTGCATCCATGGGTGAATAAGTATCATGCCTAACTCATGTAGAGAATAAACCAAGGTCAAGGGTTTAGTTTGGGTTAACAAATATCTTAAGCAATGACAAAAGAGTGGACTTGGTCAATGTTCTACAAGCTTCATCCAAGCTTGAAACATTGACTAAATCTTTACTATTTTGTGATAACTTAAATGATAAATATCAAACCCTAACTTTAACACTAGCATGGTATAAGTCCCATACATACATGTTGCTTGTCTAACCTAGCATGACACAACAATATATA
Source organism: Agapanthus africanus (assembly GCA_030015575.1). NCBI lineage: Eukaryota > Viridiplantae > Streptophyta > Magnoliopsida > Asparagales > Amaryllidaceae > Agapanthus > Agapanthus africanus. Next base: position 256,895,381 of record JASDDO010000004.1, read on the forward strand.
TCACATATATATTTTGTGTGCAAAAAGAAAATAATACAATTGACATATATCACATATATATCAATGTATCATCAAGTGAGAAAAAGTAATACTTAAGTGAGCTAATATTAGTTAATGTAATGTAATATATCAAATATATAATTATACATCAAATTATTAAATCAACACTTGATTTAATAATCCGGCTATATTCTGTATAACCGACTAATATCAAATGCAACAACTTATCGAATCAACACTTGATACGATAGCCCGGCTATATCACATATAACCGACCAATGTCACAAGTCGCGAGAATTGAATGAGGTATCACATATCGTATTAATTTCGGTCCTTCACATATCACATATGTGCTCCTACTCCATTTCGCTTGAGCCAGGAAACCTCTGTGTAGGACTCTAAAGACTCGTCAATACGCCGGCAATAGGTAATGATCATATCAAACATCCACAAGCCGCAAGCGGTCTGCAAAACATAACGGCCACCCGAGTATTGAGCGATCAGAAGATCAACAAGGAAGCCTTCTCGTACTCCTGCGAATCCAATCAGTAACACTACTGTACAGTCCGGTCTCTTCGTCTGATATGTCGCATATCACAGCCTGAGGGTGGTATAACGTCAGACCCCAATAGCCTGATAAGTCATGCCGATGGAAGGTCCATAACGGTTTTGAGAAACTACTAGTAACACTTACCAGTAAATCTCAGCAACCCTGGCCAGGGATTTCCTGTTATGGCCAGTCGAGCATAGCGCAACATCCACTCCCAATACCGGGAGAGACGAAACCCCTCCTATCGCTCATTGCCTCCATGTGACTCGGGACTGTACCCAAAAACCACCTTTCTGCATGATCTTTTGACCGTGGTATGGTGGAAATCAAAGCACAATGGGAATCATACAAGACTCTATGACGATCTCGGGTCTACAGACTAACCTGTACCAGTGTCACCAAAGAACTGCTATCCGACGATAGGTATAATACCATCTAGGAGTTCTCGACGAGTCCGTTCAGTGTACCGAGTCTTCACTGAGCACCCATATACCTTCTTTGATGTCAAACACCAATGGATATGGGATCATCCATCGCCCATCACATGGGTCGAGAAGCGTATATGCTAGTCTACTCTGGAGTATCGATGCTCTGTCTCGATACTCCCACGACTAGGAACATTTTGAAGGATGTACTAATCGACTACCCTGTCCCCACTAGTATGATCTACATCATAATCCTGGTAGTCAAGTACTCATCCTAAGGGCTTTATCAACATGTAATAGAGAGACAATAAGTGTACATGTTAGAATAAAGAGCAACCAGATAGCATACTATCATATCGAGCAAGAAAGTCCTCTCTATATATGTCCAAGCATCCACTACAATATACATCGCATGTACAGTAATGGACTCTAGGGCATACATATAACTAACAGTTGTCGCGTATAGCGACCATAGTTAAGGTTGTGGCGATGTCGTCGTGTTTTGTGCATCAAGTGCACACAAGTCTAACTTATGGACGTTCATTCTTTCGTATCATTATCTTCGTGTCGTCTCAGGATATTTAGTCTTCTGTGTTGTATTTGTGCAATTCTAGGATTGGTTGCGGAGACGTCGGACGTGGCGCGGAAAGACAAGGCTGTGATCGGATCAGATTAGCCGAGGCGTCCTGGTGAGTAGATGTACACATCTATGGAGGGATCGTCTGGATGGAGCAAGGCGCCCGATAGTTAGGAATAATTAGTAGTTCTTGCATTTATATGCGTAGTCTCCTAGATATTCATCTCATTACATTGTATCATCTTATATATATATATATATATATAATATTATCTCGTAGGACACTTGCACCATTACCATTGGTTCATGCCGCACATGCACTATTCATGTGAACACACACGTCTTTGGTAATTGCTATGCCACGAACACTATAGAACTTGCTTAAATCAGTATCCAAAACATTTGCATCATATATGATATGTAAACTGGTAGTTGTATATTCATTTCATCAAGATTGATACGTAGGATGGCTAGTCACATATATATACCTCATTGCATCACCATTCATGCATAGTTTTCTAGTCACACATCGTATTTTATATTATTGATACCATAGGCATTTATCATCGCCGACATGTTCATATGTTGCGATTTTCTTGGAGATTTCAGTATTTATGAGATTTCTGGATTTTGGGGGAAAACCGCAAGAATTTATAAACCTATTATCATTCTAAAAATGCAAGTTGCGGTCTTCTCGTGATATGATGTATGTGTCGTCCACCATGAGTTTTCCTGATTTCTGTTGGTTTTCGAGACCCGATTCGAGGAGTAGGATGAACCGTCTCGGGTACATAGTGGGCCCGGTATGGTTCCCCGGTGCAAGAAGCTCGAGTTGTAGATGATGAGCCTGGAAGGGGCAGACTACCTACCGGTGATGTCTGACGCGGCGGATATCCAGAGGATACCAACGTAGTCGTGAGATTTGATGATATGGGCCGATCCGGACTGACGGAGCCCGAGATATTGAGATATTGAGACATTGAGATATTGAGACATTGAGATATTAGGATATAGATATATTGTGTCGATACTTGACATGGATTTTCTGTTGATTTCATTGATGATACTTCAGTTTATTGCACAAAGGTTTTTCTAAGATAAGAATAAAGATTTTCGCATACTAGACATGTTCAGGTTTCGTGTTTGATTATGCATTCATATTGCATTCATCCTAGTACATCGTATCATATTGATATATGTAGGTTGTGACGCATTTGCGTGCATACTTACGATAGCTTTAATAGATATTATTTACTACTCACGATTTGGCAACTCACCCCCGTTGTGCCACAGTATCTTGCAGGTCCGACCCATCAGTAGAGTAGCGGCGGGCGCACTTCCTCATTTTGTTTCTTTTGCTTGGACTTGCGGCATTGCTCGTAGGTGGGTTGCGAGGATATTTTGTTTCCACTTTGTATTATTATTGTATCTAGTATACTCCATCTACCGTATCTACCGCTTCTACCTTTGTATATGTGATCTAGAGGTGTAACAGTGAGATTAGTATATGTGTTGTTTTTCTGGTGTCGAGCTCACTTGGGGCCGACGTGATGCTTTCTTATTCTCGTGCTTTTATATGCTTATTTTTCACAATTATGATATATATATTGCGTGTGGTTGTGATTCCACCATTGGCGAAGTGCTAGATCCCGCTTGGGGATGCCTTTATTCTTTACTTATGCATATTTTGTATTGTACCCGTTTCGGGGCCAGTTTTTACAAAGGAGACTCTGCCGAAATTTTCGGGAAAATTTGATGTTTTTTTAAATGTTTAATGCCACTTATTTTTTTAAAACCACTTGCTTAAAACAAGTTTTCCTTCACTCTATTTGTTTAATTGATTAGATTTATGGGCTTTGGCTTACTTAGATTACATTATGCCTTTAGACGTTTCGTAACTTAAGTGCCAGCCACGTTCCGTACCTTCGGGTCATGACACACACCCATGAGAGAGAGGGTGGGAGAGGAGAGGTCTCATATATTATATGACTAATCTATCCATAATCACTCTCTACTTTCTCTAGGCTACTTAGATTAGCACACTAAGTACTCTAGTTACCTCATCTTAGAGGTAAAAGATCAAGGTAGACACTCTCGGGTGTATCTTCTTTGACTTGAGGTGGCCGATGAGGAGGCGCGATCCATACACACTCCAAGGAGCTCACGAAGAGGAGAATGGCAATATGAAGAAGAAGGAATAGTAACTTGAGGTATAACTTTCTTACATAGTAGTTAAACCTCATATATGTTTCGTTAGTTAGGGTTTAGTATTGATCCTGTAGTTTAGTCAGTGTTGTGAAGCAAATAAAAATCATTTTTTGCAAACTCTGCCTCCCCGCGAACCCGCGGGTGTGCGCGACATCGACTTACAGTGATCCACCCGAGAGTGTCTACCTTGAGCTTCTATCTCTAAGATGAGGTAACTAGGGTACTTAGTGTGCTAATCTAAGTAGCCTAGAAGAAGTAGAGAATGATTATGGATAGATTAGTCTCACTAACCCTAGAATTCTCAATACATGAGACAATTAGGGTTTGAGAGGAAGAAGAAGAGAGCTTGAGGTAAGAGAATGTTTTTGATAATAATCAATTGAGTATGGCTACTTGTGTGGACTATATGGCATGGAAAAATATATCACAAAATATCTAAGTCTACACTTTCCTCAATAGTGTTCTAAGAGTCATCAAGTGGCCATACTCAATAATCACAAATAACACCTCATTTCTCCACCTCATTAAGCGTTTAAACTAAATGCTAATTCATGTAATGAGGTGTACTCTTCTAGAAACAATCTTGAGTAATTTATAAGAATTCCCCTCATCCGTATATACATACCTGTATCCGTATTCCGAAAAGCAGGAATACAATGAGACAAAACGAATCCAATAATCAAATACTTAGATCCAGCTTAAACAAAGCCCACTAGTATCATCCGTCCGAACATCATACGTGCACAAGTACACGTATGTGATCAAACCCTGTCATAAAACCATATGACCTCTACATCGTTTCGCCCGAAGTAGGGAAACCCTCAGTGTGGGACTCTAAAGACTCGACAGTACGCTGGCAGTGGGTTTAACCACTAGCATGTCAGCGGTACTAGCTGCACGTAACAGATACCTAGGTATCTGTCGATGAGAAGGCCGATGAGCAAACTCATTCGAACTCCTACTGAGCCTATCTATGACAATCTCCGTACAGTCCGGTCTGTTCGTCTAAGAGTATCGTATATCGGGCCTAGGGAGCGGTAGCCGTCAGACTCCTAATAGCACAATAAGTTATGTCGGAGTGTATCCCAAAAACACTCTGAGAAACTACCGGAGTACCTGTTAGTTATATGTATGCCCTAGAGGCCATTACTGTACATGAGAAGTATATTGTAGTGGATGCTGGGACTGTTGGATGTATATGCCCTAGAGGCCAGTATTGTATATGTATACATATGGATACTACGGAGATGTATGTACAGAACAATCTTGCTCAGTTTTATAGTATATTATTCGACTTGTCTTTGTCAGGATATGTGTATTTATTTGTATTGTTGATATATCTGGTTTGCACATATTGATAAAGACTCGATACGGTAGTATACTATTGTGGTTTGTCTTTATCTTAACATGGCATATGTCATACTCGTTATTACATATTGCGGTTACATGTTGATAAAGCCCCTAGGATCTTGCTTGACTACCTGTGTTGTGATGGCGATCATACTTGTGGGAGTAGGGTAGTCTATAAGCACATCCTTTAATGGTCCCTAGTCGCGTGAGTATCGAGACTGGGCATTGATACTCCAGAGTAGACTGGTGTATATGTTTCTACCCCGTCGGGGGGATGGTTGGTCCCGCAGCCATTGGTCTGATGCACCTAAGATCGTATACAGGTGCTCACTGGGTGTGAGTACACTGGACGGACTCGCCGAGAACTTCCGTGTGGTACTATACCTATCGTCAGATGGAAGTTCTCAGGTGACATGTGTACAGGTTAGTCTTTGGACCCGAGATCGGCATTTGTCTCGTGTGAGTTTCCACTGGGCTTTGATCACTACCCTACCACGGCTCTACTGAGTCGTGCAAACAGGTTTTGGTTGGGTTCAGTCCCGAGCCACATGGAGGCAGTGAGCGATTGTCGGGGATTCGTCTCTCCCGGTATAGGGAGTCGATATCGCACTGTGATTCGATTGGTCAGGACCATAAGACCTTGGCCAAGGCAGTTGGGAACTACTGATTGGCTGATCAGTATTTTCCCGGATTGGTCCTGAACCACATCGAGACGACTTATCAGGTTATTAGGGTCTGACGTTCACCATCCCCTAGACCCGGTATGCGATACTCTTTGACGAAGAGACCGGACTGTACGGATATTGTCACGGATAGGCTCAGTAGGAGTTCGGACGAGCTTGCTCGTCGGCCTTCCTTTTCGACAGGTACCTGGGCAGCCATTACGTACAGCTAGTACCGCTGACGTGCTTGTGGTTAAACCCACTGGCAGAGTACTGTCGAGTCTTTAGAGTCCCACATAGAGGGTTTCCCTGATCCAGGCAAAACAATGTAGTAGCCGTATTGGATACGTGCAGGGTTCGATCGATTGATGTACTTGGTACTTGGTTTTTTGATCGGACAGTTTGTAATACTAGCCGGCTCGGGTCTGAGACGGATTATTAAGTCAAGTATTGATTTAATAATTTGCATATATGTATTTCGATATATATATTCTAGTATTACGTTCTTCGTGTTATTCTATCTCTTTTGGGCGTTCGGATTTTTATCTGATTGCCGGTATATTTGTACAGTAGTTGGAAATCCGTATTTATTACAGTTTTCCTTCTAGAAGGTGGCCACCTCATTATGTATTTTCCATTTATTTGATAATTGGAAATGAGGTGTAAAATGAGAGGTGAGGGAGGAATGGGAGTAACCATGCTTCAATAGTGAACAAATGAATTTATAATTCATTTTGGGTTTACTATTGAAGTATGGTTGCTAATTGTTTAATGAAAGAATTGATATACAAAACCATTGTGTATATTTTCTCTTTCATGGTTGATTCTCTATTTTCCTTGAGCTCTCTTTTGCTCCCATCTCCTCTTTGCTCTCAAGTTTCCTCCACCTTCATCTTCTTCCTCTTCACTACTTTCTCATGTGTTGAGAATCAAGTGAAGAGGCAAGAAAGAGATAGCTATACACTAAGACACCCTCTACTACATCCTAGACTACTTGGTTTAGCAAACCAAGTTCTCTAGTTGCTCCTTTAGTTACATATTTAGGAGCTAGAGCCATGGATCATACTCCCCGGGTGGATCATCTACGACAAAAGGAGGCCGGAGAACAAGCTCGATCCCGGAGGACCGATGGAGCAAGGAAAGAAGTTCAAGCATGTTCAAGGCGCTTGCTAGGAGCTAAGGATGAAGAAAGAGACCGAAGGACTTGGTTCATTTGGTGAGGTTTCTATCATAGTAGATAGCTCCCTTAGTGTAGCTAGTGAGTTTTATGGAAAGATCCGGTTTTAGGGTTTAGTCTAGCGCCAAGTTTCATTCGTAAGAAAATTTTTGTTCCGCATTTGGCCACGTGAGATGGCCGGGGCGCTAGGGTAACCCTTCAGGAACATATATAGGGAGGACTTTCTTGCTCGACATGATAGTACGCTATCTGGTTGCTCTTTATCTTAACATGTACACTTATTGTCTCTCTGTTACATGTTGATAAAGCCCTTAGGATGTGTACTCAACTTCCAGGACTATGATACAGACCATACTAGTAGGGCCTGGGTAGTCCATGAGTACATTCTTCAATGTTCCTAGTCGTGAGAATATCGAGATGGGGCATCGATATTCCAGAGTAGACTAGCGTATATCTTCTCGACCCATGTGATGGGCGATGGATGTTCCCATATCCATTGGTGTTTGACATCAGAGATGGTATGCGGGTGCTCAGTGGAGACTGGGTACACTGGACGGACTCGCCGAGAACTCCCAGATGGTATTATACCTCACGTCAGATGGCAGTTCCCTAGTGAAACTGGTACAGCTTAGTCTGTTGACCCGAGATCGTCATGGAGTCTTGTGTGTCTCCCACTGTGCTTTGATTTCCACCCTACCATGGCTCTACTGAGTCGTGCAAACAGGTGGTTTTTAGGTACAGTCCCGATTCACATGGAGGCAATGAGCGATAGGAGGGGATTCGTCTCTCCCGGTATTGGGGGTTGATGTTGCGCTATGCTCGACTGGCCATATCTGGATCCCTGGCCAGGGTTGCAGTGATTTACTGGTAAGTGTTATCAGTAGTTTCACGCTTGTTATGGACCTTACATCGGCATGACTTATCAAGCTACTGGGGTCTGACGTTTACCACCCCTAGGCGAGATTTGCGGCATATCAGACGAACAGACCGGACTGTGCCGTAAGTGTTACTGATTGGATTCGCAGGAGCGTGAGCAGGCTTGCTCGTTGATCTTCTGATCGCTCAATACCCGGGTGGCCGTTATGTTTAGCAGACCGCTTGCGGCTTGTGGGTGACTGATATGATCACCACCTACTTCCGGCGTAGTGACGAGTCTTTAGAGTCCTACACAGAGGTTTCCTGGCTCAAGCGAAAAGAAATAGGAGTGCATATGAGATATGTGCGGGACCGAGAATAATACCAGTATGTGATATTGTATTCTATTCTCGCGATTTGTATCATCGCTTGGTTATATAAGATATAGCCGGGATACCGAATCAAGTGTTGATCCGATATATTGATACACTTGATATTAGTAGGTTATATTTGATATGACCGGATCATTAAATCAAGTGTTGATTTAATGATTTAATGTATAATTATATATTTGATATATTACTTTACATTAAATAATATTGGTTCACTTAAGATTGATTTTCTCACTTGTTGTGCATAAGTTGTATATGCGATATATGTTTGTGCACTAGTTTGTATCATGATTGATGATACATGCAAACTTGGGTGTGTATATGACTTACACCATATTTAGGTTAGTGGATATGGTTTATATTTATTTAGTAATTCAAAATTAGTGTGCACTTTGTCATGCTTAAAGCTTCATGAAGCTTTTATCATTATTTGACCAAGTCCACTAACTTTGTCTCACTAAAGATATTTATTAACCAAACCACTAACTTAAACTATGGTTTAGTCTCTACAAAGGTTAACTCACCCATGGTTACATTATGATAGACTTCACTTGATTATTCTTTTTAGATAATTTATTATTTTTTTCTTTCTTCTTCTTCTTCTTCATTTTAAGAATAAAAACTTGCTAGAAATCTTCAAGTGAAGAAATATAGTGAGAAATCAAAATCCAAAGTGAACCCACCTCCTATTTCATTATCCTCTACTACTTGCCATTTAGTTTAGGGTGTTCTCTTCACAAAGTTCATGACCTAGTGAAGATGGAGCTTGAGTTTGAGTCTCCTCGACGTAGATCATCTTCGGCCTCGAAGTCAACGAGCTAGCCCGTTCATTTCTCCGAGGAAACCATCGCTAGAGTTCGGGATCTCGATGATCGCAGCGAAGGGACGTCAACACGGAGCTTTAGAAGTGAAGGACTGGATCTACAAAGGTTGTAATCCCAAACTCTTAGAAGTAAAGTTGTTTACTTGCTATTTGTTTCGCATAATCTCTAGTATACGATCTTGGTTAGGGTTGTTCGGCACGTATAATTTTTGAATCGGGCATGGTTGATACCTTGTAGAACCTTATGAGAGTGCCTAGTAACCCTACAGTGGTATCAGAGCCAAGCTAGAGCTTTAGGCGAAGTCTAGACGATATTTACAGTCCGATCGAACCCCGAAACCCCGTTTTAGACCCCTCTCTGGATTTTTTTCTAAAAATGTGATTTTTTCTGCATTAAAAATACTCAAAAAATTCAGCAGGGAATTCTAAAGATAACCGTAGAAAACGACACCCTAATTCCTCAAACTGCCGCGGAACCGCGGCAGGACCATGCCATACGCGGCGGTTCCGCGGCGGAACAGTGGAACTATGGTCTGGGTTTTGCACAGTAATATCCCTATATATTTCCTGATGCTTCTGGGAATTTTTAATTCTACTCAAATGTTGATTTTTCTGGGGATGTTTAGTATTCGTTGATTCGATCGGAAAGTTTAACTTCTTCTATGTGTGTTTCTGGGTGATTTTAGAACGTGTTAAAAAGTTCGAACGGATATCAATAACTCAATTTTTCCCCTGCCGGAAAATTTCCAAGCGTTGGATTTTTCCGTAGTTTAAGAACATTCTAAGTCGTGCAAGAAACGCGGTGGACCCTCTAGAAGACAACAAACCTTAACTCTATTATGTGACCATACGAACCGTCTCTAAACCTTAGGGTTTGTGGCAGTACGGCGTTGCCACATGTAAGGCGTTGGCTTGACCCTTCTATGGCTGGACCATTAGTACTGTGGCATGTGATGGATATTTTTTGAACTCCGCTCAAGTGTTGAGCTACTTGGGAAATCTTGGGTGTTTGTTTATTCGATCGGAAAGTTTAACATTGTCTATTTATCTGGAATGTGATACAATATTTGGAATCCACAAGTAGTTATGAGATAACTGATTTGAATGTTATAAATCTAGCACTTTAGTCTCATTTGATCGGTTGCCATGGGATTTTTATGTGATCAAAAGTCCGTTGCAATCACGTAGAGTACGCGGATACTCGTCGGGTAAACTTAATAGATAGCCACGCCCCATAGCCCCGACCAAGTGACTGTAGGAGAACCCCGTCGCCAAAAGCATCCGTTCGGGTGCTCGTGGAAGCGGTGTTCCGCCTTAGTGCACTTCGTCGACGGCGTCGGGGGTGCGGCCGTCTACTAATGTTTCCGACGAGCATTCGATCAGGATGTCGGGAATCTTGTTGAATTTCCCGACTAGATATTGAAAAGTGTTTTCGATAATGAGACTGAAATGCGGAGTTTATAATTGTTAGGCATGATATGTGGTGTATCGCCGGTTTCGTTGTTATACATCAACGACAATTGGGATACGCATATTTACTTACGTTGATAATATGTGATGTTATGTGTTGCTGTATATGTTATATTGGATCGTCGTATTTGAATAGCCGGGTTTTTTATGTGAGATGAGAGTTTTTCATTTTCATTCTTGTAAAAACTTGTATGTAATATTCTTTTATTTGGGGCACTTCCGGGCTGAGGAAGATGTCACCGTTGATGTATATTATTTACTTTTCCGCATTAGGATAGACCCAAGGAGGGGAGCACAAGTAACCGGGTTCTAGAGTCCAGTGGGAGACCATCTCGAGGTGTCGAGTCCAGGTCTCCTAACTCTAGAATTTGTAGGGTTGCTTGCCGCTTTCGTTGCGGTCTAGTGATGTGGGTTTGGCTATTCATCACGACCGTGGAATCCGTGTTTTATATAGGCTCAAAATAAAACACGGACATCCTAGAATATCCAATATTTCGTATGTTGTTTTCGGCTGCATTATCTGTGATGTGATCATATGATATGTTCAGATAGATACTGTATATAGTATATATGATATATTATATAGACGTTGCTTATATTTTACACCCGCACTAGCCCTGCCCCGCTATGCCGTTAGTTACCTGACCTAACGGTGCATAACAGGACATCGAGGCGAATGCGGATGACATAAGCGTACGTTGTATTTATCTGTGATGATTAGGTGACTTAAATGATGGGACATTCATTAATGAGATTAATGAAAGAAAATAAACCTAAAAAAATATTGTGGAATCGAATTTCAAAAATTAGGTAGCTCTAGTTGTTGCTTTGCATAGCGGTGTTTCTTATAGAACATCCAGCACCTTATTCGATAAGGAAAGAGCCGAGATCCTTTCACCGGGACTGACCTCTTTAGCAATAACTAGCAGATGCTACAACCTTCGGTTTGTCTTTTGATAGCTTTTATAGTTCTTTCTTTGCATAGTGGTATTGTGAATATCCTGCACCTCATTCGACAAGGAAAGAGCCGAGATCCCTTCACCGAGAGTGATCTCTTTAGCGAAACTAGCAAAAGCACTCCATTTTTAAAACCATTTGATTCTACAACGAGATCAAGTTCAAAGCGTTAAATTTTTTCTTAAAAAACATCCGCAACCCTCCGTCATTTTAGGAAGTAGAGTACTTAGTATTCGTGCTGTGTTTGTTGGCTTTAGTTAAGGCACAGTGTACGGTAGCTAAGTGATGTCTTCCTACACCGTATATGATGCGATTAGTTAGGACATTCGCATGACTTTGTTGACCTTAGTTAAGGGTCATGTGGGTGGGTCTAATTAATCACGAAATGACAGGTAGAACTGTGCTTATGATTTGTTGACCATAGTTAAGGTCATAAGTGCTAGGGGTAAAAACCTTTATCGGGAGTTTCAAGTGTTGAAATTTGCAATGAGATTGCATACCTTCTATATGATAGTTGGATCCTGATACCCACTGCGAGTAATTGTTACTCATGTGATAGTTTTGCACTTTACAATTAGCCGATCAAGTAGGTGTCTAGAAAGGTGTCAACGGGGTTACGCCCCTGGGAAAACGTGGTTTATTTTAATTAGGTCCGTGCAAAAGCACGGGGAACCTCCCTCAAAGTACCGGCACTGGCCTGGCTGAAAGATTGGCAAACTTGTAGAGTATAATTAATCCCGGTTAGTCTTTCCTTTTAGGGTTTGAAGGAAGATTTGATAAAAACAGTGGGAGACATCCTGATTAGATAAAATATATAACCAATCTAATCTTGCAAGAGCACACGCAGAGTGTTTTCTTCTCTCTGTCTCTCCAGGTAGCGAGCATGTCACGCCTTAATCAAGATAATAATATGGATGTATTGACCGAACCTGCTTGTTATACTGAGCTAGGGAACGTTGGTCCCGCGCCAACTTATAATTGTTATAAGACCGAGCAGGAAATAGGGGAATGCCAGGATTCCCATGCCGCCCAAACGAAGAAAGTGCATGATGATGCATCTTCTTCGGGTATGTTTATTACAAAGAACTGTTTCTCAGTATCCTTTACGTCCTGGCTATGAGATACCGGATCACGATCCCAAATATGTAATCTGTTACATGGGCTATAGGTAGGTAGAGAACTGAGCACGGGTGATAAATTTCAAGAGTTGGAAACAGTGCAATTGTTGCAGCCAAGGTGTTGGCAATTATCACCATGTATTACTAAATACATTGATTCTGAATGAATGTTATTAGATACCGAACCTGACATACAACATCATATCAGTCTCTTTATTTATTAAAGAAGGATATAATTTTGTATTGTTGGATAATATTTTGCACATTTCCTATATCAGGTGTTGATCGGTTCAGGCACGTTATCTAAAAGCATATACATTTTAAATCAAACCACAGTTCTTAATGTACAGAACACACACAAGAGGAAGAGTTTAGAAATGAACGAATCCTTCTTGAGGCATTGTAAACTTGGTCATATCAATGCGACCCGACTAGCTAAGTTACATCTAGATGCATATTTAAATCAGTTTGAATTTACATCTTGTGAAACTTGCCAGTCATGTCACAAAGATAAGATGACCATAGCTCCGTTTACTGGAAACAGAGAAAGAGTTTGTGAACTCTTGGGACTGATACATAGTAATGTATGTAGGTCCCCATTCTACAAATGCCAGGACTGGTTCTTTATACTTCATTACATTCATTGATGATCTCCTAAGATTCGGACATGTGTTCCTGTTGAAACCTATGTCTGAAGCTTTTGAGAAATTCAAAGAATATAAGAAAGAAGTAGAGAACCAATACAGGTATAAGTATTATGTCCTTTGATGAGATCAGGGAGGAGAATACTTAGGCATGGAGATCCTGGACTATTCTAAAGGAGAATGAGATTCTCTCTCAGCATTACTCCTCCGTATACACCACAGCACATCGGTGTATCGGGATGGAGCAATCGCACCCTATGAGATATGGTGCGCTCTATGATAAGTACTACTGAGTTACCTATTTTCTTTTAGGGGTTATGTACTTGAGAAGATGCATACCTATTGAATTGGATTCCAATCAAATCAGTTCCTACCACTCCATATGAGATATGGTATGGGAAGAGCCCATCTCTTAAGTAAGTTAAGATTTGGGATTGTCCGGCCTATGTGAAAAGCAAAATCCGGACAAGATCGAGGCAAGGTCGGTTCTGTAGAACTGGAAGGAGTTCTAGCTATACAAACTACAGCTGATGATTTGATAGAACCAAAGGATTCAATAGTCGCCGATGAACCTCAGCCTCTCCGCCAATCTAGCAGGGTTCCATATTTGTCTGAGAGATACTTCGATTTCTCGATGACAGTGGGAGCGAGGATTGCATCATGAAATGATGACCCAACTAGTTTCGAGTAGGCCATCAAGAGTGGGGACTCTGTAAGAATGGCTGGATACTTAGCGATCTGAGATGGAATCCATGTACACCAACAAAGTATGGACTTTAGATGTTATATCTGAAGGGTTAAATCCCCATCAGGAGCAAGTATGTCTTGAGAAGATTACTTGGTGTAGATGGAAAAGTTGAGTCTTTCAAAACTAGACTTGTTAAAGGTTTTCGTCATCGACCAGGCGTGGATAATGATGAAACCTTTTCCAGTGGCTATGCTTAAGTCCATCCGGATTCTACTTGCCATTGCTGCATACCATAACTGCGATATCTGGTGGTTGGGTGTCAAGACTGCTTTTCTAAATAGTGATTTAGAAGAGAACGTCTATAAGAACACAGCCAGAGGGCTTCGTAAACAGTGGGAGCAGCGGAAACGTGTGCAAGTTGCTTTACAAATTAAAGCAGGCATCGCGAAGTTGGAACGTCTGTTTTGATGTGGTAGTAAAAGAGTTTGACTTCATCAAAATGGTAGATGAACCTTGTATATACAAAAAGGTAGTAGGGAGTATGGTGGTTTTCCTCGTATTGTGCGTGGATGACATACTCTTGATAGTGAAGGAGTTTCCTATGCTACGCTCAGTCAATCTCCTTTTATCACAGGATTCTCCATATAGGATCAAAGTGATACCTCCTAAATCCTAGGTTTTATATCTATGAGATAGATCTAATTAGATGTTAGGATTCTCACTAGTAGTAGTGAGAAGGTATCAATTGATCCTAGGGAGAATCACTGGAATGGTTCCAGGATGGTAAGGTTGACTGAATGTCAGTCACAGGCATTGTCTTTACCCTCAGAGCAGAGACGGTATGTTGGAAGAGTTCCAAGCTAGATATCGTGGCAAACTAGATGATAAAGGTTGGTGACATCGCTATCAAAGATACTACCAAAGGGGCAGTTTGAGTGTATATTAGTTCATGAGATGAACTAGGTTCTTACCATTGTGTGACAATGGAAGTGTGGCTTTAGCCCAGGAACCCCGGTCCCATCAGTGACCCAGACATATTCTGAGGCAGCATCACCTGATCATGGAGATAGTTGATCTCCAGGGAGATCGAGGTTAGGAGAGTAGACTCAGAGGGCAACACGGCGGATCCACTCAAAAAGGCATTTTCCCAGAGAGAGACTTTTATGGGATAGTTGAGTATGAGATACTGCAACCACTGCTACAGATGGCCCTAGTGCAAGTGGGAGATTGTTAGTTATATGTATGCCCTAGAGGCTATTACTGTACATGAGATGTATATTGTAGTGGATGCTGGGACATATATAGGGAGGACTTTCTTGCTCGATATGATAGTACGCTATATGGTTGCTCTTTATCTTAACATGTACACTTATTGTCTCTCTCTTACATGTTGATAAAGCCCTTAGGATGTGTACTCGACTTCTAGGACTATGATGCAGATCATACTAGTGAGGCCTGGGTAGTCCATGAGTACATCCTTCAATGTTCCTAGTCGTGGGAATATCGAGACGGGGCATCGATATTCCAGAGTAGACTAGCGTATATCTTCTCGACCCATGTGATGGGCGATGGATGTTCCCATATCCATTGGTGTTTGACATCAGAGATGGTATGCGGGTGCTCAGTGGAGACTGGGTACACTGGACGGACTCGCCGAGAACTCCCAGATGGTATTATACCTCACGTCAGATGGCAGTTCCCTAGTGAAACTGGTACAGCTTAGTCTGTTGACCCGAGATCGTCATGGAGTCTTGTGTGTCTCCCACTGTGCTTTGATTTCCACCCTACCACGGCTCTACTGAGTCGTGCAAACAGGTGGTTTTTGGGTACAGTCCCGATTCACATGGAGACAATGAGCGATAGGAGGGGATTCGTCTCTCCCGGTATTGGGGGTTGATGTTGTTCTATGCTCGACTGGCCATAACTGGAAATCCCTGGCCAAGGTTGCAGTGATTTACTGGTAAGTGTTATCAGTAGTTTCACGCTTGTTATGGACCTTACATCGGCATGACTTATCAAGCTACTTGGGTCTGACGTTTACCACCCCTAGGAGAGATATGCGGCATATCAGATGAACAGACCGAACTGTGCGGTAAGTGTTACAAATTGGATTCGTTGGAGCGTGAGCAGGCTTGCTCGTTGATCTTATGATCGCTCAATAACCGGGTGGCCGTTACGTTTAGCAGACCGCTTGCGGCTTGTGGGTGACTGATATGATCACCACCTACTGCCGACGTATTGACGAGTCTTTAGAGTCCTACACAGAGGTTTCTTGGCTCAAGAGAAACGAAATAGGAGTGCATATGAGATAAGTGCGGGACCGAGAATAATAGCAGTATGTTATACTGTATTCTATTATCGCGATTTGTATCATCGCTCGGTTATATGAGATATAGCCGGGTTACCGAATCAAGTGTTGATCCGATATATTGATACACTTGATATTAATAGGTTATATTTGATATGACCGGATCATTAAATCAAGTGTTGATTTAATGATTTAATGTATAATTATATATTTGATATATTAGTTTACATTAACTAGTATTGGTTCACTTAAGATTGATTTTCTCACTTGTTGTGCACAAGTTGTAAATGCGATATATGTTTGTGCACTAGTTTGTATCATGATTGATGATACATGCAAACTTGGGTGTGTGTATGACTTACACCATATTTAGGATAGTGGATATGGTTTATATTTATTTAGTAATTCAAAATTAGTGTGCACTTTGTCATGCTTAAAGCTTCATGAAGCTTTTAGCATTATTTGACCAAGTCCACTAACTTT
The DNA here is from genome assembly GCA_030015575.1 of Agapanthus africanus. Classification (NCBI taxonomy): domain Eukaryota; kingdom Viridiplantae; phylum Streptophyta; class Magnoliopsida; order Asparagales; family Amaryllidaceae; genus Agapanthus; species Agapanthus africanus. Next base: position 256,912,068 of record JASDDO010000004.1, read on the forward strand.
GTCTCACTAAAGATATTTATTAACCAAACCACTAACTTAAACTATGGTTTAGTCTCTACAAAGGTTAACTCACCCATGGTTGCATTATGATAGACTTCACTTGATTATTCTTTTTAGATAATTCATTATTTCTTTCTTCTTCTTCTTCTTCTTCATTTTAAGAAAAAAACTTGCTAGAAATTTTCAAGTGAAGAAATATAGTGAGAAATCAAAATCCAAAGTTAACCCACTTCCTATTTCATCATCCTCTACTACTTGCCATTTAGTTTAGGGTGTTCTCTTCACAAAGTTCATGACCTAGTGAAGATGGAGCTTGAGTTTGAGTCTCCTCGATGTAGATCATCTTCGGCCTCGAAGTCAAAGAGCTAGCCCGTTCATTTCTCCGAGGAAACCATCGCTAGAGTCCAGGATCTCGATGATCGCAGCGAAGGGTCGTCAACACGGAGCTTTAGAAGTGAAGGACCGGATCTACAAAGGTTGTAATCCCAAACTCTTAGAAGTAAAGTTGTTTACTTGCTATTTGTTTCGCATAATCTCTAGTATACGATCTTGGTTAGGGTTGTTCGGCACGTCTAATTTTTGAATCGGGCATGGTTGTTGCCTTGTAGAACCTTGTGAGAGTGCCTAGTAACCCTACAGAACCTACCAGTAAATCTCGCTTGTCCTGGCCAGAGAGTTTGTGTAATGGCTTTCCGAACACAGTGCGATATCAACCCCCAATACCGGGAGAGACGAATCCTATCTAACCACCACTGCCTCCGAGTGCTTCAGGATTGCACCCAACTACTACCTGTTTGCACGACTCATTCGTGTCGTGGTAGGGTAGTAATCAAAGAACAGTGGGAACGCACTCGAGGTGAAGCTGCAGTGTCAAGTCAACGGACTATGCTGTACTTATATCACCTGGGAACTGCTACCTGACGATAGGTATAGTACCAACCAGCAGTTCCCTATGAGTCCGTCCAGTGTAACTCATAACCCAATGAGAACCTGCATACTATCTCCATTACGACGTACTGATGGCTGTAGGGCAGACCATTTGTTAGTGTATATGCCCTAGAGGCCATTACTGTATCATACTAGTATGTATATTACTTAATGGAAGCTTGGGATATTCACCTTGTATATACAATCTTGCTCAAAATGGTAGTATGCTACTTGGTTTATTTCTACTTCAATGTGTACATGTGTTTATCTTTGTATATTGCTTATACACATTAGTGGAGCCCTTAGGATCTTTGCTTGATTACCAGCGATGTGATGGCCGTCACACTAGTGGGGCTGGGTAATCTAGAAGCACATCCTTATGCAGGTCCCTGGTCGCAGGACTATCGAGACAGGGCATCGATACTCCGGAGTAGACCAGCGCATGCGCTTCTCATCCCAGTGTGGGAGACGGTCTGTCCCACAGCCGTCAGTACGTCGTACTTGAGATAGTATGCGGGTGCCCGTTAGGTTACGGGTACACTGGACAGGACTCGTCGGGAACTGACCAGTTGGTATTATACCTATCGTCAGTTATCAGTTCCCAGGTGACATGAGTACAGCTTAGTCCGCTGACTTGACACTGTCACTTCGCCTCGGGTGTGTTCCCACTGTACTTTGATCACTACCCTACCACGGCTCAAAGGAGTCGTGCAAACAGGTGGTGGTTGGGTGCAGTCCCGAAACACTTGGAGGCAGTGACGGTTGACAGGATTCGTCTCTCCCGGTATTGGGGGTTGACATCGCGCTGTGTCTAGGAGAGCCATTACACGAGTAGTCCCTGGCCAGGGCAAACGAGATATACTGGTAGGTTTCCAGTGTTATCTCAGGGTGTTTTGGGCTTCGCTCCGGCACGACTTGTACCGCTATTGGGGGACTGACGTTTACCGCCCCCTAGGCCCGCCATGCGATGTATCAGACGAACAGACCGGACTGTACGGAGAATGTCACACTCAGGCTCAGTAGGAGTTCAGATGGGTTTCGCCTCGTCGGTCTTCTTGTCGGCATTACCTGGGGACCGTTACGCACAGCTAGTGCCGCTTGCGGTCTGTGGTTAAACCCACTGCCAGCGTAGTGTCGAGTCTTTAGAGTCCCACACAGAAAGCTTTTCGCCTTTAGGCAAAAGAGTAGAGGTCGCATGGTATTGCGACAGGTCGCATGGTTTTGCGACAGGGTTCGGTCACATCCGTGCACTTGTGCACGTACAGTGTCCGGACAGTTTACACTAGCGGGCTTTGGTTTAAGCCAGATCCTAGTGTACCTTATGGGATTGGATTTATCCAGTTTGCATTCGTGTTCCTCGGATCGCGGATGCGGGTGTGTATGCACAGTTGACAGGGAGGCACAGACAGCGGATTCTCATTAGGGTTGTTGACAGTTGACCGTTGACTTTTTGACTTTTTGCTCAACCCTAATGAGAATATGATATGTGATTAACTATTGTATTAATTAAGTATTATGGTGACTTGGTTGTTGACTTTGTTGACTTGTTGACTTTTGTTGACTTGTTGACTTTGTTGACCGGTTGACTAGGCTTGACTAGTTGACCATCATGATAACCATGGCTATCATTTCATGCCAAAGACTTTTACTTGCTTGTTCATTTAAGTAAAATGAGTGCATGACATGATAAGCTTATGGTTGCTTCTACCATCACATAAGACTTTTGTTAATATGATGAGTTATGATTACTTTGGATTATGAGAGGGTGAGAGACAAAAGAGTTGCTCATTCTTTCTTGCTCATTCTCTCTCTTGTTCTTGAGCTCTCCTCTTGCTCTCACCCTCAACCTCTTGCTCCCTCTCTTGATCTATGGTTCTCTTGTCTCATGAGTTGAGAATCAAGAACCATAGATAAAATCCCATTCTAAATCATCTCTACTCATTCTAGTTCACTAGGTTTAGCAAACCAAGTGAACTAGTTTCTTCAAAGAACGAAGAAGGAGCTAAAGGTTGGAGCTTTCAAGTGGATCTATCTTCGGCGTACGGAGACAACGAGAAGGAGCCATCGAACCACCATCGGAGCTTGAAGAGAAGGAGTTCAAGTTTAGGTATAACCATCTTCATCCGAGTAGCTAAATATCTTTAGCTTAGTACGCTAGTTTTAGTTTAGGTAAAGATCCCGACCTAGCTTAGTCCATGTTGCCTCTTGCGTTAAAATTTTGATTTTATACCGTTTCCGCCTCCCCGTAAGAACCGGGGGTCGCAACGTGGACTTACAGTGGTATCAGAGCCTAACTAAACTTAAACTAGCTTGGTAGTGAAGTGCAACGAAGTTCGGAACCGTAAAAAACCCAAAAACCGTATTTTTCCAAAACCTGAGTTTCTGTTGATATTTTTTTGGCTCGAAATGAAAAACTTTATATCTGTAAATTCATCTCAGGGTTTTCTAAAAACACCCATGAAAAACGACACAGAGATTCGTCTAAGCCGCCGCCCTTCCGCCGCGTGAGCCTTCTTGGCCGCCGCGGATCCGCCGCGACTTGATGTCCCCTCTGCATCGATTTTCGTGCAGTGTCTTTATGTGTTGATTTTGGGATTTTTAGGATATAAATTATATGCCCAGATTTTCCAGAACTAAAATTTACTTTTGGGGGCCTATAATTCCGTATTTTTCCGAACTTCACTGCGCTTTGACTATGATGGTTATATCTGTAATGTTTGCATGTATTGAACGTCGACTAATCGCTATAAGACGATTAGTCGGGGTTATACATGATCTGTAATGTGCTGGAATGTGTATATAAATATGTTGGATTGTCGCGGGTGAATAGCCGGGGGTTGTGAGACGAGAGTTTTCTTTTCTTGCAATTCATTGTAAATGTAAATTGATGTAATAATTATTATTTGTTTGGCCGCACAACCGGGTCGGGGTTGTAGCCGTCATTGTATAATTCTTTTACTGTTTTTGCTCCTAGGATAGACCCATGGAGGGGTGCACAAACTACCGGGTATGCCGAAGTGTCGAGTGGCCTACTCATGGAGATGAGGGAGGTTGCTACGCTTCGGGTACTTGGCGGGTAGTTTGCCGCACCCGTAGGGGTCTTGGGTGGGGTATTGGCTATTCACCGCGACCGTGTTATCTGTTTTTTTGTTACAGGCTCGTACAAATTACAGATTACTAGCATATCCAATGTATTTATCTGTGATCTGAAATGTTTATCATTGCTTTCTATTTAGGCGTTGCTTATGTTTTACAGACGCGCTAGCCCAGCCCCCGCTCTGTCGTTAGTTAAGTAACCTAACGGGTAATGACGGGGCCCAGTGGCGAATGCGAATGGCATAAGCGTACGTCATATTTTGGTTGTTTTCTGCAATGGTAGGATTTAAATGATGGGACGCATTAAAAGTACTAATGCAAGAATATCACGCATTAAAAGAACTAATGCAAGATAATAAACCAAGTTAAAGTCGTTGGAACACTTTCGAAAAACCACTCGGTTCTTTTCAAAACCAACTTTTAAAATACGGAGTTTGAGCCACTCCATTTAAAAGCTATCTCGTTCCATCGACCAAATCAAGTTCACTACGTTCACGGTTTTGCCAAAACCATTCGTAGCCCTCCGTCGTTTCGTATGAATATTCAATAGTATTCAAGCTGTGTTTGTTGACCTTCGTCAAGGCATAGTGATTGGTAGCTGTTGGGTATTCATATGTAGCATAGATAGATGCGTTGGTTTGGGACATTCGCATTACCTTGTTGACCTTCGTCAAGGGTATATACGGGTGGATTCAAATTGACCTGGATAATGACGGGCAGAACTTGACATGTGACTTATGATTTGTTGACCTTCGTCAAGGTCATAAGAACATGGGGCAAAAATCCACATCGGGAGTTTTATAAGTACTGAAACTTGCTAGATTTGCATACCATTTGGAGTGTGATGATTCTGGTAGGATTCCTTCAGTTTCGTCACGCAATGATATTTGGATCCCGATCCTACTGTGAGTATATGCTACTCCTCGGGAAATTTCTCACTTAACGATCAATGCTATAAACCTAGTAGGTGCCTAGAAAGGTGTTAGCGGGGCTATGCCCCCAGGGAAAAGAGGTTCTTTAATTAAGGAACTTCGCGAAAGCGTTGGAAAACCTCCCTCGAAGTACCGACACCAGCCTGGCCGAACGGTTAAGCAAGTATTGTACGGTGGGATTGATCCTGACTAATTCTTCCTTTATGGTTTGAGGAGGGATTCGAGAAACAGTGGGAGCCATCCTGTTTAGACAAACTAAAAACCACTCTAAACTTGCAAGAGCATCATGCTGAGTGTTTTCCTCTTCTCTCCAAATTGCAGCGACCAATCAACATGACTGGACTTAAGTTACTCCTAGATAAAAACAAACTGACAGGGCCAAACTACAAAGATTGGCTCAGGAATGTCAAGATAGCAATCACTTATGACAAGCTGGGGTATCTTCTTACCACCAAAGCTCCCCCTGTCCCTGGTCCAACTTCCAGTGTCGCGGATAAGGAAATCCGCAAGACTTGGGAGATTGATAGCGCAAAGGCCAAGTGCCTCCTGCTTGCCTCGATGGACAACGAACATCAGAGGAGGCATGAGAATATGGACATGGAATCCATATTGCTCCATACAAAAGAACTGTATGGAGAGCAATCTCGTATCGCAAGATACGAAGCGTCGAAAAAGTTATTTTCGACAAGAATGGCCGTCGGATCATCAGTAGCCGAGCACGTGCTAAAGATGATCGGCTTCATTGAGGAGCTCGCTGACCTAGGGATCACATTGGAGAGTGAGCTATATACGGATATAGTTCTCCAGTCCCTTCCTTCCACTTACGCCCAGTTTATACTGAACTTCAACCTACAAGAAAAAGAGGTTGAACTATCAGAGCTCCTCAACATGCTGAGGAGCGCAGAGGGCACCCTACAGAAAGGTAGGGATACATCCACTTTGTTTGTAGGAGGATCATCTTCTTCTAGGTCCAAGGCGAAAGCCAAGGGAAAGAAGAAGAAGGCCCCCGCCAAACCAAGGGGCGGTGTAAGTAAAGTGGATACAAAGGGAAAAGGTAAAGCAACAAAAATAGCGGGGAAGCTTGTGGATAAGGAAGAATGCTTCTATTGTCATAAGAAAGGACACTGGAAGAATGATTGCAGGGCCTGGAAGGCCAGAACACAGGAATTGAAGCAGGTTGCAGCTTCAGCTTCAGGTGTGTATGTTATTGAAAACTGTCTTTCAATAAACTCTACTTCCTGGGTATTGGATACCGGATCAGGATCTCATATCTGTAATTCTTTGCAGGCGTTGAGAAACCGTAGGGTTTTGAAGGCAGGTGACATGACCCTCAGAGTTGCGAACGGAGCTAGCATGGATGCTAAAGCCGTGGGGGACTATCACCTGGGAATGTCAGATGGACATGTTTTGGTTTTGCGTAATTGCTTTTTTGTACCCAACGCAACTTGTAATATCATTTCTGTATCTTTAGTTTCTAAAGAAGGTTATGAATTTGCGTTTGTAAGTAATGTTGTGAACATTCACCTTAATCAAGCTTTGATTGGGTCAGGTACTTTGAGTAATGGTATATACGTGTTAAACCAACCACAGATTTTTAATGTTCAGAATACACACAAAAGAAAGTCTCCAGAAATAAATCAGACTTTCTTATGGCATTGTAGACTGGGTCACATCAATGAGAGAAGATTGACTAAGTTACATACAGAAGGGTATTTGAATGCGTTCGAATATCAGTCGTATGCCACTTGTCAATCCTGTCTCAAAGGAAAGATGACAAAGACTCCGTTTACTGGACATGGAGTAAGAGCGAGCGAGCTCTTGGGACTCGTACACAGTGACGTGTGCGGTCCAATGTCTACACATGCCCGAAGCGGACATTCTTACTTCATTACTTTTACGGATGACTTCTCAAGGTACGGTTATGTCTTCTTAATGAAACATAAGTCCGAGGCCTTTGGAAAATTCCAGGAGTATAAGAATGAAGTAGAGAAACAGACCGGCAAAAGTATTAAGATTCTAAGATCGGATCGAGGTGGAGAATACTTAAGTGCCGAATTCCTGAATTACTTAAAAGAGAATGGTATTCTCTCTCAGCTTACTCCTCCATACACTCCGCAACATAATGGTGTATCGGAGAGACGGAACCGAACCCTATTGGATATGGTTCGGTCCATGATGAGTAACGCTGAGTTACCGCGATCATTCTGGGGATATGCAATAGAAGCAGCTGCGTATCTCTTGAACAAGGCTCCCACCAAGACTGTGCCTACCACCCCATATGAGATGTGGACTGGGAAGAAACCCTGTCTTAAGTATCTTAAGGTATGGGGATGTCCAGCTTTTGTAAAAAAGCAGCATGCGGACAAGCTTGAGGCACGTTCAGTACAGTGTAAGTTTGTGGGATACCCAAGGAACTCCAGGGGGTATCTTTTCTATTCCGCTGAGGAACAAAAGGTTTTTGTTTCTCAGCATGCCCGCTTCTTGGAAACTGAGTTTTTGGAAACCCAGATAAGTGGGAGCATAATAGAACTGGAAGAAGTTCCAGAACCACAGACTGTTACTGAAAGCTTAGTGGAACCAGAGGGTTCAACAGGACAGGACATTCCTACGCCGCTCCGCAGGAGTAGTAGGCAGTCTCATCCGCCCGAGAGATACTACGGTTTTCTCATAGACGGGGATAGAGAGGATTGCATCATAGATTATGATGAGCCTACTAGCTTCCAGCAGGCCGTTCAGAGCGTTGACTCAGTGAAATGGCTGGATGCAATGCGGACCGAAATGGAGTCCATGTACACCAACAAGGTATGGACGTTGGACATTGCTCCAGACGGGGTAAAACCCGTAGGATGCAAGTGGATCTTCAAAAGGAAGATTGGTGTAGATGGACAGGTTGAGACCTATAAAGCTAGGCTGGTAGCAAAAGGTTTTCGTCAAAGACCTGGCTTGGACTATGACGAAACCTTCTCTCCAGTAGCCATGCTGAAATCCATTCGGATCCTTCTTGCCATTGCTGCCTTCCACGATTATGAGATTTGGCAAATGGACGTAAAGACAGCTTTTCTAAATGGAAATTTAGAGGAGTGTGTCTATATGGACCAGCCAGAGGGTTTCATTCAGAGTGGGAGCAGCGGAAAGGTGTGCAAGTTGCTTAAGTCTATCTATGGACTAAAGCAGGCATCGCGGAGTTGGAACATCTGCTTTGATGAGACGGTCAAAGAATTTGGCTTTATCAAAAATCCAGATGAACCATGCATCTATAGTAGATTTGTAGCGAGAACTGCAGTATTCCTCGTTTTATACGTGGATGACATTCTCTTAATAGGAAATGACATTCCTATGCTACAATCTGTCAAGGGGTTCTTGTCACACTGGTTCTCCATGAAAGACCTGGGTGATGCCTCATACATTCTGGGTATCCGGATCTACCGTGACAGATCCAAGAGGATATTAGGACTTTCACAGTCCAGGTACATCGACACCATACTGAAGAGATTCAGTATGGAAGATTCCAAGCGCGGTAACCTACCGGCTTGTCACGGGATCACCCTCTCTAAAGAGATGTCTCCCAAGACTGATTTAGAGAGGGATCGCATGTCTATTATACCCTACACTTCTGCGGTAGGCTCTATAATGTATGCGATGTTGTGTACCAGACCGGACGTAGCTTATGCACTGAGTGTGGTAAGCCGGTATCAGTCAAACCCTGGGGAGAAACATTGGATAGCGGTAAAGAACATTCTCAAGTACCTGAGAAGGACTAAGGAGATGTTCTTGGTGTATGGCGGAAAGGACCTCCAGATCGAGGCCTTTGCTGACTCCAGCTTCCAGAGTGACAAGGATGATTCCAAGTCCATGTCGGGTTTTGTCTTTACCCTCAATGGAGGGGCGGTGTGTTGGAAGAGTTCCAAACAGGAAACCGTTGCAGACTCGACGATGGAAGCGGAATACATCGCTGCATCTGATGCCGCAAAAGAAGCTGTCTGGATAAGGAAGTTCTTGAAAGAACTTCAGGTGGTTCCGTCCATTGTTGATCCAATACCTCTATATTGCGACAACAACGGGGCTATAGCTTTAGCGAAGGAACCCAGGTCCCATCAGAGATCCAGGCACATCTTGAGGCGGTATCACCTGATCAGGGAGATCGTGGATCGCCAGGAGATCGAGGTTCGGAGAGTCGCTTCGGAAGACAACACTGCAGATCCATTCACCAAGGCCCTACCCCAGACTCAGTTCGAGCGGCTGATCGAGATGATAGGTCTTCGATACGCCAGTACATGGCCTTAGTGCAAGTGGGAGATTGTTAGTGTATATGCCCTAGAGGCCATTACTGTATCATACTAGTATGTATATTACTTAATGGAAGCTTGGGATATTCACCTTGTATATACAATCTTGCTCAAAATGGTAGTATGCTACTTGGTTTATTTCTACTTCAATGTGTACATGTGTTTATCTTTGTATATTGCTTATACACATTAGTGGAGCCCTTAGGATCTTTGCTTGATTACCAGCGATGTGATGGCCGTCACACTAGTGGGGCTGGGTAATCTAGAAGCACATCCTTATGCAGGTCCCTGGTCGCAGGACTATCGAGACAGGGCATCGATACTCCGGAGTAGACCAGCGCATGCGCTTCTCATCCCAGTGTGGGAGACGGTCTGTCCCACAGCCGTCAGTACGTCGTACTTGAGATAGTATGCGGGTGCCCGTTAGGTTACGGGTACACTGGACAGGACTCGTCGGGAACTGACCAGTTGGTATTATACCTATCGTCAGTTATCAGTTCCCAGGTGACATGAGTACAGCTTAGTCCGCTGACTTGACACTGTCACTTCGCCTCGGGTGTGTTCCCACTGTACTTTGATCACTACCCTACCACGGCTCAAAGGAGTCGTGCAAACAGGTGGTGGTTGGGTGCAGTCCCGAAACACTTGGAGGCAGTGACGGTTAGACAGGATTCGTCTCTCCCGGTATTGGGGGTTGACATCGCGCTGTGTCTAGGAGAGCCATTACACGAGTAGTCCCTGGCCAGGGCAAACGAGATATACTGGTAGGTTTCCAGTGTTATCTCAGGGTGTTTTGGGCTTCGCTCCGGCACGACTTGTACCGCTATTGGGGGACTGACGTTTACCGCCCCCTAGGCCCGCCATGCGATGTATCAGACGAACAGACCGGACTGTACGGAGAATGTCACACTCAGGCTCAGTAGGAGTTCAGATGGGTTTCGCCTCGTCGGTCTTCTTGTCGGCATTACCTGGGGACCGTTACGCACAGCTAGTGCCGCTTGCGGTCTGTGGTTAAACCCACTGCCAGCGTAGTGTCGAGTCTTTAGAGTCCCACACAGAAAGCTTTTCGCCTTTAGGCAAAAGAGTAGAGGTCGCATGGTATTGCGACAGGTCGCATGGTTTTGCGACAGGGTTCGGTCACATCCGTGCACTTGTGCACGTACAGTGTCCGGACAGTTTACACTAGCGGGCTTTGGTTTAAGCCAGATCCTAGTGTACCTTATGGGATTGGATTTATCCAGTTTGCATTCGTGTTCCTCGGAACGCGGATGCGGGTGTGTATGCACAGTTGACAGGGAGGCACAGACAGCGGATTCTCATTAGGGTTGTTGACAGTTGACCGTTGACTTTTTGACTTTTTGCTCAACCCTAATGAGAATATGATATGTGATTAACTATTGTATTAATTAAGTATTATGGTGACTTGGTTGTTGACTTTGTTGACTTGTTGACTTTTGTTGACTTGTTGACTTTGTTGACCGGTTGACTAGGCTTGACTAGTTGACCATCATGATAACCATGGCTATCATTTCATGCCAAAGACTTTTACTTGCTTGTTCATTTAAGTAAAATGAGTGCATGACATGATAAGCTTATGGTTGCTTCTACCATCACATAAGACTTTTGTTAATATGATGAGTTATGATTACTTTGGATTATGAGAGGGTGAGAGACAAAAGAGTTGCTCATTCTTTCTTGCTCATTCTCTCTCTTGTTCTTGAGCTCTCCTCTTGCTCTCACCCTCAACCTCTTGCTCCCTCTCTTGATCTATGGTTCTCTTGTCTCATGAGTTGAGAATCAAGAACCATAGATAAAATCCCATTCTAAATCATCTCTACTCATTCTAGTTCACTAGGTTTAGCAAACCAAGTGAACTAGTTTCTTCAAAGAACGAAGAAGGAGCTAAAGGTTGGAGCTTTCAAGTGGATCTATCTTCGGCGTACGGAGACAACGAGAAGGAGCCATCGAACCACCATCGGAGCTTGAAGAGAAGGAGTTCAAGTTTAGGTATAACCATCTTCATCCGAGTAGCTAAATATCTTTAGCTTAGTATGCTAGTTTTAGTTTAGGTAAAGATCCCGACCTAGCTTAGTCCATGTTGCCTCTTGCGTTAAAATTTTGATTTTATACCGTTTCCGCCTCCCCGTAAGAACCGGGGGTCGCAACGTGGACTTACACCATTTCCCCTGCTGGGATGAGAAGCGTATGCACTAGTCTACTCTGGAGTATCGATGCTCTGTCTCGATAATCCTACGTCTAGGGACGTGTATAAGGATGTTCTTATAAACTACCCAGCCCCCACTAGTGTGACTGCCATCACAACACTGGTAGTCAAGCAAAGGTCCTAAGGGCTCTATCAATATGTATTAGCGACACGTTAAGAGAAACATTTACACATATTAAGATAGAAACAAACCAAATAGCATACTACTATATTGAGCAAGACTGTTATAATATCCGTGTATATCCCAAACTTCCAAAATGTAATATACAAATTAGTACTATATGATAATGGCCTTTAGGGCATATATCACTAACATTATATGGCATGAGTGAGAAAAAAAGAGAGAATTGATTTTTAACTAGCCATCATTTTTCATCTTCTTCTTCCTCACGCATGAGCTTGAGCTCTCTAGGTTAATGGCACATGTTGCCATGGTGAGGGAGTGCGAAAAAGAGAGAGTGCCCAAAATTCACAGTGCCTTCTTCCACGTCCAGCGAGCCTCTGGAGGAAGTTTCTCCGTCCGGTGATGGAGTTTCAGCTCGGGCAGCCCGCTTTCAACGCGGATCATCTACGGCGAGGCGGTCGTTGTTCAGACGCATTCGGGAGCCTACGAAGTCTAGACGGGATCTTTCGTGTTCAGCCGTACACGCTACAAAGGTTTTAGCACCTCTCTACTTTTTCTTGTTCTCTTTATTTTTTGCTAGATATTAGTGTTTGGACAATTTTTGGCATACGGTCGATCGCGCTCCTACGGAATTTATGTTTTCCGTCCAGTCCCGGTTCCGCTGCGCACACGCCCGGAGCACACCCAGCCTTACACATACTTCGTTATGTTTTCCTATGAGTTCTCTTGTTTTAGACACGCATACTTGTTGAAATGCGAAGTCCAAATTTTTTGAAAAGTTCATAGGATATAAGAATAAAGTAGAGAACCAAACGGTGGAAGTATCAAGATTTTTCGGAGTGTTTGAAGATGTGAATACTTATACTAGGTATTATGTAGTTATATAATCGAGAATTTGATTCTCTCAGATTACTTATATGTGGGTGTGCTCCTTGATGAATAATACTGTATGGCCTTTTTCATTTAGGGATATGCACTGTAAATAGCTGCGTACCAATTGAATATGGTTTTATCTAATTTTGTGCTTATGATTCTATATGTGATATAGAATGGGAACATATCTTAAGGTTGTTCAGATATGGATTTATCCGGTTTATACTTAAAAACAAAATTCATATAAACTCTAGGCACATTTCGGTACTAAGCAGTTTGTAGGTTATCCCAAGCTTTTGTAAGGGTTTAACTTCTACCATTTTCGGGATCAAAAGTTGTTTTGTTCTCGACAAACCACATTTTTACAAAAGGAATTTCTTTCAAAAAAATTAGTGGGAACATAGTAGAACTGAAAGTGATTTCAGAACCACAAACGGTTACTGAAAATTTAGTAGAAGCTGGAGATTCAATTGATGTTGACAAACCTTAGTTACTCCACAGATTTAGTAGGTGACCTCAGTCACCCGAGAGGTATTTCGGTTTCCTCATAGACAGTGACAGGGAGGCTTGCATCATGTGATGATGGCCCAACTAATTATCAGCAGGACATAAGAAATGGTGACTTCCGACTGATGGCTGGATGCTATATTATCCAAGTTGGACTCTATACACTGCAACAAAGTATTGACTTTGTTGGGTGCTCCTGAAAAGGTAAAACTCATCAGGAGCAAGTATATATTTTTGAGATCAGTGCAGATGGAAAGATAGTAATCTAATAAGGCTAGACTTGTAGTAAAAAGTTTTCATCAGTACCCTGTGTGGATTGTGATGAAACTATTATTTCAGTGTATGTGCTGAAAGTCCATACGGATATAACTTGCCACAGCTGTTTTTTATGATTATGATATTTGGAAGATGGATAGCTATAACGTCTTTCTAAATGGTGGTTTAAAAGTGTACATGTATATGACTCTGCCAGAGAGTTATCATAGTCAGTGGGAGCAGTGGAAGGTGTGCAAGACACTTAAGTCTATTTATAGACTAAAGCAGGCATAGCGGAGATGGATAATTTGTTTTTATATTACGATCAAAGTATTTGACTTCATCAAAAGGATGAACCTGATATTTTTAAGAAGGATGTAAGCAGTACTGTCATATTCCTCATATGGTATGTGGATGATATTCTCCTGATAGGAAGTGATGTTCCTATGCTATAATTGGTCAAACTATGGCGGTCACAGGTGTTTCTTCATATAGGATATGGATATCAGTCTAATCCTGAAAAAATATAGGATAACAGTGAAGATCATATGATGTTCTTGGTGTATGGTAACGGCAGCCTCTTACAGGAGGCGGTTACCGATTTCAGCTTCTAAGGTGACATGGATGAGATAGTGTCTGTTGCGAGTTATAAGTTTCCCTTCTTCTGAGGAGCAGTATATTAGAAAGAGTTCCAAGAGGGATACTAAGGTGGTCATAACGCTGGATACTGATTATGACTCAGCAGAGGATACAACTTAAAAAGTTGTTGGATAAAATTGTTCATTTATGAACTTGGTCTAATCATCTATCCAGAAAAATTCTAAGGAAAGTATCGCTCAATTTGGAAGATAGTTGATCTCCGCGAGATTCGGAAGATAGAAAAATTTGGGAACATTATAGCGGATACACTCACTGAGACTGTTTCTCGAACACGGTTTGTGAAACTGTCAGTAGAGTAGTTGGGTATGCGATACTGCAATAATTGGCCTTAAGTGCAGTGGGAGATTGTTGGATATAAGTGGCCTCAAGGCAATTATTGTAATTATAGAAGGACCTATAAGGAAAGAACAATCTTACTCGAGATGATAGTATGCTATCTGGTTTGTCTTTATCATTTATGTGTATATGTTTTACTTGTTATCACGTATCGCTAATACATAATGATAAAGCCCGTAGGATCTTTGCTCGAATACCAGGATTATGATAGGGATCATACTAGTGGGGCATGGGTAGCCTATAAGCACATACTTAAATGTCCATAGTCATAGGAGTATCGATGCCCAGTCTCGATACATTTCAGAGTAGACTAGTGTATACATTTCTTGACCCTGTATGGGGCGATGGTTGATCCCATAGCCATTGGTGTTTGACACCGGAGATTGTATACAGGTGCTCATTAGGTTATGAGTTACACTAGACGAACTCACCGAAAACTCATGTAAGGTATTATACCTATCGTCAGATAGCAGTTCTTTGGTGACATGAGTACAGGGTAGTCTGTAGACCTGAGATCGTTGATTGATATTTTCTTTGTGTGTCGGTTTAGAAAATGAAGAGAAATCACAATCAAAGAATTATTTGACCGCAATCAATGACGGTGTCGGTTTGTAGCGCATTAGTGAGTGCGGATTGTCCACAGGGATTGTGCGATTCGTTCTTATTTTGTTTTGTTTGAATCGAAAATTTAATAGAAAAGAAAAGAAAAAACGATTCAAGATTTATATCTATGAATTTCAAGAATCAACTAATCTATTCAAGAATCAAGAAAACGTTAAACATCAAGAATCAAGAAAGATAGAATTCCAATTGATTTAAGTTTCAAGATTTGAAGTAAAGCTCGTAGGAATCGATTAGATCGTAGATGTGAAGAAGACTAGAAATTACCGTTTCTTATCCATTAACAAATTGATGCTAAATCGATGTCGATTGATCGAGAATTAAGGATCTTGTGAAGAATTAGGGTTTCTTCATCCTATCCTTTGTCCTTTCGATGAATCGCATTCACAAGATAGCTTCTAGAAATTGAATGATTGATCGTTGATCTCTAGATCGTGCGAAAAGAATCAATAATGCATTTCGCATCGATCTAGATCATCGATCACTCAATTTTCAAGAATTTACAATTGTTATAAGACTTAAGAAAACGTTTAAAGATTCGTCAACATCATCATTCTACAATCATCTCGATTCCTCCACGAGCGGAGTTTTATTCAAGTATCACCACAAAGAATATATTCAAGAATCGAAATATAAGCATAATGCTCGAATTGAAATATAAGCAAGTTTAAAGAATCTTCACCTTTATTTATTCCACAAATTGTTACACATTGCTCAAGACTACAAGAATTTGAGAAGGAACAAGATTGTCGAATCTAGCGTCGCTCGGCTCCTTGAGTCGTGGATCGGCTTCGATCTCGTGCCCCGATGAAGTCCGGCTTCGCTTCTAAAGGATGGTTGAAGACTTGCTTTGCTATAACTCAAAGGATCTTGAATTTGGTTTCTTGATTGGATTAGGGTTAGGGTTTGGAGGTTGTAGAAGTTGGGTTGAAGAGATGAACAACACTCAACAACAATTGATTTTGAGGAACAAACTATTGAACAACCATTTCAAGTGAGCCTTGGGTTCTTTTTATAGGTTTAGGAATAAGTAGCTTCCTTAAGAAGATTGGATTAGGTTAGCTTCCCTTGTAAGCTAGTTAGTTAGGTAGAAACCTCTAGAACCAGTTAGTTAGGGTTTAGCTTCTACCTTAAGCTAGGAGGTTAGGGAAAAGGTTCTAGGTTCTCAAGGTAGTTAGGGTGAAGCTTGTTTAGGAAACTAAGAGTGTTTAGCTTTGAACCCAATGTTTGCTGAACTGGCAGAAGCTTCGATATCCATCTAGAAAATGTAGTGTCTTTATGAGGTGTAGGACCTGAGAGAAGAGGGCTGAGCTGGAGAAATGTTGCTGACGTGGCATAGCCGCCGCGGAACCGCGGCGCAAGGCGGCTCCGGCCGCGGTTCCGTGGCCACTTGGCTGAGCTAGGGCTTCATCTTCTCTTTAGTGCTTTGTTCTGTCTTTGAGTGTACATTCTGATATGTTGAATCTCTGAATGCCTTTTAGATCATTGCCAGATTTCAAATCCATGAGTTGGCGTATTTTTTTAGCACTGTTATGTGAATTTTGACCGTTCTCTTAGAATTTCCTGCGCAGACTTCGAAACACAAGTTGCGCAATATAGGAATGATGCCTTGCTATGAAATATAGCTAATTTCCCTTAAAGTGCCGGATTTAAAGTCTAACACATGCAATCTGATATTTTACGACTGTTTTGATAATATGTGCAATATGAATACCGAACACTTCTAGATGAGTGCAAATGATAGGGAAATTGCCGTGTTAAAGATGCAGTATTTTCGACTGATCAAATTCCCCCAAACTTATTTTCGATCGTCTCGAGCGAACTGTTTTATTAAAATGAGAAGGAGAAAATAAAGAAAGAGAAAAACTAACTAGCACACTTTCGTAGGCAACACGATTGCACTGAGCATGTGCAACAAGCCTTTAAACCTCTAGGTGTCCCTAGTAGGAGGAGTGTTGTCTCCTGAGGGTTTTCAGCGGATTGCACCCACAAAATCCAATAATAAAAGGAAGATCATGAATATTACATTTAAAGACAAGAATTGTAAATGAAAGACTTTGAAAATTAGGGTTTCCAACTAAGCTAGCTTTTCGGTTGTCATGAGCCCTATCTTAATAGTCATGAAAAGATGTCAGAAATCACGTCCTCCCTTAATAAAACATCGTCTTATTCTTCATTCCTATCTTTCTTCCAAACATCGATCATATAACTCTGCATGTGTGTAAAGAACATCCCTACACCCGGAGAATTCAATTCAAGCTATCATACTCTTGTCCATCAGCCTCTGTACTTTTTAATTAATGAATATTTAGATGAGATTGCTCACACACTTTCATGCGACCGTTAATACTTCTTGAGGTACTAACCGACCGATTACTCATGTGCTTGCTTATTTGGTGTATTTTCCTCGTCTTACACCACCTAAGGCTTAACAGTGACTCCCAGACCAGTTGGCCTTAGGGCACTAGGTGAAGAAGCACCCTCGCTATATTTTTTTATTGCTGCCTTGGCGATAACAAAACCAGTGTTCATTTTTCTCACCATTCTATATTTTATTCATTTTTTTTCCTTCATACTTTGGCTTTAAGACAAGAGCATTTCAAGGTATCCTCTACTATCACAGGCTTCAAGACGTGTGTAAATGCGAATAGCTGGGTATCAACGTTCAAAATGTTTGGCTTCCAGAATAGGAACTATTTTTCAGACTTATTTTTATCCGCAGATTAGTGACTTCTTTCATCTTACCAACCCTTGGGACAACGGCTCATAACTACTTATTACCAGTTCGTATAAGAAAACTTCTAATTTTCTTAGTTTTCTTAAATTTTTCTAATCTCATGGATGTAATTTTTCACTATCTAAACTTTTATTATTTTATTTATGTACAAAAAATGTTTAAATATTTAAATATTTTTATATTTTGAAAATTTTAAATTTTTATGGGTTTTGAAAATTTTCAATTTTTATAGGTTTTTAAAGAAATGTTTTGTGCTTATGCAAATGATATGCAAATGATGCAAAAATAAGCACAAACCTGCCCCAAACTTGTTTTCAACAGTGTCCCTACTGTTGCCAACAGCTATATCTACAAAACCTGTAAGCCTGGGAGGTATTTATTAATGGGGGCAAAATATATAAGTGAAGATCCTCCCCCAAACTTATTTTTTTTACTCACCTCCATTCAAAAAGATGATGCAGTGATATACAGGACATGAAGGTGATACGGAGGAATTTTAATCCAAATAAAATGGCTCCTGTAAGAACATGAGCTCCTCCGTGGGGTCAGTGGAAAAATACGGCTTTAGTTTATGTTCATTCACTTTGAAAAATGTGCCGTTTTTAACGTTTTCTACTTCTACTGCCCCGTACGGGTATACAGACCGCACAACAAAAGGTCCCTTCCACCGAGATCGAAGCTTACCCGCGTGAAGGTGTAGTCGTGAATCATAAAGAAGGACTTGTTGACCAGGTGAAAATGTTTTCCTCAAAATGTTTTAATCATGAAAAACCTTAGTCCTATTCTTTATGATCACAGCGTTATCATAAGCTTCATCATGAAGTTCGCTTAGCTCATTTAATTGCAGCTTCCGAAAGTTGCAGGCTTGGTTTAGGTCAAAGTTGATTTCCTTAATAGCCTACAATGCTTTATGCTCAATCTCGACAGGTAAGTGACATGCCTTCCCAAACACTATCTTATCTGGTGACATCCCTAGGTCGGTTTTAAATGCAGTTCGGAATGCCCAAAGAGCATCCGTCAGTTTGGTCGACCAATCTTTTCTATTCTTAGCAACAGTCTTCTCCAGGATTTGTTTGATCTGTCTATTTGAAATTTCAGCCTGCCCACTTGTTTGGGGATGATAGGGTGTAGAAAGTCTGTGGTTGATTGTGTATTTCCGCATCAGAGTCTCGAAAGACCCGTTGCAGAAATGTGTCCCATTATCGCTAATGATAGCGCGTGGGTGTCCAAATCGCGAAAAGATATTTTCTTTTAAGAACTTAATGACAACTTTCTTATCATTAGTGCGACATGGAATGGCTTCAACCTACTTTGAGACGTAATCAACCGCCAGCAGTATGTACAGATTCCCAAAGGAGTTGGGAAAGGGACCCATAAAGTCAATGCCCCAAACATCGAAAATTTCAACAACTAAGATGGGTTGCTGAAGCATTTCATTTCTCCGGGAAATTCTACCCGTGTACTGACACTGTGTACAGGTTTTGCAATAGTCAAATGCGTCCTTAAACAAGGTCGGCCAATAAAATCCACATTGCAAAGCCTTATCCGCTGTCTTTTTAGGACCGAAGTGACCCCCGCAAGCCTGATCATGACAAAAAGAAAGAACACTCTTGAACTCTTCTTTCGGGACACACCGGCGAATGATCTGATCAGGACAATACTTAAACAGATATGGATCATCCCAGTAAAAGTGTTTTACTTGGGATAGAAAACAGTATTTGTCCTGTTTTGACCAATCGCTGGGTATAAGTCCCGTGACAAGATAGTTCATAATATCCCTGAACCATGGTTCATTGGATACGCTCAAGAGTTGTTCGTCTGGAAACGAATCATTGATCGACAGGGTCACAGGGGAAGAAGAGATGCGTGAAAGATGGTCGGCTACAACGTTTTCACATCCTTTCTTATCTTTGATAACAAGATCAAATTCTTTTAATAGAAGGATCCAACGTATTAGCCTACCTTTTGCATCCTTCTTCACGAGAAGATGTTTTAAGGCGGAATGGTCAGTGTACACAACTATAGGTGAGCCAATCAAGTAAGGCCTGAATTTTTCTAATGCAAATACAACCGCCAAAAGTTCTTTCTCGGTAGTTGTATAGTTGATTTGAGCATCATTCAGGGTCTTACTCGCATAATAGATCACGTGTGGCATCTTTTCAATGTGCTGTCCTAAGACTGCACCAACTGCAAAATCGGATGCATCACACATCAGCTCAAAGGGGTAGTCCCAATTTGGAGACGATAGAACGGGGGATGTAGTGAGGGAGTGTTTAAGTGAGTCGAAAGCTGCCTCACTATCCGAGTCAAAGTAGAAGGTCGTATCCTTGGCCAAGAGAAGAGTTACAGGTCTAGCAATTTTTCTAAAATCCTTAATGAATCTCCTATAAAAGCCCGCATGGCCAAGAAATGATCGAATGTTCTTGACGCTTTTGGGATGAGGAAGGTTTTGAATGACATCTATCTTAGCTCTGTCAACCTCAATGCCTTTCTGTGAAATAACATGTCCAAGCACAATTCCCTCTTGGACCATGAAATGGCATTTTCCCCAGTTCAAGGTTAAGTTCTTCTCTTTGCAACGAGTAAGAACTGCGTCAAGATTCGATAGGCAATCAGAAAAAGAGTCTCCAAAAATCGATAAATCTTCCATAAAGATCTCCAGAAAATTCTCTACCATGTCAGAGAATATCTCCATCATACACCGCTGAAAGGTAGCGGGAGCATTGCATAACCTAAAGAGCATGCGTCTGTAAGCAAAGGTACCAAAAGGACAAGTAAAAGTGGTTTTATCTTGATCCTTTTTGGCTATGGGGACCTGATTATAGCCAGAGTATCCGTCCATAAAGCAATAATACTCTCGTCCAGCTAAGCGTTCCAGCATTTGATCAATGAATGGTAGAGGAAAGTGGTCTTTCCTCGTGGCGGCATTGAGTTTTCTGTAATCAATACATACACGCCACCCAGTTTGGGCGCATGTCTGAATCAACTCATTTGCCTCATTGGTAATAACAATGATGCCGGATTTCTTAGGGACGACATGTATAGGACTCACCCATTGGCTATCGGAGATTGGGTATATAATACTATTATCAAGGCATTTGACGATCTCTTTCATCAACGCTTCCTTCATGACGGGATTTAACTGTCTCTGTGGTTCTCGGGTTGGTCTGGCATCATCCATCACATGTATATGATGTTCTACAATCAAGGGACTAATCCCTTTGATGTCCGCCATAGTCCAACCAAACGCCTCTCTATTAGATCTCAATACCGATAAAAGTGCATTCTCTTGCTCTGATGCTAGAGAAGCGGATAAGATAACCGGTAAAGACTCATTCTCACCTAAATAAGCATATTTAAGATGAGAAGGTAAAATTTTGAGATCTAATGCGGGCGGAGAAATAATAGAAGGTGGGATCATCGAGTGATTTTTGGAGTCACAAAGAAGCTCATAGCCAGTGAAAGATACAGACTCGGGTGTTGATAGGTCAGGAGTGTCAGACTCAAGTGTGGGAAAAGTTTCCTCACTAAGATCATGTGTGAGATCAAACAGTGATGTGGTAGTGTTGTCGAGATCTGTAAAGCAAAGTTCCTCAACTCCGCAAATTTCGGGAGCGATCTCGTGGACAGAGCACACATCAAGAATATGAGCAGAGGGTTCTGATGGCTGACTTCCAACTTTGTAGTTGTTTAGTTCAATGGTCATATTTCCAAATGATAAGTTCATCGAACCATTTCTACAGTTAATAACAGCGTTGGAAGTGGCAAGGAAAGGTCGACCCAAAATCACCGGAATTTGGCTCCGGGGGTTTGCTACAGGTTGTGTATCGAGAATAATGAAGTCTACAGGGAATACAAATTCCCCGACCTTTATCAACAAATCCTCTAGTTCACCCCTTGGTTTGGTGATTGAACGGTCTGCCATTTGGAGAGTGCAGTGAGCAGGTTTCAACTCTCCAATCCCTAGCTGCTCATAGACAGAATATGGAAGTAGGTTACCACTTGTGCCAAGGTCTAAAAGAGCACGGTTTATGTTTTTACCCCCAATAGAAATAGATATCGTAGGACATCCTGGGTCCTTACGTTTCTTTGGTAGCTGGGGGATAAAAGCAGTGCTAATATTATTAGACATGAAGACCTTCTTCGGCACTTGAGTCTTACTCTTCCTAGTGCACAAGTCCTTAAGAATTTTCGCATAAGCAGGGACTTGTTGAATAGCATCTGTTAGTGTTTATGCCCTAGAAGGCCATTACTGTATCATACTAGCTTGTATATTACTTAATGGAAGCTTGGGATATTCACATGTATATAACAGTCTTGCTAAACATGGTAGTATGCTACTTGGTTTTTTTCTATCTTAATATGTGAGTGTACGTATTGATAGAGCTCTTAGGATCTTGCTTGTCTACCAGCGTTGTGATGGCAGTCACACTAGTGGGGGCTGGGTAGTCTACAAGCACATCCTTATTCAGGTCCCCGGTCGTTGGATTATCGAGACAGAGCATCGATACTCCGGAGTAGACTGGTGTGTACGCTTCTCATCCCAGTTGGGGAGATGGTCTGTCCCACAGCCATCAGTACGTTGTACTGGAGATAGTATACAGGTGCTCGTTAGGTTACGGGTACACCGGACAGGACTCACAGGGAACTGTTGGTTGGTTTGATACCAGTCGTCAGTAAACAGTTCCCAGGTGACATGAGTACAGCGTAGTCCGCAGACTTGACACTGCTACTTCGCCTCGAGTGTGTCCCACTGTTCTTAGATTGCTACCCTACCACGGCTCAAAGGAGTCGTGCAAACAGGTAGCAGTTGGGTGCAGTCCCGAGCACTTGGAGGCAGTGGCGGTTAGACAGGATTCGTCCCTCCCGGTATTGGGAGTAGATATCGTGCTGTGTCAGAGAGCCATTACGCAAAGTCCCTGGCCAGGGCAAGCGAGATTTGCTGGTAGGTTCCAGTAGTTTCTCAGGGTGTAATGGGCTTTACTCCGACACGACTTATACCGCTATTAGGGGACTGACGCTTGCCGCCCCCCTAGGCCCGATATGCGATAGTCTTGGACGAACGGACCGGACTGTATGGAGATTGTCACATCAGACTCAGTAGGAGTTCGGATGGGTTTACTCATCGGCCTTCTTATCGACAACTACCTGGGGACCGTTACGTACAGCTAGTGCCGCTTGCGGTCTGTGGTTAAACCCACTGCCAGCGTAGTAGTCGAGTCTCTAGAGTCCCACACAGAGAGTTTCCTACTCCAGGCGAAACGATATAGAGGTTGCATGGTTTTGCGACAAAGGGTTCGGACGCATACGTGCGTTTACGCGCGTACGACTTTCGGACAGTTTTTACCAGTCGGCTTTGGTTTAAGCCAGTTACTGGTATCCGGTTATTGGATTTATACAGTCTAAAGTTTTTCCGTATTTTTACGGATCGGAGGGGCGTTCTCGTAATTACTCGAGAAGCTTCTAGAAGATGTGACTAAGGAGGTTTCTTTTGGATAAGAGAGTGAGTCATGGTGGTGATTCATTCACTTCATTAATGCACATTTATTGCTTAATGACTCATGCTAATGAATCATCACAAGATATTTTATGAAGCATGCTTATTCATTTCCTTTATTGATTATTCTAAAATAAGAATGCTTCATAATATTATGATACACTCTCTCTCTTCTCTCATTATCTTATCACACATTCTCTCTCCTCAAGCTCTCATCTTCAAACCCTAATCCTTAATCCTCATGTGTTGAGATCAAAGGATTAGTTAGACTAAACAATCCATAACCTACACTCTACATCATCCTTTCATCTTTGATTAGCAATCAAAGTTGATTAGTTACCTCAAGTTAGAGGTTTAGCTTGGAGTTTCGCTCTCGGGTGGATCGTCTACTACCTAGAGAAGGCCGAGGAGAACAAGGAGGACACAAAGACGAAGGACTAGTTTCGATCGGTATAATCCCTTAACACTTTAGTTTAGTTTAGCTATGTGTTTGGTTATTATTTGTTTAGCTTCGATTCAAGCGGTTAGTCGATGTTCGTTGTATAAACTTGATTGTTTTTGAAAATTCCGCCTCCCCATAAGTACTGGGGTGAAGTACATCGACTTAC
Source organism: Agapanthus africanus (assembly GCA_030015575.1). Classification (NCBI taxonomy): domain Eukaryota; kingdom Viridiplantae; phylum Streptophyta; class Magnoliopsida; order Asparagales; family Amaryllidaceae; genus Agapanthus; species Agapanthus africanus. The sequence continues at coordinate 256,935,751 of JASDDO010000004.1, forward strand.
AGTGGTATCAGAGCCTCGCTAAACAATAAATAACCTAGTTGCAAATTTGTACGAATTTCGAACGGAAAAACGAAGCCGGAAAACCCTAAAAAATGTAAGTTTCTGTCGAATTTAAAACGATGTCAGAAAATTTTTCAGGTGAGCTCAGAGTGCTTGACATGACACCAGAAGAACACCCAAGAAAAACAGTCGACTGAATCGACCAACTCGCCGCGGAACCGCGGTCTCAGCAACTGAGTTGCCGCGCTTCCGCCGCCGAGTTGGCGAGTCAGCGGCCGATTTTTCTTCTGTTGCTTCTCTGTGTAATTTGGGGTTTTCTGGAATGTTTAATTATTGCTCAGGTTACTGTTTAACAGAGCAGATTTTGGAGCAATATTGAAGCTGTTTATTCGATCGAATTGTACAGTATTTGCGTATTGGATTATATCTGTGATTGTTTAATGTGTTCGTAAACCTCCCCCAACTGCTAGTATGTCGGTTGGCAGGGGGTTGCACATTTCTGAAATGGTTATATCTGTTTGTGCATATAAACTGTATTGGACTGTTGTGGTGTATAGCCGGGGTTCGCAATGGGTTATTGGTTAATTCATTTGTTGTAAATGTAATTTGTTGTAATATTATTTTCGCGGGGCACTTCCAGGTTGCGGTTGTAGCCACCGTTGTATTATTTCATTTTACTGTTTTTGCTCCTAGGACTGACCCAAGGTGGGGTACACAGACTGCCGGGTGGGTAGTTTGCCGTACCCGTAGGGGTCGAGGGTGGGGTAAACGGCTATTCATCACAACTGTGTAATCTGTCTTTTCTTGCAGGCTCAAAAGAAATACAGATTGCTTGCAAATCCAATATTGTTTATCTGTGTTCTGGAATGAATATCATTGCGTCAGACGAATGTAAAATATCTATATTATGATAGCTATTTAGACGCCACTTATGTTTTACACCCGCGCTAGCCCAGCCCCCGCTCTGTCGTTAGTTAAGTAACCTAACGAGTGATGACGGGACCCCGTGGCGAATGCGGATGGCATAAGAGGACGTTGTATTTTCGTTGTTTTCTGCAATGATAGGTTAATGATGGGACGCATTATCTGTAATGCAAAGTAAAACAAACCAAAGTTTAAATCGTTGGAACAATTTAAAAGAAACCACTCGGTTATTTTTAAAACAGATATTTTTAAATGCGGAGATTTAACCACTCCTTTTAAAAGCTATCAGGTTCCTTCGGTTATATCAAGTTCACTACGTTCACGGTTTCGCCAAAACCAGTCGTAGCCCTCCGTCATTTCATTTGGGTATTCGGTAGTATTCAAGCTATGCACTTTTGGCCAACGTCATGGCATAGTGTTTGGTAGCTGCTGGGTATTCATTTGTTGCATAGATAGATGAGTTGGTTTGGGACAGTCGTATTATCATTTGGCCAACGTCAGGGATATATACGGATGGGTTCAAATTAACAAGATAATGATGGGTAGAACTTGACATGTGACTTATGACATTTTGACCAACGCCAAGGTCATAAGAGCATGGGGTAAAAACTTATATCGGGAATTTCTAAAGAAACTGAAATTTGCAAAGAACCAAGTGCATACCATTTTGAGTTTGATGAATGTTGGTAGCATTCCTACAACATTATCAGACGATGATATTTGGATCCCGATCCTACTGTGAGTATATGCTACTTATCAGGATATTCGTCACTTAACGATCAATGCTATAAACCTAGTAGGTGTCCAGAAAAGTGTCAGCGGGGTTACGCCCCCAGAGAAAAGAGGTTACTTAATTAAGGAACTTCGCGAAAGCGTTGGAAAACCTCCCTCGAAGTATCGACACCGGCCTGGCTGAACGGTTAAGCAAGTATTGTACGGTGAGAATAGTCTTGGCTAATTCTTCTTTTATGGTTTGAGGAAGGATTCGAGAAACAGTGGGAGCCATCCAGTTTAGATAAACTAAAAACCACTCTAAACTTGCAAGAGCATCATGCTAAAGAGTTTTCTTCTCTCTCTCCTAATTGCAGCGACCCTGAAAATGACTGGACTTAAGTTACTTTTAGAGAAAAATATACTGACGGGGCCAAACTATAAAGATTGGCTGCGGAATGTCAAGATGGCTTTGACCTATGACAAACTGGGGTACGTCCTCACCGCTACGGCACCTGCTGTCCCTGGTCCCAAATCCAGTAATGCGGATAAGGAAATCCGCAGAACCTGGGATTTAGATTGCGCGAGAGCCAAGTGCATCGTGCTTGCCTCGATGAACAATGAACATCAGAGGAGGCACGAGGATATGTCCCTAGATGGCATATTTCTCCATACAAAGGAACTTTATGGAGAGCAATCTCGTATAGCAAGATACGAGACCTCTAAGAAATTGTTTCGAGCGAGGTTGGCTGTCGGGTCATCGGTAGGTGAACATGTCCTACAGATGATTGGCTATATAGAAGAGCTCGCAGACCTTGGGACAACTTTGGATAATGAGCTCTATACAGACCTTGTTCTCCAGTCCCTTCCTCCCACCTACGCCCAGTTTATCCTCAACTTCAATCTTCAAGGAAAAGAAGTTGAACTTGCGGAACTCCTGAACATGTTAAGGAGTGCAGAGGGCACCTTGCAGAAGGCAAGGGAAACACCCGCTATGTTTGTTGGCGGTGCATCTTCTTCCGGGTCCAAGGCTAGGGCCAAAGGAAGGAAGAAGAAGGCCGCACCCAAACCTAGAGGAGGTGTTAGTAAGGTGAGAGGGAAGGGAAAGCAAAAGAAAGCAGCACCGGTAGTTGGCCTGGATGAGTGCTTCCATTGTCACAGGAAAGGGCACTGGAAGAAGGATTGCAAGGCGTGGAACGCCAAGAACCAGGAACCGAAGCAGGCTGTGGCTTCGACTTCAGGTGTGTTTGTAATTGAGAATTGTCTGTCGATCAACTCTACTTCCTGGGTATTGGATACCGGGTCAGGATCTCATATTTGCAATTCATTGCAGGCACTGAGAAACCGTAGAGTGCTGAAGGAAGATGATATGATCCTCAGGGTTGCTAACGGAGCTAGCGTGGGAGCTGCGTCCGTCGGGGATTATCACCTAGGATTGACGAGTGGACACATTTTGGTTTTACATAACTGTTATTTTGTACCCAGCTTAACGTGTAATATCATATCAGTTTCCTTGTTATCAAATAAAGGTTATGATTTCACGTTTGTAAGAGATGTTGTCAACATCCACCTTAATCATGGTTTGATTGGGTCCGGTACTCTAAATAACGGCATATATGTGTTAAACCAACTCCAAATTTTCAATGTCCAGAACACACTAAAAAGAAAGTCTCCAGATTTAAATAAAGCTTTCTTATGGCATTGTAGACTGGGTCACATCAATGAGAGAAGGTTGACTAAGTTGCATAGAGAAGGATATTTGGACACGTTCGAATATCAAACTTATGACACTTGTCAATCTTGTCTCAAAGGAAAGATGACAAAGACTCCATTCACTGGACAAGGAGTAAGAGCGAGCGAGCTCTTAGGACTCATACATAGTGATGTATGCGGTCCAATGTCTACACATGCGAGAGGTGGTTATTCCTACTTCATTACTTTTACAGATGATTTCTCTAGGTATGGATATGTTTTCTTAATGAAGCATAAATCAGAGGCCTTTGAGAAATTCCTGGAATTCAAGAATGAAGCGGAAAACCAAACAGGCAAAAGTATTAAGACACTGAGATCTGATCGAGGTGGAGAATACTTAAGTGCCGAGTTCCTAGGTTACCTAAAAGTGAAAGGAATTCTCTCTCAGCTTACTCCTCCATACACTCCACAGCACAACGGTGTATCGGAGAGACGGAATCGAACCCTATTAGATATGGTACGATCCATGATGGGTAATGCTGAGTTACCGCGATCTTTCTGGGGATATGCGCTAGAATCAGCGGCATATATTTTGAACAGAGTTCCTACCAAAACTGTGCCTACCACACCATATCAGATGTGGAGTGGGAAGAAACCCTATCTTCAGTATATAAGGATTTGGGGATGTCCAGCTTTTGTCAAAAAGCAGTTTGTGGACAAGCTCGAGGCACGATCAGTAAAATGTATGCTTGTAGGATATCCAAAGAACTCCAAGGGATATTGCTTCTATTACGCAGAAGAACAAAAGGTTTTTGTTTCTCGTAATGCCCATTTTCTAGAACAACAAGTTTTAGAAAAGGATACAAATGGGAGCGAAATAGAACTGGAAGAAATTCCAGAACCACAAGCTGCTACTGAAAGTTTGGTAGAACCAGAGGTTCAAGAAGAACAGAACATTCCCGCACCCCTCCGCAGGAGTAGTAGGCCGTCTCATCCGCCTGAGAGATACTACGGTTTTCTCATAGACGGGGATAGAGAGGATTGCATCATAGATGATGATGAACCTACTGACTTCCAGCAGGCCATCCAGAGCGGCGACTCGGTACGATGGCTAGATGCAATGCGGACCGAAATGGAGTCCATGTACACCAACAAAGTATGGACTTTGGACTTTGCTCCAGATGGGGTAAAACCCATAGGATGCAAATGGATCTTCAAGAAAAAGATTGGTGTAGATGGACAGGTGGAAACCTATAAGGCTAGACTTGTTGCAAAGGGTTTTCGTCAAAGACCTGGCTTGGACTATGACGAAACTTTTTCTCCAGTGGCTATGCTCAAATCCATTCGGGTCCTTCTTGCTATTGCTGCCTTCCATGATTATGAAATCTGGCAGATGGACGTAAAGACGGCTTTTCTGAATGGAAATTTAGAAGAGAGCGTCTATATGGATCAGCCAGAGGGTTTCAATCAGAGTGGGAGCAGCGGGAAAGTATGCAAGCTGCTTAAGTCTATTTATGGACTAAAGCAGGCATCGCGGAGTTGGAACATCTGTTTTGATGAGACAGTCAAAGAATATGACTTTATCAAAAATCCAGATGAACCGTGCATATATAGTAAAGTTGTGGCCAGAAGTGTCGTATTCCTCGTCTTGTACGTGGATGACATTCTATTGATAGGAAATGACATTCCTATGCTACAATCTGTCAAAGGATTCTTGTCACACAGGTTCTCCATGAAAGACCTGGGTGATGCCTCTTACATTCTGGGGATCCGGATCTATCGTGATAGATCCAAGAGGATGTTGGGACTTTCGCAGTCCAGGTATATCGACACTGTACTGAAAAGATTCAGTATGGAAGATTCTAAGCGCGGTAATCTACCGGCTTGTCACGGAATCACCCTCTCCAAAGAGATGTCTCCCAAGACTGATTTGGAAAGGGAACGCATGTCAATTATACCCTACGCTTCTGCGGTAGGCTTTATAATGTATGCGATGTTGTGTACCAGACCAGATGTAGCTTACGCACTAAGCGTGGTAAGCCGGTATCAGTCAGACCCAGGGGAGAAACACTGGATAGCAGTAAAGAACATTCTCAAGTACCTGAGGAGGACTAAGGAGATGTTCTTGGTTTACGGCGGAAAAGACCTCAGGTTGGAGGCCTTTGCTGATTCCGGCTTCCAGAGTGATAAGGACGATTCCAAGTCCATGTCGGGTTATGTCTTTACCCTCAATGGAGGGGCGGTGTGCTGGAAGAGCTCCAAGCAGGACACCGTTGCTGACTCGACGATGGAAGCGGAGTATATAGCTGCTTGCGATGCCGCAAAAGAAGCAGTCTGGATGAAGAAGTTCCTAACAGAACTTCAGGTGGTTCCTACCATAGTTGATCCAATACCTCTGTATTGCGACAACAACGGAGCTATAGCTTTAGCGAAGGAACCAAGGTCCCATCAGAAGTCCAGACACATCTTGAGGCGGTATCACCTGATCAGGGAGATCATTGATCGTCAGGAGATCGAGGTTCGGAGAGTTGCTTCAGAAGAGAACATTGCTGATCCATTCACGAAGGCCCTTCCTCAGATTCAGTTCGAGAGGCTGCTCGAGATCATTGGTCTGCGATATGCCAGTACATGGCCCTAGTGCAAGTGGGAGATTGTTAGTGTTTATGCCCTAGAAGGCCATTACTGTATCATACTAGCTTGTATATTACTTAATGGAAGCTTGGGATATTCACATGTATATAACAGTCTTGCTAAACATGGTAGTATGCTACTTGGTTTTTTTCTATCTTAATATGTGAGTGTACGTATTGATAGAGCTCTTAGGATCTTGCTTGTCTACCAGCGTTGTGATGGCAGTCACACTAGTGGGGGCTGGGTAGTCTACAAGCACATCCTTATTCAGGTCCCCGGTCGTTGGATTATCGAGACAGAGCATCGATACTCCAGAGTAGACTGGTGTGTACGCTTCTCATCCCAGTTGGGGAGATGGTCTGTCCCACAGCCATCAGTACGTCGTACTGGAGATAGTATACAGGTGCTCGTTAGGTTACGGGTACACCGGACAGGACTCACAGGGAACTGTTGGTTGGTTTGATACCAGTCGTCAGTAAACAGTTCCCAGGTGACATGAGTACAGCGTAGTCCGCAGACTTGACACTGCTACTTCGCCTCGAGTGTGTCCCACTGTTCTTAGATTGCTACCCTACCACGGCTCAAAGGAGTCGTGCAAACAGGTAGCAGTTGGGTGCAGTCCCGAGCACTTGGAGGCAGTGGCGGTTAGACAGGATTCGTCCCTCCCGGTATTGGGAGTAGATATCGTGCTGTGTCAGAGAGCCATTACGCAAAGTCCCTGGCCAGGGCAAGCGAGATTTGCTGGTAGGTTCCAGTAGTTTCTCAGGGTGTAATGGGCTTTACTCCGACACGACTTATACCGCTATTAGGGGACTGACGCTTGCCGCCCCCCTAGGCCCGATATGCGATAGTCTTGGACGAACGGACCGGACTGTATGGAGATTGTCACATCAGACTCAGTAGGAGTTCGGATGGGTTTACTCATCGGCCTTCTTATCGACAACTACCTGGGGACCGTTACGTACAGCTAGTGCCGCTTGCGGTCTGTGGTTAAACCCACTGCCAGCGTAGTAGTCGAGTCTCTAGAGTCCCACACAGAGAGTTTCCTACTCCAGGCGAAACGATATAGAGGTTGCATGGTTTTGCGACAAAGGGTTCGGACGCATACGTGCGTTTACGCGCGTACGACTTTCGGACAGTTTTTACCAGTCGGCTTTGGTTTAAGCCAGTTACTGGTATCCGGTTATTGGATTTATACAGTCTAAAGTTTTTCCGTATTTTTACGGATCGGAGGGGCGTTCTCGTAATTACTCGAGAAGCTTCTAGAAGATGTGACTAAGGAGGTTTCTTTTGGATAAGAGAGTGAGTCATGGTGGTGATTCATTCACTTCATTAATGCACATTTATTGCTTAATGACTCATGCTAATGAATCATCACAAGATATTTTATGAAGCATGCTTATTCATTTCCTTTATTGATTATTCTAAAATAAGAATGCTTCATAATATTATGATACACTCTCTCTCTTCTCTCATTATCTTATCACACATTCTCTCTCCTCAAGCTCTCATCTTCAAACCCTAATCCTTAATCCTCATGTGTTGAGATCAAAGGATTAGTTAGACTAAACAATCCATAACCTACACTCTACATCATCCTTTCATCTTTGATTAGCAATCAAAGTTGATTAGTTACCTCAAGTTAGAGGTTTAGCTTGGAGTTTCGCTCTCGGGTGGATCGTCTACTACCTAGAGAAGGCCGAGGAGAACAAGGAGGACACAAAGACGAAGGACTAGTTTCGATCGGTATAATCCCTTAACACTTTAGTTTAGTTTAGCTATGTGTTTGGTTATTATTTGTTTAGCTTCGATTCAAGCGGTTAGTCGATGTTCGTTGTATAAACTTGATTGTTTTTGAAAATTCCGCCTCCCCATAAGTACTGGGGTGAAGTACATCGACTTACAGCATCTAGGAGAGGGATGTTGATATTAACTTGTTTGAACATTTCCATAATTTTCTCCATATGTGGACTCGATTTGTTACCCCTTAACCGATTCGGGTAAGGAGCTTTAGCAATAAGCGTTGGGTCCATTATAGGAGAAAGAAGTAGGGGTAGACGTGATCCAAAAAGAGGAGTGGGGATCGTCTGTGGAGAACTAGAAGAGCTATACTGAGGTGTCGAGCCTAGTGGGAAATGGAGAATAGGCTCGCGAGAAGGTGGTGGGGTAGAAGAACAAGGATCAGAAGTAGAAGTGTGTGTGTGAGGAAAGGTCTCAGCCGGGGTGTTATTGATGGGATTTTCAATATCATCAATTCCTTCCCCGACATGGTTATTCAGCACTCTTCCTGATCTCAACGTTGTGACGGCATTTACATTGTAATGCCCAGGATTCGGTAGGGGATGAGAAGGAAGTTTCCCTTTTTCTCTCGCACTCATTTCGGCTTTAAGTCGTGCAATTTCAGCTTCCATCGATCGGATACTCTCAGCTTGGGACGCTGAGTTTTTCTTTATCTCACTGACGGAAGATCTAACCTCAGCCGAAACCTCTATGAAATTTGACAGAAGTGATTTCATGGTTTGAGTGAATTGAGAGAATTCGTCAGAACAGGACAACTGCATAGGATTAGACTGTGCAGGAGTGTTGACCTGGTTTTGAAAATTTTGTGACTGGTAGGGGTGCTGAGTGAGTTGAAGTGGTTACTGTTGTGGTGGAAGAGCCCTTTGGAAATTATTTTGGCTTGGAACCGTGTTTTGAGATTCTTGTTGTTGGTTCCAAGCAAAATTCGGGTGATTCCTCTAACCCTGATTGTATGTGGAAGAATATGGATCGTTTCTAGGTCTTTGAAATACGGCATTGGTATGCTCGTGACCTTGAAACGGAGAGTTTAATGGACATTCTTCCGTTAAGTGAGAAGGATCAGAACAGCACCCACATACAGTTTTGGGTAGCGACATTGGGTTTAGGGAGGCTGCTGAAAATTTATGTTCCATAGCCTCGAGCTTCTTTTGCATTGCTGCCATCTCAGCTCGAACACCTATGGACACATCAATTTGGTGTACTCCACCCCTATTCAATGATTGGGTTCCACTCTCCGACTGTAGTGATTTTTCAGCAAACTCTTCTAAAAATTTCCAAGCTTCCCCATCATCCTTGGTCATAAAGGTACCTTGACACATGTTTTCAAGGTTCTGTTTAGTGTTTGGGTTAATCCCCTCATATATGATTCGGCAAAGATCCCATCTCGGGATGCCGTGATGACGACATTGAACCAAAAGATCCTTGAATCGTTCAAAGAATTTTGAAAATGGTTCAGTCGGAAGCTGGGTGAATTGATTTAGTTCGCTACGGATTCGAGCTGTCTTTTACATTGGGTAAAATTTCTTAAGGAATGTCGCAACGAATTCTTCCCAATTCGTAATGGAATGTGCGGTAGTGTTATATAGCCACTTCTCGGCTATATTGTACAAAGTAAATGGAAGAATTCGTAGACGCATAGCATCCACTGAAAGTTGTGACGTACCCATCATTGCGCATACGTTTTCAAATTTAGTGATAAAAACGTAAGCGTCTTCAGTCTCGAGTCCGTGGATTTTGGGTAAAAGATTGATGTATTGGGGTTTAATTTCAAAATTATCCCCGTTGGCTGGTGGAATGGATAAGCAGGTCGAAAGAGGACCTCTCAAAGGATAGCACCTCTCTTGGAGAGAGATGCGGGGTGGATTCTGCGCACCAACGGACGGCGGCAGATTAGTGATAAAGAAATTCGATGGAGACGGATCCATCGATGTGGGTATGGTGGTGGGTAAAGAAGAAGTAAATGGAGAAATACCGACTTCGGAGTCGATAGGTGGTACGCGGACTAAACGGGCACTAGAATCCCGTGTCCAGCTTATCTTGCACTAAAAAGGGTTAGTACAAGTGGCAGCGTGACTTATAATTAGGGGAAATGAATGAATGAATGCGGTGTTTGTTTTGAAAATTGGACGGATTTTTGAAAATATGATGCGATCACAACAAGTGCAACAAGCAAAAACCTAATTCTAGGGGTCACCTAGGTCAAATCTCTAGACCGCTCCTAACTTCCAAAAGACAAGTCGCAGGATAAATCCTCCACTGCCTCTTTGTCTCTCCTGTGGCCAGGTAAGTGCAAGGTAAGTGGGAGGTTCTCCACTACGTAAGTAGTGGGCCTAATTAAGTAACCACTAGCCTTCGACACACTTGCCTTAAACACCACAAAAGAAATGCGGATAAGAAATGAATTACCCACGGCCTTCTTCTGTCCTAAGTCAGCACGACAGTCCTTAGAGTCATCTCTAGATTTCTTTTAGTTAATGAGGGTCAATGCGGATACAAATTTTACGATTTTTGGGGCTTAGGAAGGGTAATGAACTCCCCACCTAATCTGGATTTGGTCTTTTCCCCTTAATGTCCGTATTAATTATGCAAACAACCACAAAATAAAAAACACGCACAATTTAATTTTTGGTTTTTTTTTTTGCGGCGCTGCGATTTTTGCAAAGAAGCCTGCAGAAAAATGTTAATTGGAGCAGACAGAGAAGGAGATAAGAAAGTTAGAAACTCATAGAGCAATTTTGGTTCAGTGACTCAGCAATCGTGCCGCGTAACCGCCGCAGGAGGGCTCTAATGCCGTGGAATCGCCGTGCTATGGTAAGATCCCTGCACAAGATTTTTACAGAGAGCTTCTGTTCAGCCCCTGAGTCCTCTGGAATTTTCCAAAAAAATTTCCAATTGCATAGCAAGCTCCAGATTTCCTTGCAATAAACCACAAAAAATCGTTTAGTGTTTTGCGCGAATTTTGATCTCAAAATTGTAATGGAATAAATCTTTCAATTCAAATTTCAATATAGAACGAATTAGCGCGCGATCCCCGGCAATGGCGCCATTTGATTGATATTTTCTTTGTGTGTCGGTTTAGAAAATGAATAGAAATCACAATCAAAGAATTATTTGACCGCAATCAATAACTGTGTCGGTTTGTAGCGCATTAGTGAGTGTGGATCGTCCACAGGGATTGTGCGATTCGTTCGTATTTTGTTTTGTTTGAACCGAAAATTTAATAGAAAAGAAAAGCAAAAACGATTCAAGATTTATATCGATGAATTTCAAGAATCAACTAATCTATTCAAGAATCAAGAAAACGTTAAACATCAAGAATCAAGAAAGATAGAATTCCAATTGATTTAGGTTTCAAGATTTGAAGTAAAGCTCGTAGGAATCGATTAGATCGTAGATGTGAAGAAGACTAGAAATTACCGTTTCTTATCCATTAACAAATTGATGCTAAATCGATGTCGATTGATCGAGGATTAAGGATCTTGTGAAGAATTAGGGTTTCTTCATCCTATCCTTTGTCCTTTCGATGAATCGCATTCACAAGATAGCTTCTAGAAATTGAATGATTGATCGTTGATCTCTAGATCGTGCGAAAAGAATCAATAATGCATTTCGCATCGATCTAGATCATCGATCACTCAATTTTCAAGAATTTACAATTGTTATAAAACTTAAGAAAACGTTTAAAGATTCGTCAACATCATCATTCTACAATCATCTCGATTCCTCCACGAGCGGAGTTTTATTCAAGCATCACCACAAAGAATATATTTAAGAATCGAAATATAAGCATAATGCTCGAATTGAAATATAAGCAAGTGTAAAGAATCTTCACCTTTATTTATTCCACAAATTGTTACACATTGCTCAAGACTACAAGAATTTGAGAAGGAACAAGATTGTCGAATCTAGCGTTGCTCTGCTCCTTGAGTCGTGGATCGGCTTGGATCTCGTGCCCCGATGAAGTCCGGCTTGCTTTGCTAGAACTCAAAGGATCTTGAATTTGGTTTCTTGTTTGGATTAGGGTTAGGGTTTGGAGGTTGTAGAAGTTGGGTTGAAGAGATGAACAACACTCAACAACAATTGATTTTGAGGAACAAACTATTGAACAACCATTTCAAGTGAGCCTTGGGTTCTTTTTATAGGTTTAGGAATGAGTAGCCTCCTTAAGAAGATTGGATTAGGTTAGCTTCCCTTGTAAGCTAGTTAGTTAGGTAGAAGCCTCTAGAACTAGTTAGTTAGGGTTTAGCATCTACCTTAAGCTAGGAGGTTAGGGAGAAGGTTCTAGGTTATCAAGATAGTTAGGATGAAGCTTGTTTAGGAAACTAAGAGTGTTTAGCTTTGAACCCAAGGTTTGCTAAACTGGCAGAAGCATCGAGATCCATCTGGAAAATGTAGTGTCTTTATGAGGTGTAGGACCAGAGAGAAGAGGGCTGAGCTGGAGAAATGTTGCTGACGTGGCATAGCCGCCGCGGAACTGCGGCGCAAGGCGGCTCCGGCCGCGGTTCCGCGGCCACTTGGCTGAGCTAGGGCTTCATCTTCTCTTTAGTGCTTTGTTCTGTCTTTGAGTGTACATTTTGATATGTTGAATCTCTGAATGCCTTTTAGATCATTTCCAGATTTCAAATCCATGAGTTGGCGTATTTTTTTAGCACTGTTATGTGAATTTTGACCGATCTCTTGGAATTTCCTGCGCAGACTTCGAAACACAAGTTGCGCAATATAGGAATGATGACATTCTATGAAATATAGCTAATTTCCCTTAAAGTGCCGGTTTTAAAGTCTAACACATGCAATCTAATATTTTACGACTGTTTTGCTAATATGTGCAATATGAATACCGAACACTTCTAGATGAGTGCAAATTATAGGGAAATTGCCATGTTAAAGATGCAGTATTTTCGACTGATCAATCGTCATAGTGTCTTGTGTGGTTCTCACCGTGCTTTGATTACTACCTTACCACGGCTTTAAAGATCCGTGCAAACAGGTTTTAGTTGGGTACAGTCCCGAGACATATGGAGGCAGTGAACGATCGGAAGGGATTCGTATCTCTCGGTATAGGGAGTTGATGTCGTGTAGTGCACGATTAGCTATAACCATAAGTCCCTAGCCAGGGAAAATAAGATTTACTGATAAGTGTTATCGGTAGTTTCTCGGTTAGTTATGAGTTTGACATTGGCATGACTTGTCGGGTTATTGGGGGTCTGACGGATACCGCCCCCAGACCTGGTATGTGATACTCTTTGACAAAGAGACCGGACTGTACGGTGACTGTCACTAATAGGATTTGCACGGTACGGATGAGATTGCTTGTCGACCATACTTTTTCTCAATACCTTGGTAGCCGTTACGTGCAGCTATTACCGCTAACGTGCTTATAGGTTAACCCAGTGGGGGATTGATCTGAAAGTGTTTCAGATCAATCAGATATAATCCTGACCTACTGCCAGCGTATTGTTGAGTTTTTAGAGTTCCACACAGAGGGTTTCCCAGCTCAGGCAAAATGATGTAGAGTGCGTATGGCGATACGTACGGGAGTTCGATTTAATACATGTATTTGATGTGCGTACTTTAATCGGACGTTTTGATAATACGAGCAGGTTTGAAAGATAGCCGATTGTGTGATCTAGTATTATATCTCTCTTTTGATATTTGTATTTTGATACGAATATGGGTGTATGTATGTGTGTGTAAGTATATTCATATATATCTTCTCTTTTTCTTTTGTGAAGCTTAGTGAAGTGTGTGGAGAGGTGAGTCATATGTATGATTCATGTATGTGAGTCACACATGCTCCCCCTCCACAAAAGCAAAGAAGAGAGAGAATGAGGATAGGCTTAGATTTATTCATTTCCGCTTTCTCTCTTCTTCTTGAAAAAGCTTCTAAATAGAAAGAGAAGAAAAATAAACAAAAAGAATGAGAGAGATTCATAACTACATCTCTAGTCTTAGATTCCTAGCAAGTTTCTAAGATTAGTTGCTTCACAAAGATTAACATTGAGGTGAAGCTAGAGCTTGAGTTCGGTTCCCTCGCGTAGATCATTTTCGGCAAGTCGATCGGAGAGCAAACTTGTTCCTGGAGAACTTAGAGCCTAGAATGTGTCTTCCGCAATTGGACGGACACGCTATAAAGATTGTAGCATCGTAAAACCTTAGCATAACTCTCCTTTTGTGACAAGTTATGTCTTTTGGGTTGATTCTAAGGTTTGTGTTGCTATTGTTCTCTAGTTTTTTAAAATTATGTCTTCCGCTACGCTTTAAAAGCTTACTAGATGAGCATAGCTTCCTAACAAGAGTATCACCTAATGTTTCTAAGTGGCAATGTCTTGATTTTGAACAACTGTTATTGTGTACCAAATTTACTTTGCAATATTGTATCCTTTTCTTTATTAGACAAAGAAGGATACAAATTTGTATTGGAAATAATGTAATGAACATTTACCTTGATCAAAAGTTGATTGGGTATGGTACAATGAATAACGGTATATATGTTCTTAATTAAAGTACAGTTCTCAATATAAAATATGCGAACAAGAGGAAGACTTCAGAGGTGAATGAAGCCTTCTTGTGGTATTGTAGACTTGCTCATATCAATGAGACCAGATTGACCAAGTTACATAAAGCTGGATATTTGGATCCGTTCGATTATGTATCATATGCAACTTCTCAATCATGTCTCAAAGGTAAGATGACCAAAACTCCGTTTACTGGGCATAGAGAAAGAGTTAGTGAACTCTTGGGACTGATACATAGTGATGTATGTGGTCCTATGTCTACACATGCAATGGATGGGTACTCATACTTCATTACGTTCACAGATGATCTCTCTAGGTTTGGACATGTGTTATTGTTGAAACACAAGTCCGAAACTTTTGAAAAGTTTATAGTATAAGAATGAAGTAGGGAACCAAATGGGTAAAAGTATTAAAATTCTTCAGTCAGATCGAGGAGGGGAATACCTAAGTATGGAATTCCTTAACCATTAAAAGAGAATGAGATTCTCTCTCAGCTTACTCCTCCGTATACATCACAGTACAACGGTGTATCGGAGAAGAGGAATCACACCCTATTAGATATGGTGCGCTCTATGATAAGTGATGCTGAGTTACCTTATTCATTTTGGGGGTATGCACTTCAGACAGTTGCATACTTATTGAATGAAGTTTCGTCCAAATCCATGCCTAAGACTCCATATGAGATATGAAGTAGAAAGAGACCATATCTTAAGTTTGTTAAGATATGGGGTTGTTCGGCTTATATTAAAAAGCAAAATCCAGACAAACTCGAGGCACGATCAGTTCTGTGCAAGTTTGTGGGATATCCCAAGAAGTCCCTAGGGCATCTATTCTACCACGTTGAGGAACAAAAGGTGTTTGTTTCTTGACATGCCACCTTTTTAGAAAAGAAATTTCTTTCAAAAGAAATTAGTGGGAGCTCGGTAGAACTGGAAAAGGTTCTAGAACCACAAACTGTCACTGAAGATTTGGTAGAACCTAGGGATTCGATAGTCCCCGACAAACCTCAACCGCTCCGCAGATCTAGTAAGTGACCTCACCTTTCCATACTACGGTTTTCTCGTAGACGGTGACAGAGAGGAAATGGCAAGACATTATCATGGGCTACAACAATAGTTCCCAGGCCAGCATTGGGATGGCCCCGTTTGTAGTACTTTATGGTCGGAAATGTCGCTCTTCTCTAAGTTGGGATGATGGGGGAAATAGAGAACTCCTTGGACCGGAAATGATTGTGGCGATAGTTCATGTAGTGCGTTGTTAGTGATGTATGCCTTAGAGGTCATTATTGTATCATACTAGTTTGTATATTACTTAATGGAAGCTTGGGATATTCACAGTTGTATTGACAGTCTTGCTCAAAATGGTAGTATGCTACTTGGTTTGATTCTACTTCAATATATGCATGTGTTTCTTTTAGCATATCGCTTATACATATTGCTAGAGCCCTTAGGATGTTTGCTTGATTACCAGTGTTGTGATGGCAGTCACACTCTTGGGGGATGGGTAGTCTATAAGCACATCCTTATATAGGTCCCTAGTCGTAGGATTATAGAGACGGGGTATCGATACTCTAGAGTAGACTAGTGTATACGCTTCTTATCCCAGCAGGGGAGATAGTCTGTCCTACAGCCATTAGTACGTCATATTGTAGATAGTATGCAGGTGTTCATTAGGTTATGAGTACACCGGACAGGACTCGTCGGGAACTGCTGGTGGGTATTATACATATCGTCAGGTAGCAGTTCCCAGGTGACATGAGTACAGCTTAGTCCGTCGACTTGACACTGCTACTTCTCCTCGAGTGTGTTCCCACTGTACTTTGATTACTACCGTACCACAGCTTAAAGGATTCATGCAAACAGAGAGTAGTTGAGTGCAGTCCCGAAGCACTTGGAGGCAGTGGCGGTTAGATAAGATTCATCTATCCTGGTATTGGGGGTTGATATCGCGCTGTGTTCGGAAAGCCATTACACAAAGTCCCTGGCAAAGGCAAGAGAGATTTTTTGGTAGGTATTCCAGTAGTTTCTCAGGGTGTTCTGGGCTACACTCCTACATGAGTTATTGTGCTATTAGGGGTCTGACGATTACCATCGCCCTAGGCCCGGTATGCGATACGCTTTGACGAACAGACCGGACTGTACGGAGATTATCATATGCAGGCTCAGTAGGAGTTTAGATGGGTTTCCTCATCGGCCTTCTTATCAACAGATACCTGGGTAGCCATTACGTGCAGCTAGTACCGCTTGCGGCTTGTGGTTAAACCCACTGCCAGCGTACTGTCGAGTCTTTAGAGTCCATCACAGAGGGTTTCCTTGCATCAAGCAAAAGATGTAGAGGTCCTATGGTTTTACGATAGGGCTTCGATCACTTACATGCACTTGTGTGCGTATGATGTTCGGGCGGATGGTACTCGTGTGTTTTGGTTTAAGCCGGATCCTAGTATTATACTGATGGATTTGTTTCGTCTCTTTGTATTCGTATTATTCGGAATGCAGATGCGGGTATGTATATATGGATGAGGGGTATTCTCATAATTAGCTCGGGAAAGCTTCTAGAAGTAGACACCAATTAGGGTTTTAATTCTTTTATGGATTAAACAAAATGGGTGGAGAAATGAGGTGGATTAAATATTGAGTCTATCATGGCTACTAGGTGACTCATGCTCATGGCTCACTCTCTTGACAAAATAGTTATTTTGTCAAACTTATGCGATATTTTTTGTGAGATATTTATCTCCAAAAAATATCATATATGCTTCATTCTTTATCTTTTGGGCAGCCAAGCTCCTTTTCATTGTTGACAACTTCACTCTCATTTCTCAAGTCTTCTTCTTTTCTCATAAACCGTAATTGTCTCATGAGTTGAGAAACCTAGGGTTCCAAGAGACAAAGTATTTCATCTTCACTCTCTACATCATCTAGGCCATCTAGTTTAGCAAGCTACATGCCCTAGTTACCTCGGAGTTTAGGTTGGAGCTCAGACTATAGACTCTCGGGTGGATCGTCTTTGACTCGAGAAAGCAACGATCCGTTATGATCCTCGGAGCCTAGGATGACGAGGAGGACAACAAAGAAGACCCGAAGGACTTGTATCATGAGGTATAAACTCCTATCCGAGTAGATAACCTCTTCACAAGTTTAGCTAGTTAGGGTTTAGCTAAGATCCGGGAACTCGAGTCCGTGTTGCGATGCTTAGAAAATCATTTTTTGCAAATTCTGCCTCCCAGCGGACACGCGAGGTGCGCGACACGGACTTAAAGTGGTATCAGAGCCTAATAAACCTTTACTACCTAGTTAGCAAGTTATTAGAACTTTGATCGTCGGAAAAATCGAAAACGATACACCCAATTCTTAATGTTTTTGTGGATTTTAAAAACCGTTCTTATAATTATTTCAGAGGAATGAAAAATACAAGCAGGGAATTCTAAGAACACGACAGAAAGACGAGACCCTAACTCGGCCGAACCACCGCGGAACCGCGGCGAATCGGTCGATTTGCTGCCGTTCCGCGGACGAGTCATGGCTGAGTTGGCTCGTTTTTCCTCTGTATGTCTTATTATGGGTGTACTGTTCTCTAGTATATTTGGTTCCTACCCAAGATATTTTCGGTGCTGGTTTGCACTTGGGGTAGACACGGAAAATGGTTTTCGATCTAAATTCTAAGTTATTTGCTAATCGGGTTTTATCTGTGTTGTGATATGTGTACTGAACGTCCGCTAATCGTTATACGTCGATTAGTGGGGTTTGTACATATCTGATATCTGTGATATTGTTTTGTGTATATGAACTTATTGGATCGTCGTGGATGAATAGCAGAGGATGTGAGATGAGGGTTTTCATTTCTTTCATTCGATGTAAATTGTAAAGTGATGTAATATTATTTTGCGGGGCACATCCGGGTTGAGATTATAGCCACCGTTGTATATTATTTCTTTTACTGTTTTCTGCTTATAAGATAGATCCAAGATGGGGTGCACAAACTACCGAGTACTTTGAAGTGCCGAGTGGCCTACTCACTTTGATGAGAGAGGTTGCTTCACATCGGGTATTTGGCGGGTAGTTTGCCGCACCTGTAGGGGTATGGGATGGGGGTTTGGCTATTCACAACGACCATGGAATCCGACTTTCGTTACAGGCTTAAATGAAACGCGGAATTCCTAGTATATCCAATATGTTCATCTGTGATCTGGAATGCCTATTATTGCGTAAGACGAATGCATATATCTATATATGATATGTAGTAGGCGTTGCTTATATTTTTCATCCGCGCTAGTCCAGCCCCCGCTCTGTCGTTAGTTAAGTAACCTAACGGGTGATGACGGGCCCAGTGGCGAATGCGGATGGCATAAGTGTTCGTCATATTTTTGTTTCTCTCTGTAATGATAGGTGTAAATGATGGGACTGCATTATTTTAATGCAAAGCAAACAAACAAAAGCTGAATCGTCGGAATAATTTTAAAACCACTCAGTTTTCTCAAAACAGAAGACTTTTAAATGCGGAGCTTAAACCACTCCTTTTAAAAGCTATCAGGTTCCTTCGATTATATCAAGTTCACTACGTTCACGGTTCCACCAAAACCATTCGTAGCCCACCGTCATTTCATATGAATATTCAGTAGTATTCAAGTTGTGTTTGTTGGCCTTCGTCAAGGCATAGTGATTGGTAGCTGCTGAGTGTTCATATGTAGCATAGATAGATGCGTTGGTTTGGGACAGTTGTATTAATTTGTGGGCCTTCGTCATGGGTATATACGAGTGGGTTCAAATTAACCTGGATAATTATAGGTAGAACTTGACATGTGACTGATGATTTGTTGGCCTTCGTCAAGGTCATAAGAGCATGGGGCAAAAATCCACATCGGAAGTTTCTAAAGAAACTGAATCTTGCTACTGCTGCATACCATTTGGAGTATGATATTGTTGGTAGGATTCCTTCAGCATTATCACACAATGATATTTGGATCCCGATCCTACTGTGAGTATCCGCTACTCGGGAGATTTTTTCACTTAACGATCAATGCTATAAACCAAGTAGGTATCTAGAACAGTGTTAGCAAGGCTACGCCTCCAGGGAAAAGAGCTTATTTAATTAAGGAACTTCACGAAAGCGTCGTAAAACCTCCCTCGAAGTACCAACACTAGCCTGGCCGAACGGTTAAGCAAGAATTGTACGGTAAGATTAATCTTGACTAATTCTTCTTTTATGGTTTGAGGAAGGATTCGAGAGACAGTGGGAGCCATCCCGTTTAGATAAATTAAAAACCAATCTAAACTTGCAAGAGCATCATGCTAAGTGTTTTCTTCTCTCTCTCTTAATTGCAGCGACCTAGTGACCAAGACTAGGTTACATCTAGATAATAAAATGACTGAATCTGACTATAATGAATGGCAAAGGTCTGTTTAGATGTCCAACGCCTATGACAAATTGTGACACCACTTTACTACTTAAGCACCCGCCGTCTCAGGACCAGTTTCCACCTTCACGGATATTGATATCCATAAGACATTGGAAAAAGAAAGTGCGAATGCCAAGTGCCTTGTGTTGGCCTCAGTAGATGGTGTAAACCAGAGGCACCATGAGAAGATGGACTTAGCTTCCATTTTCCTCCATAACAAATATTTATATGGAGAGCAATCTCGTATCGTAAGATATGAGACCTCGAAAGAATTAATTCAAGCAAGGTTGGCTATCGGGTCATCTGTAAGGGACAACGTCCTTACAATGACTAGCTATATTGATGAGCTCACGAACATCGAGACCACGTTGGAGAACGGGTCATATGCTGACTTGATTCTACATTCCGTGCCCTCTACTTATGCCTAGGGGAAGAATGTTATACTTCCAGTTGAGGGCACCCTGAAGGAAACCAGGGAGACACCCGCTCAGTTTATTGGGGAATCTTCCTCTTCTGGATCTAAGGCAGAAGCCAAGGGTGAGAAGAAGAAGACCTCAACAAAGCCGATATGCGGTGTTAGAAAGGAAGAAGGAAAGGGAAGGGAAAAAGTTTCGGGGCTAACAGTAGGAAAGAAGTGATGTTCCTATTGTTATGGGAAACGACATTGGCAAAAGGATTGCAGGGCATGGAAAGCCAGTAGCCAGGATTCAAAGCACGTTGTGGCTTCGGTTTCGGGTGTGTTTGTAATTGAAAACCGTCTGTCAATTAACTCTACTTCCTGGGTACTAGATACCAGATCAGGAACTCATATCTGTAATGCTGGGTTCCTTAGCAGGGCCACTGGGTTTCAGGAAGTATCAACCATGCCGTTTTCAAAGATTTGGCGCGCTAAAGAACCCTAACCTAGAATCTTAACTAGAGAATTAGACTTAAGCTAGCATGTAAACAACTTTACATCTAAGTGAATGGGAATAAAACCTTTATAGACCGGTCCATCACTTCAACAGCTCCGTGTAGTAGTCCCTTCTCTCCAAGTAGTGGTCTCCCGGACTCTAGTTGGACTCCACAAGATGAAAGGAACAAGCTTTCTTGAATTCTTCGAGGCCGAAGATGATCTACGTCAAGGAGACACTAAATCAAGCTACCTCTTCAGTAATTAGGAATTAATGAAGCAAACAACCTAAACTAAATGGCTAATCTAGTGTAGGTTGATGAAATAGGAATTTTGCTCACTTTAGAAATATTTTTCTCACTAATTTTCTTCACCTCAGTAAAATGCTAGAGAGCTTGAGGAAGGAGATGAGGAAATGGAACCATGGAAAGAGACAAGTGTGTAATGGCAACCATGGGTGAGAAATATCTCATATAACTCATGTAGAGACTTGACCATGGTTTAAGATAATGGTTGGGTTAATAAATATCTCAAATAAAACAAAATTAGTGTACTAAGTCAATGGTTCCATAAGTTTCTAACCATGTGACTAATTTCTAACTAATTTTGATTTACTTTAAATAAATAAACCCTTAATTATCATAGGCATAGTGTGAGTCTCATACACCCATGAAGCATGTGGTGACAAGCATGACACAATAATATATATCACATATATATTAAGTGTACACAAGTGAGAATAAGAAATACTTAAGTGAGCTAATATTAGTTAATGTATGTTAATATATCAAATATATAATTATATATTAAATTATTAAATAAAAACTTGATTTAATAATCCGGCTATATCACATATAACCGACTAATATCATGTGTATCAACTTATCTAATCAACACTTGATTCGATAACCCGGCTATATCACATATAACCGACCGATAACACAAATTGCAAGAATAGAATATGTATCTTATACATGTATCAATCTCGGTCCCGCACATATCACATATGTGCTCCTACTTCGTTTCTCCTGAGCGAGCCAGGAAACCTCTTTGTAGGACTCTAAAGACTAGTCAATACGCTGGCAGTAGGTGATGATCATATCAGTCATCCATAAGCCGTCAGCGATACTAGCTGCAGGTAACGGCCACCCGGGCATTGAGTGATCAGAAGATCAACAAGCAAGCTTGTCTAAACTCCTGCAAAGCCTGTCAGTAACACTACCGTACAGTCCGGCCTCTTTGTCAGATATGTCGCATATCTCGTCTGGGGGTGGTAAAAGTCAGACCCCAATAACTCGATAAGTCGTGTCGATATGAGGCTCATAATGGGTCAAGAAACTACTAATAACACTTACCAGTAACTCTCAGAATCAGCCTTGTCCAGGGACTTCCAGTTATAGCCAATCGAGTACAGCGCAACATCAACCCCCAATACCCGGAGAGATGGAATCCCCTCCTATCCCTCATTTCCTCCATGTGACTCGGTACTGTATCCAAAAACCACTGTTTTGCATGTTCTCTTGAACGCGGTAAGGTGGAAATTAAAGAACAGTGAGAATCACACGAGACTCTATAACGATCTCGGGTCTACAGACTAATCTGTACCAGTGTCACCAGAGAACTGCTATCTGACGATAAGTATAATACCATATAGGAGTTCTCGGCGAGTTCGTCCAGTATACCCAGTCTCCACTGAGCACCCGTATACCATCTCTGATGTCAAACACCAATGGATATGGGATCATCCATCGTCCATCATATGGGTCGAGAAGCGTATACGCTAGTTTACTCTGGAATATCGATGCCCCGTCTCGATACTCCTATGACTAGGAACAATTAAAGGATGTACTTATGGACTACCATGTCCCCACTAGTATGATCTGCATCATAATCCTGGTAGTTAAGTACTAATCATAAGGGCTTTATCAATATGTAACAGAGAGACGGTATAAAGATACAAGTATACATATTAAGATAAAGAGCAATCAGATTGCATACTATCATGTCGAGCAAGAAAGTCCTCTTTAAATATCTCCAAGCATCCACTATAATACACATCATATGTACAATAATGGCCTCCAGAGCATACATACAACTAATAATCTCCCACTTGCACTAGGGCCAGTTGTTGTAGTATCTCATACCCAACATCCCGAAGAATCTCTCAAATTGTATATGGGGTATGGCCTTCGTGAGTGGATCTGCCATGTTATTCTTCGTGTCAGCTCTTCTGACCTCGATCTCCTGGCGATCAACTATCTCCCGGATCAGGTGTTACCGCCTCAGAATATACCTGGATCGCTGAAGGGACCTGGGTTCCTTGGCCAAAGCCACTGCTCCATTGTTATCACAATACACGGGTATTGGACGCTCGATGGATGGAACCACACCAAGTTCGGTTATGAACTTCTTCATCTAGACAGCCTCTTTGGCGGCATCATTGGCAGCGATGTATTCAGCCTCCATCGTCAAGTCTGCCATGGTTTCTTGCTTGGAACTCTTCCAACAAACCGCCCCTCTATTGAGGGTAAAGACAAAGCCCGAGACCAACTTTGAGTCATCCTTATCACTCTGGAAGCTCGAATCGGTAAAGGACTCTATTTGGAGTTCACCATTACCATACACCAATAACATCTCTTTAGTTCTTCTCAAGTACATGAGAATATTCTTCACAACACTCCAGTGTTTCTCTCCAGGATCTGCTTGATACCTAGTCACTACACCTAGTGAGTATGCTACATCGGGCATCGTACATAGCATTGCATACATGATAGACCCAAACGCCGAAGCATAGGGTATCCCTTGCATGCAAGCCCTCTCCAAATCAGTTTTAGGGGACATCTCTTTGTAGAGAGTGATTCCTGAGATCGTGGGTAAATTCCCACACTTGGAATCTTCCATACTAAACCTCTTTAGTATCGTGTCAATGTACCTGGACTGGGACAATCCTAAAATCCGCTTATATCTGTCACGACCCAAAATGGCACGTGACTGGCACTTAAATCATATGAAGTCTATAGGACCCCATCTAATTCATGTAAGCCAAGAAATCCCAGATTTCTAAACCATTTATAAAAAAGAAGTGAAGAAAACATGTTTAAAAGAAAGTGTTTTTAATAGCATAAGACGAATTATGCGTTTTTTTAAAATATCAAGTCTTTTCTAAAAATTTCGGCAGAGTTTCCCTTGTAAATACTGGCTCCGAACAGGGTACAACATGATAAATATATGAATCAATGATAAAAGGCATCCCAAGCGGGAGCTAGCTCTTCGTCAATCGACGGGCACAACCATGCAAGCAATATAATATACAACGTAGAAGGGCGAGGATCAAAACTCAAAAGGAAACTTAAAACAGCATGAAATCCATAATAATACAACGCGCGACTCTAAGGTCGAAAGAATATACAACTGGTCTCTAATCTGAAATAAATACATGTCTGGTTGATGGAGTTTACTAGATACAATGAATAAAATAAGATACAATCAATAAAATAAGATACAATGAATAAAATAAAGTACAATGGTGGTCACGATACAAGTGAACCCACCTACCAAAGCAATCACCCGGAATGGAAGCAGTGTGCCAACAAAGCCGTAAGGAAAACTGTACGGTAAAACCTGCAAGAAACTGTGGCACAACGGGGGTGAGTTGCCAACTCATGAGTAGAAAACATCACCGAGCAGAAATCGTATGTATGACTCAATCCTAGGTCAATACGATCAAATATATATATATATATAATCTCAAATGATAAAGTCTGAAGCATGAAAAAGTGGCAAGGGTAAACATTTATACATAAGTGCAATCCCATGTGCTCGTGTCAGTGCCTCAGGTAGTAATATATCATATGTATGAGGTATGAATGTAATGTAATGAAAACAGTATACATGTAAATGAAGATTCAGTTTTCTTGTTTTTGTGAGATTTCTGTTTATATAACACGAGGTATCATCAATGAAATCAACATAATCAGTATCTAGTATCGACACAAAACATAAATCCCAATATTTCAATATGACAGTGTCTCAATACCTCGGGCTCCTTCAGTCCGGATTGGCCCACAACATCAAATCACACGACCACGGACGGTATCCTCCGGATATCCTCCGCGCTAAACAATCACCGGTAGGCAGTCTGACCCTGCCGGGCTCATCGACTACAACTCGAGCTTCTTGCCCCAGGGTACTATATCGGGTCCACTATGTACCCGCAGACAGTACATCCGGCTCCTCGAATCGGGTCTCGAAATCCAACAACTATCATGAAAACTCATGGTGGACGACTCATACATCATGAGAAAACCACAACTTGCATTTTAAAAAGAGAGAGAGACTAAAGTTTATATATATTCTTGAGGTCTTTCCCCAAATCCCAAAATCTCATGAATATCCGAATATCCAAAAATCAAGAGTAAGTAAACAGTGAATATCGGCATAAAACCCTAAAATACTGCATAACCAATGAATATATGAATGCATCTGATATCATGCAATGAGTGCAATAGTTAAACTAGCATATGAAAGCGATAAAATATTTCAACTATCAGCTAGCAGGCTATGTCAATGAAATAATATTCACTAAAGTGTATGTGACATGGCAATTACCGATGATGATGTGTGTGAGCCGGCGAACAGGTGTATGTGGAGCATACGCATCATCGGTAATGGTGCTGGTGTCCTGACAGCATGATTTCAACATTAACATATGAAAACACAATATAAGCATGCAATGCGATGCGAACAACAATAATGTCCGGGAGCTGAATAATAACGCAACAATAAGGAAGCGACATTACTATACATGTGTCAAAACTGTTTTGCCATTTGAAATAATACGAATCGTGGTGTTTTGAAAATAAAGGCTACGATGTTTTTAAGAAAAGATACGTCCTTTGAAATATCCATAGAATCACTTGTCCCGTCTTTAAAATACACATGATTTGTTAGTTTTGTAATAGGTATGAATCGAATCTAGTCTAACATCTACCAATAACTACAGGACTGAGCAAAAAGGCTAATCGAAATGGGTAAGGAAAACCACCTAAGTCTGAGTCGATATATCTATATATATATATATAGTCGGTGATCCCGCCTCAATAGTTTCCCGTACGATACCCTATATAATTTAACATCCTCGAGTCAAGAGTGCGGATCAAACATCAATATATAGCTCGTACGGTAAATCCGTCGTACGGCCTCCTAAATCTGGATACGGGTCAAATATCACATTTATCTCATTATTCATCTGGTATCCTTTTTATCATATATCATGATCTGGGGGTACTAATCTATGTCTAGTACATACTGATACCATCTACATATATGCATGCGTGTGTATGAAAACACCACGTCTAAAGGACCCGCTGAAAATATCATGTCGTATCTCAATACGAACTATGTCTCATCACCGATCTCATGGCCTCAAGCCCAAACTCATCGACTCATCTCCAAATATCATGTACTATCCTCATAATTCATGTATATGTATATGTGTATATATATATATATATATATATATATATATATATATATAGTCCTATACCCATGTGTATATATATAAATATACACATATCCCCATATACGCACAGGTAATAAAATGTAAGCATGTGTGTGTGTGCATGTAGGTATAAACCTATTCTAGGGTTCGCGACTAGTAAACTAACTAAAGACACAATCAATCAAGTCCTCTAAAGCATTTCTATCTAATTAAACACATCTTATAAACTATATAAGTATATATCTATATATCATAACGCATTCGCGTTCTATTTTACGAAATTGCCGGGGTGCTATACACCATCCACTCGACTTCCCCCGTACATATATATCTACTCACCTTGCTCTTCGCTTGCAGAAGTCGATGACGTCACATTCATCCTCGTCTTCTCGAAGTCTACATGGGTACCTACAACCAATACACAATCGCAAACGCGTATTAAAACCAAGTCGGAAAACCAAAACGGCACACGTTTCGCTTATAGGTCAAAACCTATAGTCACGCGTGCAAAACACGACCAATAACCCTAGTCGTTGGCGTTCAAACGCCACACGACAGAAACACAATATCAAATACCAAAACCAATTTCGTAAAAAGTCGCAAAACGAAATCTGAAACTTGGAAATATGCTCCAGATTTTACCCTATATGAAATTAGCCAATTTTGCATATGTAAAGGGTCTAGTTTACTGGAGATAAAGCCACAGAACAAATACGAACACAAATGGTCCTACCCTGGCCACAAATTGTGGCCAGATAGATTAAATTTGCGGCCAGAACATGGAGGGGGTGGCTCAGGTTTCGGGGTTAGTATCTAGGTTGCCTACATATCTCACTGTGCTCGCTAAATAATTTTTCAGGTCCCCGAGTGTTAGCAGATTTCAAATTCCCTACAGAATTCCACAAAATATGGATATCGGGGGTTTCTAAGTTCGCTCATAGGGGTTTAAATCTCTGTTTTAGTCCAAAAAGTTATCACTAAGGGGGTTTTAAGGTCACTACTACACTCAATTGCACTTCTCAACTCAAGGATTTCTTAAACCCTAATTTAGAATTTCCAAACCTCACCAAACATCGCTACATCGGTTTTAAGTTAACATGGATGCAAAAGTAATGGAAATTCTACACTAATGATGGAATAATTACCTCATTTTGCACTCATGAATCCCCTAGGGCACCAAAATAAAATTTTTCTTTGTCCAAAGTGTAGCTTGTGAGCTTGTGCAAGTTTTTTGTGAAGGGAAGTATGTGTTTTGATGTTGTTTTGAGGGTGAAGTGAGGTGTAGGAGGTGGTAGAGGGAGAGGGCAGCAGCTCTTGAGAGAATGAGGGGAGGAAATGATGAAGGAATGGGAGCCTTGGTCCAAGGTTTGACCCCTCACCCTCTCTCTCTTGCCCATCCCTCAATATTCTATCATTTTCTTTTCTTTTGTTTTCCTTTATTTTCTTATCTCTCTTAATAAACCCAAAACTTGCATGAAGAAATAAAGAAAAGCCATGGAGGAAAATGTAACACAAGTGTAAAAAATGATATGGTGCATGTTTTGCACAAAATAAGTTTAATGCGCGATTAGCGATATTTAACCGCGATTAGCATTAAAATAGTGTATAATCAATCATAAAATTTCATAATTTGCTTAAATCCAATAAAGAACCCTCATTTCAGTAATTTCTGTAATTTTCCAAATTTTCCCCAATTTATCGGTATTTAATTATTCCGAAATATTAAAATTTTCATTATATTTATTATTTAATTATAAAAATCCACAAAAATAATATTTTATTTTTCTGAAATGTTACAGTCTTCCCCCCTTAAAGAAAATCGGTCCACGAATTTAAATTTAAACCCCTCAATACTAAAACATTTCAGTAAGAAGATCAAGTCGTTGGGGCTCCGAAATCATAAATACATAAAGCACATCGTAGCGCAATGCACCCGCATGAAACGAGTACATAAACCAAAATCAAAACTCCGTCAAGCATCTCGCAATCATCGGATTTAAGGTGAAGACATCAATGTCTAAATCCAATACGAAAACCAATATGATATATATCAACACTATACATGTAAACATTAAAACTATACGTGTAAACATCTGAAGAAAATGCATGCCAAACCTTTTAAGTCGCTGTGCGATGCGCATATCACTGCACAGTGGCGGACATCTATTGTAAGAAATAACTATATATATATATATATATATCTTTTTGTTAATATGCACGTCCCGCCGTTTTGAAAGCAATTTAGAAGGGTTTCCTTTATAAAATGTTTCGTGTCATCTCGGACACGTAGGTAAATATGATACTATAGCTCATTTTTGGAAATCCCTTCGATATCTATCCATGCATGCAAAAAAATACTCAGGTACTGTCCTCGGACTAGTGCTGCTCAGCTACTATACAAATTAGTAAATATCATAAAAATATACTGCTCCAACAGAAATCAATCCCAAAATGTGCATATGAAAGCTACGTGCGTCTGGTGCACACGGAAATCAAAATCAACAAATGTGCCCTACATGTGCACAGAAACAAAATCTAAGTGCAACGGTTGTGCAAGAAACACATTTCCAAGGTAACGGGTGTGCCTGACAGCAATATCAGGTGCATCTGATATGGACGAAGAATCTCGATTTAGTGCATCTGGCGTGCACCAAAATCGCATCAAGCGCCCAAGTATGCGCAAGAATCCAAATCAAACGCACAGAGTGCATGAAATCGACATCAATATCATAATCAAAATCGACGGTATACAATAAACCTCAATCCAAAAAAGATATACCGCGGTATATAATTTCACAACCATGTGCATCAGCGTGCTTAAATCAAATCAAAACACTAAAAGTGCATGAAAACTATGCCGAAAGCACAAGACAAATCATATGCATACCGTAGGTATGAACTCAAATATCAATATCTCGAATGACATCAAATCGAAGTCAGGTGCAACTGTGGTGCACAAAATCTCAATCATGCAAATAAATCGTCCAAAATATCAATCAAAGATGGCGGAAATAGTCCGTTCAAGCACATCCTCTAAGAATCTCTGGCCAACTGTCGTGGTCACTCATAACATGTCTCGTTGACAATACCGAACTCTGGCCTGCTGGTGTGCATAATATGACCGCTCCTGGCTCTAAGTCTTCTCGTAAATTATTCTAGAAAAGTCCTGTCGAGGTCTCTCCCAAATCTTGTCTCTGCCGAACTGCCCGGAAGTCATCGTCCTTTACTAAATCTATTTCTTGTTCCGGAACGGCTGCATACTCATCGCGACTCCTTCTGGAAGATATGTCCATATACAACGCCTCTGCATGCGTATCACATTTCTGATGTCGGCAGAGTGGAACATCATCTCATCAAGATCTCGTACGAACCTCTTACTCCACTTTTCTCTACTGTCAACTGCTTCGGACTCGTCTCTTCGTGGCTGCATGGACTGTGCTCCAACGGCTATACTCGTATCTGGAGTCTCCCAAGCAATGCATCCCATAACGTGATATCCGAATGAAGTCGAACTTTTCGGTCGATTCGTCAAAACCTCATAACCCCCCAAGAGCTCAACATCTTGGGTACAGTTTAATAGTATCGAGTACATACCACAGCATCGGTGGACCAGCCGTAGAAGGGCAAACACAAGCCTCACTAATGGCACCGCGGAACTGCCACAAACCTTAAGGTTCAAAGGCTTTCACATGGTCATTATGTCGAGTTAGGGTTTTCATTCTTCTAGAGGGTCCATAGAAATGCTTGCATGTCTTTCTGAATACTTTAAACTTGGAATATATGTTTCTGAAATTCGATTGCCTCTATCGACTCTCAACGTACCTGCGTGAAGTCGTCACTAGCTGGAATCAATCTATCTGATGACCTCGTATCGGGGTAAGCGAATGAACCATATGTCCTAGTCATTCTGTTAGTCCACGTTACCTGTCCCCGGTTCTTTCGGGGTTGCGGAATCGGTAAAAAACGATTTTTCGGTGGAGGTAACATGGACTCAAAAACCGGATCTTTGCTAAACAAATTATCTAACAAACTAACTAAGAGGTTAGCTACTATGTTAGGGGTTATACCTAATCTTGAACTCCTTCTCTTCGACGCCTTGTGGTGGTCGGATCGGCCTCGCCTCGTCATCTCCTTGTGCCGAAGATGGATCCACCCGGAAGCTTCTACCTTTGGCTCCAACCTCAATCTAGAGGAAACTAAAATACTTGGCTTTCTAGACCTTGTATTCTAGGATGAGTAGAGAAGTGTTTTAGGGTTTTATCTCAATGGTTCTTGCTTCTCAACTCATGAGACAAGAGAACCATGAGCAAGAGGAAGGGGAAGAGGGAGAGCTTGAGGATGAGAGAGAAACAATATGATAGAAAATGAGCAAGACTTTTTACAACCATGCTCTCAAAAGGAAAAATAATCATCATCATAATAATAATTAAGTATTTTGTGATGGTTCATGTCAATGGCATTATCATTTCATGCACTCATTTTGTAAAGAACAACAAGCAAGCCAAAAGTCATAGCCATGAAATGATAGCCATGCAATGATGATGGTCAACAAGTGCAAACTAGTCAACCGGTCAACAAAGTCAAACTTTCAACCCAACCATGGCACAATAATACTTAATTAATATTATTATTAATCATATTTCTTATTCTTATTAGGGTTTAGAAAAAGTCAACAGTCAACAACCCTAATGAGAATCCTCTGCCTCTGTCTCTGTCAACTGTGCATACACACCCGCATCCGTGTTCCGAGGAACACGAATACAAAGAGATCCTCTGCCTCTGTCTCTGTCAACTGTGCATACACACCCGCATCCGTGTTCCAAGGAACATGAATACAAACGAGATAAAACCAATCCCAAATCGTATACTAGGATCTGGCTTAAACCAAAGCCCGCTAGTAATAACTGCCCGGACACCAAACGTGCACAAGTGCGCGGATGTGACCGAACCCTGTCGCAAAACCATGCGACCTCTACTCATTTTGCCCAAAGGCGAATAGCTCTCTGTGTGGGACTCTAAAGACTCGACACTACGCTGGCAGGGGTTTAACCACAGACCGCAAGCGGCACTAGCCGTGCGTAACGGCCCCCAGGTAGATGCCGATAAGAAGACTGATGAGGTGAACCCATCGGAACTCCTACTGAGCCTGAATGTGACAATCTCCATACAGTCCGGTCTTTTCGTCTGAGAATAACGCATGGAGGGCCTAGGGGGGCGGTAAACATCAGTCCCCTAATAGCGGTACAAGTCGTGTCGGAGTGTAACCCAGAACACCCTGAGATGACACTGGAAACCTACCAGTATATTTCGCTTGCCCTGGCCAGGGACGACTATGTGTAATGGCTCTCCATGACACAACGCGATATCAACTCCCAATACCGGGAGAGACGAATCCTGTGTAACCGTCACTGCCTCCAAGTGCTTCGGGACTGCACCCAACTACTATCTGTTTGCACGACTCCTTTGAGCTGTGGTAGGGTAGTAATCAAAGTACAGTGCGGACACATTCGAGGCGAAGTGATTGTGTTAAGTCAGCGGACTAAGCTGTACTCATGTTACCTGGGAACTGATAACTGACGATAGGTATAATACCAACCAACAGTTCCCGACGAGTCCTGTCCAGTGTACTCGTAACCTAACGAGCACCCCCATACTATCTCCAGTACGACGTACTGATGGCTTTGGGACAGACCATCTCCCCATGCTGGGATGAGAAGCGCATACGCTAGTCTACTCCGGAGTATCGATGCCCTGTCTCGGTATTCCTACGACTAGGGACCTGTATAAGGATGTGCTTATAGATTACGCAGCCCCCACTAGTGTGACTGCCATCACAACGCTGGCAATCAAGCAAAGATCCTAAGGGCTCTACTAACATGTATAAGCGATATGTTAAAATAAACACATACACATATTAAAGTATAAACAAACCAAGTAGTATACTACCATTTTGAGCAAGATTGTCTATACAACTGTGAATATACCAAGCTTCCACCAAGTAGTATACAAACTAGTATGATACAGTAATGGCCTCTAGGGCATATACACTAACAATCTCCCACTTGGACTAAGGCCATGTACTGGCGTATCGAAGACCTATCATCTCGATCAGCCGCTCGAACTGAGTCTGGGGTAAGACCATCGTGAGTGGATCTGCAGTGTTATCTTCTGAATTTACTCTCTTCACCTCGATCTCCCGGCAATCTACGATCTCACTGATCAGGTGGTACCGCCTCAAAATGTGCCTGGACTTCTGATGGGACCTGGGTTCCTTCGCTAAAGCTATAGCGCTGTTGTTATCACAATACAACGGTATTGGATCAACAATGGTAGGAACCACCTGAAGCTCCGTGAGGAACTTCTTCATCCAGACAGCTTCCTTTGCGGCATCGCAAGCAGTTATGTACTCCGCTTCCATAGTTGAGTCAGCAACGGTCTCCTGCTTGGAACTCTTCCAGCAAACCGCCCATCCATTGAGGGTAAAGACATAACCCGACATGGACTTGGAGTCATCCTTGTCACTCTGGAAGCTGGAGACAGCAAAGGCCTCGATCTGGAGGTCTTTTGCGCCATACGCCAAGAACATCTCCTTAGTCCTTCTCAGGTACTTGAAAATGTTCTTTACTGCTATCCAGTGTTTCTCCCCTGGGTCCGACTGATACCGGCTTACAACGCTTAATGCGTTTGCTACATCTGGTCTGGTACATAACATCGCATACATTATAGAGCCTACCGCAGATGCGTAGGGTATAGATAACATGCGAGCACTTTCCAAATCAGTCTTATGAGACAACTCTTTAGAGAGGGTGATTCCGTGACAAGCCGATAGATCACCGCGCTTGGAATCTTCCATACTGAATCGTTTCAGTATGGTGTCTATGTACCTGGACTGTGAAAGTCCCAACATCCTCTTAGATCTATCACGATAGATCTGGATCCCCAGAATGTAGTTGGCATCGCCCAGGTCCTTCATGGAGAACCTATGTGACAAGAATCCTTTGACTGACTGTAACATAGGAATATCATTTCCTATTAGGAGAATGTCATCTACGTACAAGACGAGGAATACTACAGTTCTCCCTAAAATCTTATTGTAAATGCATGGTTCATTTGGGTTTTTGATAAAGTCGAATTCGTTGACAGTATCATCAAAGCAGATGTTCCAACTCCGCGATGCCTGTTTCAGTCCATAAATGGACTTGAGCAACTTGCACACTTTACCGCTGCTCCCACTCTGAATGAATCCCTCCGGCTGATCCATATAGACGCACTCTTCCAAATTTCCATTTAGGAAAGCCGTCTTTACATCCATCTGCCAGATCTCATAATCGTGGAAGGCAGCAATGGAAAGAAGGATCCGAATGGATTTGAGCATAGCCACTGGAGAAAAGGTCTCGTCATAGTCCAAACCAGGTCTTTGACGAAAACCCTTTGCAACAAGTCTAGCTTTATAGGTTTCAACCTGCCCATCTACACCAATCTTCTTTCTGAAGATCCATTTGCAGCCTACGGGTTTTACCCCTTCTGGAGCAAAGTCCAAAGTCCAAACTTTGTTGGTGTACATGGACTCCATCTCAGTCCGCATTGCATCCAGCCATTTTACTGAGTCACCGCTCTGAATGGCTTGCTGGAAGCTAGTAGGCTCATCATAATCAACAGTGCAATCCTCTCTATCCCCGTCTATGAGAAAACCGTAGTATCTCTCGGGTGGATGAGACTGCCTACTACTCCTGCGGAGCGGCGCAGGAATGTCCGGTTCTCCTGAAACTTCTGGTTCTTCCAAGCTTTTAGTAATAGCTTGTGGTTCTGGAATTTCTTCCAGTTCTATTGCGCTCCCACATATTCTTTTTTCTAAAAACTGATGTTCCAGAAAATGGGCATGACGAGAAACAAAAACCTTTTGTTCCTCTGCGTTATAGAAAAGATACCCCCTGGAGTTCTTTGGGTATCCCACAAACTTACACAGTACTGAGCGTGCCTCGAGTTTGTTCGCATGCTGCTTTTTAACAAAAGCTGGACATCCCCATAACTTCAGATATTGAAGATGGGGTTTCTTCCCACACCACATCTGATATGGTGTGGTAGGCACAGTCTTGGAGGGAACCTTGTTCAAAAGATATGCAGCTGATTCTAGTGCATAACCACAGAAGGATCGCGGTAACTCAGCCTTACTCATCATGGAATGAACCATATCCAATAGGGTTCGATTCCGTCTTTCCGATACACCGTTGTGCTGTGGTGTGTATGGAGGAGTAAGCTGAGAGAGAATTCCATTCTCTTTTAAGTAGTCCAGAAACTCGGCACTCAAGTATTCACCACCTCGATCAGATCTCAGTGTCTTGATACTTTTGCCTATTTTTTTTCAACTTCATTCTTGTATTCCCGAAATTTCTCAAAGGCCTCGGATTTATGCTTCATCAGGAAGACATGTCCATACCTAGAGAAATCATCTGTGAAAGTAATGAAGTATGAATAACCTCTTCACGCATGTGTAGACATTGGACCACGCACGTCACTGTGTATAAGTCCCAAGAGCTCATTCGCTCTTACTCCGTGTCCAGTGAACGGAGTTTTTGTCATCTTTCCTATAAGACAAGATTCACAAGTGGCATAAGACTGATACTCGAACGGATTCAAGTATCCCTCTTTATGTAACTTAGTTAACCGTTTCTCATTAATGTGACCCAGTCTACAATGCCATAAGAAAACCTGATTTAATTCCGGAGACTTTCTTTTAAGTGTGTTCTGGACACTGAAAATCTGAGCTTGGTTCAATACGTATATCCCGTTTTCTAATGTACCTGACCCAATCAGAACTTGATTTAGGTGGATGTGGACCACATCGCTTACAAAAGTAAAATCATATCCTTCCTTATAAAGTAAGGATACAGATATGATATTACAAGTCGCACCTGGTACATACAAACAGTTACGCAGAATCAATATCTGTCCAGTTGTCAGTCCAAAATGATATTCCCCTAGGGATTCAGCGTTCGTGCTCATTCTGTTAGCAACCCTGAGAGTCATATCACCTATCTTGATAACCCTACGGTGTCTCAGAGCCTGTAACGAATTACAGATGTGAGATCCTGATCCGGTATCCAATATCCAGGAAGTAGGGTTAACTGACATACAGTTCTCTACTACAAACACACCCGAAGCCGAAGCCATAGCATGCTTCGAATCATGGCTACTGGCTTTACTAGCCCTGCAATCCTTCTGCCAATGTTCATTCCTGTAACAATAGGAACGTCCCTCCTTTACTACATCCAGTCCCGAAACTTTTGCCCTTCCATTTCCTTCTACTTCCCTGGTTTCTTTCAGGGTATAAGCAGAGGGCATAGACTGTAGAATCAAGTCAGTATTTGACTCGTTCTTCAACGTGGTCTTTAGGTCCGTGAGCTCAAAATAGCTGGTCTCTGTAAGGACGTTGCCCCCTACAGATGACCCGATATCCAACCTCGCTTAAAGCAATTCGTTCGAGGTCTCATATCTTGCGATACGAGATTGCTCTCCATATAAATCTTTGTTATGGAGGAAGATAGAAACTAAGTCCATCTTCTCGTGCTGCCTCTGGTATGTACCATCAACTGAGGCTAACACGAGGCACTTGGCTTTCACACAGTCTTTTTCCGATGTCTTACGGATATCACTATCCGTGACAGGGGAAACTGGTCCTGAGACGGCAGGGGTTTGATTAGTTAAGAGGTGTTCCAGCTTTTCATGGGTAATGGACATTTGGACAGACCTTTGCCAATCATAACAGTCAGATTCAGTCATTTTATTATCTAGATGTAACCTATGTGTGGTCACTCGGTCGCTGCAATTAAGAGAGAGAGAAGAAAACACTCAGCATGATGCTCTTGAAAGTTTAGATTGGTTTTTAATTTATCTAAACAGGATAGCTCCCACTGTTTCTCGAATCCCTTCTCAAACTAAAAGGGAAGAATTAGTCGGGATCAATCTCACCGTACAATACTTGCTTAACCGTTCAGCCAGGCCAGTGTCGGTACTTCGAGGGAGGTTTTCCAACGCTTTCGCGAAGTTTCTTAATTAAATAACCTCTTTTCCCCGGGGACGTAGCCCCGCTAACACCTTTCTAGACACCTACTTGGTTTATAGCATTGATCGTTAAGTGAGAAAGTTCCCGAGGAGTAGCATATACTCACAGTAGGATCGGGATCCAAATATCATCGTGTGATAAAACTGAATGATTACTACCAGAATCATCACACTCCAAATGGTATGCAGCGCTAGCAAGTTTCAGTTTCTTTAGAAACTCCCGATGTGGATTTTTGCCCCATGCTCTTATGACCTTGACGAAGGCCAACATATCATAAGTTATATGTCAAGTTCTACCCGTCATTATCAGGTTAATTTGAACCCACCCGTACATACCCTTGACGAAGGCCAAAATAGTAGTACGACTGTCCCAAACTAATGCATCTATCTATGCTACAGATAAATATTCAGCAGCTACCAATCACTATGCCTTGGTGAAGGTCAAAATACATAGCTTGAATACTACTGAATATTTAACTGAAATGACGGAGGGCTACGAATGGTTTTGGCGAAACCGTGAATGTAGTGAACTTGATATAATCGAAGGAACGAGATAGCTTTTAAAAGGAGTGGCTTAAGCTCCGCGTTTAAAAGTTGTTTTTGAAAATAAACCGAGTGGTTTTGAAATTGTTCCAACGACTTTACTTTGGTTTATTTTCTTGCATTAATTTAATGCGTCCCATCATTTAATCCTACCATTGCAGAAAACAACGAAAATATGACGTACGCTTATGCCATTCGCATTCGCCACGGGGCCCCGTCATTACCCCTTAGGTTACTTAACTAACGACAAAGCGGGGGCTGGATTAGCGCGGATGCAAAACATAAGCAACGCCTAAATAGATATCATATATAGATATATACATTCGTCACATGCAATGATAGCCATTCCAGATCACAGATGAATACTTTGGATATACTAGGAATCCGCGATTCGTTTGAGCCTGCAACGAAAAGCGGATTACATGGTCGTGATGAATAGCCAAGACCCCACCCTAGACCCCTACGGGTACGGCAAACTACCCGCCAAATACCCGAAGTGAAGCAACCTCCCTCAACAACTTGAGTAGGCCACTCGGCACTTCGAGGTACCCGGTAGTTTGTGCACCCCACCTTGGGTCTATCCTAGGAGCAAAAACAGTAAAAGAAATTATACAATGGCGGCTACAACCTCATCCCGGATGTGCGGCCATATAAATAATATTACATCAATTACATATTACATCAAATGAAAAGTTAAAGAAAACTCTCATCTCACAATCCCCGGCTATTCATCCGCGACAATCCAACGAATTCATATACACATACCAGCAACATTACAGATCACAGATATGTATAGCCCCCACTAATTGACGTATAGCGATTAGCAGACGTTCAATACATATATCACATCACAGATATAACCCATTAGCCAAAATCTATAGAAGTTCGATCAAAATACGGATTTGTAACCACCCCAAAACACAAATTTGCTTTCTGGAAAATCTGGGCAGAAAAAACATATTGTAAAAATCCCAAAATACCCCTATAAAAACACTGCAGGAAAATTGACCCACAGCCGAGTCAACTCGGCCGCGGATCCGCGGTAGGAGCAAGCTCATTCCGCGGTTCCGAGGCGCTTTGACCAAGTTAGTGGACCAATTTTCTCCTGTGTTCTTTAGAAACCATGAGCCGATTTTTAGTGTAAGATTAATTATTTTTAGAAACAGAAATAAAAATCGGCAGAAAGTTAACATTTCAGGCATGTTTTGTGATTTTTTTTCCGATCGAACTTCTAGTTACGTTGCTAACATGTTAGATAGTGTTTAGCTAGGCTCTGATACCACTGTAAGTCTACGTTACCCGTCCCCGGTTCTTTCGGGGTTGTGGAAGCGGTAAAAACGATTTTTCGGTGGAGGTAACATGGACTCAAAAAACGGATCTTTGCTAAACAAATTATCTAACAAACTAACTAAGAGGTTAGCTACTGTGTTAGGGGTTATACTTAATCTTGAACTCCTTCTCTTCGACTCCTTGTGGTGTTCGGATCGTCCTCGCCTCGTCGTCTCCTTGTGCCGAAGATGGATCCACCCGAAAGCTTCTACCTTTGGCTCCAACCTCAATCTAGAGGAAACTAAATACTTGGTTTTCTAGACCTTGTATTCTAGGATGAGTAGAGAAGTGTTTTAGGGTTTTATCTCAATGGTTCTTGCTTCTCAACTCATGAGACAAGAGAACCATGAGCAAGAGGAAGAGGAAGAGGAAGAGGGAGACCTTGAGGATGAGAGAGAAACAATATGATAGAAAATGAGCAAGACTTTTTACAACCATGCTCTCAAAAGGAAAAATAACCATCATAACAATAATAATTAAGTATTTTGTGATGGTTCATGTCAATGGCATTATCATTTCATGCACTCATTTTGTGAAGAACAACAAGCAAGCCAAAAGTCATAGCCATGAAATGATAGCCATGCAATGATGATGGTCAACAAGTCCAAACTAGTCAACCGGTCAACAAAGTCAACAAAGTCAAACTTTCAACCCAACCATGGCACAATAATACTTAATTAATATTATTATTAATCATATTTCTTATTCCCATTAGGGTTTAGAAAAAGTCAACAGTCAACAACCCTAATAAGAATCCTCTGCCTCTGTCTCTATCAACTGTGCATACACACCCGCATCCGTGTTTCGAGGAACACGAATACAAAGAGATCCTCTGCCTCTGTCTCTGTCAACTGTGCATAAACACCCGCATCCGTGTTCCGAGGAACACAAATACAAACGAGATAAAACCAATCTCAAAACGTATACTAGGATCTGGCTTAAACCGAAGCCCGCTAGTAATAACTGCCCGGACACCAAACGTGCACAAGTGCGCGGATGTGACCGAACCCTGTCGCAAAACTATGCGACCTCTACTCATTTTGCCCAAAGGCGAATAGCTCTCTGTGTGGGACTCTAAAGATTCGACACTACGCTGGTAGTGGGTTTAACCAAAGATCGCAAGCGGCACTAGCTGTGCGTAACTGCCCTCCGGTAGATGCCGATAAGAAGACTGATGAGGTGAACCCATTGGAACTCCTACTGAGCCTGAATGTGACAATCTCCGTACAGTCCGGTCTGTTCGTCTGAGAATATCGCATGGCGGGTCTAGGGGGCGGTAAACGTCAGTCCCCTAATAGCGGTACAAGTCGTGTCGGAGTGTAGCCCAGAACACCCTGAGATGACATTGGAAACCTACCAGTATATCTCGCTTGCCCTGGCCAGGGATGACTATGTGTAATGGCTCTCCATGACACAGCGCGATATCAACTTCCAATACCGGGAGAGATGAATCCTGTCTAACCGTCACTGCCTCCAAGTGCTTCGGGACTGCACCCAACTACTACCTGTTTGCACGACTCCTTTGAGTCGTAGTTGGGTAGTAATCAAAGTACAGTGGGAACACACTCGTGGCGAAGTGACGGTGTCAAGTCAGCGGACTAAGCTGTACTCATGTCACCTGGGAACTGATAACTGACGATAGGTATAATACCAATCAACAGTTCCAGACGAGTCCTGTCCAGTGTACTCGTAACCTAACGAGCACCCGCATACTATCTCCAGTATGACGTACTGATGGCTGTGGGACAGACCATCTCCCCATGCTGGGATGAGAAGCGCATACGCTAGTCTACTCCGTAGTATCGATGCCCTGTCTCGATAATCCTATGACTAGGGACCTGTATAAGGATGTGCTTGTAGATTACCCAGCCCCCACTAGTGTGACTGCCATCACAACGCTGGTAATCAAGCAAAGATCCTAAGGGCTCTACTAACATGTATAAGCAATATGCTAAAATAAACACATGCACATATTAAAGTAGAAACAAACCAAGTAGCATACTACCATTTTGAGCAAGATTGTCTATACAACTGTGAATATCCCAAGCTTCCATCAAGTAATATACAAACTAGTATGATACAGTAATGGCCTCTACGGCATATACACTAACACATTCATCCTCGGGTAACTAGTGACCTTCTATCATATCTCTAAGTATATACTCATGCTGCAGTAGTTCCAACATCTAGGGCGATATCTCATCATTCGCAGCAGCAACTGGCTCATTCGTCTGCACGCTGAACAGTGCATCAATCATCAATAATAATCGATGTATCGACGATCATCACATTCTGTCTAGCCTCTATCAGTGGCTCAATCCTCTGGTGCTGATCGGCACGTCCGAAAAATCTCGTAAAAGCGATCCATCAAACGCTCATGGCGCGAAAACACAAATAAACGTCGCCTCTCTATGAAATCGTATGTCCTTGGAATCACGCCCTCGTAAGTCCTCGTTCGTGACGAGCTCGTGCTGACCACAATTCTAGCCGTAGCTCTCTCTCTCTGCCCGTGAAATCGTGGCAGCAAAATCATAAACCGATATCGATGAGGATAGATCACGAATGAATATAATAATGTGCAAGGAAATGTACATCCTAAGGCTTCTTAAGTGGAGTAGCGTATCGTAAGTATGCCGTGGAACATATACATGGTACGTCACTCTCCTTAAGTCACCTACTCCATCAACCAAGGTCAACATACGCAACGAAAGTTCGGGTCAAATACCTCCTCGACTAAGTCCAAGTTCCGTAAGGTCAACCCTAGATTCCGTATATATACAAATGCCCTAGGCTCTGCATAGTCAAACATAGACTCGAACCAAGGTTAACCTAGCGCTCTGATACCAACTTTGTCACAACCCGAAATGGCACGTCACTCGCACTTAAATCATATGAAGTCTATAGGACCCCATCTAATTCAAGTAAGCCAAGAAATCCCAAAATTCTAAAACATTTATTAAAAAGAAGTGAAGAAAACATGTTTAAAAGCAAGTGGTTTTAATAGCATAAGCCGAAAAAATGCGTTTTTTAAAATATCAAGTCTTTTCTAAAAATTCCGGTAGAGTTTCACTGGTAAATACTGGCCCCGAACGGGGTACAACATGATAAATATATGCATCAATGATAAAAGGCATCCCTAAG
The DNA here is from genome assembly GCA_030015575.1 of Agapanthus africanus. Classification (NCBI taxonomy): domain Eukaryota; kingdom Viridiplantae; phylum Streptophyta; class Magnoliopsida; order Asparagales; family Amaryllidaceae; genus Agapanthus; species Agapanthus africanus. The sequence goes on from JASDDO010000004.1 coordinate 256,976,886, forward strand.
CGGGAGCTAGCTCTTCGTCAATCGATGGGCACAACCACGCATGCAATATAATATACAACATAGAAGGTCGAGGATTGATTGAAAGAATTTAAAAGTTAACCGCAATCAAGACGGTGTCGCTATGCAGCTAGCCGATTGAGCACGGGTCGATCCATAGGGAGATGGTTGTATGTCCTTTCTTGTCTTAGACGAGTCAATAAAGAATGAGTATGTGTTTGTTCAATCTAACCTATGTGTATTATTTGCAAGTATAAAGTTGTTAAGAAAAAGTTACGAGATTGTAAGCTAAAGAAATCCGTACTCAAAACCTTTGAGCCGAGCCTTGACCAATTGAAGCTAGAGCAATCGACAACGACGTGGATTAGGGGATTTAAGCGCGGTATTCGTGGAATACGGCTTATTTACCCTTGTCCTTCCGTTCTTGTCTCTTGCTTTTGCCTCCGGCCAAACCGAACGCAACCGGTCGCGGTTAGGAATCACCGTTACCTTGTTAGGGTAGGGTGCCTAACGGAGCGCTTGCGTATGGTTTGGGCGGAGTTCAATGGAAAATAACGGGAAAAGGAAATGAGAAGGAAAATATTAACTTACAATACCATATTTCATCTTAACAACAATAATTACAACCATTCACAAAACAAATCAAAAAGAGCAAAAGAAAAGAACAAAGAAAAGAAAAGATTACAAGTAATTATGTGCATGAATATAAATTACAAGAAAGTAAAGCGAGGTAATAAAAGCAAGAAAGAAATAAGCAATAAAAAGAACAAGAAAATAATTACAAGAACATAGAACTTAAGACAAGCATGTGATCAATAACCAACCCTTAAACTTGCAAGCTCAATCAATAGGTTGCAAGATCAAGAGAAGGGTAGAGAACGCATGTGAAATGTAGTGCTAATTCCATAAGAAAATACGACCCTTGAGATCAATAACAAACTCTTAACCTTTCAAGCTCAATGAAGAGGTTGAAAGATCAAGAGAAAGCAAGAATCTCAAGGGGAAGTTAAACAAAAGAGAATGATACAAAAGCCCTCATCTTCATTGATCTTCCACTCAAAAAGCTCTCACTACAATTTTCATGGAGAAAAGATGAAGAAGAAGAAGAAAAAGACTAAATCCTAAAAAAAAGAACAAAGAAATGAACACCTAAGCTTGGCAGGTTCTGGGGTATTTATAGGAGGGGAATGGGAAACCTAGAGCAACAATCTGCCCTTAAATGAAAAGACCAACATGCCCCCAAAATACGACAGAGAGAGGACACTGTACGGCCGCGGTTCCGCGGCCTAAGCAAGCTTATGCCGCGGTTCCGCGGCCGTATAGAGGAGTTGGCTCCTCGTACTTTTTGGGGTCCCCTGGTTTGAAGTTGTCTGTTGTTTGGTATATGACTTTTCTCATAATCTCTTCACAATTATTCCAGAATTTCAGTAGAACAAGAGGTGATGTGATGTGGATCTTTTGCCATGATTTCCTCGAGCTCCGCGTAGATTTCTTGGATCTTGTGTTGACATTGAGCTTTGTGCAAGATATGACAATCGATTTGCCATTTGTCCCTTAAACTGGTATGTGGCAACACACGGATAGAGAGCGGAGACCCGTGTTTTATCTGTTGTTGGCAGTAATCCAGAATTTGTCGTACTATTCCATGGATTTCACTGTTTAGAGTTGAGAACCAGTATTCTGCAAATATGTAGCAAACACTGATCAAAAGCACCTGCCTATAAATAAACGAGCGTAAGAATGGGCGGTATAAAATGCAATATTCTGGTATGAACAAATACCCCCAAACTTAACTTTTACTCGTCCCGAGCAAAACCAATTATTCACAAAAAAGAATCCTAACCGCACTTTCGCAGGGAACGCGATTGCACAGAGCACGTGCAACAAGCCGTTAAACCTCTAGGTGTCCCTAGTAGGAGGAGTGTTGTCTCCTGAGGATTTTCAGCGGATTACACCCACAAAATCCCGTCAAGCTAGTGTCATAAGTTAACATCGATTCTACTCCTATAGTTTAGTATTTACGTTAGAAACTCTATCATCCTAAGTTAGAAATATTCAACCCTTATTTTTCACACCTCCTATCTATTTAACCTTAGGTCCTATACGTTCCAAAAAAAGTTTAGAAAGATGTTGGTTCTCCTGAGTTTTCCTTCTAAAGTGAGGCCTCAAATCAGGGATTTTTATCAACTTTACAGAAGACATAAGTTTTATCCTTCATTTCTATCTTTTATTCAAACATCGATTGTATACCCCTACGTGTGTGTATATTTGCACCCCTACACTCAAGAATTCAATTCAAGCTATAATACCCTTGCCCTAATACCTAATACTACTTCTTCTCATTAAGGATGGACGGATTTGCTCACACACCTTTCATGCGACTATTAATGCTTCTTGAGGCACTAACGACCGATTACTGAATGTGTGAACATTAAAGCGTAAATAGCAATTTCCAGGTCTTGACTTTATTCTTTTTTTTTTCTTTTTTTCTTTTTCTTTTGTCTTTTTTTTTCAAGACCGGATATATTTTTCAATATGCTCTTTTGGTGTTTAGCTTTAAATACCGTTTTTTCTTTCATACTAGGCTTTCAGGCAAGAGTATTTCTAGGTATCCTCTACTATCCCAAGTTTCAAGGTGCGTGTAAGTGCAGTTTGTAGGGTATATACTTTCTAAATTTGAACTCAAGAAAATAAACTATTTTTTAGACTTATCCTTTAGTAAAGCTTCAATACTTTCTCTTCATCTTGACTTAACTAAAGAACTGAACTCAAGATTACCTAATTCTCAAAAAAACTGTAAGGACGCATACTTACCAAGTTTAAACAGAATGAGGGTTATTTTTAGGGTTTTCAATTCCTAGGCCTAGAATTTAGTTATTTCTATCATATCAACTAAACTTTCAGAATAAAAATCTAAGTTACCCTATTAGCTAACTTAACGACAAAGTTTTTATATTTTTGGAAAATTTTCGATTTTTGTGGGTTTTTTAATAAGGTATGCAAATGCAAAATATACAAATGAATGCGAAGGAAGAAAGCTTACCGAGCACACCCCCAAACTTAAACTTGACAGTGCCCTCACTGTCAGGCTATACTAAGAGGGTCAAAAATGTCGGTGCTCTCCCTAAAAACAAATTATATACAAAACAAAAAGAAAAACAAAAAATATATACAAAAAAGGTGCCCCCCCAAACTTAAGTAAAACAGTGTTTCCACTGTTAAGCGTTGAAGTTCAGGATCGGGGGGGAAAGAATAGTATTAATCTATACAAGGACTTACACAGGCCAAAAGTTAACACCAACCATTCAAAAATTCTATCTCTGTAATATGCGGGTTGGTGAAAGAAGGTGAAGAGGAAAGAAATGGAGAATACGCGAGACCGTATGGAGATAGAAGCGGGATACGGTCTCGGTATATAAGAAGAAGAATGGCGGAAGGGAGAAAGAAGCGGAATACGAACTTGAGGGAGGAAATGGAGTGAATAGATTAGCACAATTTGTGATGAGCGATGTGTAAAAAGCGATTGTGCTAATCTGTTAACCCGTCGAGAGATTGGGTCAAATCCCTCAAGATTCCTAAGAAACCATGGGTAAGCCGAACTCGGTAAACCAGACACAGGAAGTGAAAATGATTCGGGTTCTTGCAATGCTGGAACGATGGAGAGGAGTGATCGAGGAGTGGTATCAGGTAAAGGTTCAGGAGGGTGTACACAGTCAATGAAAGGAACAGGATGAATTGGAAAATCCGACTCATCAATTATAACTGGTTCATCCTCAAAACTATCCTCAGAATTCTCCTCAAAGTTAAGCTCATCCATGCATATTTCATCAAAGTCCAGACGCATATGGGGTTCGGGAAAAACATTTAATGACTCGGGATGATGAATTGGAGAGAAAAACTCAGTCAAATCTTCGGGTTCATCATCCAAAATAGTCCCAGCGTCAATATCCTTAATCAAGTGAAAGTCAATTTTCTCAGACACCTCATCAAAAGCATGGATTTCAATCAATTTTGGTTCTAAGATGGAGGTGTAGAGGTCAAAAGGTTTGGGATTGGTTTCACTTGGCAAGGTCCCTTCACAATCTGGCAAATCAAACACTACAAAGTCGCACAACTCATTAATCATTCTATCTTCAATTGGTGAATCGTTGGGAACACTAGATGGATATTCAAAACTGGAGTTGTGGGAGTCAAGTTGAAACGGGTAGGTTTGATTTGGAAGGGTATACAGCTCACTCTCTCCACTCAAATTCACAGCCTGTCCTACCGCCTCTTCATACATTGGAAAATTTGGAGCTAGTTGAAAACTAGCTACCGGGTCACTAGGTTGTATGAGGGCGGCCATGGACGCATTCAAATCCATCATCTGTTGGCTTGACACTACCCTAAAGTCTTCCAAGGACTGTTCTAGACTAGACATTGGTTGTGAAGGGGTTTCAGTAAAAGATTCAAAGTTGTTTGAATACTGAAAATTCCCAAATGGCGGTTCAGAAACAATGTCTAGGGAAGGTGAAAAAGTCGGGTAGGACTGGTAGGAATTGAATGGCTGGACAAGAGCAGGATCAACATTTGGATAAGAAGGTGAATGGAATTGTTGATCCAAAGAATTTGAAGTGGTGAAAGGAGTGAAAGATCGGCAACGGGATTGTTCAATACGTTCAGCAATAGACATTGGTCTTGTTGCTACAACTGGACTTTCAAAAGGGGTATCAACGCAAGAAGGGGTGAATGTTTGAAACGGTTGATACGAAGTGGATTGCGGGGTCCAGTTGTTCGTCCTAGACGCGTCTATCCGATCCTTCAGTGAAACTTTGGGCATGGAGGGGTCGTTCGCTGTTCGGCCAAAGCAAGAACCGTAAGAAGTAATGTCTGGTTGTGGGTACCAAAGTTCGGCAAGAGTTTTGCGAGGTGGAGTACCCATGATATGAAGAGAGAGAGAGAAAAGGAGGGGAAAAAGAATGTGATTTTTTTTTAATATTTTTTTTTAGTTATTAAAAGAATGAAATATACACAAAAAAAAAATATGGACAAAAACAATCACGATACAAAAATACCACACACCTAATCGTTCTAGGTTTCACCTAGGTCAACTAGACCTGCTCGAGAACTTGATTGTCGAAGTAAAACTGTGTCGAGAAACGGGCTCAAGATACACTGATCACGAGGCCAGGTAAGTGCAGAGATAAGGGGAGGTTTTCCAACGCTTTCGCGAAGTTCCTTAATTAAATAACCCTTTCTCTTTTGGCGGTTTCGTCGTTAACACTATCCTAGACACCCCGTAAACAATATACCGTTAAGCGAGGTTCTAAACACAGTTAATTTCTCCTAGTGAGCGCGAGGTCCTTAAGGCTTAAAGTCTAATTTCTTTTAAAATTTGTGCGGGTAAACGTTATGCTCAAGTTCGTGATTTGTGGGCCACGGAAAAGGTGATGAAATCCTTTACCGTATATTGTGGGGTTCGCTTGCCCTTAAATCCGTATTAATGTATGCAATGCGCAATTCAATAAAAATTCTATAAAGAATCAAACAATCATTTTTTAGTTTAAGCGCGACACTGCAACAAATACGGGTTAGTCAATTTTTAGCGTTTGCTAGCGAACTTGGAAAGAATCCTGCAAAGAATAGTATATTGGATGCGTCGGATTTGAGAAGAAGGTGTTAGGAAAGTACGTACCGTTAAGTTTTTGGGTTAGGAAACCCCCGTTAAATCAAATCCGGTAAGCTTGAAAGGTTCGCTTGCGCGGGTCAAACTACCCGGATCTTTGGCACTGTACTTCGTACTCACCTTAACTTTGAACGTACACTTTGCTCCCCACAATCGCAGTTTGCAAATCCGCAAAAATCTGCACACTTGCCCACAAAAATTATCAAAAAAAACAAAAAGATTTTTTTTTAAATATTTATAAATATATACAAAAAGAATATTAACCCGAATAACAAGAAAGAAAATACGCTACCGTCTCCCCGGCAACGGCGCCATTTGATTGAAAGAATTTAAAAGTTAACCGCAATCAAGACGGTGTCTCTATGCAGCTAGCCGGTTGAGCACGGGTCGATCCACAGGGAGATGGTTGTTTGTCCTTTCTTGTCTTAGACGAGTCAATAAAGAATGAGTATGTGTTTGTTCAATCTAACCTATGTGTATTATTTGCAAGTATAAAGTTGTTAAGAAAAAGATACGAGATTGTAAGCTAAAAAAATCCGTACTCAAAACCTTTGAGCCGAGTCTTGACCAATTGAAGCTAGAGCAATCGACAACGACGTGGATTAGGGGATTTAAGCGCGGTATTCGTGGAATACGGCTTATTTACCCTTGTCCTTCCGTTCTTGTCTCTTGCTTTTGCCTCCGGCCAAACCGAACGCAACCGGTCGCGGTTAGGAATCACCGTTACCTTGTTAGGGTAGGGTGCCTAACGGAGCGCTTGCGTATGGTTTGGACGGAGTTCAATGGAAAATAACGGGAAAAGGAAATGAGAAGGAAAATATTAACTTACAATACCGTATTTCATCTTAACAACAATAATTACAACCATTCACAAAACAAATCAAAAAGAGCAAAAGAAAAGAACAAAGAAAAGAAAAGATTACAAGTAATTAAGTGCATGAATATAAATTGCAAGAAAGTAAATCGAGGTAATAAAAAGCAAGAAAGAAATAAGCAATAAAAAGAACAAGAAAATAATTACAAGAACATAGAACTCAAGACAAGCATGTGATCAATAGCCAACCCTTAAACTTGCAAGCTCAATCAAGAGGTTGCAAGATCAAGAGAAGGGTAGAGAACGCATGTGAAATGTAGTGCTAATTCCATAAGAAAATACGACCCTTGAGATCAATAACAAACTCTTAACCTTTCAAGCTCAATGAAGAGGTTGAAAGATCAAGAGAAAGCAAGAATCTCAAGGGGAAGTTAAACAAAAGAGAATGATACAATCATCTTCATTGATCTTCCACGCAAAAAGCTCTAACTACAATTTTCATGGAGAAAAGATGAAGAAGAAGAAGAAAAAGACTAAATCCTAAAAAAAAAAGAACAAAGAAATGAACACCTAAGCTTGGCAGGTTCTGGGGTATTTATAGGAGGGGAATGGGAAACCTAGGGCAACAATCTGCCCTTAAATGAAAAGACCAACATGCCCCCAAAATACGACAGAGAGAGGACACTGTACGGCCGCGGTTCCGCGGCCTAAGCAAGCTTATGCCGCGGTTCCGCGGCCGTATAGAGGAGTTGGCTCCTCGTACTTTTTGGGGTCCCCTGGTTTGAAGTTGTCTGCTGTTTGGTATATGACTTTTCTCATAATCTCTTCACAATTATTCCAGAATTTCAGTAGAACAAGAGGTGAAGTGATGTGGATCTTTTGCCATGATTTCCTCGAGCTCCGCGTAGATTTCTTGGATCTTGTGTTGACATTGAGCTTTGTGCAAAATATGACAATCGATTTGCCATTTATCCCTTAAACTGGTATGTGGCAACACACGGATAGAGAGCGGAGACCCGTGTTTTATCTGTTGTTGGCAGTAATCCAGAATTTGTCGTACTATTCCATGGATTTCACTGTTTAGAGTTGAGAACCAGTATTCTGCAAATATGTAGCAAACACTGATCAAAAGCACCTGCCTATAAATAAACGAGCGTAAGAATGGGCGGTATAAAATGCAATATTCTGGTATGAACAAGGATCAAAACTCAAAAGTAAACTCAAAACAACATGAAATCCATAATAATACAATGCGCGACTCTAAGCTCGAAAGAATATACAACTGGTCTCTAGTCTGAAATAAATACATGTCTGGTTGATGGAGTTTACTAGTTACAATGAATAAAATAAAGTACAATGGTGGTCACGATATAAGTGAACCCACCTACCAAAGCAATCACCCGGAATGGAAGCAGTGTGCCAGCAAAGCCGTAACGAAACCTGTATGGCAAAACCTGCAAGAAACTGTGGCACAACGGGGGTGAGTTGCCAACTCATAAGTAGAAAACATCACCGAGCAGAAATCATATGTATGACTCAATCCTAGGTCAATACGATCAAATATATATATAAGCTCAAATGATAAAGTCTGAAGCATGAAAAGGTGGCAAGGGTAAACATCTATACATGAGTGTAATCCCATGTGCTCGTGTCAATGCCTCAGGTAGCAATATATCATATGTATGAGGTATGAATGTAATGTAATGAAAACTGTATACATGTAAATGAAGAAACTGTTTTCTTGTTTTAGTGAGATTTCTGTTTATATAACACGAGGTATCATCCATGAAATCAACATAATCAGTGTCTAGCATCGACACAAAACATAAATCCCAATATCTCAATATCACAGTGTCTCAATACCTCGGGCTCCGTCAGTCCGGATCGGCCCATATCATCTAATCACATGACCACGGACGGTATCCTCCGGATATCCGCCGCGCCAAACAATCACCGGTAGGCAGTCCGCCCCTGCCGGGCTCATCGACTACAACTCGAGCTTCTTGCCCCGGGGTACCATACCAGGTCCACCATGTACCCGCAGACGGTACATCCGGCTCCTCGAATCGGGTCTCGAAATCCAACAGCTATCATGAAAACTCATGGTGGACGACTCATACATCACGAGAAAACCGCAACTTGCATTTTAAAGAGAGAGAGAGAGAAGTTTATATATATTCTTGCGGTTTTCCCCAAATCCCGAAATCTCATGGAAATCCGAATATCCAAAAATCAATAGTAAGTAAACAGTGAATATCGGCATAAAACCCCAAAATACTGCATAACCAATGAATATATGAATGCATCTGATATCATGCAATGAGTGCAATAGTTAAACTAGCATATGAAAGCGATAACATATTTCAACTATCAGCTAGCAGGCTATGTCAATGAAATAATATTCACTAAAGTGTACGTGACATGGTAATTACTGATGATGATGTGTGTGAGCCGGGAACAGGTATATGTGGAGTATACGCATCATCGGTAATGGTGCTGGTGTCCTGACAGCATGATTTCAACATTAACATATGAAAACACAATATAAGCATGCAATGCGATGCGAACAGCAATAATGTGCGGGAGTTGAATAATAACGCAACAATAAGGAAGCTACATTACTATACATGTGTCAAAACTGTTTTTCCATTTGAAATAATACGAATCGTGGTGTTTTGAAAATAAGGGCTACGGTGTTTTTAAGAAAAGATACGTCCTTTGAAATATCCATAGAATCCCTTGTCCCGTCTTTAAAATACACACGATTCGTTAGTTTTGTAATAGGTATGAATCGAATCTGGTCTAACATCTACCAATAACTACAGGACTGAGCAAAAAGGCCAATCGAAAAAGGTAAGGAAAACCACCTAAGTCTGATACGATATATATATATATATATATATATATATATATATATAGAGAGAGAGAGAGAGAATAATGGAGAAAAGAGGCCATAGGAGGGGATTTCCTCCTATGGAGTGGAAAAAATACAACCTCCGCCATTTTTTTCGACGATCGGCCCCCATCATCTTCATCGTTATCATCTAAGAAGTGGGTAAACCGAATTTCATGTGATTCTAAAACTTTTTCAACGTTGATTTAGCAATGTAAAAAGTTCTATTGTCGGTAAACCGTTAATTTTGAACCCACTAAATCAACGGTGAAAAAGTTGTGGAATCACATGAAATTTAGTGTACGCACATCTTAGATGATAACGATGATGATGATGGGTGCCGATCGTCAGAAAAAAAGGCGGAGGTTGTATTTTTTCCACGCCATAGGAGGAAATCCCCTCTTATGGCCTCTTTCCTCCATTAATCTCATATATATATATATATATATATATATATATATATATATATATAATAGTCGCTGATCCCGCCTCAATAGTATCACATACGGTACCCTATATAATATGATATTCTCGAGTCAAGAGTGCGGATCAAATATCAATATATAGCTCTTACTGTAAATCCGTCGTACGGCCTCCCAAATCTGGGTACGGGTCAAATATCACATTTATCTCATTATTAATCTGGTATCCTTTTTATCATATATCATGATCTGGGGGTACTGATTTATGTCTAGTACATACTGATACCATTTACATATATGCATGCGTGTGTATGAAAACACCACGCCTAAAGGACCCGCTAAAAATATCATGTCGTATCTCAATACGAACCATGTCTCATCACCGATCTCATAGCCTCAAGCCCAAACTCATCGACTCATCTCCAAATATCATGTACTATCCTCATAATCCATGTATGTATACACACACACATAGTCCCACACCCATGTGTATATATATACATATCCCGATATACGCACAGGTAATAAAATGTAAGCATGTGTGTGTGTGCATGTAGGTATAAACCTATTCTAGGGTTTGCGACTAGTAAACTAACTAAAGACACAATCAATCAAGTCCTCTAAAGAATTTCTATCTAATTAAACACATCTTATAAACTCCATAAGTATATATCTATATATCATAACGCATTCGCGTTCTATTTTACGAAACTGCGGGGGTGCTATACGCCATCCACTCGACTTCCCCCGTAGATATATATCTACTCACCTTGCTCTTCGCTTGCAGAAGTCGATGACGTCACGCTCATCCTCATCGTCTCGACGTCTACATGGGTACCTACAACCAATACACAATCGTAAACGCATATTAAAACCAAGTCGGAAAACCAAAACGGCACACGTTTCGCCTATAGGTCAAAACCTATGTCACGCGTGCAAAACACGACCAATAACCCTAGTCGTTGGCATTCAAACGCTACACGACAGAAACACAATATCAAATAGAAAAACCAATTTCGTAAAAAGTCGCAAAACGAAATCAGAAACTTGGAAATATGCTCCAGATTTTACCCTATATGAAATTAGCCAATTTTGCATATGTAAAGGGTCTAGTTTACTGGAGATAAAGCCACAGAACAAATACGAACACAAATGGTCCCACCCTGGCCTCAAATTGTGGCCAGATAGATTAAATTTGCGGCTATAACATGGAGGGGGTGGATCAGGTTTTGGGGTTAGCATCTAGGTTGCCTGCATATCTCACTGTGTTCTCTAAATAATTTTCAGGTTCCCGAGTGTTAGCAGATTTCAAATTCCCTACAGAATTCCATAAAATAAGGATATCGAGGGTTTCTAAGTTCGCTAATAGGGGTTTAAATCTCTGTTTTAGTCTAAAAAGTTATCACTAAGGGGGTTTTAAGGTCACTACTACACTCAATTGCACTTCACAACTCAAGGATTTCTCAAACCCTAATTTGGAATTTCCAAACCTCACTAAACATCACTATATCGGTTTTAAGTTAACATGGCTGCAAAAGCAATGCAAATTCTACACTAATGATGTAATAATTACCTCATTTTGCACTCATGAATCCCCTACGACACCAAAATCAAATTTTTCTTTTTCCAAAGTGTAGCTTGTGAGCTTGTGCAAGTTTTTTGTGAAGGGAAGTATGTGTTTTGATGTTGTTTTGAGGGTGAAGTGAGGTGTAGGAGGTGGTGGAGGGAGAGGGTTGAGAGAATGAGGGGAGGAAATGATGAAGGAATGAAGAAGGATTGGGAGCCTTGGTCCAAGGTTTGACCCCTCACCCTCTCTCTCTTGCCCATCCCTCAATATTCTATCATTTTCTTTTCTTTTGTTTTCTTTTCTTTTCTCTTCTCTCTTAACAAACCCAAAACATGCATTAAGAAATAAAGAAAAGCCATGGAGGAAAATGTAACACAAGTGTAAAAAATGATATGGTGCATATTTTGCAGAAAATAAGTTTAATGCGCGATTAGCGATATTTAACCGTGATTAGCATTAAAATAGTGTATAATAAATCATAAAATTTCATAATTTGCTTAAATCCAATAAAGCACCCTCATTTCAGTAATTTCTGTAATTTTCCAAATTTCCCTCCATTTATCGGTATTTAATTATATCGAAATATTAAAATATTCATTATATTTATTATTTAATTATAAAAATCCCAAAAAATAATATTTTATTTTTCTGAAATGTTACAAGATCTATCCCTATAGATCCTAATTCCCAAGATGTAGGAGGCATCACCTAGATCTTTCATTGAGAATCTTTATGATAAGAAGAGCTTGATCGAGTGAAGCATAGGAACATCATTTCCTATCAAGAGTATGTCATCCACGTACAATACGAGGAAGACGACCTTACTCTCTGCAAACTTCTTGTATACACAAGGTTCATCTACGTTTTGACGAAGTCAAACTCTTTGATTGCGACATCAAAACAGATGTTCCAACTCCACGAAGCCTGCTTTAACCCGCAGATTGATTTAAGCAGCTTGCACACCTTTCCGCTGCTCCCACTATCTATGAAGCCCTCTGGCTGAGTCATGTACACGCCCTCTTCTAAATCACCATTTAGAAAGGCGGTCTTAACATCCATCTACCAGATTTCGTAGTCATGGTATGCAGCGATTGGAAGTAGGACCCGGATGGACTTAAGCATAGCCACTGGAGAAAGGGTTTCATCATAATCCACACTTGGTCGTTGACGAGAACCTTTTGCAACAAGTCTAGCTTTGAAAGTCTCAACTTTTCCATCTACACCAAATTTTTTCTTGAAAATTCACTTGCTCCCGATGGGTTTTACCCATTCAGGAGCATCTTCCAAAGTCTATACTTTGTTGGTATACATGGATTCTATCTCAGATCGCATTGCATCCAGCCATTTCACAGAGTCCCCACTCGTGATGGCCTGCTTGAAGCTAGTTGGATTATCATCTTCCATGATGCAATCCTCGCTCTCACAATTAATGAGCAAACCGTAGTATCTTTCAGGTCGGTAAGGAACCCTACTAGATCGGCGGAGAGGCTGAGATTCATTGGGTACTACTGAATTCTCTGGTTCCACTAAATCTTCTGTTGCAATCTGTGTATCCGGAATTTCTTCCAGTTCTACCTCTTTGCCACTAATTTCATTTACAAGAAATTCCTTTTCTAAAAAGGTGGCATGTCAAGAAACAAACACCTTTTGTTCCTCGCTGTGGTAGAAAAGATATTCATGTGAATATTTAGGATATCCCACAAACTTGCAATGAACAGACCGTGCCTCGAGTTTGTCCGGGTTTTGACTTTTGACATAGTCCGGACAACCCCATATCTTAACTTGTTTAAGACATGGTCTCTTTCCACTCCATATCTCATATGGTGTAGTAGGCACTGATTTGGTAAGAACTTGATTCAATAGGCATGCTGCTGTCACAAGCGCATACCCCCAAAAGGAAATAGGTAAATCAACGGTGCTCATCATAGAGTGCACCATATCTAATAGGGTGAGATTCCTCCGCTCCGACACACCGTTGTGCTGTGGTGTGTACGGAGGAGTAAGCTGAGAGAGAATCCCATTCTCTTTTAGGTAGTCCAGGAACTCATTTCTCAAGTATTCTCCTCCCCGGTCAGATCGAAGGATTTTAATACTTTTACCTTTCCGGTTCTCAACTTCATGCTTATATTCTCTAAATTTCTTAAAAGCTTCAGACTTGTGTTTCAACAGGAACACATGCCCGAATCTTGAGAGATCGTCAGTGAATGTAATGAAGTACGAGAAACCATCCCTGGCATGTGTAGATATGGGACCGCATACATCACTATGTATCAGTCCCAAGAGATCTGTAGCACTTTCTCCGTGTCCAGTAAACGGAGTTTTGATCATTTTTCCTTTGAGACATGACTGGTAAGTGTCATAAGATGAAAACTCGAACGGATTCAAATATCCATCCTTATGTAACTTAGTTAGTCGTGTCACATTGATATGACCTATTCTACAATGCCACAAGTAGGATTCGTTCATTTCTGAACTTTTTCTCTTGTATGTGTGTTGTACGTTGAGAACTGTGGTCTGATTTAGAACGTATATGCTATTACATAACGTGCTTGATCCAATCAACTTTTGATTCAGGAAGATGTTCATAACATTATCTTGTAATACAAAATTATATCCTTCTTTAGTTAATAAAGAGACCGATACAATATTGCATATCAAGTTCGGTATGTAATAACATTCGTTCAGAATCAATGTATTACCAGTTGGTAATACAAGGTGATAATCGCCAACTGTCTTAGCTGCAACATTTGCACCATTCCCTACTCTTATGGAATGATCACCTATTCCCAGTTCTCTACCTTTCTTTATCCCATGTAACATATTACATATGTAGGATCCCGATCCGGTATCTAATACCCAGGATGTAGAGTGTACTGAGAAACAGTTCTCGGTAACTAACACACCCGAAGAAGATGCATCAACATATTTATTCTTCGTTTGGATGGTATGAGAATCCGGATATTCCCCTGTTTCTTGCTCAGTCTTATAACAATTATAAGAAAGAACGGAACCAACATTCCCCAGCTCAGTGTAATAAGCAGGTTCGGTCAATACATCAATATTATTATCTTGATTAAGGCATGACATGGTCGCTACCTGGAGAGAGAGAGAAGAAAACACTTAGCGTATGCTCTTGCAAGATTAGATTGGTTTATTATCTTATCTAATCAGGATGGCTCCCACTGTTTTTATCAAATCTTCCTTCAAACCCTAAAAGGTAAGACTAGCCAGGATTAATTACACCCTACAAGTTCGCCAATCTTTCGCACATGCCAGTGTTGGTACTTTAAGGGAGGTTCCCCGTGCTTTCGCACAGACCTAATTAAAATAAACCTCGTTTTCCCAGGGGAGTAACCCCGTTGACACATTTCTAGACACCTACTTGATCGGCTAATTGTAATGTGCAAAACTCTCTCAGGAGTAACTCTTACTCGCAGTGGGTATCGGGATCCAACTATCTCATAAAAGGTATGCAATCTCATTGCAAATTTCAACACATGAAACTCCCGATAATATTTTTCCCCTAACGTCCTATGACGTTGATGAAGGCCAACAAACTATAAGATGCTAGTCAAGTTCAACCCGTCATTTCATGATTGAATTAAACCCACCCGCACGACCCTTGACAAAGGCCAACAAGGTCCCACGACTACCCTAATCCAATCGCATCACATGCTTTAGCAGATAAGCACTAATTATCTACCGCACATTACGCCTTGACAAAGGCCAACAAACGCAGCACAAATACTAAATAGTACTTATCTGAAATGACGGAGGGCAACGACAGGTTTTTAAGAAAACTTTTTGCGTAATGAACTTGATATCGTTGTAGAATCGAGTGATTTTGAAAAGGAGTGGTTTAAGCCCCGCTTTTAAAAATCAAGTTTTTCAAAATAAACCGAGTGGGTGTAGCATCTGCTAGCTTTTGCTAAAGTGGTCATTCCCGGTGAAGGGATCTCGGCTCTTTCATCATCGAATAAGGTGTTGGATATTCTACAAGGAATACCGCTATGCAAAGCAAGAACTAGAGCTACCGGTTTTGAAAATTTGATTCCACAACATCTTGGGTTTCTTTCCTTTTCATTAATCTCATTAATGAAGTCCCATCATTTATGCTTCCTAAGCATCACAGATAAAGAAACGAAAATAGAACGTACGCTTATGCCATCTGCATTCGCCATAATATCCCGTTATGAACCGTTAGGTTACTTAACTAACGGCATAGCGGGGCGGGACTAGCGTGGGTGCAAAACATAAGCAATGTTTATTATATATCATATATATAATAAGCCATTCATCTCAGAATATCAATTGATCACATCACAGAATATCAGCAGCAGCAAATCAACATATGAAATATTGGATATACTAGGATTTCCCCGTTTTAAATTAATCCAGTGAAAAACAAGAATTCCACGGTCGTGATGAATAGCCAAACCCACATCCCTAGACCCCTACGAGTGCGGCAAGCAACCCTACCAATTCTAGAGTTAGGAGACCCGGTCTCGACTCCTCGAGATGGTCTCCCACTGGACTCTAGAACCCGGTTACTTGTGCTCCCATCCTTGGGTCTATCCTAATGAGGAAAAGAAAATAATATACATCAATGGTGACATCATCCTAAACCCGTAAATGACGCAATAAAAGAATATTACATACAAGTTTTTACATGAATGAAAATGAAAAACTCTCATCTCACATAAAAAAAACCCGGCTATTCAAACACGACGATCAAATATAACATATTACAGGAACACATAACAACACATGTCATCAACGTAAGTAAATATGCGTATCCCAATTGTCATTGACATATAGCAACGAAACCGGCGATACACCACATATTACACTTATGGTCACAGAAAATAAAGTGAAAACTACAACAATTGGAATCCGCAACCACCTTAGACATCATAAACCCGAAATATCTCATATTCCGAATTTCATGCCCAACCAAATGAATTTCTTAGACATCGCATGCCTAACAATTATAAACCCCGCATTTTAGTCTCGATATTGAAAACACTTTTCAATATCAAGTCAGGCAATTCAACAAGATTCCCGACATCCTGATCGAATGCTCATCGAAAACTTTAATAGACGGCCGCACCCCCGATACCGTCGACGAAGTACACTTGGGCGGAACACCGCTGCCGTGAGAACCCGGATGGATTCTTTAGGCAACGGGGTTCTCCTACAGTCACTTGGTCGGGGCTATAGGGTGTGGCTATCTAGTAATGTTACCCAGTGAGTATCCGCGTACACTACGTGATTGCGACGGAGTTTTGATCCGAATCAAAATCTTGTGGCAACCGATCAATTAAGACTAAATTTCTTGATTTATAAAATTCAAATCAGTTTTCACAAAACCGATTATTGTGGATTCTAAATATTATATCACAATTCACATATAGCTAGACGATGTTAAACATTTCGATCGAATCAATAAACACCCAAAATTTCCCAGAGAGCTCAACACTTGAGTACAGTTTAAAAAATACTTAGAACATGCCACAGCACCTTATGGACCAACCGTAGAAGGGCCGAC
This sequence comes from Agapanthus africanus, assembly GCA_030015575.1. Classification (NCBI taxonomy): domain Eukaryota; kingdom Viridiplantae; phylum Streptophyta; class Magnoliopsida; order Asparagales; family Amaryllidaceae; genus Agapanthus; species Agapanthus africanus. The sequence goes on from JASDDO010000004.1 coordinate 256,993,792, forward strand.
CCATGCCTCACTCAAAGCGCTGCAGAAATGCCGCAAACCCTAGGGTTTGCCCACGGTTCCGTGTCCAAAGAGTCGTGTTTGGGTATCATTCTTCTTGAGGGTCCATAGAATTACTTGCATGATTTTCCGAAGACTTTTAAACTTGGAAAAATCCAACTTTTGGAAAATTTCCAGCGAGGGTTAAAGTTGGGTTTATGATATTCATTTGAAGTTTTTAACGCAGTCTAAAATGCGCGAAAACGATGTTAGAATTACAATTACGAAACACTAAATTGCCTTTACTGAAAGATATCATATGCAATCTTAGTAAAAACAAACAATACCTGAAACACCAAACCCCAGAGACCAGAGCACCAGACAAAAACGAGACGAATTAAGCATTGCAAAATCGGCCAATCCGGTCCATATTGGATTTTCGCCGGGTCAAATCCGGCGAAAGATGCTCGTTTTTCTTTGGTGTTCATACAATACGATAAAGAGCACTCTGCAATTGTTTTAAAAAAATTTAGAGGCTCTGGAAAAATCGACAGAAACTAGGGTTTTGTTTCGATGTTTCGGAGTTGTTTCGGTTTCGTAATTCAACAAACATCATCTAATTCTCTAGCTTAGCTCTGATACCATTGCTGGTTCCTTAGCACGGCCACTGGGTTTCGGGAGGCATCAACCATGCCATTTTCAAAGATTTGGCGCGCTAAAGAACCCTAACCTAGAATCGTAACTAGAGAATTAGACGTAAAATAGCATGTAAACAACTTTACATCTAAGTGAATGGGAATACAACCTTTGTAGACCGATCCTTCACTTCTATAGCTCGGTGTAGTAGTCCCTTCGCTCCAAGTAGTGGTCTCCCGGACTCTAGTTGGACTCCACAAGGTGAAAGAAACAAGCTTGCTTGAAGTCTTCGAGGCCGAAGATGATCTACGTCGAGGAGACACTAACTCAAGCTACCTCTTCACTAATTAGGAATTAATGAAGCAAACAACCTAAACTAAATGGCTAATCTAGTGTAGGTTGATGAAGTTGGAATTTTGCTCACTTTAGAAATATTTTTCTCACTAATTTTCTTCACCTCAACAAAAGGCTAGAGAGCTTGAGGAAGGAGATGAAGAAAAGTAACCATGGAAAGTGGCAAGTGTGTAATGGCAACCATGGGTGAGAAATATCTCATATAACTCATGTAGAGACTTGACCATGGTTTAAGATAATGGTTGGGTTAATAAATATCTCAAATAAAAAAAATTAGTAGACTAAGTCAATGGTTCCACAAGTTTGTAACCATGTGACTAATTTTCAACTAATTGTGATTTACTTTAAATAAATAAACCCCCAATTATCATAGGCATGGTGTGAGTCTCATACACCCATGAAGCATGTGGTGATAAGCATGATACAATAATATATATCACATATATATTAAGTGTACACAAGTGAGAAAAAGAAATACTTAAGTGAGCTAATATTAGTTAATGTATGTTAATATATCAAATATATAATTATATATTAAATTATTAAATCAGCACTTGATTTAATAATCCGGCTATATCACATATAACCGACTAATATCATGTGTATCAACTTATCGAATCAACACTTGATTCGATAACCCGGATATATCACATATAACCGACCGATAACATAAATCGCAAGAATAGAATACGGTATCTTATACACGTATCAATCTCGGTCCCGTATATATCACATATGTGCTCCTACTTCATTTCGCCTGAGCCAGGAAACCTCTGTGTAGGACTCTAAAGACTCGTCAATACGCCGGCAGTAGGTGATGATCTTATCAGTCACGCACAAGCCGTCACCGGTACTAGCTGCACGTAACGGCCATCCCGGCATTGAGTGATCAGAAGATCAACAAGAAAGCTTGTCTAAACTCCCGCAAAGCCTGTCAGTAACACTACCGTACAGTCCGGTCTTTTCGTCTGATATGTCACATATCTCATCTGGGAGTGGTAAATGTCAGACCCCAATAACTCGCTAGGTCTTGCCGTTATGAGGCTCATAACGGGTCGAGAAACTACTGATAACACTTACCAGTAAGTATCAGAATCAGCCCTGGCCATGGACTTCCAGTTATAGCCAATCGAGCACAGCGCAACATCAACCCCCAATACCGGGAGAGACGAAATCCCCTCCTATCGCTCATTGCCTCCATGTGACTCGGGACTGTACCCAAAAACCACCGTTTTGCACGTTCTCTTGAACGTGGTAAGGTGGAAATCAAAGCACAGTGGGAATCACATAAGACTCTATGACGATCTCGGGTCTACAAACTAAATTGTACCAGTGTCACCAGAGAACTGCTATCTGACGATAAGTATAATGCCATCTAGGAGTTCCCGGCGAGTCCGTCCAGTGTACCCAGTCTCCACTGAGCACCCATATACCATCTCTGATGTCAAACACCAATGTCTCGGATCATCCATTGCCTATCACATGGGTCGAGAAGCGTATACGCTAGTCTACTCTGAAATATCGATGCCCCGTCTCGATACTCCCACGACTAGGAACAATTAAAGGATGTACTTATGGACTACCCTGGCCCCACTAGTATGATCTGCATCATAATCCTGGTAGTTAAGTACTCATCCTAAGGGCTTTATCAACATGTAATAGAGAGACAATATAAAGATACAAGTATACATGTTAAGATAAAGAGCAACCAGATAGCATACTAATATGTCGAGCAAGAAAATCCTCTCTATATATGTCCAAGCATCCACTATAATATACATCATATGTACAATAATTGCCTCTAGGGCATACATACAACTAACATGTAATTCATTACAGGCTTTGAGAAACCATAGAGTTATCAGGGAAGGTGATATCACTCTCAGGGTTGCTAACTGTTCATACCAGAATATTGCATTTAATACCGTCCATTCTTATGCTCGTTTGTTTATAGGTAGGTACTTTTAATCAGTGTTTGCTACATAATTATAGGCTACATGTTCCTAGTCCAAAATAACGTAAATGATACAAAATCTTCACTGTTACGCCAAAATCCAGAACATCTGTTGCCAACAGATAAAAGCCGGGTTCCGGTCATCCGTATCCGTCCAGTGCCGCTTACCAGTTCCAGAGACAAGACAAATGACAGTGGTCATTTGTGTCTCGGACAAGCACAGAGCACGAGAGGGGCAGCACAAGAATCAATGGGTGCGCGGAGCTCGAGGGAGATGAGGTCAAAAGAATTATTTTTGATGCCAATTTGGACTGTTGCAGATCTGAAGAAATTGTGGATGCAATTTGCAATTTGGAACATGTAGAACAACAGAAGAGAGCAACACAAGAAACCCCACAAAAAAAGACAAGCCAACTCCTCAAAATAGCCGTGGATCCGCGGCCAAAGTGGCGACTCGGCCGCGGTTTCGCGGCCGAGTTGATTCCGTGTCAACTCGGAATTTTGGGGTGGTTTGGTCATTTCAATTGGGTTCAGAATCTTCCCCTAGGGTTTCAGTACTCAGCCTATAAATAGCCCAGTTTTGTGCCAACTTAAGGGGCTTTTTTTTGTTAGGATTTAGTTTAGTTTTAGTTCTTCTTCTTCTTCTTCATGTATTCTCCATTAAAATGTTGTGAAAGCATTGAGTGGATGATGAAATGAAGATGAGGGTTTGTTATTTTTTTAACTTGTATCTTTTAATTCTTGCATTGTCTTTTAATTCTAGTGTAACTTTTATAATTGTTGTTAAGTAGTTGTTGTTATTTCTTGCTCTTTTCTTTTCTTCTTTTATGTGTATTATTTTCAAGATGTGATACTCGACAGAGTTCCTTGCTTAGGTGAGGACTCAAGTAGTTAGCTTACATCATTTGTAAAACTGTTTTTTTTTCTGTTTCCTTATTTTTTTCCTTCTTGTTTTGTTTTATTTTCTTTCATAATGTGTGAATAATTCCGCATTTGTTAAGGCTAAGGAAGGTAGTATGAGGGACGGAAAATCCCTTGTGCTTCTCTTCGCCAAATATCTTGAAACGAACTCTGACCAAACAAATGCAACCCCCTCATTTAGGCGCGCTATACGTGACATATAGCCGCGAACTAAGTCGAGAAGTCCTTTAAGCGCACTACAACGTGACATGTAGTTATGACTTAATTGGATACATGGTTGCAGGTGTTTGGCCGAGGGTTGTGATAAGCGTATTTAGCGGACGGACAAGGGGCACTGGGAATGGATTTAGCGTTTGAAAGATCGCTTAAACTCGCAAATCCCATTCCTACGTTACTTTCGATTATCCCAACATCGTTTTAAGAATGGAAAAAGATAAGCACAAAACTAATCCTAACTCCACTAACCGACCTTAACCCTAACAAGCTTACTTAAATATAAATACAAACACTTAGGATAGATTTGGACCAATACACACACATTCTTTATTGACTCGTCTAAGATAAGAATGATCATACTACCATCTCCCTGCGGACGACCCGTGCTCAACCGGCTAGCTGCAAAGCGACACCGTTTTGATAGCGGTAACTAAAACTCTTTCAATCAAATGGCGTCGTTGCCGGCGAGACGGTAACATATTTTCTTTCTTGTCATTCGGGTTAATATTCTTTTTGTGTTTATATATATATATATATATATATATATATATATATATATATGTAAATAAATAAACATAACACAAACCCTTTTTGTTATTTTTTATATATTTTTGTGTGCAAGTGTGCAGGCTATTTGGAGCAAGTACAGTAATCATTTAAGAAAACAGAGCGTTTTATTTTGGAGTAGAGAACAAGGGGAGTGCAGAAACCAAATTTGAAGCCCTAAGTCCAAAGTTTGACCGCGGAACCGCGGTCAAAGCATTGGATTTGCGGCGGTTCCGCAGTTATATTGAGGCTTCTGAGCCCCAGTTTTTTACTACCCCTTCTATTTCTTTTTACCCCTCTGTGAACCCTATTGAAACTGTATTTTCTGCAGGTCTCTTTGCACATATTGCAATGCCGCCAATAATTTTTTTTGTTGTTTTAGATTTTGTTTGTTTACCGCTTTGCATATAATAATACGTACATTAAGTGGCTTGAACACCAATTAAGATTGGGCGGAGAATTCATCGCCCTTCCTAAGACCCCACAAATCACAAAAAGCATACGCATCACCTTGAGTTAATAAAAAATATCTAGACCAAACCTATAAGGACTTGTCGCGCTCATTTCGGACAAATGAAGGTTGCGGGGAATCGGTCGTTTATCTAAACTTGATTTTGTGGTGCCTAGGCTAGACAAGTGAGGAGGTAATTTTAAAAGGCCCGTCTCACGGTGATTCGTGAGCGGGACCCTCCTTACCTCACTTATGCTTACCTGGCCACAATTGGCAGTGGAGAGGCAATTCAAGGGTTATCTTGAAATTTGTCGCTTGGAAGTCTAGGAGCGGTCTAGTTGGACTTTAAAGACCATAGCTCTAGGTGTTGTTTGTGCATATTGTGATTATGCTTGTGCTTATGTAAAATTTAGTCCATTAATTCCGTTTTCTTTCAAAAACAAAACAAACAATTTTGAAACCTAAAAAATAAAAAATAAAAATATATTAAAAAATTTTCAAAAATTTCAAAAATTTATAAAAAAATTTCACTTCCACCCTCCCCACTTTTCAAAACATGGGTACCCCAAAACGACCAACTCTTGCCGAACTTTGGTACCCACAACCAGACATTTTTACTTACGGTTCTTGCTTTGGCCGAACTTCGAACGATCCATCCATGCCTAAAATTTCATTGAGAGATCGGATAGACGCGTCTAGAACAAACAATTGGACTCCGCAATCCACTTTGTATCGACCGTTTCAACCTACGCCACATACCCCTTTTGAGAGTCCTGTTGTAACTCCAAGACCTATGCCTATTGCTGAACATATTGAACAATCTCGTAGCCGATCTTTCACTCATTTCACCACTTCCAATTCTTTGGATCAACAATTCCATTCACCTTCTTATCCAAATGTTGATCCTACTCCTGTCCAACCATTCGATTCCTACCAGTCCTACCTGACTTTTACACCTTCCCTAGACATTGCTTATGAATAGCCTTTTGGGAGTTTCCAGTATCGAAACGAGTTTGAATATTTTACCGAAACCCCTTCATAACCCATGTCTAGTCTGGAACAGTCATTGGAAGACTTTTGGGTAGTGTCGTACAAATAGATGATTGATTTGAATGTATCCCTGGCCGCCCTCATACAACCTAGTTATCCAGTAGCTTGTTTCCAACTAACTCCAAATTTTCCAATGTATGATGAGGCGATAGGACAGGCTGAGTGTAACACCTTAGAATGTGTTTTGTGGCTAATTATATTTTAATATATGGTTTTTAATAAAAAGTTTACCAAATTAGTTTTCAATTATTTTATCCTTTTTAATGATTATTTTATTAGATTTTTCCTAGGCTTGCACACACTTGTGCATGTTAACTAGGGTTGATTTTGGGGTTAAACATGATTAGCAATCATGGTTAACTAACCATTTCCCCTAATCTAGTTTAATATTGTATTAGGTGCTTTTGGGTTTTAAGTATGATGATTGTTTTAAAACTGAAAATGAATTTAAAAAGGGTTTTATTGTGGTTGAATGTTGACTTGGTGAGAGAGAGAGAGGGAGAATTATGAGGCATGATGGCTTGCCTATGCCTTCATTTACTGAAGAGAGAGAGAGAGGAGGGGGTTGACTTGTTGGTGTTCTCTCATTCACACTCATTGCTCTCATCCTCTCACTCTCAAACTCACACACACACACACAAGCAGCTGAAGCTCCATCAGCAGCAGCCCCAGCAGCACCAAACAACAGCAACATCAGCAGCGGAGCAGCATCAGCAAGCAGCAGAGCAGCATCAACAGCAGCAGCGGCTTTTGCAACAACAACAGCAGGAGCCCAGCAGCCTTAGCAACCCTCATCTTCTCCATACACTTCTTCTCTTGCTTTCTAAGGTTCTCTAGGGTATATTTTCTGAACCCATCTCTCTTTTGCTTAGCTTGTGTGCTTATTAGCGTCGGTTCGTGTTAATTAGCTAGTTTAGTGCTAATTATGGTGATTTGTGAGGAAATTTGATATACTGATGATTGTGTTGGTAAACCCTACCCATTTAAGTGTTGTTAAGGTCACCTTAACTGAGATTTGACCCAGATTACACTAAAATACCATAGGGTTTCCTTTTAGTGCGAATTGGTGATTTTAAAGCGATGTATTGGCTTTCTATGATCTGCTATTAACCCGGGACCTTCAGGTTAAAATTGAGAAAACTGGGGCATGTACACTAGGTCTAGATACCACCACCTGAACACGAGCCCCTAATTCCCTACCCAGGCCGCGGTTTTATTAGGTTTGGCCGCAATTTGCGGCCAAGTAGGGGGCAAGGGTGTTGGGGTTTTGGGTAGGGTACTCTGCTGTGTTGTCTAGTGTTTTGGCATATCTAGTTTTGTAAGATTTCACCCGTAGGAAAATCTTGGACAATATACCGTTTTTCATGTCCGTTGTGTTTGCGCGATACGCGCGATACGTGAGTAGGTTCTGTGATCCAGCGTATCGCGGCGTGTCGTGGTAGTTTTAGACGCGTATACACAAGATTCAGCGTATCGTGCACACACGCGTTTAGTTCGCGACGCGAGTTTCTCGTTTTGGTTCGATATCGCGTTTTGCGGAATATTTGGCTTATATATGATTTCCATGTCTTATTTGCAGGTTTGCAGGCGGGGACTACGGACACTGCTATAGAGGGGAGCAGATGGTAGGATTCACCTAGCGTGGAGCATAGGTGAGTAGATTTAACATCTACAGGGGAATCGCCCGCATGGCGTTATGCGTCTGGGCTAGGATTCAAATACCTGCAGCATATTCTACGTCATTGTTAGAATTGCGCCTTTACTTTATTTCCCTGATTTAGTTGTACTATGACTAGCAGCCGTAGAACACTGCACATATTATTGACGGTTCATGTTACACGAGCACGGATTGTATGCTACACACACACCGTCAATAATTGCCATGTCACACACAACCCCTTATAGATACTATATTGCTTATCATACATGACATCTAGCTTATCGGTATATCTATAGTGTATCTTACCATTAGTGATAGGTACATCTACACCTTGCGATACAGCTACAGGTATACCTTGCACATATTTTACTTATACCCAGGGGGGTATACGAAATCTTTTACTTATAGGTAGACACCTATACTTAGCTGTACCTTATTGATTTCGCATACATCTGGTTTCAGCTACATATTCTCTTTTATATGCTCGCATTTCAGATATATCGCGTATCTTTATTCCTGGATTTGCGCATTGTTTATTGGATTTTAGATGATGTTTTCTGGATTTGGGAACCGTAGGAGTTCATGAAATTATGCATACATTGAAAAACCCGGTTTCCTTGATATGATATTTGCGCATCCACCATGAGTTTTATCGGTGTTGATTTATATATACCCCTACGAGGAGGCGTCGAGGCCGTAGAGGGTACATGGTGGGGCCCGGTATGGTTCCCCTCGGCAAGAAGATCGATGGACTTTGCCGATTGAGCCTGGAGGCGGGCGAGTACCTACCGGTGATAGTACCCATGACTCGGCAGGGGATCACGGAGACACCGTTGGGAGTCATGTACGTATGCATACGTCGAAAGGCGAGGGTCAGAGCTAGGCACTCGTGCTTTCGGGATAGCGTATGATACGTGATCAGGATTTCTGTGTCGATGCTTGGCACATGGTTTTCATGATATTTCTTTAACACCTTTTTATATATAACAGGGGATTTAGCCGTTGTTATATATACCCTTATACCAATATTAGTGGAATGGGACGCTAATATATGTGTATTGACCCCATCATATTTATTTCTGCATATATAAATATAGTTAGGATGCTAGAATCTTACTTGAGATGTGATTTGGGATATTAGGTGATTCATTGAGATTGGATACAGGATACCTATGAGATTGTCGATTTGTACATTCGGGATATAGAAGATTACTCGATATTATACATTGGAGAGATGTGAGACTTATTTGATATGAGAGCCCAATTTGGGGGCGGATTTGAGGAATTGGGATTTGAATGTCTTAATGGATTGTGACCCTACCACGATGTCAGGTTTCCGTGGGAACGACATATTTCACTCCATACCTCATACCTTTTCACTTATGCACAGTTTCATATATTGGTAGTACCTGTTAGTGTACCCTTATGATTGCTGCATATCTATTTTCTCATATCCCTATTGCATAGTTATTGCATACTATTAGCATGTTGTTATTGCTTCACATATTGATTGTACCTGCTAGTTTACTTTCTATTATCCTGCATTCACATGACATGTTATTACTGTAATCGCATATCTTAGATTCATGCTGTACGTACATTCCTGCGATTACCTGCATATGTTATCTACTATTCACGAGTTGGCAACTTACCCCCGTTGTGCCACAGGTGTTTCAGGTTGTTCCCCAGAGTAGTCGAGGCAGGCTATTCAGCTTTTCATCTATCATCTATCATCTTTTGCTATAGATACCGCATCAGCTCACAGTACTATTTTTCTTAGGTGGGTTGGATGATTATCTGTATTTCATATTATACATTCGTTGTATCTTGTACTCTCCATCTACTAGTATATTGTTGACTTAGAGACTTGGTGAGGACGTTATTGTATAATATTTATGGATTTGTTGTCTTTTATATACAATTTCCTTCCTATTGCCTCTTATTTCTTCGCTACGGCGTCGTATATTTGTGATGTGATTGTTTTCCGCCTTTGGACCAGTTTTTTTCAAAAGGGGTGTTGCTAAAATTTTAAATATAGAAAGTGGGATTTTTAAAGAATTTGGGTTGCGATTTCAAATGTTTCAAAATACTTTTATTATCTTTTCCGTATTTTTATGGTTTAGATTTCTGGGTTTTGGCTTTCTTTTACTGCGTTACGTCTTTAAGCGTTGCGTAGTATTAGGGCCGTCACGGGCCAATTTCGGGTCGTGACACTGAGAATTTGAGTAGTGAGAGTGAGTTGTACACCCTTCCAAATCAAACCTACCTATTTCAAATTGAATCCCACAACTCCGGTTTTGAAAGTCTATCGAGTGTCCCAAATGAATCACAGATTGAAGATAGAATGTTCAATGAGTTGTGCGACTTTGTAGTGTTTGATTTGCCTGATTGTGAAGGGTCCATGTCAAGTGAAACCACACCAAATCCTTTTGACCTCCGCACCTCCATCTTAGAACCGTAATTGATTGAAATCCATGCTCTTGATGAGGTGTCTGAGAATATTGATTTTCACTTGATCGAGGATATTGATGCTAGGAATATTTTGGATGATGATCCCGCAATTTTGAATTAGTTTTTCTCTCCAATTCATCATCCCGAGTCATTAACTGTTTTTCCCGAACTCTATATGCGTCTTGATTTTGATGAAATTTGCATGGATAATCTGAATTTTGAGGAGATTTTTGAGGATAGCCTTGAGGATGAACCGGTTTTAATTGATGAGTCGGATTTTCTAATTCATCCTATCCTTTTCATTGACTGTGTACAACCTCCTGAACCTGTAACCGATAACCTTCTTCAATTACTCCCCTCCATCCTTTCCATCATTCCGACCACACAAGAAACCGTATCACTTTCATTTACTATGTCTGGTTTACCAAGTTTGGCTTACCCATGGTTTCTCACGAATCTTGAGAGATCTGACCCCATTTCTCGACGGGTGATAGATTAGCACAGTCGCTTTTTATACATCGGTCATCACAAATTGTGCTAATTTATTCACTCAATTTACACCCTCAAGTTCGTACTCCACTTCTTTCTCCCTTCCGCCATTCTTCTCCTCATATACCGGGACCGTATACCACTTCTATTCGCATACGGTCTCGCGTATTCTCCAATTCTTTCCTCACCGTATTTTTTCACCAACCTTCACATTATAACGATAAAATTTTTGAATGGTTGGTGCTAACTTTTGGCCTGTGTAAGGCCTTATATAGATTCATACTGTTCTCTCCCCCTAACTCTGAACTTTAACGCTTAAACAGTGGAAACACTGTTTCACTTAAGTTTGGGGGGACCTTTTTGTGTATATTCTTTTTTTTTGGTTTGCCTTTTGTTTTGTATAAAATAGCCCAAAAAAAGGGGAAGCGCCGACAATTTTGACCCTATTGGTGTAGCCTGACAATGAGGGCACTGTCAAGTTTAAGTTTGGGGGTTTGCTCTGTAAGCTTTCTACCTTTGCATTCATGTGTATATTTTGCATTTGCATACTTATTAAAAACCCACAAAAATCGAAATTTTTTCCAAAAATATAAATACTTTGTCGTCAAGTTAGCTAGTAGGATAATTTAGATTTTTATTTTGAAAGTTTAGTTGATACGTTAGAGATAACTAAATCCTAAGCTTAGGAATTGAAAACCCTAAAATAACCCTCCTTCTGTTTAACCTTGGTAATTATATGTCCTTGCAGCTTTTTTTAATAGAAGTATGTAATCTTTAGTTCAGTTCTTGAGTTAAGTCAAGATGAAGGGAAAGTATTGAAAGCTTTACTAGAGGATAAGTCTGAAAAATAGTTTCTATTCTTAAGTCCAAATTTAGAAAGTATATACCCTACAAGCTGCACTTACATGCACCTTGAAACTTGGGATAGTAGAGGATACCTAGAAATACTCTTACCTGAAAACCTGGTATGAAAGAAAAAACGGTATTTAAGCTAAACACCAAAAGAGCATATTGAAAATATATCCGGTCTTGAAAAAGAAAAAATAAAGAAAAGAAAAATAAATAAAGTCAAGACCTGGAAACTGCTATTTACGCTTTAAGCCCACACATTCAATAATCGGCTGTTAGTGCCTCAAGAAGCATTAATCGTCGCATGAAAGGTGTGTGAGCAACACTGTCCATCATTAATGAAAATAAGTAGTATTAGGTATTAGGGCAAGGGTACTATAGCTTGAATTGAATTCTTGAGTGTAGGGGTGAAATTATACACACACGTAGGGGTATACAATCGATGTTTGGAGGAAAGATATGAATAAAGAACAAGACATATGTTTTATGTAAAATTGATAAAAATCCCTGATTTAAGACAGCACTTTAGAAGGAAAACTCAAGTGACGCCGAGATCTTTCTAAACTGTAAAACGTATAGGATATGGGGTTTACTAAATTAGTGGCGTTAAACATAAGTGTTGGATATTTCTAACTTAGGATAATAGAATTTCTAACCTAGATATTAAACCGTAGGAGTAGAATCGACGTTAACATATGAAACTAGCTTGACAGGATTTTGTGGGTAGTATCCACTGAAAACCCTCAGGAGACAGTACTCCTCCTACTAGGGACACCTAGAGGTTTAACAGCTTGTTGCACGAGCTCAATCCAATCGTGTTCCCTGTGAAGGTGAGGTTAGGACTTTTTGTGAATAATTGGTTTTGCTCGGGACGAGCAAAAGTTATGTTTGGGGGTATTTGTTCAGACCAGAATATTGCATTTAATGCCGCCCATTCTTATGCTCGTTTGTTTATAGGCAGGTGTTTTTAATCCGTGTTTGCAACATAATTACAGGTTACAGGTTCCTAGTCCAAAATAACGCAAATGATACAAAATCTCCACTGTTACGCCAAAATCCAGAACATCTGTTGCAAACAGATAAAAGCCGGGTTCCGGTCATCCGTATCCGTCCAGTGCCGCTTACCAGTTCCAGAGACAAAACAAATGACAGTGGTCATTCGTGTCTCGGACAAACACAGAGCACGAGAGGGGTAGCACAAGAATCAATGGGTGCACGGAGCTCGAGGGAGATGAGATCAAAATAATTATTTTTGATGCCAATTTGGACTGTTGCAGATCTGAAGAAATTGTGGATGCAATTTGCAATTTGGAACATGTAGAACAACAGAAGAGAGCAACACAAGAAACCCCATGAAAAATGACAAGCCAACTCCTCAAAATAGCAGTGGATTCGCGGCCAAAGTGGCGACTCGGCCGCGGTTCCGCAGCCGAGTTGACTCAGTGTCAACTCGGAATTTTGGGGTAGTTTGTTCATTTCAATTGGGCTCAGAATCTTCCCCTAGGGTTTCAGCACCCAGCCTATAAATAACCAAGTTTTGTGCCAAGTTAAGGGGCTTTTTTTTGTTAGGATTTAGTTTAGCTTTAATTCTTCTTCTTCTTCTTCATGTATTCTCCATTAAAATGTAGTGAGAGTATTGAGTGGATGATGAAATGAAGATGAGGGTTTGTTATTTTTTTAACTTGTATCTTTTAATTCTTGCATTGTATTTTAATTCTAGTGTAACTTTTATAATTTTAGTTAAGTAGTTGTTATTTCTTGCTCTTTTTTTTCTTCTCTTATCCGTATTATTTTCAAGCTGTGATACTTGACGGAGTTCCTTGCTTAGGTGAGAACCCAAGTAGTTAGCTTGCATCATTTGTAAAACCGTTTTTTTCCGTTTCCTTCTTTTTTTTCATCTTGTTTTGTTTTATTTTCTTTTATAATGTGTGAATAATTCCGCACTTGTTAAGGCTAAGGAAGGTGGTATGATGGACGGAAAATCCCTTGTGCTTCTCTTCACCAAATATCTTGAAACGAACTCTGACCAAACAAACGCAACCCCCTCATTTAGGCGCGCTATACGTGATATATAGCCACGACCTAAGTCGAGAAGTCCTTTAAGCACACTACAACGTGACATGTCGTTGTGACTTAATTGGATACATGGTTGCGGGTTTTTGGCCGAGGGTTGGGATTAGCGTATCTATTGGACGGACAAGGGGCACAAGGAATGGATTTAGCGTTGGAAAGCTCGCTTAAACTCGCAAATCCCATTCCTATGTCCTCCTAATCCCCGCTACTTTCGATTATCCCAACATCGTTTTAAGAATGGCAAAAGATAAGCACAAGACTAATCCTAACTCTACTAACCGACCTTAACCCTAACAAGCTTACTTGCATATAAATACAAACACTTAGGATAGATTTGGACCAACACATACACATTCTTTATTGACTCGTCTATGATAAGAACGAACATACACCATCTCCCTGCGGACGACCCGTGCTCAACCGGCTAGCTGCAAAGCAACACCGTCTTGATTGCGGTAACTAAAACTCTTTCAATCACTAACGGAATGAGCGTGGACGCTGTATCCGTAAGGGAATATCACCTAGGATTGACAAGTGGGCCGATATTGATTCTACCTAACAGTTTGTATGTACCTAGTCTAGCTTGTAATATCATATCGTATCCTTACTTTCTAAGGAAGGATGTGATTTTACATTTGTAAGCGATGTGGTCCACATCCACCTTAATCAAGCTCTGATTGGGTCAGGTACATTAGATAACGGGATATACGTATTAAATGAAGCTCAGGTTTTCAGTGTCCACAACACACATAAAAGAAAGTCTCTGGAATTAAATTAGGCTTTATTATGGTATTGTAGACTGGGTCACATCAATGAAACACGGTTGACGAAGTTACATAGAGAGGGATATTTGGATCCGTTTGAATATCAGTCTTATGCAACTTGTAAATCTTGTCTCATATGAAAGATGACAAAGACTCCGTTCACTGGACACGGAGTAAGAGCGAGTGAGCTCTTAGGACTCATACACAGCGATGTGTGTGGTCCAATGTCTATACATGCGCGAAGTGGTTATTCCTATTTAATTACTTTTACGGATGATTTCTCTAGGTATGGACATGTCTTCTTGATGAAGCATAAATCTGAGGCCTTTGAGAAATTCCGGGAATACAAGAATGAAGTGGAAAAACAAACAGGCAAAAGTATTAAGACACTGAGATCTGATCGAGCTGGTGAATACTTAAGTGCCGAGTTCCTGGACTACTTAAAAGAGAATGGAATTCTCTCTCAGCTTACTCCTCCATACACACCTCAACACAACGGTATATCGGAAAGACGGAATCGAACCCTATTGGATATGGTTCGCTCCATAATGAGTAAGACTGAGTTACCGCGATCCTTCTGGGGTTATGCACTAGAAATGCTATATATCTTTTGAACAAGGTTCCTACCAAGACTGTGCCTACCACACCATATCAGATGTGGAGTGGGAAGAAACCCTATCTTAAGTGCCTTAAGACATGGGGATGTCCAGCTTTTGTTAATAAGCAGCATATGGACAAACTCGAGGCACGCTCAGTACTGTGTAAGTTTGTGGTATACACAAGGAACTCCAGGGGGTATCTTTTCTATTACGCAGATGAACAAAAGGTTTTTGTTTCTCGTCATGCCCACTTCTTGGAAGCTGAATTTTTAGAAAATCAGAAAAGTTGCAGCGCAATAGAACTGGATGAAATTCCAGAACCACAAGCTATTACTGAAAGCTTGGTAGAACCAGAGATTTTAGGAGAACCGGACATCCCCGCGCCAATCCGTAGGAGTAGTAGGCAGTCTCATCCACCTAAGAAATTCTACGGTTTTCTCATAGACGGGGATCGAGAGGATTGCATCATCGAAGATGATGAGCCTACTAGCTTCCAGCAAGCCATTCAGAGCAGAGACTCGGTAAAATGGCTAGATGCAATGCGGACCGAAATGGAGTCCATGTACACCAACAAAGTATGGACTTTGGACATTGCTCTAGAAGGGGTAAAACCCGTAGGCTTCAAATGGATCTTCAGAAAGAAGATTGGTGTAGATAGACAGCTTGAAACCTATAAGGCTAGACTTGTTGCAAAAGGTTTTCATCAAAGACCTGGTTTGGACTATGATGAAACCTTTTCTCCAGTGACTATGCTCAAATCCATTCGGATCCTTCTTGCTATTGCTACCTTCCACGATTATGAAATTTGACAGATGGACGTAAAGACCACTTTTCTAAATAGAAATTTAGAAGAGTGCGTCTTTATGGATCAGCCTGAGGGTTTCATTCAGAGTGGGAGCAGCGGTAAACTGTGCAAGTGGCTTAAGTCCATTTATGGACTAAAGCAGGCATCGCGGAGTTGGAACATCTGTTTTGATGAGACGGTCAAAGAATTCGACTTTATCAAAAATCCAGATGAACCATGCATTGACAGTAAGATTGTAGGGAGAAATGTGGTTTCCTCGTCTTGTACGTGGATGACATTCTCTTGATAGGAAATGACATTCCTATGCTACAATCAGTGAAAGGATTCTTGTCACAGAGGTTCTCCATGAAGGACCTGGGTGATGCCTCCTACATTCTGGGGATCCAGATCTATCGTGATAGATCTAAACGGATAGTGGGACTTTCACAGTTAAGGTACATCGACACCATACTGAAAAGATTCAGTATGGAAGATTCAAAGCGCAGTAATCTACCGGCTTGTCACGGAATCACCCTCTCCAAAGATATTTCTCTAAAGACTGATTTGGAAAGGGCTCGCATGTCAACTATACCCTACGCATCTGCGGTAGGCTCTATAATGTATGTGATGTTGTGTACCAGACCAGATGTAGCATACGCATTGAGCGTTGTAAGCCGGTATCAGTCGAACCCAGGGGAGAAGCACTGGATAGCAGTAAAGAACATTCTCAAGTACTTGAGAACGACTAAGGAGATGTTCTTGATGTATGGCAGAAAAGACCTCCAGATCGAGTCCTTTGCTGACTCCAGCTTCTAGAGTGACAAGGATGACTCTAAGTCCATGTCGGGTTATGTCTTTACCCTCAATGGAGGGTAGGTCTGTTGGAAGAGCTCCAAGCTGGACACCATTGCCGACTCGACATTGGAAGCGGAGTACATAGCTGCTTGCGATGCCGTAAAAGAAGCAGTCTGGATGAGAAAGTTCCTAAAACAACTTCAGGTGGTTCCAACCATTGTTGATCTAATACCGTTGTATTGCGACAACAATGGCTCTATAGCTTTAGCGAAGGAACCCAGGTCCCATCAGATGTCCAGACACATTTTGAGGTAGTACCACCTGATCAGGGAGATCATAGATCGCCAGGAGATCGAGGTGAGGAAAGTAGATACGGAGAATAGCACTACAGATCCACTCACGAAGGCCATCCCTCAGGCTCAGTTCGAGCGGCTGATCGAGATGATAGATCTAAGATACGCCAGTACATAGCCCTAGTGCAAGTGGGAGATTGTTAGTGATGTAAGCCCTAGAGGCCAATATTATATCATACTAGTTTATATATTACTTAATGGAAGCTTGGGATATTCACGAATGTATCGGCAGTCTTGCTCAAAATGGTAGTATGCTACTTGGTTTGATTCTACTTCAATATGTGCATGTGTTTCTTTTAGCATATCGCTTATACATATTAGTAGAGCCCTTAGGGTCTGTGCTTGATTACTAGCATTGTGATGGCAGTCACACTAGTGGGGGCTGGGTAGTCTATAAGCACATCCTTATACAGGTCCCTAGTCATAGGATTATCGAGACGGGGTATCGATACTCCAGAGTAGACTAGTGTATACGCTTCTCATCCCAGCAGGGGAGATGGTCTGTCCCACAGCCATTAGTACATCGTACTGGATATAGTATGCATGTGCTCATTGGGTTATGAGTACACCGGACAGGACTCTTCGGGAATAGCTGGTGGGTATTATACTTATCGTCGGGTAGCTGTTCTCAGGTGACATGAGTACAGCTTAGTCCGTCGACTTGACACTGCTACTTCGCCGCGAGTGTGTTCCCACTGTTCTTTGATTAATACCCTAACAAGGCTCAAAGGAGTCGTGCAAACAGTTAATAGTTGGGTGCAGTCCCGAAGCACTTGGAGGAAGTGGCGGTTAGATGGGATTCGTCTCTCCCGGTATTATGGGTTGATATCGCGTTGTTGTCGGAAAGCCATTACACAAAGTCCCTGGCTAGGGCAAGCGAGATTTTCTGGCAGGTATTCTAGTAGTTTCTCAGGGTGATCTGGGCTACACTCCGACACGACTTATTGCACTATTAGGGTTCTGATGATTACCATCCCCTTAGGCCCGATATGCGATACTCTTTGATGAACAGATCGGACTGTACGGAGATTGCCACATGAAGGCTCAGTAGGAGTTCGGATGGGTTTGTTCATCGGCCTTCTTATCGACAGATACCTGGGTAGCCGTTACGTGCAGCTAGTACCGCTTGCGGCTTGTGGTTAAACCCACTACCAGCGTACTGTCGAGTCTTTAGAGTCCCGCACAGAGGGTTTCCCTGCATCGAGCGAAAGATGTAGAGGTCGTATGGTTTTACGACAGGGCTTCGATCACTTACGTGCACTTGGGTGCGTATAATGTTCGGACGGATGATACTAGTGGGCTTTGGTTTAAGCCGGATCCTAGTACTGTACCGATGGATTTGTTTCGTCTCTTTGTATTCGTATTCTTCGGAATGCGGATGCGGGTATGTATATACGGATGAGGGGCATTCTCATAATTAGCTCGGGAAAGCTTCTAGAAGTAGACGCCTATTAGGATTTTAATTCTTTTATGGATTAAACAAAATGGGTGGAGAAATGAGGCGGATTAAACATTGAATCTAGCATGGATACTAGGCGACTCATGCTCATGACTCACTTTCTTGACAAAATAGATATTTTGTGAAGCTTATGAGATATTTTTTGTGAGATATTTATCTCTAAAAAATATCATATATGCTTCATTCTTTATCTTTTGGGCAGCCAAGCTCCTTTTCATTGTTGACAACTTCACTCTCATTTCTCAAGTCTTCTTCTTTTCTCATAAACCCTAATTGTCTCATGAGTTGAGAAACCTAGGGTTCTAAGAGACAAAGTATTCCATCTTCACTCCCTACAGCACCTAGGTGATCTATTTTAGCAAGCTACTTGCCCTAGTTACCTTGGTGTTGAGGTTGGAGCTCGGACTATAGACTCTCGGTTGGATCGCCTTTGACTCGAGGAAGCCGACGAGGAAACCATGATCCGTTATGATCCTCGGAGCCTACGATGACGAGGAGGACAGTAAAGAAGACCTGAAGGACTTTTATCGTGAGGTATAAACTCCTATCTGAGTAAATAACCTCTTCACAAGTTTAGCTAGTTAGGGTTTAGCTAAGATCCGGGAGCTCGAGTCCGTGTTGCGATGCGTAGAAAATCGTTTTTTGTAAATTCCGCCCCCATACGGACACGCGGGGTGCGCGACATGGACTTATAGTGCGCACGATCAAGGAAAGGATGTGCATTGCTCAGGAAAGACAGAAGCAATGGAAAAATGCAAATCGCTGACACTTGGAGTTCCAACCTGAAAATCATGTGTTCCTCAAGATTTCTCCGAAGAGAGGAGTGATTCATTTTGGTCGACGAGGAAAACTTAGACCAAGATACGTCGAGCCGTGCAATATATTGGAGCAGGTAGGAGATGTGGCTTATCATTTAGCTCTGCCACTGTCATTGGAGGGAGTGCACAACGTATTCCATATATTTCAACTATGCAATTGTTAGTGATATATGTCATAGAGGCCATTATTGTATCATACTGGATTGTATATTACTTAATGGGAGCTAGGGATATACATGGATATAGTAACAGTCTTGCTCGAAATGGTAATATGCTACCTGGTTTGTTTCTACCTCAATATGTGCATGTGTTCTCTTAGCATATCGCTTATACATATTGGTAGAGCCCTTAGGATCTTTGCTTGATTACTAGCGTTGTGATGGCAGTCATACTAGTGGGGAATGGGTAATCTATAAGCACATCCTAACAGGTCCTTAGTCGTAGAATTATCGAGACGGGGCATCGATACTCCAGAGTAGACTAGTGTATACGCTTCTCATCCCAGCAGGGGAGATGGTCTGTCCCACAGCCATCAGTACGTCGTACTGGAGATAGTATGCAGGTGCTCATTAGGTTATGAGTACACTGGACAGGACACATCAGGAACTGTTGGTGGGTATTATACTTATCATCGGGTAGCAGTTCTGAGGTGACATGAGTACAGCTTAGTCCGTCGACTTGACACTGCTACTTTGCCTCGAGTGTGTTCTTACTGTACTTTGATTACTACCCTACCACGGCTCAAAGGAGTCATGCAAACAGGTAGTAGTTGGGTGCAGTCCCGTAGCACTTGGAGGCAGTAGCGGTTAGATAGGATTCGTCTCTCCCGGTATTGGGGGTTGATATCGTGCTGTGTTCGGAAGGCCATTACACAAAGTCCTTGGCCAAGGCAAGCGAGATTTACTGGTAGGTACTCCAGTAGTTTCTCAGGGTGTTTTGGGCTACTTTTCGACACGACTTATTGCGCTATTAGGGGTCTGACGATTACCGCCCTTATGCCCGATATGCGATACTCTTAGATGAACAGACCGGACTGTACGGAGATTGTCACATACAGGATCAATAGGAGTTCATATGAGTTAGCTCATTGGCCTTCTCATTGACAGATACCTGGGTAGTCATTACGTGCAGCTAGTACCGCTTACGGCTTGTGGTTAAACCCACTGTCAGTGTACTGTCGAGTTTTTAGAGACCCACATAGAGAGTTTCCCTGCACCGGGCAAAAGGTGTAGAGGCCGTATGGTTTTATGGCAGGGCTTCGATCACTTACGTGTACTTGTGCACGTATGATGTGTTGGCTATAGTGCCATCAAGGCAATTATCATAGTCGCGGGTAGGTGATTATGATGATTGAGGGAGGACCTATATCGGTAGAACAGTCTTACACGAGATGATAGTATGCTATCTGGTTTGTCTTTATCATCTTGAACATGTTGATAGAGCCTATAGGATTATTGCCTGACTACCAGCATTATGATGGAATCATTATACGTGGGAGCTGGGGGTCTATAAGCACATCCTTAAACGTCCCTAGTCGTGGGAGTATCGAGACCGGGCATCGATACTCCAGTGTAAACTAGTGTATACTGATCGAGACCCCGACGAGGGGCGGTGGCCAGGTCTCACAAGCCATTGGTGTTGGTTTGTTCACCTAAGATAGTATACAGATGCTCATTGGGTTATGAGTACACTGGAAGGACTCGCCGGGAACGTGCTAGTTGGTATTATACCTATTGTCAGATAGCAGTTCCAAGGTGACATGTGTACAGGTTACTCTTTTGACCTGAGATCATCATTTGTCTCGTGTGAGTTCCCACTGTGCTTTGATTACTACCCAACCACGGCTCAAAGGAGTCTTGCAGACAGGTTTTAGTTGGATACATTCCCAATGCACATGGAGGCAGTGATCGGATCGTCGGGGATTCATCGATCCTGGTATTGGGGGTTGATGTCGCGTTGTGCACGGGTGGCCATCACCAGAAATCCATGACCATGGTGGACGAGAATTACCGATCCAGGATCGATAGTTTCTCAGGTGGTAATGGGTTTCATGCCGACACTAAATGTCGCGTTGTTAGGGGTCTAAGTTTATCCACCCCCTAGACTCAATATACGATACTCTTAGACGAACATACCGAACTGTACGGATATTGTCACTGTCAGGCTCAGTAGGGGTTTAGAATGAGTTTGCTCGCCGGCCTCCCTTTCGCTCAATACCTAGGTAGCCGTTACGTACAGCTAGTGCCGTTGACGTGCTTGTGGTTAAACCCACTGCCAGCGTATTGACGAGTCTTTAGAGTCCCACACAGAGGGTTTTCACGTTTCAGGCGATATGGTGTAGATGACGTATGTTGGTACATACAGGTGTCCGATTAAATATGTGTACATGCTGCGCAGACTTTAATCGGACGGTTGATAATACTAGCGGCTTAGGATTAAACCGGATTATTAAATCAGGTTTTGATTTAAAAATTTATATATGTATTCCGGTATTATTGTTCACTATTCATTTTCTCTTCCGGCCATTCGTATTTTTGTATGAATACGCGTATATGTATTTCGATACATGTACCGGGTTGTATTCCGTATTTTATACGGAATAGCTTCTAGAAGTAGACACCTCATTTGTATGATTTTCCTTTTATGGAAATTCATTTGTTTCACAAATGAGGTGGAGGAGTGAGGTGGCATGAGCATGGGTCTTGGACATGTAGAGAGGCATGGGTCTTATTTTTTATTTGAAAAAGGAAAAGAGATTTTTTAGATGAGATATTTTGTGCATGAGAGAGAGAGAGGGGGCGGCCACTAGCTTTGGTGTGGACTTGGTGATTTTTCTTCACTTGCGTACTTGCTACACTCTCACTCACACACATAAAAGACTTGGCCATTTCTTTAGTTGCTCATGCCATTATTTCCTCACCTCCTTCAACTTCTATGGTTG
Organism: Agapanthus africanus; assembly: GCA_030015575.1. Taxonomy (NCBI): domain Eukaryota; kingdom Viridiplantae; phylum Streptophyta; class Magnoliopsida; order Asparagales; family Amaryllidaceae; genus Agapanthus; species Agapanthus africanus. The sequence goes on from JASDDO010000004.1 coordinate 257,015,931, forward strand.
CTCCCTTGAGCAATTGTGATGAGAGAATAATATAGTGACACATTCCTACACCTCCACTCTCCATTGCTAGAAACCATGGAGCATCGGTTGCCTCGTTCGACGAAGCTGAAGCTTGTGCCGTTTCCCTCAGGTGGATCATCGTAGATGGAGGAAGACCGGCAACCAAACTTGATCAAGTAGCCATTAGGAGCTTAGGGATGATGGTTGAAGACCGAAGGACACGGATCAACTCGGTATAACCATCTAACTTCTTATATATAGCTTTCTAGTTTAGGGTTTAAGGTAGATCCAAGTATCGGGTAATGGTAGCGCCAGTTCAGTAAATTTTTGTTCCGTATTTGGCCACGGTTTGATGGCCGGGGTGCTTCCGTAACCCAACATGATGATCGGGCGGATAATACTAGTAGGCTTTGGTTTAAGCCGGATCCTAGTATTATATTGATGGATTATTTTCGTCTCTTTGTATTCGTATTTTTCGGAATACGGATGAGGGTATGTATATAAGGATGAGGGGCGTTCTCGTAAATCTTACGGGAAAGCTTCTAGAAGAGACACCTCATTTAGGGTTTGATTTCTTTTATGAATTAAACTTAAATGAGATGAAGAAATGAGGTGGAGATATTTGTTGGATGGCTATGAGTCATCACTTGACAAAATAGATATTTTGTAAACCATAGATATTTTTGGTGAGATATTTATCTCAACAGTAATTCATTTGGTTCAACTATTATTTCAGATTTCACTGTTACTGACCCTTTATTTTTGAATTTCGGATTTTCCATGAGATTTCTGGATTTGGAGAAACCGCAAGGATTTTATTAACTGATTATCATTCCTAAAAATAGAAACTACGGTTTTATCGTGATATGATATGAGATATGTCCACTATGAGTTTTCTCGGCTCTTGAGCGGTATCATACACCCGATTAGAGGAGGAGGAACCGTCTGTAGGTGCATGGTGGACCCGGTGCGGTACCCCAGGGTAAGATGGTCGCAGATGATGGCGTTGAGCCTGGCAGGGGAGCACTACCGACCGATTATATGTGACGCGGCGGATATCCGGAGGATACCGACGTTTTCGTGAGATATTTATGATTTGGACCAGTCCAGATTGCCGGATCCCGGGGCCAGTCCGGATTGCCGGAGCCCGAGATATTGAGACACAGAGATATTGATATTTATTGATATGGGCCAGTCCGGATTGCCAGAGCCCGAGATTTTGAGATATTGGGATATACACATTTTGTGTCGATGCTTGACACGGATTCTCTGTTGATTTCTAATGATACTTCGATTTTTATATAGAAATCTCACTAAGGTATGAAAACAATTTTCTCATTCAGTTGCATTCTGTTTTCATGCATTCATACATCATATATGTATTATGTTACTACCAGAGATACTGACACTAGCACTTGGTATTATACGTATGATAGATGATTACCTTGCCACTATTAGATGCTTCAGGTTATATATATATTATGAGAAAATTATGGTATGACCTAGGATAGAGTCATACATGCGATTTCTGCTCGGTGATGTTTTCTACTCATGAGTTGGCAACTCACCCCCGTTGTGCCACAGTTTCTTGCAGGTTTTTCCGTACATGTTTCCTTAGCGGCTTTGCTGGCATACTGCTTCCTTCCAGGTGATTGCTTTGTTAGGTTGGTTTAATTGCATTGTGACCACCATTGTACTTTCATATATATCTAGTAAACTCCATCAACCAGACTTGTATATTTTATAGACATAGAAGACATGTATGTTTATTCTTTCGACCTTAGAGTCGCGCTTGTATTATTATGGTTTTTCTTTGGTTTCTTTCTGAGTTTTGATCCTCGCCCTTCGGCGTTGTATATTATATTGCATTGCATGGTTGTGTCCGCCAATTGGCGAAGAGCTAGCTCCTGCTTGGGGATGCCTTTATTCATTATCTATATTATGCATGTTTGTACCCGTTTGGGGCCAGTATTAACAAAGGAGACTGCCGAAATTTTTGAAAAAGACTTGATGTTTTAAAATGTTTACTATGACTTTCAAGGTGATTTATACGCAAACTTTTAAGCAAGTTTTCCTTCACTTTCTCTCTAAAATGGTTTAGATTTCTAGGCTTTTGGCTTACTTGAATTATGTGTGGTCCTATAGACGTCGCCTGATTCAGGTGCCAGCACGTACTATTTCGGGTCGTAACAAATTTGGTATCAGAGCGCTAGGTTAACCTTGGTTCGAGTCTATAATTGACTATGCAGAGTCTAAGGCGTATTTATATATTCGGAACCTAAGCTTGATCTTACGGAACTTAGACTTGGTCGAGGGGGTATTAGACCCGAACTTTCGTCGCATAGGTTGACCTTGGTTGATGGAGTAGGTGACTTAAGTAGAGTGACGTACCGTGTGTATGTTCCGCGGCATACTTACGATACGCTACTCCGCTTAAGAAGCCTTAGGATGTACATTTCTTTGCACTGTATTCTATTCGTTTATATGATCTATCCTCATCGATATCGGTTTATGGTTTCTGTTACCACGGTTGCACGGGCAGAGAGAGCTGCGGCTAGAGTTGCGGTCAGCACGAGCTCGTCATGGATGAGGACTGACCAGGATGTCTTCCAGTGACACACGATTGCTTAGATGTGTCGTTTTATTGTGTTTTCCGCGCCATGAGTGTTAGATGGATTGCATTTACAAATTTCTCGAACGTGCAGATCAGCACCAGAGGATTGGGGCCACTGATAGAGGCTGGCTAGAATGTGATGACCGTTAATGTATCGTCTATTCTTGATGATTAAGGCATTGTTTAGCGTGCGGACGAATGAGCCAGTTGTTGCCACGAATGACAAGATATCGCCCCAGATGTTTGAAGCTAATGCAGCATGAGTTGTGCTTAGAGGTATGATAGAAGATCGCTAGTCACCTATGTATGAATGACTAGGACATGTGGTTCGTTTGCATACCCCGATGCGAGGTCATCAGATTGATTGATTCCAGCTTGAGAAGACTTCACGTGGGTACGTTGAGAGTCGATAGAAAATGATCAAATGTCAGAAACCCATTTTTCCAAGTTTAAGGTATTCAGAAAAACACGCAAGTAATTCTGTGGACCTTCTAGAAGAATGAAACCCTAACTCGACATAATGACCATGGGAACGCTTTTGAACCTTAGGGTTTGCGGCAGTTCCGCGGTGCCATTAATGGGGCTTGGGTTGCCTTTCCACGGCTGGTCCATAGGTACTGTGGCATGTACTGGATATTGTTAAACTGTACTCAAGAGTTGAGCTCTCGGAGAATTATGGGACTTTGACGAATCGATCGAAAAGTTCGACGTCGTCCGGATATCATATGATGGGATACATTACTTGGAGGACTCCAGATATGAGTATAGCCGTTGTAGCGCCGTCCATACAGCTACGAAGAGACGATTCCGAATTAGTCGACATTAGAGAAAAGTGGACTAAGAGGTTCTTACGAGATTTTGATGAGATGGCGTTCCACTCCGTTGACATCAGAGATGTGATACGCATGTAGAGGCGTTGAATACGAATATATCTTTCAGAAGGAGTCGTGATGAGTATGCAGCCGTTCCGGAACAAGAAATATATTTAGGAAAGGGTGATAACTTCTGGGCAGTTCAGCAAAAAAGAGATTAGGAAAGACCCCGACAAGATCTTTCTAGAAATACTAAACGAGGAGACTTGGACCAAGGATCGGTCGTATTGTGCACACCTAGTTGGCCAAAGTCGACGAGACATGTTATGAGTGACCATGATAGTTGGCCAGAGATTTTTAGAGGATGTGCCAGAGCGGAACTGTTTCCGTTATTTGGATTTTGGTATTTTCGGCGATTTATTTGCATGATTGAGTTTTCGTGCACCACAGTTGCACTCGGTTTTGATTTGATATCATTCGAGATGTTGATTTCGATTTCATACCTATGGTATGCATGTGATTTGACTTGTGCCTTCGGTATAGTTTTCATGCACTTCGGTATTTTGATTCGATTTTGTGCACGCTGATGCACGTGGTTGTGAGATTATGTACCACGGTATACTTGATTTGGACTGAGGTACGTTGTATACCGTCAATTTCGATTGTGATACTCGATATTCATTTTTGTGCACCTTGTGCACTTGATTTGGATTCTTGCGCATATTTGACGCTTGATGCGATTTTGGTGCACACCATATGCACTAAATCGGGATTCTTCGTGCATATCAGATACACCTGATATTGCTGTCAGGCAACTGGTTTCCCTTGACAGGTGTTTTCGGGCACACCTGTTGCACTTAGATTTTGTTTCTGTGCACTTGTAGGGCACATTCATGGGTTTCGATTTTTCTGCGCCCTAGACGCACGCGGCATTGTTACATGTACTATTGAGTACGATTTCTCTTGAGCGGTACGTTTTTATGATATTTACTATTCGGTTTAGTAGCAGAGTAGGACTAGTCAGAGAACAGTACCTGAACATGTTTTGCATGCATTGATAGTTATCGAAGGGATTTCCAAAAAAAGGGAGCTATAGCCTCAGTATCTACCTACGTGTCCGAGATGACATGAAACATTAACAAAGGAAACCCTTCTAAATTATTTTCAAAAACGGCAGGACGTGTATGTTAAACAATGGATATATATATATATATATATATATATATATATATATATATATATATAGTTATTTTCTTATAATGAACGTCCGCTACTTGTGTCATGATACGCGCATTGCACAGTGATTTGAAAAAGGTTTGGCATGCATTTCTTTCGGATGTTTTGACGAGTTTACACCGACGCGTACTATGTACATGTTATAGTTTTAATGTATATTATGTTGGTTTTCGTATTGGACTTTGATATTGATGCCTTCCTCATGACTCCGATGATTGCGGGATGCTTGACGATGTTTTGATTTTGAGTTATATACTCGTTTTTCTTGCGTCTGCATTGCGCTACGATGCGTTTTATTTATTTATGATTTCGGAGCCCCGACGACTTGATCATTTTACTGAAATGCTTTAGAAATTGGGGGAGTTTAAATTTAAATTCGGGGACCGAATTTATTTAAGGGGGGAAGACTGTAACATTTCAGAAAATAAAATATTATTTTTTGGAATTTATATAATAAATAATAAATATTACGAATATTTTAATATGTGGAGATTAGTTTTGAAGGTTATGGTATAATTAAATACCGACAATTTGGGAAATATTGGGAAGTTAAATTGAATGGTGATTTTTAGAGGGATTTATGTGATTTAGGCAAATTATAAATTTTTATAATTTGTTATATAAAAGTTTATTTCTAAACTTGATTAAGGTTCACTAATCATGCATTGATTTCATTTTGTGCATGTGACATGCACCATGTCATATTGCTAACACTTGTTACATTTTAAAACTTTGCTTAAATCCTTAATTTGTGCTTGGTCTTGTTTTTTAAAAGAAAAGAAAAGAAAAGAAAATGAAAGAGAATAAACAAATGGGTATTGGCAAAAGAGAGAAGAGAGAGAGGTGAGGGGTCAATTGACCATGGCTCATTGTTCCCCTTCATTATTTCCTTCATCATTTTTCCCCACTTCCTCTCATGGCTGCCCTCTCACTCCCCCCTCCTCTACCTCTTCACAACACACCATAAAACACATCAAAACATCATATTCCTTTCATTAAAAATATGCACAAGCTCACTACAAGCATTTTGGACCAAGAAAGTTTGGATTTTGGAAACTTGGGGCAACTCAAGAATTTTCTTGAGTTGCCAAATGAGATAATTCTTTCACCATTAGTATAGTATTCCATTCACTTTAGCTTCCATGTTAGTTTAAGAAGTGATTAAGTGAGGTTTAGTGAGATTTGAAAATTCCAACAAGAGGTTTGAGAGATTCTTGAATTGAGAAGGTGCAATTGAGGTTAGTAGAGGCCATACAACCTCTGTGGTGATTGTATATTGGACTAGAACCCCAATTTGCGAATTTTAGATTTGCCGATATCGGGTTTTTGTGAGAATTTTGATGACTTTAGAGATCTACTGTGACCCGGAGACTTGGAAAATTATTTAGCAATTACAGTGATATGTGCAGGTGACCAGAAGACTACCCCTGAAACCCGAGCCCCTATACCCAAATTTAGGCCACAGATTTATATGATATGGCCTCTATTTGCGGCCATATTTTTGAGTTGGGTTGTGATCTTTTGTGGACAGATCAATCATCTGTTAATTAGACCCTCCACATATGCAAAATTGGCCAATTCAACCTGGGGGAAAATCTGGAGGTGTTTTCTTATGTTGCTGTTTCGTTTTGTGACTTCGTTTTAACTTTGGTTTTAGTATTTGTGTTTTAACTCAATGGTTTGACGTTTCTACATCGACATCGAGAATTTGTTTGGCCCTTCTTGCATGCGTAGTTCATAGGTTCTGACCTATGTACTCTTCGTATGCCGTTTCAGTTCCTCGTGTTGATTCTTGATTACGATGCGACGTATTTAAATATGTAGGTACCCTCGCGTGGACTTTGGATAACAAGGAGGAGCATGGCGATATCGACTTCGGTAAGTAAGGATCGATGTGAGTAGATATATATCTACGGGGGAAGTCGGGTGGATGGCGTTTAGCACCCCCACAAATTTCATAGCATTTGATGCGTTATATATATATATATATGTTATATCATAATATGTGTATACTTAGCATGAAATGCTTAGGTCACGTTGGGTTAGTTTTAGCGTAAATGTAGGAAAATACTTTTAGCTTAATTTCTTAGTCGCGAAACCCTAGAGTAATGATTTGCACACACACGCACACACGCACGCATACATTCGATGTTCTTGTGCGTATATGGGGATATGTATATATATATATACATATATGTATGAGAGTATGTGTGTGTGTGTGTGTGTGTATACATATACATGTATGATGGGGGTAGAATATGATACTTGGAGATGAGTCGATATGATTGGGCAGGATGCCGTGAGATCGGTGATGTGATTTGGGTCGTGTTATGAGATACGACATGTTATTATAGAGGATCGTTGGGCGATGTGTTTTCATACACACGCGGAGATATGTTGATGGTATCGGTATGTACTAGACTTAGATCAGTACCCTGTTCATGATATTATGATAATGATACCATATGGATATTGAGGTATATGTGATAAGCGACCCGTACCCCGATTTTGGGATGCCGTACGATGGATTTACCGTACGAGATATAAATATGATGATTGATCCGCACTCATGATTCGAGGATATCGTATTATATTTTTATCGTATGTGACGCTATTGAGGCGGGATCACCGACTAATATATATAAATATTTATCGACTCAGACTTTGGTAGTTTTCCTAACCCTTTGGTTAGTCTCTTAGCTTTGTCCTGTAGATACTTAGTAGATGCTAGACTAGACTAGAGTCATACTTATTTCCAAAACTAATGAATCGTGAGTATTTTAAAGACAAGCCAAGGGATACTACGGATATTTCAAAGAACGTACCTTTTCTTAAAAACACCGTAGCCCTATTTTCTAAACATCACGACTCATGTTATTTCAAATGACAAACTGTATGACTCGTATATCTAATGTAGATTCCTTATTGTTTCATTTACTATTCATTTCTGTATATTCATGTTGTTCATAGCGCATTGAATGCTTATACTTGTCATTTCCCTTGTTTATTATAAACCCATGCTGTCAGGACACAAGCACCATTACCGATGATGCGTATGCTACACGTACACATGCTTGCCGTCTCACACAAATCATCATCGGTAATCGTTATGTCACGTACACGTTAGAAAATACTACTTCATTAGTATAAATTGCTATCTGATAGTTTCGACATAATACTAGTTCGCATGCCTTTATACGCTAATTTAGATATTGCATTTATTACTGTGATATTTCATGCATATTTATATATTCATTTGCCATGCGATATTATGGGCCAGTCTGGATTGCCGGAGCCCGGTATTCACTGTTATTGATCCTTCATTTTTGGATTTCGGATTTTCCATGAGATTTCTGGATTTGGAGAAACCGCAAGGATTTTATAAACTGATTATCATTCCTAAAACTAGAAACGGCGGTTTTCTCATGATATGATATGAGATATGTCCACCATGAGTTTTCTCGGCCCTTGAGCGGTATCATACACCCGATTCGAGGAGGAGGAGGAACCGTCTGTGGGTGCATGGTGGACCGGTGCGGTACCCCAGGGCAAGATGGTCGCAGATAATGGCGTTGAGCATGGCAGGGGAGCACTACCGACCGTTTATTTATGACGCGGCAGATATCCGGAGGATACTGACGTTGTCATGAGATATTTATGATTTGGGCCATTCCGGATTGCCGGAGCCCGGGGCCAGTCTGGATTGCCGGAGCTCGAGATATCGAGACACAAAGATATTGATATTTATTGATATGGGCCAGTCCGGATTGCCAAAGCCTGAGATTTTGAGATATTGGGATATACACATTTTGTGTTGATGCTTGACACGGATTCTCTATTGATTTCATTGATGATACTTCGATTTTTATACAGAAATCTCACTGAGATATGAAAACAGTTTTCTCATTCAGTTGCATTCTGTTTTCATGCATTCATACATCATATATGTATTTTGTTACTACCTGAGGCACTGACACGAGCACTTGGTATTATACGTATGATAGATGATTACCTTGCCACTATTAGATGGTTCAGGTTATATATATATTATGAGAATATTATGGTATGACCTAGGATAGAGTCATACATGCTATTTCTGCTCGATGGTGTTTTCTACTCATGAGTTGGCAACTCACCCCCGTTGTGCCACAGTTTCTTGCATGTTTTGCCGTACAGGTTTCGTTGGCGGCTTTGCGGGCACACTGCTTCCTTCCGGGTGATTGCTTTGATAGATGGGTTCACTTGCATCGTGACCACCATTGTACCTTTCATTTATATTTCAGTTGTATCTAGTAAACTCCATCAACCAGGCTTGTATATTTTATAGACTTAGAAGATCAGTATGTTTATTCTTTCGACTTTAGAGTCGCGCTTGTATTATTTTGGTTTTTCTCTGGTTTCTTTCTGAGTTTTGATCCTCGCCTTTCGGCGCTGTATATTATATTGCATTGCGTGGTTGTGTCCGCCAATTGGCGAAAAGCTAGCTCCCGCTTGGGGATACCTTTATTCATTATGTATATTATGCACGTTTGTACCCGTTTGGGGCCATATTTACAAAGGAGACTCTACCGAAATTTTTTAAAAAGACTTGATGTTTTAAAATGTTTACTACGACTTTCAAGGTGATTTATACGCAAACTTTTAAGCAAGTTTTCCTTCACTTTCTCTTTAAAACGGTTTATATTTCTGAGCTTTTGGTTTACTTGAATTAGGTGTGGTTCTATATACTTCACCTGATTTAGGTGCCAGTTATGTACTATTTCAGGTTGTGACAGTCTCGGACATGTAGAGAGGCATGGGTCTTATTTTTTATTTGAAAAAGGAAAATAGATTTTTTAGATGAGATATTTTGTGCATGAGAGAGAGGGGGGCATCCACTAGCTTTGGTATAGACTTGGTCATTTTTCTTCACTTGCTTACTTGCTACACTCTCACTCACACACACAAAAGACTTAGCCATTTCTTTAGTTGCTCATGCCATTGTTTCCTCACCTCCTTCATCTTCTATGGTTCTCCCTTGAGCAATTGTGATGAGATAAAAATATAGTGACACATTCCTACACATCCACTCTCCATTGCTAGCAACCTTGGAGCGTCGGTTGCCTCGTTCGACGAAGCTGAAGCTTGTGCCGTTTCCCTAAGGTGGATCATCGTAGATGGAGGAAGACCGGCAACCAAACTTGGTCAAGTAGCCACTAGGAGCTTGGGGATGATAGTTGAAGTCCGAAGGACACGGATCAACTCGGTATAACCATCTAACTTCTTATATATAGCATGCTAGTTTAGGGTTTAAGGTAGATCCGGGTATCGGGTAATGGTAGCACCAGTTCAGTAAATTTTTGTTCCGCATTTGGCCACGGTTTGTTCTCCGGGGCGCTGTCGTAACCCAACATGATGATCGGGCGGATAATACTAGTGGGCTTTGCTTTAAGCCGGATCCTAGTATTATATTGATGGATTATTTTTGTCTCTTTGTATTCGTATTCTTCGGAATACGGATGCGGGTATGTACATACGGATGAAGGGCGTTCTTGTAATTCTTTCGGGAAAGCTTCTAGAAGAGGCACCTCATTTAGGGTTTGATTTCTTTTATGAATTAAACTTAAATGAGATTTAGAAATGAGGTGGAGATATTTGTTGGCTGGCCATGAGTCATCACTTGACAAAATAGATATTTTGTGAACCATAGATATTTTTGGTGAGATATTTATCTCAACACTAATTCATTTGGTTCAACTATTCATCACAAACGAAAACTCATTCTCTTTCCAAGCTCATTTCCACTCTCAATTTCTTCAAGTCTCCTTCTTCCTCATAACCCGAAAATCTCTCAAGTGTTGAGAATCCTGGGGTTCCAAGATACAAATCAATTCAACTTCTCACTTTACACCACCTAGGCCCTCTAGTTTAGCAAACTATAAGCCGTAGTTACCTCGGATTTGAGGTAGGAGCTCGGACTATAGACTCTCGAGTGGATCGTCTTTGACTCGAGGAGGCCGTCGAGGTTGTTTGGATCCGTTTCGTTCCTCGGAGCCTACGATGTTGAGGAGGAAATCGAGAATACCCGAAGGACACGATACTACAAGGTATAACATTCATCCGAGTAGTTAAACCTCAAGTAATTTGCTAGCTAGGGTTCGTGATCGATCCTTGGTTCAAGTCGGTGTTACGAAGTCCGTAAAAATCATTTTCTGCAATTTCCTCCTCCCCGCAAACATGCGGGGTACGCAACATCGACTTACAGTGGTATCAGATCCTCTCATAAAACTTATATAGCTTGTAACGACGTTAGAAATCCGCCGTTTTTGTCGCGCAAAAACTGCCGACAAAAACAGTTTCCAAAAATGATGTTTTGAGTTGTTTGCACACCCCGCGGGCTCACGGTTTGAACCGAGAAGCCGCTGGGTGGAGCGTGCTCACCCCGGGGACCCCTTAGGGGGACCGTACGGCTGGGCCCACTCCCTAAGATCACCACAAGGTGGTCTTGGAGGTGGGGACCCGAAACTGCCCCACCTTAGGCAGTTTCGGGTCTGCCTCACCCCATGGCTACCTCGTGGTGTCCTCATGGGTGGGGTACCCCCTCTAGGCCCTCGACTCAAATTTAATTTCGTTCTCTAACTCCCCGCGAAGATTCAGGCATGTTTCGAGTTCGTTTCGACTCCCGGATTGTCTTAAAACGATCGTTTTTGGAACTTTAGTTCACTGGATTTTCCAGTTTTGGAAAAATGGTTTAGTTTGCTTATTGCGTGCGGAATTCTAATGTCGCGGTTACTTTACAAGCTTTGTGATCTGTATATATGTTTGGAAACGTCGACTAATTGCTATACGTCGATTAGTAGGGGTTGCATATATATGTGATGTTGGTTTGTGTATATGAACTTGTTGGATCTTCGTGAATGAATAACCGGGGGTCTGAGATGAGGGTTTTTATTCTTTCATTCGATGTAAACTTGTAAAGTGATGTAATATTATTTTGCGGGGCACATCCGGATTGAGGTTGTAGCCACCGTTGTATTATTTCTTTTACTGTTTTCTGCTCCTAGGATAGACCTAAGGTGGGGTGCACAAACTACCGGATTCTTCAAGTTCCGAGTGGCCTACTCACTTTGTTGAGGGATGTTGATTCACTTCGGGAATTTGGCGGGTAGTTTTCCTCACTCGTAGGGGTCTAGGGTGGGGGTTGGCTATTCATCACGACCGTGGAATCTGTCTTTCGTTACAGGCTCAAACGAAACGCGGAATTCCTAGTATATCCAATATGTTCATCTGTGATCTGGAATGCCTATTATTGCGTGAGATGAATGTATATATCTATATATGATATTTAGTAAGCGTTGCTTATATTTTTCTTCCGCGCTAGTCCAGCCCCCGCTCTGTCGTTAGTTATGTAACCTAACGGGTGATGACGGGGCCTCGTGGCGAATGCGGATGGCATAAGTGGACGTGGTATTTTCTTCTTTTTCTGTGATGATAGGTGTGAATGATGGAAATGCATTACATTAATGCAAAGCAAACAAACCAAAGATGAATCGTTGAAACAAATTTTAAAACCACTCGGTTATTTTAAAACAGGAGACTTTTAAACGTGGAGCTTAAACCACTCCTTTTAAAAACTATCTAGTTCCATCGATTATATTAAGTTCACTACGTTCACGGTTTTGCCAAAACCATTCGAAGCCCTCCGTCATTTCATATGAATATTCAATAATATTCAAGCTATGTTTGTTGTCCTTAGTCAAGGCATAGTGATTGGTAGATGTTGGGTATTCATATGTTGCATAGATCGATATGTTGGTTTGGAACAGTCGTACTACTTTGTTGGCCTTAGTCAAGGATATATACGGGTGGGTTCAAATTAACCTGGACAATGACGGGTAGAACTTGACATGTGACTTATGATTTGTTGGCCTTAGTCAAGGTCATAAGAGCATGGGACAAAAATCCACATCGGGGGTTTCTAAGGAAATTGAAACTTGCTAGTGCTGCATACCATTTGGAGTGTGATAATATTGGTAGGATTCCTTCAATATTATCACACAATGATATTTAGATCCCGATCCTACTGTGAGTATATGCTACTCCGCTGGAGATTTTTCACTTAACGATCAATGCTATAAACCAAGTAGGTGTCTTGAACAGTGTCAGCGGGGCTACGCCTCCAGGGAAAAGAGGTTATTTAATTAAGGAACTTCGCGAAAGCATCGTAAAACCTCCCTCGAAGTACCGACACTAGCCTGGCTGAACGGTTAAGCAAGTATTATACGGTGAGATTAATTCTGACTAATTCTTCTTTTATGGTTTGAGGAAGAATTCGAGAAACAGTGGGAGCCATCCTGTTTAGATAAACTAAAAACCAATCTAAACTTGCAAGAGTATCATGCCGAGTGTTTTCTTCTCTCTCTCCTAATTGCAGCGGCCAAGTGACCAGATTAGGTTAAGATAGATAATAAAATGACTGCGTTATACTATAATGACTGGTAAAGGTTTTTCCAGATGTCCATTACCTATGACAAGCTGGACCACCTCATTACTAATGAAGGCCTTGCCGTCCCAGGTCCAGTTTCTACCTTCGCGGATGTTGATATCCGTTAGACAAGGGAAAAGTACTGTGCGAATGCCAAGTGCCTCGTGTTAGCCTCAGTTGATGGTGTATACCAGAGGCAGCACGAGAAGATGGACTTAGTTTCCATCTTCCTCCATAACAAAGATTTATATGGAGAGCAATCTCGTATCTCAAGATATAAGACCTCGAAAGAATTGCTTCAAGCGAGGTTGGCTGTCGGGTCATCTGTAGAGGACAACGTCCCTACAATGATCAGTTGTATTAAATAGCTCACGGACCTGGAGACCACGTTAGAGAACGAGTTATATGCTGACTTGATTCTACAGTCCCTACCTCCTACTTGCGCCCAGGGGAAGAAAGTTATACTTCCAGTTGAGAGCACCCTGAAGGAAACCAGGGAGACACCCGCCCTCCTTATTGGGGAATCTTCCTCTTCTGGATCTAAGGCAGATGCCATGGGTGAGAAGAAGAAGACCTCCACAAAGCCGATAGGCGGTGTCAGTAAGGTAGAAGGAAAAGGCAGGGCAAAAGTTTTGGTGTTAACAGTAAGTAAGGAGGGATGTTCCTATTGTCACGGGAAAGGGCATTGGCAGAAGGAATGCAGGGCTTGGAAAACCAGAATTCAGGATCCGAAGCACGTTGTGGCTTCGATTTCGGGTGTGTTTGTGATTGAAAACAGTCTGTCAATTAACTCTATTTCCTGGATACAAGATACCAGATCAGGATCTCATATCTGTAATTTATTACAGGATTTGACAAACCGTAGAGTTATCAAGGCAGGTGATATGATTCTCAGGGTTACTACCGGAATGAGCGTGGATGCTGTATCCGTAGGGTATATCATCTAAAATTGAAAAGTGGGCAGATATTGATTCTACGTAACTATTTGTGTATACCAAGTCTAGTTTGTAAGCGATGTGGTTCACATCCACCTAAATCAAAGTTTGATTTGGTCAAGTATACTAGAGGACAATATATATTGAATCATGCTCAGGTTTTCAACTTCCAGAACACACTTAAAAGAAAGTCTCCAGAATTAAATAAAGGTTTCTTAAGGCATTATAGACTGGGTCACATCATTGAAACTCGGTTAACGAAGTTACATAGAGAGAGATATTTGGATCCGTTCGAATATCAGTCATATGCAACTTATCAATCTTGTCTCATAGGAAAGATGACAAAGACTTCGTTCACTGGACACGGAGTAAGAGCGAGCGAGCTCTTAGAATTCTTACACAGCGACACGTGTAGTCCAATATCTACAGATGCACGAAATGGTTATTCCTATTTCATTACTTTTACGGGTGATTTCTCTAGGTAATGACATGTATTCTTAATGAAGCATAAATCCAAACCCTTTGAAAATTTTAAGTATGAAGTGGAAAAACAAACAGGAAAAAGTATCAAAATACTGAGATCTGATCGATGTGGTGAATACTTAATTGCCGAGTTCCTGGATTACGCAAAAGAGAATAGAATTCTCTCTCAGCTTACTCTTCCATACATACCACAACACAACGGTGTAAAGGTGTAACATTTCAGAAAAATAAAATATTATTTTTGGGAAATTAAATAATTAAAATAATAAATATTATGAATATTTTAATAATGCGGTATAATTAAATACCGTTAAATTGGGAAATATTTGGAAAATTATAAGAATTATGGAAATGAGGGTGTTTTATATGATTTAAGAAAATTATAATTCTTATGATAAATTATATTCCATTTTAATGCTAATCGCGATTAAATATCACTAATCGTGCATTAAGCTTGTTTTGTGTATGTGACATGCACCAACTCATTTTTCACATTTGCTACCTTTTCCTACCATGGCTTTTTCCTTTTCTTCATGCTTTGTTTTTGAATTTTGGTTAATAGAAAAGGAAAATGAAACAAAAGAAAAGAAAAGAAAAGGTTAGAATAATGGGTATGGGCAAGGTAGAGAGAGAGGTGAGGGGTCAACCTTGGTCTTGGCTTCTTGTTTCATTCATCATCCTCATCTTTTCTCCTCTCCTCTCCTCACCATGGCAGCCCACCTCCTCTTCATCCTCACAAACAACCCTAAAACCACATCAAAACTTCATCTCCCTTTCATTAAAAACATGCACAAGCTCATCACAAGCACTTTGGACCAAGAAAAATCGGATTTTGAGCACTTGGGGTAACTCAAGAAAATTCTTGAGTTGCCAAATGAGGTACTTTCTTTACCATTAGCTTAGTATTTTATTCACTTTAGTATCCATGCACGTTTAGAAGTGATTAAGTGATGTTTAATGAGGTTTGAAAATTCCAAGTTAGGGTTTTGAGGAGTTATTGAATTGAGATAGTGTAACTGAGCTTAGTAGTGACCTCAAACCCCTTGTGGTGATTGTATATTGGGCTAAACTATAGACTTAAACCCCAAACCCCAAACCTAGAAACCCCGATATCGTATTTTGTAGACTTTGGTGATGGTATATTGACATCTGTTATGAACCGGGGCACCTTAAAATTTTATAGCGATTACTGGGAGTCGTGCAGCCAACCTGGAGTATACCCTAAAGACCCCAACCCCTATACCTTCACTGTGGCCGCAATTTTAATCTTTCTGGCCGCAATTTTCGGCCAGGGTGGGGATTTTGGGATTCGTGCTTGGTCTAGGGCTTTATTTCCAGTAAAATAGACCCTCCATGTGTGCAAAATTGGCTAATTTCACCTAGGGTAAAACCTGGAAGTGTTTTACATAGTTTCTGATTTTGTTTTGCGGCTTTTAATGAATTGGGATTTGGTATTTGTTATTGTGTTCCGTCGTGTGGCGTTTGAACATAAACAACGAGGGTTATGTGGTAGTGTCTTGCATGCGAGACCGTAGGTTTTAACCTATGTGTGATACGCGTGTCGATTTGGTTTTCGTGCGCGATTTCTATTTACGATGTCATGTGATATATATGTTGGTACCCCCTTCACGTGGACTTCGGACGATGAAGAAGAGGATGGCGACATCGACTTCGGCAAGCAAGGATCAAGGTGAGTAGATATATATCTACGGGGGAAGTCGGGTGGATGGCGTATAATGCCCCCGCAGTTCGTAGTGTAGTCTATGATATATTAAAGTTATATATGATCATTTGTTTGTGAAACTTGGATAGTTAGCAAGTAGGATCTTAGAAGATCATGGGTTAATATAGTATAATTGGTTGATAGTGTCGATAGTTAGTTTTAGTCGTGAACCCTAGAATAAGGTTTACATACACGCATGCGCGCGCACACACACACACGCATACATTTTATTTTACTTATGCATATATGGGGATATATATATATACATATATGTTTGTGAGTATGCATATATATATATATATATATATATATATATATATATATATACACATACATGGATAATGAGGATAGTACATTGTACTTGGAGATGAGTCGATGAGATTGGGCATGGTGCCACGAGATCGGTGATATGTTTTGGTTCGTATTATGAGATACGACATGTCATTATAGCGGGTCTTTAGGTGGTGTGTTTTCATACACACGTATATATATATATATATATATATATATAGAAGGTATCAATATGTACTAGATTATAGATCAGTACCCCTAATACAGGATATGATGATAAGGATACCAGATGAATAAAGAGATAAATGTGATATTTGACCAGTACCCAGATTTGGGATGCCATACGATGGATTTACCGTACGAGCTATAATTATGATGATAGATACGCACTCTTGACTCGAGGATGTCAAATTATATTATATATTGTATCGTATGTGATACTATTGAGGCGGGATCACCGACTATTTGTAACACCTTAGGATTTCGATTAGTGTTAATTAAGCGATGGTTCGGGTTTTCTGTAAAAATTTACCAATTCGGTTTCCTCGCATTTTATAACATTTAATTAATAATTTATTATTATCTGTTATGGCTTGCACGCACGTGTGCACATTAATGTGAGGGTTTGTTTGTCCTAAACTAGTTAGTGACCATGACGACTTTAAGCTAATCCAATCTTTGTTTAACCTTTACCATAAAACCCTAGATATTTGTGTGAGATATTTTATTTGGGTTTTGTTTTGGAGAGGAGGTGGCAAGGTGAGTCATGGCTTGCATTTATGAATGGAGGTGCACTCACCCTATGCTCACCTCTCTTTCTCTTTTCATCTCACCCTCACTCATTCTCTCTCACTTCTTCTCTTTATCATTATCTTTCATTGTTCTTTCACCTCAACTGAAACCTTATCATTTCCATTACAAATCTTTCACAAAAATTCACAAAATCACACCCAAATCACTTCATAAACCTTGTTTTGCCTTTTAGATGCCTTGGAGCTTGGAAAGCTAGGATCTTTGAGCTTGTGGGAGTAGGTAATGATATTTTTCTGTTAAGTACGCCTTTTTGATGTTGTGTAGCTTGTTAGTTTCAGTTTAGAACGCGTAATGTTTCGTTTCGTGCAAATATCATATTTTTAGTGTAGATTCGTGTCTCGGATGATCTGCTATCAAACCAGATATTTGTTGGAAAAGTTCCAATCACAGTAACCTTATGTAGTGACCTAGAACCCACCATAAAAACCTGAGACAATTCCATGGTAGGTCGGCCGCAAATAAATTGCTTCTGGCCGCAATTTGCAGCCAGACCGGGGCGTTTGGGTTTGGTTTTTGGTCTGGGGATCTCTGGGTGTGTGTGTGGTCTTGTGGTATGTGCAACTTTTACAAATTGTTTGTGTAGCAAAATCTGGGATCACTTTGCTTGTTTCTAGTGTTACGCTACGCGCGTTAAGTTATATAATACGGTTTGTGTTCTTGTGTTGCTGTTGCTCTTGTGTTGGTTTCGTAATGTCGCAACGCACGTTAGCCACTAGACGAACACTTGAGAGTATGTTTAGAGTTGGTGCATCGGTCAAACGTAGTTTGTACGTATTATTGGTCGATTGCTAATATACACTTGTTTTATGGTTTTATGATCTTAGGGTCGCCGGCGAGGACTTCGGACGCTGCGAAGAAGGGAAAGCGAGTGCTTGGCTTTACTTAGCCCAAGATCATCTATGAGTAGATTTAACATCTACAGTGGAATCGCACGCGTGGCGTTATGCGTCAGGGATAGATATGTTATGATATTAGCCGCATGTTATATTGCACATATAGAGATTTTGCATAAAACTTCATTGCATATTAATACTTGTTGTGCTTGGACTTGTACCCTTTGGACACTGCACTATTATTGACGGTTCATGTTGCACGGGCACTGATTGTATGCCACTCACACCGTTAATAATTGCCATGACATGCACAACACTTATGCATACGTGAGATTGTATTGGTTAGGGACATTGAGACATGATCCTTATATTCCATTGTGCATATAACATATAGCATACCTGTATACCTACATGCTTACACATATGCCTTGCCATGACTACATGCTAGCTACCCATATACCTATATGGTATTGTACCATTAGAGATAGGTATATACACGTATGAGACATAGCTACATATACATCTTTCTTACATACTTACATGTACACCCGTATACCTTGATATAGCTACACATATACCTGGAGGGTATTACATCATTACTGATAGGTAGATACACATATCTTGCTATACCGACATGGTTACGCATACCTGGCTATAGCTACATGTTCACATTTATATGATGTTGCGTTTGGTTTCGGAGAAATTAGGAACCGCATGACATACTTAATATCTTGTTGCAGTTAAATAGCGGTTTTTCCTTATATGCTCATATTACTGTTTCATGTTGCATATATTATATTACATGGATTTCGCATTGAGATATGGTTTTCATATGATGTTTTCTAGATTGTTTTACTCCTGCGTATATATATCAGTGGTATAGGACGCTGATATATATATATATATATATATATATATATGTATACCCATCGTGTGTGTATATATATATATATATCAGTGGTATGGGACGTTGTTATATATGTACACCTACATAATGTATCATCATAATGATCTATGCAAATATATTTATTCATTATATATATGGGCCGATATTATGGTCGATATGTGGGACGATTCAATGGTCGATATGTGGGCCGATTTAATGGCCGGGCCGATTCAATGGTCGATATGTGGGCCGACTCAATTGCAGGGCCGATTCAATGGCCGATATGAGGGGCCTATGTGCCCGATATGAGGGGCCTATGTGCCCGATGTGAGGGGCCGATGTGCCCGATGTGAGGATGACATGTTTTATTCCGTACTCCGCATTTATTTGATATGCATTGCTTCATGTATTAGTTGTACCTGATAGAGTATCTTTCATGACTATTGCATATATATATATATATATATATATAAATATATATATATTGCTGTTTATTGCTATCAGCATGCATGTGATAGATTAGCGCAGTATGTGCATACTTGCGATTACCTACATATGTTATTTACTATTCACGAGTTGGCAACTCACCCCCGTTGTGCCACAGTGTTTTGCAGGTAGTCCCTCAGGGCAATCAGAGGCAGGGCTTTCATCTATCGTATCATCTTTTGCAGCGGATAACGCTACGGCTGACTGGGTGCAGATTTGCTATAGGTGGGTTTTGCGGTTATCCGTTGTTGCTCATTGTATAATAGTTGTATCAAGTACTCTCCATCTACCATTTTCATGTATTGACTTAGAGACGAGTTGTGAGGACGATATTGTACATTATTTGTGACTTGGAGGTCTTTTATGCAGTTTCATTTATATCGTTTTTTTCTTCGCTACGGCGTCGTATATCTGTTGTGGTGGTTGTTTTCCGCCTTTGGGCATGGATTTGCTCCCTTTTGGGGATGCTTTACTTATATATTATGTTGTACCCATTTTTGGGCTAGTTTTTACAAAGGAGGTGCTTCCAAATTTTTAAAGGAAGTAAATTTGGACTTTAAAAAATTTATTTGTGATTTCCAAAAGCTTTTAAACTATGTTCTTACTACTTTGATAGTTTATATTTGCTGGGTTTTCGGCTTACTTAGATTGTGTTACGCCTGTGGACATTGCGTAGTTTATGGGCCGTCACGTGCCAATTTCGGGGCGTGACAAAGTTGGTATCAAAGCGCTAGGTTTTACCTTTTGGAATGTAGGATGACCTTAGTATGATGGAGTTGGTAGCTTAAGCATAGTAACGTAGTGTGTGTATGTCCGCGGCATACTTACGACACGGTACTCCACCCAAAGTGACCTATGTACTAATTGCTTGAAATTACTTCCTTGATGATACATATCCTTGTGATTCGATTTCTGTGTTCTTATCGAATCCTATTTCCATTTATAGCCCTTTGCCGCCGATGACTGTGAGGGCTCAGAGAGAGGCAGCGAGAGCCGAGATTAGAGTTGACTCATTTGGGACGAGGACTGACCGGGACGGTACGCTCGCTGTACAGGAGCAGATTGATCCACCTTCGATAGATCATATCGCTAGGCTTGAGGCAGATATGCAGGACTTGCGCCCGATGATGAGGTCGTTGTTGAGGCCAGTCGAGCTCAGTGACAGGAGGTTGCCACCCCTGTTACCCAGTTATTCCTTGCTATCAGCACACAACATTATGTCACGTATACAGCAGCAGTGGATGCAGCCCGTTTAGCTGAGGGGCGTCTTCCCGAGACTTTAGGAGTTCCGGAACTGCGGAGGGCTCGTACAGGTGTATCAGCCCAGAGATAGAGGCTTAGTCACCGAGACAGATTCCGTTTACATCGTGGGAGTGGCAGAGGCTTTGGACGAGGAAAGCTATTTAGCTCTTATCCCTAGGAGGGTCAGCAGTTTTTATCTGGATATTACCGGTGCGGGAGTTTGAGACATCGTGTTCGAGATTGTACTGAGTCACATGAGGGCGGAACAGTTGTACCACATGATACCTTACCACCTTCACCTCAGGGAGAGTTGCATGTTGCGCCTGTTGTTGATCCACGTCAGACTTATATTCAGAGAGGTCATGGTCGCGGAGGATTTGTTCCGAGAGGACAGGATGGTAGAGGAGGAAGACAGCTAGTTGCGGGTAGAGAGCAGACATGAGCGTTTGCTTCTACTCCTTAGGCGCGCAGGCGTCCAATGCAGAGTTTTTAGGTAATCTATTCGTATGTTTTCTTATTGCACTTGTTTGTTTAATTCAGGATCTATGCACTCGTTTGTTCTACACACTTCGTGCCGAGGTTGGGCCGAGAGTCGTGTATGCTAGGTCAGTCGTTGTTGTATTTACTCCTGCTAGCGATCCTTTGGTTGCGCGACATGTGTTTCGGTCATGTGCCAATTGGGTAGGAGATAGAGATTCGTCTGTCGATTTGATCCTTCTAGAGATGTTAGACTTTGACGTTCTCCTGGACACGGACTGGTTGGCTACATGCTATGCGTCTGTGGACTACCGCGAGAAGACAGTTAGGTTTTGTCTTCCCGGTGAGTCAGTTCTTGTTGTGCAGGGGGACAGTAGTGCCGCCCCTCACAGCTTGATTTCATCTTTTTTCGCTAGTCGACTTTTGAGGAGAGGATGTCGAGGATTCTTGGCTTCCATTCATGAAACCGGAGCAACAGTAGGCTCGTTGGACCAGGTTTCTTTTGGGCGAGATTTTCCAACGTTGTTCCAGATGAGCCTGCGGAGCTTAGGGAGCTTAAGGATCTGCTGCGGAGTTGCTAGATAGGGGAACTTGTGCGTCCGAGTGTTTCTCTTTGGTGGAGCTCCTACTCTGTTCACCAAGGAGAAGGACGGCAGTTTTAGTCTGTGTATTGATTTTCGTCAATTGAACCGAGTTACGGTGCGGATTGGGTATCCTTACCTCGCTTGACGATTTCTTCGATCAGCTCCAGGGTGCGAGACATTTTTCTATGGTTTGCTTGGGATCGGGTCATCATTGGTTGCGGGTTCGGAGTGATGACATTCCGAAGTCTACTTTCGTGCGTGCTACGAGCTTTATGAGTTTTGGTGGTGTCGTTGGACTCACCAATGCCCTAGCAGCATTCGTGGATGTGATGAACCAGATTCTTCAGGCCGTTCCTCGACCAGTGGATTGTTGTGTTATAGATGACATTCTGGTCATTTCCAAGAATCGTGAGGAACATGAGCACACTTGAGGATTTTCTTTGCAAACATTGGGAGAGTACCGGCTGTTTGCTAAATTCTTGAAGTGTTCCTTCAGGCTTGATAGTGCTGACTTCCTAGGTCATGGGGTTACGTGAGACGGTATTCGTATGGACCCGAGGGAGATCGAGGCCGTACAGCTTTGGCCCAGACTTGTTTCAGGGACAGAGGTCCACAGCTTTTTGGGCTTAACCGGTTTTTACCGCTGTTTCGTGTAGGATTGCTTGTGTATCGCTGCACCGTTGACTGGACTGACCGGGAAGGATG
The DNA here is from genome assembly GCA_030015575.1 of Agapanthus africanus. Taxonomy (NCBI): domain Eukaryota; kingdom Viridiplantae; phylum Streptophyta; class Magnoliopsida; order Asparagales; family Amaryllidaceae; genus Agapanthus; species Agapanthus africanus. The sequence continues at coordinate 257,038,515 of JASDDO010000004.1, forward strand.
TTCTTTTTCTTTGGACTGAGGCATGCGTGTGGAGTTTTCAGCAGTTAAAGACTTGGTTGACGACTGCGCCAATTCTTTCTTTTCTTTCTGGACCGAGCGACCTTGTCGTTTATTGTGATGTTTCGCGAGTGGGGCTCGATTGTGTACTGATATAGCATGATAGAGTTATCGCTTATGCTTCCCGACAGTTGGAGGAAATACGAGCAGGATTTATCCCACTCATGATCTAGAGATGGCCGCGGTGGTCTTGCGCTGGAGATTTAGGGACACTGCTTGTACGGAGAGTTGCGTTAGATTTTCACGGACCACCAGAGCTTAGTGTACATCTTCCTGCAGCGGGTTTTGATTATTGAGACAGTGTCGTTGGATGGAGCTTGTGAAGGATTGTGATTGTGAGATCCTTTATTACCCGTGGCATGACGATTGTGGTAGCTGATGCTTGAGTCATAGGATCGGGGGTAGTTTATTCCAGTTGTGCGCAGTTCGGAGACAGTCTTCTGCAGATTTACAGTACTTGTGCGACAGATGAGTACAGTTAAGTTTGCCTCTACTGAGGGGACAGTTTGTTCATATCCGCGCCCGTCCACTTTTACTTCATCGTTTTCGTGAGGCACAGTCTGCCGATACTTGTTTGTTGAGATTCTGAGCACGTTCGGCTGGGTAAAGATTCGGAGTTCTTGATTTATGACTAAGGTTTGCTACGTTCGGGACTCGATGGCGTGTACCCGATACTGATTTGTAAAGACGCGAGGTCCTAGAGCAGGCACACCAGTCGGCTTTCTGTGTTCATCCAAGTGCCTCCGAGATGTAACGTGACATTAGAGTTAGTTACGGGTGGGCAGGGATGAAGAGTGAAGTTTTAGTTTTCGTTTTCGAAGTGCTTGGCTTGTTGGCGAGCTAAGATTGAGCATTTGACGCCGGCTGGAGAGTTGCAACCTTTTTACCGTTCCAGAGTAGGAATGGGAGCAAATCTCCATTCGAGTGTCTGTTGTCCGGTTATGCTCAGTTTGCTCAGTTGTTCTTTGTTAAGTTTGTGCGTTTGCACGGAGTTCCTTCATGCATTGTATCCGATAGAGGCATCCACTTCGCTAGCCATCTTTGGCAGAAGCTTCAGGAAGCCTTGGGTACTGGTTGAGCTTTAGCTCCGCTTTCCATCCGTAGGCCGATGGTCAGTCAGAGCGGACTATACAGACTCTGGAGGATATTCTTGTGCGTACGTACTAATTGTTTGTTGGCAGTTGGGATCGTCACTTGCCATTGATAGGGTTCTCCTACGATAACTGTTATCAGGAGACATTCCAATTGGCAAATTTTAGGCCTTGTGTGTAGGTTTTGTCGATCACCAGTTTGTTTTACTGACTTCGCGAGAGTAGGATTTTTTTTGGATCCCCGCTAGTCCATAGACTTCGGAGATGATCCAGTGGTTCAGGTCAGGATGAGAACAGCCCAGTGCAGACAGAAATCTTATGCCGACAATTGTTGTCTCATACTTGAGTTCGCAGTAGGAGATCATGTATTCCAACGGATTTTTCCGATAAAATGGCGTGTTGAGTTTTGGGAAGCTTAGTCCCAAGTTGTAGGTCCTTTTGAAACCCTTTAGCGAGTTAGTACCGTTGCCTATAATTTGGCACTTCCGCCCAGATTTTTGAGTCTTCATCTCGTATTTCGAGTGTTGATACTTTGAAAATACCTTCATGACCCTTCTCACATGATTTAGCATCAGACCATTTAGCTTGGATGCGATCTTTTGTTCACTGGTAACCGATTATGTTAGTGGATTGGCAGGTGGAGAAACATCGGTCACGGGTCTTGCCATCTGTGGAGGTTTCTTTGGCGTAGCCGTATAGTGAGGAGATCACTTGGGAGGCTGAGCGCGAGATTTGGGAGTTTTGCACTCGTCTCTTTGAAGGTATCCATAGCAAGGATTTTAAATTCGGGGATGAATTTTCTTTAAGGGGGGAGATTGTAACACCTTAGGATTTCGATTAGTGTTAATTAAGCGATAGTGCGGGTTTTCTGTAAAAAGTTTACCAATTCGGTTTCCTCACATTTTATAACATGTAAATAATATTTTTTTATTATTTGTTATGCCTTGCACGCACGTGCGCACGTTAATGTGAGGGTGCTAACCTAGTTAGTGACCATGACAAGTTTAAGCTAATCCAACCCTTATTTAACCTTAACCCTACAACCCTAGATATTTGTGTGAGATATTTCATTTGGGTTTTGTTTTGGAGAGGAGGTGGCAAGGTGAGTCATGGCTTGCATTTATGAATGGAGGTGCACTCACCCTATGCTCACCTCTCTTTCTCTTTTCATCTCACCCTCTCTAATTCTCTATCACTTCTTCTCTTTATCATTATCTTTCATTGTTCCTTCACCTCAACTGAAACCTTATCATTTCCATCACAAATCATTCACAAAACTTCATAAAATCACACCCAAATTACTTCATAAACCTTGTTTTTCCTCTTAGATGCCTTGGAGCTTGGAAAGCTAGGCTCTTTGAGCTTGTGGGAGTAGGTAATGATCTCTTTCTGTTAAGTAAGCCTTTTTGATGTTGTGTAGCTTGTTAGTTTCAGTTTAGATCGCGTAATGTTTCATTTCGTGCAAATATCATATTTTTAGTGTAGATTCGTGTCTCGGATGATCTTCTATCAAACCAGGTATTTGTTGGAAAGTTCCCATCACAGTAACCTTATGTAGTGACCTAGAACCCACCATAAAAACCTGAGACAATTCTATGGTAGGTCGGCCGCAAATAAATTGCTTCTAGCCGCAATTTGCAGCCAGACCGGGGCGTTTGGGTTTGGTTTTTGGTCTGGGGATCTTTTGGGGTGTGTGTGGTCTTGTGGTATGTGCAACATTTACAAATTTATTTATGTAGCAAAATCTGGGATCACTTTGCTTGTTTCTAATGTTACGCTACGCGCGTTACGTTATATAATACGGTTTGTGTTCTTATGTTGCTGTTGCTCTCGGGTTGGTTTCGTAATGTCGCAACGCACGTTAGCCACTAGACGAACACTTAAGAGTATGTTTGGAGTTGGTGCGTCGGTCAAACGTAATTTGTACGTATTATTGGTTGATTGCTAATATACACTTGTTTTATGGTTTTATGATCTTAGGGTCGCCGGCGAGGACTTCGGACGTTGCGAAGAAGGGAAAGCGAGTGGTTGGCTTTACTTAGCCCAAGATCATCTGTGAGTAGATTTAACATCTACAGGGGAATCGCCCGCATGGCGTTATGCGTCAGGGCAAGATATGATATGATATTAGCCACATGTTATATTTCATATATAGAGATTGTGCATAAAACTTCATTGCATATTAATATATGTTGTGCTTAGACTTGTACCCTTTGGACACTGCACTATTATTGACGGTTCATGTTGCACGAGCACTGATTGTATGTCACTCACACCGTCAATAATTGCCATGACATGCACAACACTTATGCATACGTGAGATTGTATTAGTTAGGGATATTGAGACATGATCCTTATATTCCATTGTGCATATGACATATAGCATACCTATATACCTACATGCTTACACATATGCCTTGCCATGACTACATGCTAGCTATGCATATACCTATATGGTATTGTACCATTAGAGACATGTATATACACATTTGAGACATAGCTACATGTACATCTTGCATACATACTTACATGTACACCCGTATACCTTGATATAGCTACACATATACCTGGAGGGTATTACATCATTACTGATAGGTAGATACACATATCTTGCTATACCGACATGGTTACACATACCTGGCTATAGCTAGATGTTCACCTTTATATGATATTGCGTTTGGTTTCGGAGAAATTAGGAACCACATGATATATTTAATAACTTGTTGCAGTTAAATAGCGGGTTTTCCTTATATTCTCATATTGTTGTTTCATGTTGCATATTTATATTTTATGGATTTCGCATTTGGATATGGTTTTCATATGATGTTTTCTGGATTGTTTTACTCCTGCGTATATATATCAGTGGTATGGGACGCTGATATATATATGTATACCCATCGTGTATATATATATCAGTGGTATGGGACACTGTTATATATGTACACCTACATAATGTATCATCATAATGATCTATGCAAATATATTTATTCATTATATATGTGGGCCGATATTATGGTCGATATGTGGGCCGATTCAATGGTCGATATGTGGACCGATTTAATGGTCGGGCCGATTCAATGGTCGATATGTGGGCCGACTCAATAGTCAGGCCGATTCAATGGCCGATATGAGGGGCCTAGGTGCCCGATATGAGGGGCCTAGGTGCCCGATGTGAGGGGCCGATGTGCCCGATGTGAGTATGACATGTTTTATTACGTACTCCGCGTTTATTTGATATGCATTGCTTCATGTATTAGTAGTACCTGATAGAGTACCTTTCTTGACTGTTGCATATATATATATCGCTGTTTATTGCTATCAGCATGCATGTGATAGATTAGCGCAGTACGTGCATACTTGCGATTACCTGCATATGTTTTTACTATTCACGAGTTGGCAACTCACCCCCGTTGTGCCACAGTGTTTTGCAGGTAGTCCCTCAGGGTAGTCAGAGGCAGGGCTTTCATCTATCGTATCATCTTTTGCAGCGGATACCGCTACGGCCGACTGGGTGTAGTTTTGCTATAGGTGTGTTTTGCAGTTATCCGATGTTGCTCATTGTATATTCGTTGTATCAAGTACTCTCCATCTACCATTTTCATGTATTGACTTAGAGACGAGTTGTGAGGACGATATTGTACATTATTTGTGACTTGGAGGTCTTTTATGCAGTTTCATTTATATCGTTTTTTCTTCGCTACGGCGTCGTATATCTGTTGTGGTGGTTGTTTTCCACCTTTGGGCATGGATTTGCTCCCTTTTGGGGATGCTTTACTAATATATTATGTTGTACCCTTTTGGGGCTAGTTTTTACAAAGGAGGTGCTGCCAAATTTTTAAAGAAAGTAAATTTGGAATTTAAAGATTTTTATTTGAGATTCCCAAAAGCTTTTAAACTATGTTCTTACTAATTTGATGGTTTAGATTTGCTGGGTTTTCGGCTTACTTAGATTGCGTTACACCTGTGGACATTGCGTAGTTTAAGGGCCGTCGCGTGCCAATTTCGGGTCGTGACACTATATATATATCTATATATATATATATATATATAAATATATATATATATATCTATATATATATATGTATAAATATATATATATATATATATATCGACTCAGACTTAGGTGGTTTTCCTTACCCTTTTCGACTAGTCTGTTAGTTTAGACCTGTAGTGTACTTAGTAGATGTTAGACTAGTCTCGAGTCATGCTTATTTCCAAAACTAACGAATCGTGAGTATTTTAAAGACAGGACAAGGGGTACTACGGATATTTCAAAGGACGTACCTTTTCTTAAAACACCGTAGCCCTATTTTCTAAACACCACGATTCATGTTATTTCAAATGCTCAAACAGTATGACTCGATTATATAAATGTATATTCTTTATTGCTGCGTTTACCATTCATTTTCCGCATATTCTTATTATTCGCATCGCATTGCATGCTTATTTGTGTTATCATAATTATTATGAAACCCATGCTGTCAGGACACCAGCACCATTACCGATGATGCGTATGCTCCACGTACGCCTGCTTGCTGGCTCACACACATCATCATTGGAAATTGCTATGCCATGTACACATTAGAAAACATTATTCATTAGTATAAATTATTAGCTAATAGTTGTAGGGTTCCTAGGCACTCCAATGAGGTCTCACAAGGCATCAACCATGCCAATTTCAAATTTTACGGTGCCGAGAAACCCTAGACTAGATCGTTAACTAGAATTTTAGGCGAAACAAGAAACTAGTTAACAACTTAACTAAAGGGTAAACGGAAATACAACCTTTGTAGATCCGGTTCTCCACCTCCATGGCTCCGTGATGAAGTCTCCTCGCTGCGATCATCGGATCCCGGGCTCTAGCGTCGGCTTCATCGGAGAAATAGGCGGGCTAGGTCGTCGACTTCGATGCCGAAGATGATCTACGTCGAGGCAACACAAGATCAAGCTTCAACTTCACCAAGTCAAGAAACTTGTGAAGAAAACACCCTATACTACTTGGCAAGTGATAGAGGATGAAGAAATATGAAGTGGGTTCACTTTAGAATTGGATTTCTCACTCTTTTCTTCAAGTTGCCATTGATGGAGGCAAGCGTCTTCATCTTGAAGAAGAAGAAGAAGAAGAAGAAGATAATATGATCAGTTTTTCAAAAAGAAAATAAAAAGAATACTTATCATATTTTCAACCATGGTTTAGTGTAGAGAACTAACTAAGGTTTAGTAGAATGGTTAGGTTTTGGAGATGAAGACAAAATGGTCACTTGGTCAAAGCTTCATGAAGCTTCATGAAGCTTCAACAAGCTTCATGATTTAAAGCAACAATTTTGTTTTTCTTTTATCTTTTAATCAAAAAGAATAGATAAATAAATAAAATGAAATGAAACCCTAACCATTCACTAAACATGGTTTAAGTCTTTACACAAATCCAAGTTATGCATGTATCATCAAACATGATACAAACAAGTGCACAAAACTATATCATATATACAATGTGCACATGCGAGTGAGAAAATCAATCTTAAGTGAACCGATACTAGTTAATGCAAAGTAATATATCAAATATATAATTATGCATTAAATCATTAAATCAACACTTGATTTAACGACCCGGTCATATCGCATATAACCGACTAATATCAATAGTAACAACTTATCGAATCAACACTTGATCCGATAACCCGGCTATATCACATATAACCGATCAATGTCACAAATCGCGAGAATCGAATACAGTATCACAGACTGGTATTATTCTCGGTCCAGCACATATCTCATATGCGCTCCTATTTCGTTTCGCTTGAGCCAGGAAACCTCTGTGTAGGACTCTAAAGACTCGTCAATACGCCGGCAGCAGGTGATGATCATATCAAACACCCACAAGCCGCAAGCGGTCTGCTAAACGTAATGGCCACCCGGGTATTGAGCGATCAGAAGATCGACGAGCAAGCCCGCTCACACTCCTGTGAATCCAACCAGTAACACTTACCGTACAGTCCGGTCTCGTCGTCTGATATGTCGCATATCTCACCTAGGGGCGGTAAACGTCAGACCCCAATAGCTCGATAAGTCGTGTCGATATGAGGTCTATAACAGTTCGAGAAACTACTGGTAACACTTACCAGTAAATCTCAGCAACCCTGGCCAGGGATTTCCGGTTATAGCCAATCGAACACAGTACAACATCAACTCCCTATACCGGGAGAGACGAATCCCCTCCTATCGCTCATTGCCTCCATGTGATTCGGGACTGTACCCAAAAGCCACCGTTTTGCATGCCCTCTTGGACGTGGTAAGGTAGAAATCAAAGCACAGTGGGAATCACACAAGACTCTATGACGATCTCGGGTCTACAGACTAACCTGTACCAGTGTCACCAGAGAACTGTCATCTGACGTGAGGTATAATACCATCTGGGAGTTCTCGGCGAGTCCGTCCAGTGTACCCAGTCTCCACTGAGCACCCGTATATAATCTCTGATGTCAAACACCAATGGATATGGGATCATCCATCGCCCATCTGTATAGGTCGAGAAGGTATACGCTAGTCTACTATGGTATATGGATGCCCCGTCTCGATACACCCACGACTAGGGACCTTCAAGGATGTACTTATGGACTACCATGTCCCCACTAGTATGATCCGCATCAGAGTCCAGGTAGTCAAGTACACATCCTAAGGGCTTTACCAACATGTAACAGAGAGACAATCAGTATACACGTTAAGGTAAAGAGTAACCAGATAGCATACTATCATGTCGAGCAAGAAAGTCCTCCCTATATATGTCCAAGCATCCACTACAATATACATCCTATGTACTGTAATGGCCTCTAGGGCATACATATAACTAACAATCTCCCACTTGCACTAGGGCCATCTGTAGCAGTGGTTGTAGTATCTCATACTCAACCATCCTATAAAAGTCTCTCTCTAGGAATAGGCCTTCGTGAGTGGATCCGCCGTGTTATCCTCTGAGTCCGCTCTCCTAACCTCGATCACCCTGGAGATCAACTGTCTCCATGATCAGGTGATACTGCCTTAGAATATGTCTGGATCACTGATGGGACGGACGTTCCTTGGCATAAGCCACATCTCCATTATCACACAATGGGAGGAACTAAGTTCATCTCATGAACAAATATACATCCAGACTGCCTCTTTGGTAGCATCTTAAGTAGCGATGTATCCAGCCTTTATCGTTTAGTATGCCACGGTATTTAGCTTGGAACTCTTCCAACATACCGTCCCTTTACTGAGGGTAAAGACAATGCCTGTGACTGACATTCAGTCGTCTTTATCACCCTGGAACCCTTCCAGTGATTCTCCCCAGGACCAATTGATACCATCTCACTACAACTAGTGAGTATCCTAATATCCAATTAGATCTATCTCATAGATCCAAAACCCAGGATTTAGTAGGTATCACTTTGATCCTATATGGAGAATCATTGTGATAAGCGGAGATTGACCGAGCGTAGCATAGGAAACTACTTCCCTATCAAGAGTATGTCATCGACGTTCTCTACGAGGATCACCACCATACTCCCTACTACCTTTTTGTATCTACAAGGTTCATCTACCATTTTGATGAAGTCAAACTCTTTGACTACTACATCAAAACAGACGTTCCAATTCCGCGATGCCTGCTTTATCATATAAAACATCTTGCTCGCGTTTCCGCTGCTCCCACTGTCTACGAGGCCCTCTGGCTGTGTACTTATAGACGCACTCTTCTAAAACTTTATTTAGAAAAGCAGTCATGACACCCAACCGCCAGATATCGTAGTCATGGTATGTAGCCGTGGCAAATAGGATCTGGATGGACTTAAGCATAGCCACTGGAAAAGGTTTCATCATTATCCACGCCTGGTCGATGACGAAAACCTTTAACAAGTCTAGCTTTGAAAGTCTCAACTTTTCCATATACACCAAGTAATCTTCTCAAGATATACTTGCTCCTGATGGGGATTTAACCCTTCAGATATAGCAACCAAAGTCCATACTTTGTTGGTGTATAAGGATTCCATCTCAGATTGCTAAACATCCAGCCATTCTTACAGAGTCTCACTCCTGATGGCCAGCTCGAAACTAGTTGGGTCATCATCTCATGATGCAATCCTCGCTCCCACTGTCATATAGAAACCGAAGTAACTCTCAGGTGGGTGAGGAACCCTACTAGATCGGCGGAGAGGCTGAGGTTCGTTGGTTACTATTGAATCTTTCGGTTCTACCAAATCATCAGCTGCAGTTTGTATTGCTGGAACATTTCCAGTTCTACATAACAGACCTTGCCTCGAGCTTTTCCGGATTTTGCTTTTCAGACATAGGCTGGACAACCCCAAATCTTAACAAACTTAAGATATGGACTCTTCCCTTTCCATATCACATAAGAAATGGTAAGCAATGATTTGATTTGAACCCTATTCAATAGGTATGCAGCTTCTCAAGTGCATAACTCCCAATAGAAAAAAATAACTCAGTAGTACTCATCATAGAGCACACCATATCATATAGGGTGTGATTGCTCCGCCCCGATATACCATCGTGCTATGGTGTATACGGAGGAGTAATGCTGAGAGAGAATCTCATTCTCCTTTAGAATAGTCCAGGAATTCCATGCACAAGTATTCTCCTCCCCGATCTCATCATAGGACATAATATTTATACCCGTATTTTGGTTCTCTACATCTAAATCATATTCTGTGAATATCTCAAAAGGTTCGGACTTGTGTTTCAACAGGAACATATGTCTGAATCTTGAGAGATTATCAGAGAATGTAATGAAGTACAAAGAACCGGCCTTGGCATGTGTAGACAGGGGACCTACATACATCAACATGTATCATCCCAAGAGTTCACTAACTCTTTCTCTGTTTCTAGTAAACAGAGCTATGGTCATCTTATCTCTGTGACAAGACTGGCAAGTTTCACAAGATGTAAATTCAAACTGATTTAAATATGTATCTAAATGAAACTTAGCTAGTCGGGTCGCATTGATATGACCTAGTCTACAATACCTATAGAAGGATCCGTTCATTTCTGAACTCTTCCTCTTGTGTGTGTTCTATATACTAAGTACTATATTTTGATTTAGAACGACAATGCTTTTAGATAACGTGCCTGAACCGATCAACTTTTGATATAGGAAATGTTCAAAACATTATCCATCAATACAAAATTGTATCATTTCTTTACTAATAAAGAGACTGATATGATTTTGTATATCAGGTTCAGTATCTAATAACTTTCGTTCAATATCAATGTATTGGTAATACAGGGTGACAGTGACCGACAGACTTGGCTGCAACACTTGCCCCGTTTTCTGCCTCATGAAACTTATCACCCGTTCTCAGTTCTCTACCTATCTGTAGCCCTATGTAACAGATTACATATCTGGGATCCTGATCTGGTATCAAATACCCAGGACGTAGAGGATATTGAGAAACAGTTCTGTGTAACGAACACACCCGAAGATGATGCATCATATGCACTTTCCTTGTTTGGGCGGCACGGGAAATCTGGTATTCCCCAATTTCCTGCTCTGTCTTATAACATTTATATGTTGGAGCGGGACCAACGTTCCCCAGCTCAGTATAACAAGCGGGTTCGGTCAATATATCCGTTTTATTATCTTGATTAAGGCGTGATATGGTCGCTACCTGGAGAGAGAGAGAAGAAAACACTCAGCGTGCGCTCTTGCAAGAATAGATTGGTTATTATTTTATCTAATCAGGATGGCTCCCACTGTTTTTATCAAATCTTCCTTCAAACCCTAAAAGGAAAGACTAGCCGGGATTAATTACACGCTACAAGTTCACCAATCTTTCAGCCAGGCCAGTATCGGTACTTTGAGGGAGGTGCCCCGTGCTTTCGCACGGACCTAATTAATGTAAACCTCGTTTTCCCAGAGGCGTAACCCCGTTGACACCTTTCTAGACACCTACTTGATCGGCTAATTGTAATGTGTAAAACTCTCCCAGGAGTAACAATTACTCGCAGCGGGTATCGGGATCCAACTATCTCATAGAAGGTATGCAATCTCATTGCAAATTTCAACACTTGAAATTCCCGATAATTTTGCCCCAAGCGATCTATGACCTTGACTGAGTCAACAAACCATAGACCGCAAGTAAAGTTCAACCCGTCATTTCTCGATTGAATTAAACCCACCCGCACGACCCTTGACTGAGTCAACAAGGCCGCACGACTACCCTAATCCAATCAGATCATATGCAAACAGATAAGCACTAATCAGCTACCGCACACTACGCCTTGACTGAGTCAACAAACGCAGCACGAATACTAACTATTACTTATCTGAAATGACGGAGGGCTACGACAGTTTTTTTTTTAAGAAAACCTTTTGCGTAATGAACTTTATATCATTGTAGAATCAAATGATTTTAAAATGGAGTGTTTCTGAGGCTTTTCTAGTTTTGCTAAAGAAGTCACTCCCGGTGAAGGGATCGTCGGTCCTTTCCTCGTCGAATGAGGTGCTGGATATATCATATATATCACTGTGGAAAGCAGAAACTATAGAAGCAATCAAAAGACAAACCGAGAGTGTAGCATCTGCCAGTTATTGCTAAAGGAGTCACTCCCGGTGAAGGGATCTCGGTCCTTTCCTTATCGAATAAGGTGCGGGATATATCATATACATCACTGTGCAAAGCAAGAACTGTAGCTACATGTTTTATTTTGAAATTCGATTCTACAACATCTTTAGGTTTCTTTTATTTCATTAATCACATTAATGAAGTCCCATCATTTAAGTACCTAAACATCACAGATAAATACGACGTACACTTATGCCATCCGTATTCGCCTCGATGTCCCCTCGTGCACCGTTAGGTTAGGTAACTAACGGCAGCGCGGGGCACGGCTAGCGCGGGTGTAAAACATAAGTAACGCCTATATAATATATCATATATACTATATACTGTATCTATCACAGAACATCAAATGATCACATCACAGATATCGCAGCAGAAGAATCATATGAAATATTGGATATTCTAGGACGTCCGTGTCTTTAATACGAGCCAGTATAAAACACGGATTCCACGGTCGCGATGAATACCCAAACCCACACCCCTAGACCCCTACGAGAGCGACAAGCGACCCTACCAATTCTAGAGTTAGAAGACCCGGACTCGACTCCTCGAGTTGGTCTCCCACTGGACTCCAGAACCCGGTTACTTGTGCTCCCCTCCTTGGGTCTATCCTAGTGCGGAAAAGTAAATAATATACATCAACGGTGACAACTTCCGCAACCTGGAAGTGCCCCAATAAAAGAATATTACATACAAGTTTTTACATGAATGAAAATGGAAAAAACTCTCATCTCACATAAAAACCCCCGGCTATTCAAACACGACGATCCAATATAACATATCCAGCAACACATAACATCACATGTCATCAACGTAAGTAAACATGCGTATCCCAATTGTCGTTGACATATAGCAACGAAATCGGCGATATCACATATTACACTTACGGTCACAGAAAAGAAAGTGTAAAACTACAACAGTTGGAATCCGCAACCTGCATAGACATCGCATGCCTAATCAAATGAATTCCTTAGACATCGCATGCCTAACAATTATAAACCCCGCATTTTAGTCTCATTATCGAAAACTCTTTTCAATATCTAGTCGGGCAATTCAACAAGATTCCCGACATCCTGATCGAATGCTCGTCGCAAACTTTAGTAGACGGCCACACCCCGATACCGTCGACGAAATGCACCAAGGCGGAACACCGCTGCCGCGAGCACCCTAACGGATGCTTTCGGCGACGGGGTTCTCCTACAGTCACTTGGTCGGGGCTATGGGGCGAGGCTGTCTATTAAGTTTATCCAGCGAGTATCCGCGTACGCTACGTGATTGCGACGGACTTTTGATCGCATCAAAATTCCGTGGCAACCAATCGAGTGAGACTAAAGTGCTATGTTTATAACATCCATTCAGTTATCTCATAACTACTTGTGAATTCCAATTATTGTATCACATTCTGGATAAATAGAAAAAATGTTAAACTTTCCGATCGAACACCCAAGTTTTCCCGATACAGCTCAACACATGAAATAAGTCTAAAAACATTCAGTTCATGCCTCAGTACCAACGGTCCATCCATAGAAGGGTCAAGCCAACGCCTCACATGTGGCACGCCGTATTGCCCCAAACCCGAAGGTTCGAAGGGCAGTTCAAGACGGTCACATAATCGAGTTAAGATTTGTTGTCTTCTAGAGGGACCATCGTGTTACTTGCACTACTTAGAACGTTATTAAACCACGGAAAGATCCAACACTTGGAAATTTCCCGACAGGGGAAAAAGTGGGTATTTATATCCGGTCGAACTTTTTAACATATTCTAAAATCACCCGGAAAGACACATAGACAAAATCTGATAATCCGATCGAATCTACGAACTCCCAGTACAACCCAGAAAACTCAACTCTTGAGTTCATATTAAAAATTCCCAGGAAAACCAGCACTGAAACAAAGGAATTACTGTGCAAACTATAACTGAAGAAGAGACAAACCGGCCGCGGAACCGCCGCACGAGCCATGCTCGTGCTGCGTTTCCGCGGCTCTTTGGAGGAATCAAGCTCACGTGCTTCACAGTAATCCATTAAAAAGCCTGTTGATTTTTCTGCATATTTTTAATTGACAAAAATCCAAATTTTCAGAAAATTTCCAGAGAGCATTTTGAGTTAGGGTTTCGATGTCCGTTCGGATTTCAAACGTCGTCTACACTTCGCCTAAGGCTCTAGCTAGGCTCTGATACCACTGTAGGGTTCCTAGGCACTCCAATGAGGTCTCACAAGGCATCAACCATGCCAATTTCAAATTTTACGGTGCCGAGAAACCCTAGACTAGATCGTTAACTAGAATTTTAGGCGAAACAAGAAGCTAGTTAACAACTTAACTAAAGGGTAAACGGAAATACAACCTTTATAGATTCAGTTCTCCACCTCCATGGCTCCGCGATGAAGTCTCCTCGCTGCGATCATCGGATCCCGGGCTCTAGCGTCGGCTTCATCGGAGAAATGGACGGGCTAGGTCGTCGACTTCGATGCCGAAGATGATCTACGTCGAGGCAACACAAGATCAAGCTTCAACTTCACCAAGTCAAGAAACTTGTGAAGAAAACACCCTATACTACTTGGCAAGTGATAGAGGATGAAGAAATAGGAAGTGGGTTCACTTTAGAATTGGATTTCTCACTCTTTTCTTCAAGTTGCCATTGATGGAGGCAAGCTTCTTCATCTTGAAGAAGAAGAAGAAGAAGATAATATGATCAGTTTTTCAAAAAGAAAATAAAAAGAATACTTATCATATTTTCAACCATGGTTTAGTGTAGAGAACTAACTAAGGTTTAGTAGAATGGTTAGGTTTTGGAGATGAAGACAAAATGGTCACTTGGTCAAAGCTTCATGAAGCTTCAACAAGCTTCATGATTTAAAGAAACCATTTTGTTTTTCTTTTATCTTTTAATCAAAAAGAATAGATAAATAAATAAAATGAAATGAAACCCTAACCATTCACTAAACATGGTTTAAGTCTTTACACAAATCCAAGTTATGCATGTATCATCAAACATGATACAAACAAGTGCACAAAACTATATCATATATACAATGTGCACATGCGAGTGAGAAAATCAATCTTAAGTGAACCGATACTAGTTAATAGAAAGTAATATATCAAATATATAATTATGCATTAAATCAACACTTGATTTAACGACCCGGTCATATCGCATATAACCGACTAATATCAATAGTAACAACTTATCGAATCAACACTTGATCCGATAACCCGGCTATATCGCATATAACCGATCAATGTCACAAATCGCGAGAATCGAATACAGTATCACATACTTGTATTATTCTCGGTCCCGCACATATCTCATATGCGCTCCTCTTTCGTTTCGCTTGAGCCAGGAAACCTCTGTGTAGGACTCTAAAGACTCGTCAATACGCCGGCAGCAGGTGATGATCATATCAAACACTCACAAGCCGCAAGCGGTCTGCTAAACGTAACGGCCACCCGGGTATTGAGCGATCAGAAGATCGACGAGCAAGCCCGCTCACACTCCTGTGAATCCAACCAGTAACACTTACCGTACAGTCCGGTCTCGTCGTCTGATATGTCGCATATCTCACCTAGGGGTGGTAAACGTCAGACCCCAATAGCTCGATAAGTCGTGTCGATATGAGGTCTATAACAGTTCGAGAAACTACTGGTAACACTTATCAGTAAATCTCAGCAACCCTGGCCAGGGATTTCCGGTTATAGCCAATCGAACACAGTGCAACATCAACTCCCTATACCGAGAGAGACGAATCCCCTCCTATCGCTCATTGCCTCCATGTGATTCGGGACTGTACCCAAAAGCCACCGTTTTGCACGCCCTCTTGGACGTGGTAAGGTGGAAATCAAAGCACAGTGGGAATCACACAAGACTCTATGACGATCTCGGGTCTACAGACTAACCTGTACCGGTGTCACTAGAAAACTGCCATCTGACGTGAGGTATAATACCATCTGGGAGTTCTCAGCGAGTCCGTCCAGTGTACCCAGTCTCCACTGAGCACCCGTATATAATCTCTGATGTCAAACACCAATGGATATGGGATCATCCATCGCCCATCAATATGGGTCGAGAAGGTATATACTAGTCTACTCTGGTATATCGATGCCCCGTCTCGATACACCCACGACTAGGGACCTTGAAGGATGTACTTATGGACTACCATGTCCCCACTAGTATGATCCGCATCATAGTCCAGGTAGTCAAGTACACATCCTAAGGGCTTTACCAACATGTAACAGAGAGACAATCAGTATACACGTTAAGGTAAAGAGTAACCAGATAGCATACTATCATGTCGAGCAAGAAAGTCCTCCCTATATATGTCCAAGCATCCACTACAATATACATCCTATGTACAGTAATGGCCTCTAGGGCATACATATAACTAACAATAGTTTCGACATGATACTAGTGCGCTTGCTTTTATATGATAGCTTAGACATTGCATTTATTACTGTGATTTTCATGTATATTTATATATTCATTTGCCATGACATTATGGGCTAGTCCGGATTGCCGGAGCCCATTATTATGGAATTCATTGTTTATTTACAATCGTGATTTGAGATTTCGGACTTCTAAGAGATTTATGGTTTTGGAGAAACCGCAAGAATTTTATCAACTGATTATCATTTCTAACGATAAAATTGCGGTTTTCTCATGATATGATTTGAGATATGTCCACCATGAGTTTTCTCGGCTCTTGAGCGATATCATACACCCGATTCGAGGAGGAGGAGGAATCGTCTGTGGGTGCATGGTGGACCCGGTGCGGTATCCCAGGGAAAGATGGTCGCAGATGATAGCGTTGAGCCTGGCAGGGGAGCACCACCGACCGATGATTTTATTGTGACTCGACGGATATCCGAAGGATATCGATCAGAGTATGGGCCAGTCCGGATAGCCGGAGCCCTAGATACGGATATTTGATGATACAGGCCAGTCCGGATTGACGGAGCCTGAGATATTGAGACAGTGAGATATACATATATTTGTGTCGATGCTAGACACTGATTTTCGTTGATTTCATTGATGATACTGCGATTTTTATACATAAATCTCACCGAGATATGAAAACAGTTTTCTCATTTAGATGTATTCTATTTGCATGCATTCATACATCATATATATGATATGTTGCTACCTGAAGCACTGACACGAGCACTTGGTATTACACTTATGTATAGATGTTTACCCTTTCCATTTGATCATGCTTCAGGCCATATTATTTGAGTATATTACTGATCGTATGACCTAGGATTGAGTCATACATGCGATTTCTGCTCTGTGATGTTTCTATTCACGAGTTGGCAACTCACCCCCGTTGTTCCATAGTTTCTTGCAGGTTTTGTCGTACAAGTTTTTCTTGGCGGCTTTGCTGGCACACTGCTTCTTTCCGTGTGATTGCTTTGGTAGGTGAGTTCACTTGTATCGTGACCACCATTGTATTTTATTTATACTCGGTTGTATCTAGAAACTCCATCAACAAGACTTGTATTATTTATAGACTTAGAAGACCAGTGTATTATTATTTCGACCTTAGAGTCGCGTTTGTAATATTATGGTTTTCTTGATGATTTTGAGATTTATTTTGAGTTTTGATACTCGCCCTTCGGCGTTGTATATTATACTACTTGCGTGGTTGTGACTGCCAATTGGCGAAGAGCTAGCTCCCGCTTGGGGATGCCTTTATTCATATTATTCATGTTGTACCCCTTTTGGGGCCAGTATTTACAAAGGAAACTCTGCCGAAATTTTCAGAAAAGACTTGAGATTTTAAAAATGCATATTTCGGCTTATGTTATTAAAACCACTTACTTTAAAATAAGTTTTCTTCACTTCTTCCTTAAAATGGTTTAGATTTCTGTGATTTTTGGCTTACTTGAATTAGATGGGGTCCTGTAGACTTCATATGATTCAAGTGCCAGTCACGTGTCATTTCGGGTCGTCACAAAGTTGATATCAGAGCGCTAGGTTTACCTTGGTTCGAGTCTATGTTTGACTATGCCGAGTCTAGGGCATTTATATATATTCGGAACCTAAGCTTGACCTTACGGAACTTAGACTTGGCCGAGGGGGTATTAGACCCGAACTTTGGTCGCGTCGGTTGACCTTGGTTGATGGAGTAGGTGACTTAAGTAGTGTGACGTACTGCGGGTATGTTCCGCGGCATACTTACGATACGCTACTCCACTTAAGAAGCCTTAGGATGTACATTTCCTTACATAGTATTATATTCATTCCTATGATCTATCCTCATCATTATCGGTTTATGGTTTTGCTGCCACTATAATACGGGCAGAGAGAGAGAGCTGCGGCTAGAGTTGCGGTCAGCACGAGCTCGTCACGGACGAGGACTGACCGAGGAGTGATTCCAGGGACATACGATTGCATAGATGCGTCGTTTTATTGTGTTTTCGCGCCATGAGCATTTGATGAATCGTTTTTACAAATTTCTCGAACGTGCAGATCAGCACCAGAGGATTGGGGCCACTGTTAGAGGCCAGCCAGAATATGATGACCATCAATGCACCGATTATACTTGATGATTGAGTCACTGTTCAGCGTGCGGACGAATGAGCCTGTTGTTGTTGCGAATGAAAAGGTATCGCCCCAGATGTTTGAAGTTAATACCGCACGAGTTATACTTAGAGATTTGATAGAAGATCGCTACTCACCCAAAGAGGAATGACTAGGAGATGTGATTCATTTCCTACCCCGATGCGAGATCATCAGATTGATTGATTCAAGCTAGAAGAGACATCACGCAGGTACGTTGCGAGTCGAAGGAAAACGATCAAATGTCAGAAACCCATTTTTCCAAGTTTAAAGTATTCGGAAAAACATGCAAGTAATTCTATGAACCCTCTAGAAGAATGAAATTCTAACTCGATATAATGACCATGAGAACGCTTTGAAAACTTAGGGTCTGCAGCAGTTCCGCGGTGCCATTAAAGAGGCTTGGGTTTGCCCTTCTACGGCTGGTCCACAGGTACTGTGGCACATACTGGATATTATTAAACTGTACTCAAGATGTTAAGCTCTTGGGGGATTATGGAACTTTGACGAATCGATCGAAAAGTTCGACATCATTCGGATATCATGTGATGGGATACATTGCTTAGGAGACTCCAGATACGAGTATAGCCGTTGGAGAGCAGTCCATGCAGCCACGAAGAGACGAATCTGAATCAGTCAACATTAGAGAAAAGTGGAGTAAGAGGTTTGTATGAGATCTTGATGAGATGATCTTCCACTCCGCTGATATCAGAGATGTGATACTCATATAGAGGCGTTGTATACGGATATATCTTCCAGAAGGAGTCGTGACGATTATGCAGCCGTTTCGGAATAAGAAATAGAGTTAGTAAAGGACGATGACTTCCGGGAGTTCGGCAGAAACGAGATTTGGGAGAGACTTCGACAGAACCTTTCTGGAATACTATACGAGAAGACTTGGACCCAGGATCAGTCATATTACGCATACCCAATAAGCCAGAGTTCGACATCGTCGACGAGACATGTTACGAGTGGCCATGACAGTTGGCCAGAGATCTTTAGAGGATGTGCCAGAGCGGGACTGTTCCCGCCACCTTTGATTTCGGTATTTTGGGCGATTTATTTGCATGATTGAGATTTTGTGCACCACAGTTGCACCTGACTTCGATTTGATGTCATTCGAGATGTTGATTTTGATTTCATGCCTATGGTATGCATGTGATTTGACTTGTGCTTTCGGCATAGTTTTCAAGCACTTTTAGTATTTTGGTTCGATTTGTGCCCACTGATGCATATTGTTGTGAGATTATATACCGCGGTATACCTGATTGGGATTGAGGCTTGTTGTATACCGTCGATTTTGATTGTGATACTCGATATTTGTTTTCGTCCACCTTATGCACTTGAGTTGGATTTTACGCATACTTGATGCGCTTGATGCGATTTTGGTGCATGATTGTCAGAGATTTTCTTTGTCCTTAAATTTAAATTTACCGCAATCAAAATGGTGTCGCTTGGTAGCTAGCCGATTGAGTATGAGTCGATCCATAGGGAGAAGGTGTCCTTTTCTTTAAGTTCTAACGAGTTAAGTCCTAACTTTGGTAGGTTTTGTTTTAAGATCTAAGAATGAGAATAAATTGATATGAAGGCTTGCTAGGGTTAGAATTAGATTAGTTCGAAATAGAGATTCTTCTCTCTTCTTTCAATGCCCTATTTAAGAATATAGGTGTTAGGGTAATAGTCAACAACGGGGATTAGCACGACCAGGAAGAAACTTAGTTTCTTCCTTTTAGTCCTTATCCGTCCGTTCTTAGATCTTATCCCTAACCTCCGATTAATTCAACCACAACCAGTCTAACTAGGGAATCACCGCAATCATGTAGGATAGGGTGCCGTAGTGAGCGGATTATGGTTGATTTAAAGAGAGTCCTTAATTAAAATTATTTGGGGAAAGAAAGAAGTGAGAGAGATTTCCTTCTCTCAAACCATCCCTCTCCTATCCCTAACAAGTGAGGAATTACTAACTCATTAGGAAGATAATAATAAAATTCATTTTTTTATTTTAATATATGAACTAAATTGCAGATAATAAAAGAACAGATAAAAATTGCAGGAATTAAAATTCAGATAAAAAGAATGCGAGATAAAAAAAATTACTTTATTGATGACCTCTCAACAATGCATTACACTTGGAATTAAAATTTAGATCTAAGAATTAAAAAGAGTAAAAACTAAAGAGAGTCGTCCTCCAAAAGAGGCACCCTCAAAGAGGCACAAAAACTATAGAGAGGCATGCCTTCATTTGGCTTTCAACTCTCCTATTTATAGATAGGAAAAACCCTAGGTTACATTTTGATCCACACATGAATTTAAAAAACTACCCTAAGAAAACCGGGTCAAAGCACCGATACCTCCACCGACACGTGCACCACACGGCCGCGGTTCCGTGGCAGAAAGGCCTATTTGGCCGCAGTTCCGCGGCCATTTAGTGAGATCTTTGGCTCAATTCTTCAGGGTTGCTTCATGTTGCTTTTACCTTCTGTTTTCTTCACTTGGTTCCTCAGAATCTCTTCTATTTTCTTCCAGATTTCCAATTGTGCAGAATGATGTGGACTTTTGCCTTGAGCTTCGCGTTGAAGTCTTGAATCTTGTGCTGCCCTTGTGCTTTGTGCATTGAACTGTCTAATGATTTTCATTTGTTCCTTGAACTGGTAGGCGACATCATACGGATTCATCTATTGTTGGTCGTAGTCTCACATTTGTAGCGACTTTTCATGAATTTCACTGTAACGATCTGAGAACATGTAACCTACAACTATTTAGCAGACATGGATCAAAAGCACCTATTTATATGTAATGTAATTAAGAATGGGCGATATAATAATGCAAAATTCTGATATGAACAAATACCCCCAAACTTATCTTTTGCTCGTCCGAACAAAGCCAATTTTATTTTCAAAAATTACTAACCTCACTTTCGCAAGGAACGCGATTGCACTGAGCTCGTGCAACAAGCCTTTAAACTTCTAGGTGTCCCTAGTAGGAGGAGTGTTGTCTCCTGAGGGTTTTCAGCAGATACTACCCACAAAATCCAATCAATTAGGCCATTGACTCTAATTCTTCAATTCGGTATTCTAGCAAGAAAATCTTCAACTTAGAAATCATCAACCCGTATTTTTCACACTTCCTTTTCATTTAACTTAAGATCATATACGTTTTGCAATTTTATAAAGCTTTCAGCATCTCCTAAATTGTCCTTCTAAGGTGCAATCTTAACTCAGGAATTTTTATCATTTCTACTGAAGATATAAGCCCTATCTTTTATTCCTATCTCTCCTCCAAACTTCAATTATATACCCCTACGTGTGTGTAATTATCACCCCTACACTTGGAAATTCAATTCAAGCTATCATACTCTTATCCATTTTCCAAAATAGTTTTAGTTGGTGAACTTTAGATGAAATTGCTTACATATCCTTCATGCGACCGTTAATACTTCTTGAGGTACTAAACGACCGATTACAAAATGTGCTTGCGCATTTAGGCATAATTCCTCATCTTTCAATACCTAAGGCTTAGCGGTGACTCCCAAAACAGTTGGTCTAAGGCACTAGGTGATAAAGCACCATCGCTATATTTTTTTATTTATACTGCCTTAAGTAATTACAAAACCAGTGTTCATTTTTTTATTTATCTCTTTATTCACCACTTATACTTTTATTTTATTTTCCTTCATACTAAGGATTTTAGACAAGAGCATTTCAAGGTATCCTCTACTATTCCAAGTTTCAAGATGTGTGTGAGCGCGTAACGTAGGGTATATTTTTTTAGAATTTGGACATAAGGTTCAGAATTAATTTTCAGACTTACACTTCAAATAAAAATTTCAATACTCTTCCCTTATTTTGACTTAGCCCAAGAACTGAACTCAAAATTTGCCTATATCTAAATAAACTGCAAGGACATATATTTTCTATAATTAAACTTTAAGGTTATTTTTAGGGTTTTTAATTTACCAAGTTTAGGATCTATTTTTTCCTAACGAGTCAACCGTCATGTTGAACTTGAGTCAAATATGGCCAAAATTGAACTTTTCAATTTTTATAATTTTTAAAAATTTTAAAATTTTTATTGTTTTTTTTATATAAGTATGCAAATGCAAAATATACAAATGAATGCGAAGGAAGAAAGCTTACCGAGCACACCCCCAAACTTAAACTTGACAGTGCCCTCACTGTCAGGCTACACCAAGAGGGTCAAAATTGTCGGCACTCACCTGTTTGTTTATTTATTTATTTTTTAAATTATTATTAACAAAAAAAACAAAATATATATACACAAAAAGGTCCCCCCCCCAACTTAAGTGAGACAGTGTTTCCACTGTTGCCATTTTTAAAAATCTCATAAACTTATAGACTTGGGAGGAAAAATTTATTAACGGGGACATGAAATATGATCGTGAAAATCTCCCCCAAACTTATTTTTGGCTTACCACTTTGAGTTAGAAAAAATTATTTTCAAGAGCCAAATTATACCCCCCCCTAAACTTAAGTTAAACAATGCTAAGCTTTTAAAGAGGGGGGTCAAAGTTATCGGTCAATGCCACGCTTTGCAGAGACCAAAAGTCAACACCAACCATTCGAAGAATTTATCAGTGAAACGCATCGGTTGGTGGAAGAACATGTTGTATAGAGCCAGGAAGAAGTGGGGAAGAGATAAGTGGTGTAAAAGAAAAGGCTTACGTCTCGATTTGTAGAGACGAAACAATGATGGTGAACGGAAAAGAGAATGTGGATGATTAGGAATGGGAAGAATGGTCACATTCTCGTAAGGAATAAGAAGAAATGGTAGTGGTTCAACTTCTTCAGGTGGAGGTTGATTAATCATAAAATCTGTGTCTTTTAGGAATGCGAGTTCGTCAGCGAAAATATCTTCGAAACTTTCACCGATGGTCCGATTGAACGTTTCAATGTCAATAAGTGTCGCGCCAGAATTCAACACACTAGATTTTTCAAAAATTACGGAGGTAGGAGACTCATAAGGCTCATCTACCTTATTCTCAAAAGAGTTTAAATCAAGTTGTTTTTATAGAATTATTGAACTCAAAATATTGGATTGTGATTCATTAACACTCACTATCATTAAAGGAAAATTAGAAGAAGAACTAGAGAAAGTGGGAGAAAGAAGTGGAATACGAACTTGAGGGTGGGAATGAAGTGTATAAATTAGCACAATTTGTAATGACTGATGTGTAAAAAGCGATTGTGCTAATCTATCAACCCACTGAGAAATGAGGTCAAATCCCTCAAGAGTCGTGAGAAAACATGGGTACGTCGAACTTGGTAAACCAGACATTGAAAATGAAAGTGTAACGGTTTCTTGCAAAGTCGGAGCGAGGATGGAGGGAAATGATCGAGGAAGCGTATCGGTTAAAGGTTCTGGAGGGTGTGCGCAGTCAATGAAAGGGATAGAATGAATTGGAAAATACGACTCCTCAAGTAAAACTTCTTCATACTCAATAATTTCCTCAACACTCTCCTCAAAATTTAGCTTAACCATGCAATTCTCATCAAAACCAAGACGCATATGAAGTTCGGGAGAAACATTTAATGACTCGGGATGATGAATTGGATAGAAAAATTCAGTCAAATCTGTGGGTTCATCATCCAAAATATTCCCAGCGTCAATATCCTTAATCAAGTGAAAATCAATTTTTTTAGACACCTCATCAAAAGCATGGATATTAATCAATTCAGGTTCTAGAGTGGAGGTATAGAGGTCAAAGGGATTGGTGATGGTTTCACTTGAAAGGGACCCTTCACAATTAGGTAAATCAAACACTACAAAGTCGCACAACCCATTAAACGTTTTATCTTCAACTGGTGAATCATTTGGAACACTTGATAGACATTCAAATCCGGAATTGTGGGATTCAATTGGGGATGGGTAGGTTTGATTTGGAAGGGTGTACAGCTCACTCTCACCACTCAAATTCTCAATCTGTCCAACCGCCTCATCATAAATTAGGAAATGTGGAGCTAGTTAGAAACTAGCTACCGGGTCACTAGGTTGTATGAGGGCGGCCATGGACGCATTCGAATCTATCATCTGTTGGCATGACTCTACCCTAAAGTCTTCGAACGCCTGTTCCAAACTAGACATGGGTTGTGAAAAAGTTTCAGTATAAGATTCAAAGTTGTTTGGATACTGGAAACTCCCAAATGGCTGTGTAAAAGTAATGTCTAGGAAAGGTGCGAAAGTCGGGTAGGACTGGTAGGAATTGAATGGTTGGACATGGGTAGGATCAACATACGAATAAGAAGCTGAATGGAATTGTTGATCCAAAGAATTCGCAGTGGTGAAAGGAGTGAAAGATCGGTTATGAGATTGTTCAATATGTTCAGCAATAAACATAGGTTTTGGAGTTACAACAGGACTCGAAAAAGGAGTATCAACATAAGAAGGAGGTGAAGATTGAAATGGTTGATACAAGGTGGATTGCGGAGTCCAATTGGTTGTCCTAGACGCGTCTATCCGATCTTTCAAAGAAATTTTGGGCATGGAGGGGTCGTTCGAAATTCGACCAAAACAAGAACCGTAGGAAGTAATGTCTGGTTGTGGGTACCAAAGTTCGGCAAGAGTTTTACGAGGTGGGGTACCCATGATGTGATGAGAGAAAGGAGAAGAAAAAAGAATGTGATTTATTTTTTTTAATTTTATTTTTTAATATTTTTAAAAAAAATTGTTTGTTTTTGGAGTTTTTGAAATTTTTGAAAGTGTTTTTTTATAGAAAGAGTTTTTGCAAGAATGTGTACGGACTTACGGCAAAATTTCAAACAATCACAGTTTAAAACATGCACAATCAAACCTAGAGCTATGGTCTTCTAAGTCAACTAGACTGCTCCTAACTGTTCCAAAGTGACAAGTTGTGAGATATCCCTCAAATCGCCTCTTCACCACCAATTGTAGCCAGGTAAGCACAAATGAAGAAAGGAGGGTTCCGCTCACGAATCACCGTGAGATGGGCCTTTTAAAGTTACCTTTCTCACTTGTCTAGCCTAGGCACCACAAAGTCAGGTTTAGATAAACGACTAAATGCCCACAACCTTCCTCTGTCCTAATGAGCACGACAGTCCTTAGTTGGCTGAGTCTAGATATTTTTTAATTTAGCTCAAGGGCGATGCATATGCTTTTTAGTGATTTTGGGGGTCTTAGGAAGGGTAATGAAATCCTCACCCAATCATGATTGGTGTTATAGACCCATAGATTCCGTATTAATTATGCAAAGCAGTTAACACACCAAAAATATAAAACACTTGCAATTTTTTTTTATTTGGCAGCGCAAATCCTGCACAAAAACAATTTATTGGATAGGGGGAAAGAGAATTTGTGCAAAGAACCCTGGAAGAATTTTTTTTCAATGGAGTATAGAGGAGAGGAGAGGAGAAATGAGATACTCACAGAGAATTTTGGGTTGCTGATGTCACCCTTTGACCGCGGTTCCGCGGTCAAACTGTCGATTATGCCACGGTTCCGCGGCTGTTCAGACGTTTGACTGCTTCAAAATTGTTCCCTGTGCTGAGTTTGTTTTCCTCTTTCTGTCTAGATCTCCTGAATATTGATTTGTTCAGTGAATTTGCTCTAGATCTGAAACAGAGTTTGCTCCAAGCCTGCACACTTGCACAAAAACCTTTCAAAAATAATAAGATGATTTTTATTTTTATTTTTTGTTTTAAAATTTTTTAATTTTAAAATTTTTTATACCCGAAATTAAACAAAGAAAGAGACTACCGTCTCCCCGGCAACGGTGCCATTTGATTTTCAGAGATTTTCTGTGTCCTTAAATTTAAATTTACCGCAATCAAAACGGTGTCGCTTGGTAGCTAGCCGATTGAGTACGAGTCGATCCACAGGGAGAAGGTGTCCTTTTCTTTAAGTTCTAACGAGTTAAGTCCTAACTTTGGTATATTTTGTTTTAAGATCTAAGAATGAGAATAAATTGATATGAAGGCTTGTTAGGGTTAGGATTAGGTTAGTTCGAAATAGGGATTCTTCTCACTTCATTCAATGCCCTATTTAAGAATATAGGTGTTCGGGTAATAGTCAACAATGGGGATTAGCACGACCAGGAAGAAACTTAGTTTCTTCCTTTTGGTCCTTGTCCGTCCGTTCTTGGCTCTTATCCCTAACCTCCAGTTAATTCAAGCACAACCGGTCTAACTAGGGAATCACCACTATCATGTAGGATAGGGTGCCCTAGTGAGCGGATTATGGTTGATTTAAAGAGAGTCCTTAATTAAAATTATTTGGGCAAAGAAAGGAGTGAGAGAGATTTCCTTCTCTCAAACCATCCCTCTCCTATACCTCTCCTATACCTAACAAGTGAGGAATTACTAACTCATTAGGAAGATAACAATAAAATTCATTTTTTTATTTTAATAGATGAACTAAATTGCAGATAATAAAAGAACAGATAAAAAATTGCAGGAATTAATATTCAGATAAAAAGAATGCGAGATAAAAAAATAAAACTTACTTTATTGATGACCTCTCAACAATGCATTACACTTGGAATTAAAATTTAGATCTAAGAATTAAAAATAGTGAAAACTAAAGAGAGGCATCCTCCAAAAGAGGCACCCTCAAAGAGGCACAAAAACCAAAGAGAGGCATGCCTTCAATTGGCTTTCATCTCTCCTATAGATAGGAAAAACCCTAGGTTACATTTTGATCGACACATGAATTTACAAAACTACCCTAAGAAAACCGGGTCAAAGCACCGATACCTCCACCGGCACGTGCACCATACGGCCGCTGTTCCGCGGCAGAAAGGCCTGTTTGGCCGCGGTTCCGCGGCCATTTAGTGAGATCTTGGGCTCAATTCTTCAGGGTTGCTTCATGTTACTTTTACCTTCTGTTTTCTTTACTTGGTTCCTCAGAATCTCTTCTATTTTCTTCCAGATTTCCAACAGTGCAGAATGATGTGGACTTTTCCCTTGAGCTTCGCATTGAAGTATTGAATCTTATGCTGCCCTTGTGCTTTGCGCATTGAACTGTCTAATAATTTTCATTTGTTCCTTGAACTGGTAGGCGGTATCATACGGATTCATCTATTGTTGGTCGTAGTCTCACATTTGTAGAAACTTTTCATGAATTTCACTGTAACGATCTGAGAACCTGTAACCTGCAACTATTTAGCAGACATGGATCAAAAGCACCTATTTATATGTAATGTGATTAAGAATGGGCGATATAATAATGCAAAATTCTGATATGAACAGTGCACACCAGGTGCACTAAATCGAGATTCTTCGTGCATATCAGATGCACTGATATTGCTGTCAGGCACACCCGTTGCCTTTGACAGGTGTTTCATGCACACCCGTTGCACTTAGATTTTGTTTCTGTGCACATGTATAGCACATTCATGAATTTTGATTTCCGTACGCAGCAGACGCGCGTGGCATTCTTATACTCATTTGAGATTGGCTTTTTGGAGCAGTATGTTTTACGATATTTACTATTTATTTTAGTACTGAGCTGGACTAGTCAGAGGACAGTACCTGAACATATTTTTGCATGCGTCGATGGTTATCGAAGGGATTTCCAAAAAGGAGCTATAGTCTTAGTATTTAGCTACGTGTCCGAGATGACACGAGACATTTAAGGAAACCCTTCTAAAGCATTTTTCAAACGGCGGGACGTGTATGTTAAAAAAGGGTATATATATATAGTTATTTTCTTACAATAGACGTCTGCCACTGTGCAGTGATACGTGCATCGCACAACGACTTGAAAAGGTTTGGCATGCATTTCTTTCAGATGTTTTAATGATGTTTACATGTATAGTTTGATGTGTATCATGTTGGTTTCGTATTGGATTTTTACGTTGGTGTCTTCACCATGACTTCGATCATTTCGGGATGCTTGACGAAGTTTTTATTTTGGTTTATATACTCGTTTTTCATGCGCATGCAATGCGTTACGATGTGATTTATGTATTTATGATTTCGGAGCACCGATGACTTGACCTTTTTACTGAAATGTTTTAGTATTTGAGAGGTTAGAATTTAAATTCGGGGACCGAATTTCTTTAAGGGGGGAGATTGTAACATTTCAGAAAAATAAAATATTAGTTTTGGGAAATTAAATAATTAAAATAATAAATATTATGAATATTTTAATAATGCGCTATAATTAAATACCGATAAATTGGGAAATATTTGGAAAATTGTAGGAATTACGGAAATGAGGGTGTTTTATACGATTTAAGCAAATTATAATTCTTATGGTTAATTATATTCCATTTTAACGCTTATCGCGATTAAATATCACTAATCGTGCATTAAGCTTGTTTTGTGCATGTGACATGCACCAACTCATTTTTCACATTTGCTACATTTTCCTACCATGGCTTTTTCCTTTTCTTCATGCTTGGTTTTTGAATTTTGGTTAATAGAAAAGGAAAATGAAACAAAAGAAAAGAAAAGAAAAGAAAAGGTTTGAATAATGGGTATGGGCAAGAGAGAGAGAGAGATGAGGGGTCAACCATGGTCTTGGCTTCTTGTTTCATTCATCATCCTCATCTTTCCTCTCCTCTCCTCACCATGGAAGCCCACTCCCTCCTCTTCCTCTTCATCCTCACAAACAACCCCAAAACCACATCAAAACTCCATCTCCCATTCATTAAAAACATGCACAAGCTCATCACAAGCACTTTGGACCAAGAAAAATCGGATTTTGAGTACTTGGGGCAACTCAAGAAAATTCTTGAGTTGCCAAATGAGGTACTTTCTTTACCATTAGCATAGTATTTCATTCAATTTAGTATCCATGCATGTTTAGAAATGATTAAGTGATGTTTAGTGAGGTTTGAAAATTCCAAGTTAGGGTTTTGAGGAGTTCTTGAATTGAGATATTGTAATGGAGCTTAGTAGTGACCTCAAACCCCATGTGGTGATTGTATATTGAGCTAAACCATAGACTTAAACCCCATAACCCAAACCTAGAAACCCCGATATTGTATTTTGTAGACTTTGGTGATGGTATATTGACATCTGCTATGACCCGGGGCACCTGAAAATTTTATAGCGATTACTGGGAGTCGTGCAGGAAACCTGGAGTATACCCTAAAGACCCCAGCCCCTATACCTTCACTGTGGCTGCAATTTTAATCTATCTGGCCGCAATTTGAGTCCAGGGTGGGGATTTTGGGATTCGTGCTTGGTCCAGGGCTTTATTTCCAGTAAAATAGACCCTCCATGTGTGCAAAATTGGCTAATTTCACCTAGGGTTAAATCTGGAAGTGTTTTACATAGTTTCTGATTTTGTTTTGCGGCTTTTAATGAATTGGAATTTGGTATTTGTTATTGTGTTCCGTCGTGTGGCGTTTGAACGTCAACAACGAGGGTTATGTGGTAGTGTCTTGCATGCGAGACCACAGGTTTTAACCTATGTGTGATACGCGTGCCGATTTGGTTTTCGTGCTTGATTTCTATTTACGATATCATGTGATATATATGTAGGTACCCCCTCACGTGGACTTCGGACGATGAAGAAGAGGATGGCCACATCGACTTCGGCAAGTAAGGATCAAGGTGAGTAGATATATATCTACGGGAGAAGTCGGGTGGATGGCGTATAGCACCCCCGCAGTTCGTAGTGTGACCTATGATATATTAAAGTTATATATGATCATTTGTTTGTGAAACTTGGATAGTTAGCAAGTAGGATCTTAGAAGATCATGGGTTAATGTAGTATAATTGGTTGATAGTGTCGATAGTTAGTTTTAGTCGCGAACCCTAGAATAAGGTTTACACACACACACACACACACACGCATACATTTTATTTTACTTGTGCGTATATGGGGAGATATATATATATATATATATATATACATATATGTTTGTGAGTATGTTTGTGTATATATATATGTATGTATGTATGTATACATATACATGGATAATGAGGATAGTACATGGTACTTGGAGACGGGTCGATGAGATTCGGTATGGTGCCACGAGATCGGTGATATGTTTTGGTTCGTATTATGAGATACGACATGTTATTATAGCGGGTCTTTAGGCGGTGTGTTTTCGCGCCTCAATAGTATCACATACGACACAATATATAATATAATATGACATCCTCGAGTCAAGAGTGAGGATCTATCATCATAATTATAGCTCGTACGGTAAATCCATCGTACTGCATCCCAAATCTGGGTACTGGTCAAATATCACATTTATTTCTTTATTCATCTGGTATCCTTATCATCATATCCTGTATTAGGGGTACTGATCTAAAGTCTAGTACATACTGATACCATCTATATATTTTTGCATGGTTGTATATGATCATATCCTTAGTACATACTGGTCATATGTGATCATATCCTTATCATCATATATGTAGATGGTATCAGCATGTACTAGACTTTAGATCAGTACCCCTAATACAGGATATGATGATAAGTATACCAGATGAATAAAGAAATAAATGTGATATTTGACCAGTACCCAGATTTGGGATGCCGTACGATGGATTTACCGTACGAGCTATAATTATGATGATAGATCCGCACTCTTGACTCGAGGATGTCATATTATATTATATATTGTATCGTATGTGATACTATTGAGGCGGGATCACCGACTATATATATATATATATATATATATATATATATATATATATATATCGACTCAGACTTAGGTGGTTTTCCTTACCCTTTTCGACTAGTCTGTTAGTTTAGACCTGTATTGTACTTAGTAGATGTTAGACTGGGCTCGAGTCATACTTATTTCCAAAACTAACGAATCGTGAGTATTTTAAAGACATGCCAAGGGGTACTACGGATATTTCAAAGGACATACCTTTTCTTAAAAACACCATAGCCCTATTTTCTAAACATCACGATTCGTGTTATTTCAAATGCCCAAACAGTATGACTCGATTATATAAATGTATATTCTTTATTGCTGCGTTTACCATTCATTTTCCGCATATTCTTATTATTCGCATCGCATTGCATTGCATGCTTATTTGTGTTATCGTAATTATTATGAAACCCATGCTCTCAGGACACCAGCATCATTACCGATGATGCGTATGCTCCACATACACCTGCTTGCCGGCTGACACACATCATCATCGGAAATTTCTATATCGCGTACACATTAGAAAACACTATTCATTAGTATAAATTGTTAGCTGGTAGTTTCGACATGATACTAGTGCGCTTGTTTTTATATGATAGCTTAGACGTTGCATTTATTACTGTGATTTTCATGTATATTTATATATTCATTTGCCATGACATTATGGGCTAGTCCGGATTGCCGGAGCCCATTATTATGGAATTCATTGTTTATTTACAATCGTGATTTGAGATATCGGACTTCTAAGAGATTTATGGTTTTGGAGAAACCGCAAGAATTTTATAAACCAATTATCATTTCTAAAGATAAAATTGCGGTTTTCTCATGATATAATTTGAGATATGTCCACCATGAGTTTTCTCGGCTCTTGAGCGATATCATACACCCGATTCGAGGAGGAGGAGGAACCTTCTGTGGGTGCATGGTGGACCCGGTGCGGTACCCCAGGGCAAGATGGCCGCAGATGATAGCATTGAGCATGGCAGGGGAGCACCACCGACCGGTGATTTTATTGTGACTCGACGGATATCCGAAGGATACCGATCGGAGTATGGGCCAGTCCGGATAGCCGGAGCCCTAGATACGGATATTTGATGATACAGGCCAGTCCGGATTGCTGGAGCCTGAAATATTGAGACAGTGAGATATACATATATTTGTGTCGATGCAAGACACTGATTTCCGTTGATTTCATTGATGATACTGCGATTTTTATACATAAATCTCACTAGGATAAGAAAACAATTTTCTCATTTAGATGTAATCTGTTTTCATGCATTCATACATCATATATATGATATGTTGCTACCTGAGCCACTGACACGAACACTTGGTATTGCACTTATGTATAGATGTTTTCCCTTGCCATTTTATCACGCTTCAGGCCATATTATTTGATGATATCACTGATCGTATGACCTAGGATTGAGTCATACATACGATTTCTGCTCTGTGATGTTTCTACTCACGAGTTGGCAACTCACCCCCGTTGTGCCACAGTTTCTTGCAGGTTTTTCCGTACAGGTTTTTCTTGGCGGCTTTGCTGGCACACTGCTTCTTTCCGGGTGATTGCTTTGGTAGGTGGGTTCACTTGTATCGTGACCACCATTGTATTTTATTTATACTCAGTTGTATCTAGAAATTCCATCAACCAGACTTGTATTATTTATAGACATAAAAGACCAGTGTATTATTATTTCGACCTTAGAGTCGCGTTTGTATTATTATGGTTTTCTTAATGATTTTGAGATTTATTTTGAGTTTTGATCCTCGCCCTTCGGCGTTGTATATTATATTGCTTGCATGGTTGTGACCGCCAATTGGTGAAGAGTTAGCTCCCGCTTGGGGATGCCTTTTTTCATATTATTCATGTTGTACCCCTTTTAGGGCCAGTATTTACAAAGGAAACTCTGCCGAAATTTTCAGAAAAGACTTGAGATTTTAAAAATGCTTACTTCGGCTTATGTTATTAAAACCACTTGCTTTAAAATAAGTTTTCTTCACTTCTTCCTTAAAATGGTTTAGATTTCTGGGATTTTTGGCTTACTTGGATTAGATGGGGTCTTATAGACTTCATATGATTCAAGTGTCAGTCATGTGCCATTTCGGGTCGTGACAATAGGAAAGGAGGAACAACACCCTATTGGATATATTTTGTTCCATGATGAGTAATGCTGAGTTATCGCGATCCTTCCGAAGTTATGCACTAGAATCTGCTGCATATCTTTTGAATAAGGTTCCTACCAAGACCGTGCCTACCGCACCATATCAGATGTGGAGTGGGAAGAAACCCTATCTTCAGTATATGAAGATATAGAGATATCCAGCTTTTGTAAAAAAGAAGTATACGGACAAGTTCGAGGCACGCTCAGTACTATGTAGGTTTGTGGGATACCCAAAGAACTCCAGGGGTTATTTTTTCTATTACGCAGAGGAATAAAAGGTTTTTGTTCCTCGTCATGCTCAGTTTTTAGAAAATCAATTTTTTGTGAAAAGAAATAGTGGGAGCGCAATAGAACTGGAAGAAATTCCAGAACCACAAACTATTACTGAAAGTATGGTAGATCCAGAGGTTTCAAAAGAACCAGACATCCCTACACCAATCCGCAGGACTATTAGGCAGTCTCAACCGCCCGAGGGATACTACAGTTCTCTCATAGACGGGGATCGAGAGGATTGCATCATTGATAATGATGAGCCAACTAGCTTCCAACAAAATATTTAGAGCGTTGACTCGGTAAAATGGCTGAATGCAATGCGGACCAAAATGGAGTCCATGTACACCAACAAAGTATGCACTTTTAACATTGCTCCAGAAGGGGTAAAACCCGTAGGCTGCAATGGATCTTCAGAAAAAAGATTGGTGTCGATGGATAGATTGAAACCTATAAGTCTAGACTTGTTGCAAAAGGTTTCGTCAAAGACCTAGTTTTGACCATGATGAAACCTTTTCTCCAGTGTCTATGCCCAAATCCATTCGGATCCTTCTTGCCATTGCTGCCTTCCAAGATTTTGAGATCTGGCAGATGGACGTAGAGACGGCTTTTCTAAATGGTGATTTGGAAGAGTGCGTCTATATGGATCAGCCTGAGGGTTTCAATCAGAGTGGGAGCAGCGGGACAGTGTGCAAGTTGCTTAAGTCCATTTATGGACTAAAGCAGGCATCGCGGAGTTGAAACATCTGTTTTTATTGAGACAGACAAAGAATTCGACTTTATCAAAAATCCAGATGAACCACGCATTTATAGTAAGATTGTAGCAAGAACTGTGGAATTCCTCGTTGAGTACGTGGATGACATTCTCTTGATAAGAAATGACATTCCTATGCTACAATCAGTCAAAGGATTCTTGTCACAGAGGTTCTCCATGAAAGACCTGGGTGATACCAAATACAATCTGGGGATCCAGATCTATCGTGATAGGTCAAAAAGGATGGTGGTACTTTCACAGTCAAGGTACAACAACACCATACTGAAAATATTTAGTATGGATGATTCTAAGCGTGGTAGTCTACCGGCTTGTCACGGAATCACCCTCTCCAAAGAGATGTCTCCTAAGACTGATTTGGAAAGGGCTCGCATCACATCTATACCCTACGCTTCTGCGGTAGGCACTATATTGTATGTGATGTTGTGTATCAGACCAGTTGTTGCTTACGCACTCAGCTTGGTAAGCCGGTATCAGTCAAACCTAGGGGAGAAGCACTGGATAGCAGTAAAGAACGTTCTTAAAGTACATGAGAAGGAATAAGGAGATGTTCTTGGTGTATGGAGGAAAATAGCTCCAGATCGAGGCATTTGCTGACTCCAGCTTCCAGAGTGATAAGAATGACTCCAACTCCATGTTGGGTTATGGCTTTACCCTCAGTGCAGGAGCGGTCTGTTAGAAGAGCTCCAAGAAGGACACCGTTGCAGACTCGACGATGGAAACGGAGTAGTTCACTGCATGAGACGCCGCATATGAGGCAGTCTGGATGAGAAAGTTTTTATTGAACTTCAGGTGGTTCCTTCCATTTGTTGGTCCAATACTTTAGTATTGTGACAACAACGGCGCTATAACTTTAGGGAAGGAACCCAGGTCCCATCAGAGATCCATACATATCTTAAGGCGGCACCACCTGATCAGGGAGATCGTTGATCCCTAGGAGATCGAGGTGAGGAGAGTAGATACGGAGAACAACACTGCAGATCTACTCACAGAGGCCATCCCTCAGACAGTGTTCGAGAGGCTATTCGAGATCTTCGGTCTGCGATATGCCAGTATATGGCCTTAGTGCAAGTGGGAGATTGTTAGTGATATATGCCCTAGAGGCCATTATTATATCATACTGGATTGTATATTACTTAATGGGAGCTTGGGATATACACGGATATAGTAACAGTCTTGCTCGAAATGGTAGTATGCTACCTGGTTTGTTTCTACCTCAATATGTGCATGCGTTTTCTTAGCATATCGCTTATACATATTGGTTGAGCCATTAGGATCTTTGCTTGATTACCAGCGTTCTGATGGCAGTCACACTAGTGGGGGCTGGGTAATCTGTAAGCATATCCTATACAGGTCCCTAGTCGTAGGATTATCGAGACGGGGCATCGATACTCCAGAGTAGACTAGTGTATATGCTTCTCATCCTAGCAGGGGAGATGGTCTGGTCCTACAGCCATCGGTATGTCGTACTGGAGATAGTATGCAGGTGCTCATTAGGTTATAAGCACACTGGACAGGACTCGTCGGGAAATGTTGGTGGGTATTATACCTATCGTCGGGTAGCAATTCCCAGGTGACATGAGTACAGCTTAGTCCGTCGACTTGACACTGCTACTTCGTCTCGAGTGTGTTCTCACCGTACTTTGATTACTACCCTACCACGGCTCAAAGGAGTCGTGCAAACAGGTAGTAGTTGGGTGCACTCCCGAAGTGCTTGGAGGCAGTAGCAGTTAGATAGGATTCGTCTATCCCGGTATTAGGGGTTGATATGTGCTGTGTTCGGAAGGCTATTACACAAAGTCTTTGGCCAAGTCAAGCGAGATTTACTGGTAGGTACTCCAGTAGTTTCTCAGGGTGTTTTAGGCTACTCTCCGACACGACTTATTGCGCTATTAGGGGTCTGATGATTACCACCCCTAGGCCCGATATGCGATACTCTTAGATGAACAGACCGGACTATACGGAGATTGTCACATACAGGCTCAGTAGGAGTTTGGATGAGTTATCTCATCGGCCTTCTCATCGATAAATACCTGGGTAGCCGTTACGTGCAGCTAGTACCGCTTGCGGCTTGTGGTTAAACCCACTGCCAACGTACTGTCGAGCCTTTAGAGTCCTACATAGAGAGTTTCCCTGCACCAAGCAAAAGGTGTAGAGACCGTATGGTTTTATGGCAGGGCTTCGATCACTTACGTGTACTTGTGCACGTATAATGATCGGGCGGATAATACTAAAGGGCTTTAGTTGAAGCCGGATCCTAGTATTATATTGATGGATTATTTTCGTCTCTTTGTATTCGTATTCTTCGGAATGCGGATGCGGGTATGTATATACGGATGAGGGGCGTTCTTGTAATTCTTGCGGGAAAGCTTCTAGAAGAGATACCTCATTTAGGGTTTGATTTCTTTTATGAATTAAACTTAAATGAGATGAAGAAATGAGGTGGAGATATTTGTTGGATGGCTATGAGTCATCACTTGACAAAATAGATATTTTGTGAACCATAGATATTTTTGCCGATATATTTATCTCAACAATAATTCATTTGGTTCAACTATTCATCACAAATGAAAACTCATTCTCTTTCCAAGCTCATCTCCACTCTCAATTTCTTCAAATCTCCTTATTCTTCCTCATAACCCTAAAAGCTCTCATGTGTTGAGAATCCTAAGGTTTCAAGAGACAAAGCAATTCATCTTCTCACTCTACACCACCTAGGCCCTCTAGTTTAGAGAACTAGAAGCCATAGTTACCTCGGATTTGAGGTAGGAGCTCGGACTATAGACTCTCGGGTGGATCATCTTTGACTCGAGGAGGCCGTCGAGGTTGCTTTGATCCGTTTTGTTCCTCGGAGCCTATAATGACAAGAAGGATAGCGAGAAGACTTGAAGGACACGATAATATGAGGTATAACATTCATCCGAGTAGTTAAACCTCAAGTAGTTTGCTAGCTAGGGTTTTTGATCGATCCTTGGTTCAAGTCGGCGTTGCGAAGTCCGTAAAAATCATTTTTTGCAATTTCCGCCTCCCCGCGAACACGCGGGTGCACGACATCGACTTACAGCAATTACATGAGTGACCCCAATCATGTACTTAACCACTCAGAGCTTACCGTACAGAATAATCCGACTTGCGAGTAGAAGCCAGTTGAGATACTATATTGGAAAGAAAAAAACGTTATGGAACAAGGTGGTTAAGCTGGTCCGAGTCACGTGGAGGAGGGATTCACCCAAAGAATCCACCTGGGAATGTGAGGACGATATGTGTGTACGATACGCTCATCTGTTTAAAGAGTAGTTCCTTGAGTAATTTCGATGACGAAATTTTTCTAAGGAGGGTAGGATGTAACGACCCTAAATTTCGTGTACCATTGCTTTTGTTTTAATTAATAAAAGATGTTTTCTAATCATGTACTGAGTTATAATAAATTACTGATAACTAATGTACAAAAACAAGCTTGTAGCCCATTGGTTAAGTCCTTACACTGTTGTCCCATAGTCCGTGTGTTCGAATCTTTGCAGCACAATTCTTTTATTTTATTTTCTTTTTGTCACTTTCGAGCCCCGGAGATTTCACAAGCGATGCATGGAGTTACGAAACTTCATAAAGGAAATAAAATACACCTTTGGATGGAAAACATCAACTTGAGCCTAAGGTTCGAGACTCGAGCCCATTGCTCGAGCTAGAACCACCCGAGGCGGTCTATGGACGGGTTGGGGCGGCCAGACATGAGTCGGACGTGCTCATCCCATGAGCAAGATGTTTACCGCCGGAAATCAGTCTGAGAGGTTAGGAGAACGTCTAGCCTAAATTTGGGGGTAGATACTATTTGGAACATATCTATCCACCTCTCCGAAGATACCGAGTTAATTTATGGTACCGTATATCGGAGGTTTGGATGGATACGACCGTTGTAGATGACTTTCACATTCCCCCTCACAGATGAGGGGTTTATTGATTGTAGGGATGCTTTTTTTTTGCAGGTGTAGGCCTCTGCAGTTAATTACATTATCGCTAAGCAATAACAACTTTCTCTACTCCAAGTCTATTCCTTCATGTATCGTGTTATGTTATAGGTTGTTTATTTTGGGTTGCCTTTGGATTGTTTACGGAGACTAATATTATCGCCTGTAGGGCATGGAATTATCCAAATCCGTACATTATATTTGGGCTTGAACCTAGGTTGCATTTCTCATATAGATGAGGTCTATCAGTTCAAGATATTTGAGTTTGATCTAAGGGTCGTTAGCCCTATTTTGGACTAAGATCAACTTAGATATTTGATTAAGGATCGTTAGTCGTATATAAAACTAAGATTGACTTAAATATTTTGAGCATTTGGGCTCAGTTGATTTAAAAAAACAAAGAAGTTTAGAACTTCAGGGTCTCGGTTCATTCAAGACTAAGTATTTGGTTTTTATATCATCCAACAGTGCTTAGCATTCAATCATATGAGTGTCACGTGCTACGCTGATGAAGCTTTGGCGCTCACGTGTTCATCATGTAGGTCGCTGAGGCTTGGGTGCTTACATGTTCATCACGTGGGTCGCTGATGCTCTAGCTATCACATGTTCATCACATGGGCCGCTTAAGTGTTTAACACGTGCGGCGCTGCCACATTTTTTTGGGAGATACTAAGCTCTGTTTTAAAAGATTAAATCTTTTAAAAGGTATAATCTCTCCTTGGTCTATCAAAGTCATCATTCATTTTCCTTCCATTAAGATCTTTAAGATCTTGTTCATGTAGATATGTTATGCGGGAACTAAGTTCCAGAAGGTAAACGTTCTGTCTTTCTTTCTTCTCTTCTTTTAATTTTTTCTTTATGATGGTGAAGAAAACACCAATGTTCTCTTTTGGATCTTAAGTTTAAAATCAAGATCTCTCTATGAGAATTTAATTCTCTTTTTTTATGAGAGACCTGTCTTATGAATCTCAGATCCAGAGAAAGAACAAAGTTCTTATAAAGGGCTAAGACCTTTTTCATGCAGCAGATAGGTAAAAGGAAATGTTTTTCTCCATTATTTACCTAGGGTTTTGGGAGGAGGAAGATGATCTTCTTTCTGCAGAGAATTTAATTCTCGGTTGCAAGGCAGAAGCCTATGGGGGTCTGTCTGTGTGAGATTTAATCTTTTGGGTTCTTTATATAAGGTATGAGATGTATCATTTAGTTTGAGAGAATCCCATATTTAAGAGATCTCTAATTGATCGAATTGATCAGATTGATCTTAGAATCAATCGGTGCTTTTTATTTACCGTTGGATCTTTGATCCAAGAGCCCTATGTTTAACAGAGTATATTTTTCTTGTTTCTAATAAGATTGGGGAGAATATTATCCATATATAGAATTTAATTCTATCTTATGATTGAGTGGTGAATTTTAGTCACCGTTGGATCTTTGATCCAAAGGTCCTCTGTTTAACAGAGTGCATTTTTATTATTTTAGAAAAATTAGGGAAATATTTTCGCATATAAAATTTTATTCTATCAGAAGCAATTACTTCAGTTCACTTTCCTCGCTTATGGTCGTTGCCATATGCATGGCGTTGGCGCTCACGTATTTTGCACGTGGGTGTTGTCATTTTTGGCAGGAACAAATGCCCCCCACCACTACGCCTACATGCATTACACGTGAGTGCTACATTGTTAAGCTTATTACCGTTGGACATTAGATGGCTTAGGAGATAGGTTTAGATCCCCGTCACCTGAAACTTTTCAATTTTTATGAGTCGTGAGGATCTTATAAAGGTCTTTTCTCTCTACGAATCGAGAGGATCTCGTAGGTGTGTTTTTTTCTTAGGAATCATGTGGACCCCTAAGTCTATTTTCCCCTTATGAGTCGTAAGGATCTCACAAAAGTGTTTTCTTCTTACGAGTCGAGAGGAAACGTAAGTGGCTTCTTTTCCTCATTGGTATCTTTGTTAGCCAATGGAGGTTGTTTTTGTCATGAATAGCCCATGGATAGTATATGGTAGTCAATTTTAAGACTGTCGGCAGGGCAAAGATAGTTTAGGAGATAGGTTTAGGTCCCTGTCACTTAAAGCTTTTTAATTTTATGAGCTGTGAGGGTCTCATAAAAGTGTTTTCTCCCTACGAGTCGAGAGGATCTCGCAGGTACATTTTCTCCTTAGAAGTCGTAGGGACCCCTAAATGTCTTCTCCCCTTGCGAGTCGTAAGGATCTTGCAAGAGGATTTTCTCATTATAAGTTGAGAGGACGCGTAAGTGGCTTCTTCTCCTTACTTCTTATACTGTAAGGAACTGTCTTAGTTTGTTTACTCGTCCCGAAGCGTTCAGTTTACCTTCGCCTTAGTTATAGATAAACTCAGCCTAACGTTAAACATACACAACCCTTGCTGATGTAGGAGTCCCTTAGGGTTTTGGTACTGGGTGTAGTCCATCACATCGTTGTGTTAGCTGACTACTTCTCGATTTGCGTTCCCTCAGATCGTGGTTCGAGCAGCTACGTATTTGCCGTATCTTCAATCTCTTCTGAGGCGAGACACGATGTCTCAAGTAATCTTCTTAGGCTGGTGTATCTATATTGCCATCAGAAGATTCAGCATTAGGCATCACCATGGCGCTTAACCTCAAGATCAGAATCCATTCTTCGAGTCCCAAGGAAGTCATAACTGCACCCTTCTGAAGTGAGATGACATCCAATGGTCTTTATGCATTCACATGTCCTACTATCAAGACCTAAAGTTAGGAATATACCACCACTCCACTTTTTCTTTGGCTCCTTAGAGATTTGTTAACACTATGTCTGTAGTCTGCTGGAGTAAGAGGGACGTCCAAACAGTCTCTAGGTTATATGTATGCCATCAAGACTAAGAGCTAGGTGATGCCATCACTCTGCATTATTTTGACCCTTTGGTCCTTGTTGACGCCGCGTCCATATCATGCTGGAATAAGAAGGCACATCGAGATACTCTTTATGCTATATGTAGTGTCATCAAGACTTAGTGCTAGGTTAATGCCATCACACTGCTTTTTCTTTGACCCTTTGGTCCTTGTTGATTCCTGCGTCTGTACTCTGCTGGAATACGATGGGGTGCCAAATAATCTCTAGGCCGTTATAAGTTACCATCAAGATTTGGAGTTAGGAATATGTAGTCACTCCACTTTAGGTTTAGCTCATCGCGCTTTATTTATGTTGCATCTACACTCTGTTGAATTTTGGGAAGTTGAAACTAAATCCTGCAGAGATGAAATAGCTCTTGGTGTTCTTTGGGCTTGCATATGATGCCATTGGGACCAGAACCGTTGCTGACGAATTCTTTTCATCTGTTTGCTCCCGTAGATTGTATATAAGAGTCGGTATTGACCTGCTTGTAGGGCCGAAAAATCTTCTCTTTTATATATATTTTTATATTATCCGCGATGCTCTATCATTTCAGCTTTCTTTATCGCGAAAATCGCGATTGCCCAATCATTTCGGCTATTTATTCGCGGTGCCCAATCATTTCGGCTATTTCTTTTTATTTTTACTCACTGATTTTTTTTTGCAAGTTGCCCAATTATTTCGGCTATTTCTTTTTATTTTTACTCTCAGATTTTTATTGCGAGTTTCCCAATCATTTCAACTATTTCTTTCTATTTTTACTCGCTGATTTTTTATTACGAGTCACCCAATCATTTCGGCTACTTTATATATATTATTTTTTCTCTTCCAGTTTAACAACTTGGGGGTCGAGATTGAAACTCGGGATTTTGGGTATCGTTCAGCATCAGTATCGCAAACATTGCAGCGTAATATCAGGAGCTACTCATCATTTTCCATTGCCCATTTGGATAAAGGTGTCTTAGAAAACAGGTTTAACTCCTCGTAATCTATGGCTTTGCAATCATTATGAGACGTAAGGGTCTCACAAAGTTGTTTTCTCACTATTAGGCGAGAGGATCTCACATGTGCATTTTCTCTTTAGGGCTCGTGAGGACTTCTAAGTGGATTTCCCTTATGAGTCGTAAGGATCTCACAAGAGTGTTTTCTCCTTGCAAGTCGGGAGGACTTACAAGTGTCATTCATAATACAGGAAGTATCATTCGCCTTTAGTGGAACTTGGTTGAAACATATTTGTTTACGCCCGTGGATTGTATACAAGAGTTAATGTTGGACTACTTGTAGGACATAAATATTTTTTTCTTCTTTTTAAAAAAAATTCCAACACACTTTTTGAGTGGGTATTCTCCTTGTTGGTATTTTGGTTGGCTAATAGAGGAGGTCTTGAATGCAACTCTGTCGATGGTAATCCAACATCGTTTGCTGGTGGGACTTGAAGTGCAACTTCGCTAGGGCTAGCTGGTGTCACTTTAGGGTGATATAACTTGTTTATGTCCATTGATTGTATACGGGAGCCAATTTGGAGGCTAACCGTAGGGCAGAGCACCAATTTAGGGACATAGCGGTCCAGGAGAGACATAGTATAGGGTCACATTGTTTGTGCCCGTGGATTGTATACGGTGACCAATTTGGAGATCAGCCGTAGGGCAAAGTATTCTTTTAGGTTACTATCACCTGGTGGGACTTTTAGAGTTTTGATTTGGGAAGATAGCGAACGAACATAGGCGTCAGCATCTATCGTTGACCTAAGTCGTGACTCTTCAAGCATATTAATTTTTTAGGAATCGGCCATTTATTGATCGATAAGGTCTCTCTCCATGCATATCTATCATCATGTACGCTCCACCTTAATAAACATGCTCTATAATATATAGGCCCTCATAGTTGGGATCGAACTTTCCACGTTTCACGCCGTTAGGGATCATAGGTCTTTTGATGACCGGTACGAGTTCTCCTTGACGAAATGTCCTCGGACTGGTTAGTCTTCCATACGCCTGGTTCATTCTTGATCTTTGAGCTTCCAAGCTTTGTTGTTCTACTTGAAGGGTCTCGTCGAGAGCATCGAGTTCTTCAAGTTGGAGATGAGTATTTTCTTCATTCGTAAGCTCATGTTGAACCACCATCCTTAATGATAGGAGTTCAATCTCCAATGGGAGCACCGCTTCGGCACTGAATACCAGTGCATAAGGTGTTGTCTTCGTGGCCGTTTTGAACGTCGTCCTGTATAGCCATAATGCTTCATGCAGACTTCCGTGTCAATCCTTCTTATTCTTGGACACCATCTTCTTTATGAGCTTTATAAAGGTCATGTTGAATGCCTCAGCTAGACCGTTGGCTTGGGGATTGTAGACAGAGGAGTATCTCCAGTCTATCTTATATTGTTGAGCGAAGTGGCTTATCTTATGGCTTCTATACGCGGGTCCATTGTCTGAGATTATCCGTCGTGGGACTCCGAACTAGTAGATGACATGTGTTTTGAAGAAGTGGAGGATGTTCTTTGTCTTTACATCCCTTAGAGGTATCGCCTCTGTCCATTTGGAGAAGTAGTCTGTTGTCGCCAAGATGAACCGGTGTCCCTTAGATGACACCGGTTCGATAAGGCCGATGATATCTGTTCCCCATATCTCAAAATTCTAACCGGCCATGGTGGGATGTAGTGGGTTAGGATGTTGGTGAATGAAATCCCTATATATTTGGCACGAATGGCATCACTTTGCATATTCGATACAGTCTTGAATCATTATGGGCCAGTAGTAGCCCATTCTTTTGATTTTCAACTTCATCTTCGGGACGGCTTGGTGAGATCCATAAAGTCCTTCGTGAATTACTTAGACGACCTTTTTGGCTTCCTTCAGTCCCAAGCTCTCAGCCATA
Organism: Agapanthus africanus; assembly: GCA_030015575.1. Taxonomy (NCBI): domain Eukaryota; kingdom Viridiplantae; phylum Streptophyta; class Magnoliopsida; order Asparagales; family Amaryllidaceae; genus Agapanthus; species Agapanthus africanus. The sequence continues at coordinate 257,082,349 of JASDDO010000004.1, forward strand.
TATGGTCGAAGGATCTTTTATGTAGAGTTCCATCGATTAAGGCGAACAACATGGCTCTTTTCATGACCTGATGCCTTTGCGATGCATTTCAGGCATTTTTTGGGATCTGAAGTATAAAGAATTCCCGCCAGTCCTATTCGTCTTCTGCTTCTTCCGCTTGAAGGACATCCTCATCAATCGCTCCCGCTAGAGATACTGAAGATATCTATGCCGGAGCTAAAATCTTACGACTTTGGACGATGATCCTTACATCGTTGAGGTTTTCATCGGCTAATTCTTTGGCCAGTTTGGCAAACGCGTCCACTTTGTTGTTTTCGTCTTGCGGCATATTTTCTAGCGTATATGAAGGAACCTGCGTCAGCAGTTGTTGCACCTTTCACCATACTTTATCAGCTCTGGCTTGCATGTTTTGTAATCGTCATTGACCTGCACGACGATTCATTAAGAATCCCCGTATATGTGGAGATCCTCGATTCCCATATCGATCAGGATCTCAAGACCAGCTATAAGTGCTTCATATTCCACTTCGTTGTTGGTCCTTGGTTCCGTCAACAAGATAGCGTAACGGGTTATTTCCCTTAAGGGTAACGAAAATAAGGCCTATCCCAGCCGTAATTACTATGACGTTCTTCTTTCACACATTCATCGAGGAGGCTCCATCGAAGTATAACTCCCAATGAGACTTTTTTTACCTCCTCTTTCTCTCGACTATATTGAACACATGTTCATCTGGGAGCTCACAGTTTAATGTAGAGTCAGTTGAGATCGCGTGCTCCGTGAGGATGTCGGTGATAGCCTGTCCTTCTACCGCTTTGAGGGGGTGATAAATGACTGTGAATTCCATCAACAAAAGGACCATTTGGCGAGCCTTCCTGTCGGTATAGATTTCATCATGAGGTACTTGAGAGGGTCCACCATTGATATGAGGTGCACTTCAAGCGCCAAGGCGTCTGCGTATCAATAGGCTTCGTGATCGCGAAGATCAGCGCCAAGCAATGCTTCTCAATGGGGGAGTAGTTGCTTTCTTCTCCCAGCATGACTCGACTTAGGTAACATAGAGCCCTTTCCTTCCCTTAGTCATTCTCTTGTGCCTATAGCGCGCCTAGAGAACCATTAAGGGCAGTTGTATAGAGGATACAGGGGGTTTTCCTTAACCGGGGCGGCCAATACTGGCGGATTCTACAAGTATTGCCTGATTTCTTCCTGTGCTTTCTAGAATTTTTGATCTCATATAAAGGGAGTTCCCTTTTTCATCAGGTGACTGAACGGTCGACACTTTCCAGATAGGTTGGCAATGAACCGTCGAATGTAGGTGAGCTTATAGTTGCTTAAGGCTTCTTCGGGGGCATTTCTGTAATTGCCCCGATCTTGGAGAGGTCAATCTCAATTCCACGGTGACTGATTATAAAGCTGAGGAACTTTCCTAACGAGACTCCGAATGCACATTTCAGCAGGTTTATCTTCAGGTTGAATTTCAGAAAGCGCTTGAAGACTATCTTCAGATGCTCCCAGTGATCTTCATGAGATTTGCTTTTGACCACCAAATCATCAATGTAACATTCGACGATCTCATGTATAAGGTCGTCGAATATCTTTGTCATGTCTCTTTGGTATGTCCCTCCGGAATTCTTTAATCAGAAGAGCATGACCTTGTAGCAGAATATGCCCAACGATGTGTGAAAGGCTGTATGCTTCTGATCTTCAGGATCCATTTTGATTTGATTGTATCCGAAAGATCCATCCATGAAAGAGAAGATCTCGTGAGTCGATGTGTTTTCGATCATAAGTTCTTTCACTGGTACAAGAAAATCATCTTTCGGGCATGCCTTGTTGAGGTCCCGAAAGTCCACACAAATCCGGACGATCCCATTCTTCTTCATCATGGGGAAAAATATTGGCTATCCAATCCGGGTATTGTACTTCAAGGATGAAATCAGATTCGATAAGCTTCTTGACTTCGGCATTGATGCTCATCTCGAGTTCGAGCCACATCCTTCTTGGTGCTTTTTTAATTGGCTTTGTCCCTAGGGTTATGGCCAGCTTGTGTACCGCTATATCTGTATCAAGATCCGACATCTAGGAGTAATTCCAGACGAAGCAATCTCTATATTCCATAAGCACTTCTCTTAGGGTGGCTACTTTTTCTTCAGGCAGCAGCTCACTGACGAACGTTGGTCTCGTATCATCTTCTGTTCCCAAGTTGATCTTCTTCAGCTCATCTGCCATTGTGTGGATTCCATCTTCCAACTCTTTCGGCACCGGTGGCAGTTCTGATATCTCATCATCTTCATTTGCGGAGCAATCGAAGAGCTCAAGCATATCTTCGTCTGTTCCCTCACTTAAGAACCATACTGTGTGAAAACTATGAGTCTGCTTCCGTTTTCTGGATCGAACGGGTCTTAATCTAATGGCATAAAATTTCTTTGGCTCGTGCTTCTGAGGTGGGTCCACTCTCTAGCTGTCAGATAATATGAACTTTCCTTGTTTGTACTGGTCTTTAATCCAGTTCTTGAACATGAAACAGTCTTCGGTCGGGTGGCTTATGACCCGATAGTATGGGCAGTAATCACGATGATCAACCGCATTTGCTTGTTTGGGTCGTCGAGCCTTCGGAAGCGACAACATTTGATACTTCATGATGAGGCCGAATATCTTCCTTGTCTTGTCTCGAGGGAAAGAGTATTCCCACCCCATCTTCTTTATTAGGGAAGGACTCCAGCTGACTTTATTCCGGTGGATAGGCATATCAGGACTATCTTTTTGTTTTTGTGTATTGATCGCGACCATCGTCTTGCTCTTGTCTCGAAATCCTCCTCTCATGAGGGAAGATGGAGGCAGCTGTGGTTAGGGAGATTCATGACTTGTTCTTTTCACAGCTTGTTCACATAGGCGTTGTTGTCTGGCCATTTCATATAGGGCCATTTCACGGCTTTGGTTATCCCTGCTATCTTGACAGGCTTTTCTTATCATCTTATCATTTTATCAATCTGCTCTTCTAGCGATTGGTTTGGAGACCTTTGTGCGGGCCCTGCCCCCTGCTCAACAGAGTCATCTCTTAGCGAAGCATCTTCTTCTTCGTTTAAAGAGTTTATGGTGTAACAGCTATGAGTTCGCACCCGTTTCTTGGGCCGAACGTATCCTAATCCAGCAGTATCCATCTTCCCGTTCGGCTTGATTTGGCAAGTCCCAAGAAGAAAACTAACTAGCCTAAGTATGGTGTACAGAATGTAAGATGTAAATACATATAAAGGGCTTGAAGTGAGGGTAAAGGAAATTGCAACTACTGTCATGAACCTACGCAATGGAAGAGGAATTATAAGAAATACCTGGCAACCGCTAGAAACATTTTTATGTTTCAGTTTTCTTGTGTGGTTGTAATTGAAAATTGTTTCTCAATTAATTCTGACTCCTGGGTATATGGATACTGAATTAGAATCCCACATCTGTAGGGTGTTACAGATGCTGAGGAGTAGAGTATTGGGAAAGGGTGATTTGATCCTCAATATCGGAATTCGTGGCAATTTGTGCTATTGGGGAAAATCATCTGGTTTTGCCTAACGACAAATATTTGGTTTTGAAAAACCGTTATTATACACCAATTTTTTAAAATTAATATATCCGTCTCTTTATTTTATAAAATAAGATATATATATTTTTGGAAAATATGTTCTGAGCATTTACCTTTATTAGTTGATGATTAGGTAAGGTGCATTGAATAACGGTGTAGACATTCTTAACCAAATAAAATTCTCAACTTACAACACACGAAACTTGAGTTAGTGAACTAAGTAGACTTATACAAAATAATGTATGTTGTCCGGTGTCCTTGTAGACAAGGGATTGGTACTCTTATTTTATTCCTTTTTACCTATGAGTTCTCTGATTTTAGACAAGCATTCGTTGAAATGTAAGGTCCAAAGATTTTTAAAAGTTAATAGGGTATTAGAATAATGTAGAGCACTAAACGTTGGAAGTATCAAGATTTTTCAAAGTGATCGAAGATGTAGATACATATGTTAGGTATTCCATTATAGTAATATTGAGAATTTAATTGTCTTTCGGATTACACATCTATGGGAGCGCTTCTTGATGAGTAATGATGTATGGAAATTTTCCATTTAGGTGATATGCACTGAAAACAGCTGCATGCCAATTGAATATTTTTCCATCTAAATTTGTGCTTGTGATTCTATGTGTAGAATGGTAACATATCTTAAGATTGTTAAGATATGAAGTTATCCGGTTTTTGTTTAAAAACATAATCCAGATATACTCAAGGTACATTTCAGTAATGGCAGTTTATAGGTTATCCCAAGCTTTCGCGAGGATTTAACTTCTACCATTTTCAAGATCAAAAGTTGATTTGTTCTTGACTCACCACGTTTTAAGAAAAAGGAATTCTTTGCAAAAGAAACTAGTGGGAGTATGGTAGAACTGCAAGTGATTCCGGAACCAAAAATGGTTACTAAAAATTTAGTAGAACCTGGAAATTCAATTGGACCAGACAAACCATAGCTACTCCGGATATTTAGTAGGTGACCTCAGCCACCCGAGAGATACTTCGGTTTTCTCATAGATGGTGACAGTGAGATCAGTATCATGGTGATGATAACCTTACTAGTTATCAGCAAGCCATGGGAAGTGGTGACTTCGGGATGATGGCTGGATGCATTATATCCAAGTTGGACTCCACGCACTCCAGCAAATTATAGACTTTGGACTTTGCTGGATGATCCTGAAGGGGTAAAACCCATTAGGAGAAAGTAGATCTTTCGAAATCAGTGCAGGTGGAAAGGTAGTAAACTAATAAGGCTAGACTTATAGCAAAAGGTTTTCATCAAATACCCGCTGGGGATTGTGATGATACTTTTTATTCAGTATCTGTGCTGAAGTCTATGCGGATATAACTTGCCACTATTGTTTTTCCATGACTATGAGATCACGCAGGTGGATGACTATAACGTATTTCTAAATGGGAATTTAGAAGTGCACGTGTATATGACTCTACTAGAGGGTTATCGTAGTCAGTGGGAGCAGCGGAAGGTACGCAAGTTCCTTATTTCTGTTTATAGACTAAAACAGGCATAACAGAGAAGGATTATCTATTTTGATGTGATAGTCAAGGTGTTTTGATATCATCAAAACAACAAATGGACCTAGTAAGAAGAATGTAGGGAGTATTTTCTTGGTATATGGATGCCATGCTCCTGATAGGAAGTGATGTTCTTATGTTACAACGGTCAAACTGTGGTTGTCACAGATGTTTCTCCACATAGGATATAGATAATGTATCAAGAATTCTAGTGACTAGATCTATGTTGATAGACTTAGATTTGGGAAATGTCCCAATCCGGGTACTTGGACATCATTCTAAAGGGGTCTAGAATGGAAGACTCCTAGCGCGGTAGTGTACCTGCATATGATGGAGTCACCCTCTCTAGGAGATGTCTTCAAGACTGATGAGAAGAGAGACTCGCAAGAATGACATTCGGTATGTTTCGAAAGTGGCGTCAATCATATGATGTCATGTGCCAGACCAGTTGTTGCTTATGCATTTGCTGTAGAAAGAGGATATTAATCCAATCCTGGAGAAACAAAGGGAAGCAGTGAAGAACATATTAGTTTGTTCTTGGTGTATGGTAATGGCAGCCTCCTGCAAGAGGTAGTTATCGGTTCTGGATTCTAAGTTGGCCCAGATAACAGAGTGGTTGTCAGAGTTATAAGTTTACCCTTCTTTGGAGGTGCAATATGTTGGAAAGGATTCCAAGCAGAATATTGAGGTAGACATGGTGCAGGATGCTGATTATTATTAGCGGAGGATATAGCCCAAGAAGTTTGTTCGATAAATTTGTTCATTTATGAACTTGGTCCTATCATCTATCCAGACAAATTCTAAGGGAGGTATCGCTCATTTCGGAAGATACTTGATCTTTGCGAAGTGAGATATAGAGAGATAAAGTAAAGAACATTGTAGCGGATCCACTAGCTAAGAATACTTCTTGAAAACTATTTTTTTTCAAACACAGTTTGCGAAACTGTTAGTAGAGAAGTTGGGTATTCGGTAGCACACGAGCTGTGGGTATGCGATACAGCAATAATTGGCCTTAAGTGTAAGTGGGAGATTGTTGGATATAGTTCCCTCAAGGCAATTAGTGTAATTGCAGATAGGCGATTATGATAATTGAATGAGGACCTATACAGGTATAATAGTCTTACTCGAGATGATAGTATGCTATCTGGTTTTTCTTTATTATTTATGTGTATATGTTTTACTTGCTATTACGTATCTCTAATACATAATGATAAAGCTCGTAGGATTCTTGCATGAGTACCAGTATTATGATGACGATCATACTTGTGGAAACTGGGTAGTCCATAAGCACATCCTTAAATATTCCTAGTCATGGGAGTATCAAGACTGGGCATCGATATTCCAAAGTGGACTAGTGTATACTTTCTAGACCCCGACGAGGGGCGGTGGCAAGTCTCACAAGCCATTGGTGATTTAGCACCTAAGATTGTATACAGGTGATAATTGAAGGTGAGTACACCGAACGGACTTGTCGAGAACTTCTAGATAGTATTATACCGATCATCAGATAGCAGTTCTCTGGTGACATGAGTACAAGGTAGTCTTTTGACATGAGATCGTCATTTTTCTCGTGTGAGTTCCCACTGTACTTAGATTACTACCCTACCACTGCTCAAAGGAGTCATGCAAACATGTTTTAGTTGGGTAAAGTTCCGAGCTACATGGAGGCAGTGAGCGATCGGAAAGGGTTCATCTTTCCCGGTACTGGGAGTTGATGTCGCGCTGTGGTCGGTTAGCCATCACCATAAGTCCCTGGCCAGGGCGGATGAGATTTACTGATAAGAGATCAGTAGTTTCTCGATTGATAATAGGCTTGACACCGGCATAACTTATCAGGTTATTAGGGGTCTGACGTTGACCACTCTCTAGACCAGGTATGAGAAACTCTCAGATGAAGAGACCAGACTATATGGAGATTGTCACATACAAGCTCAGTAGGGTACGGACGGATTTGATTGTCGACCTCCCTTTCAACATATACCTGAGAGAAATTACGTACAGCTAGTGCCGCTAACGTGCTTGTGGTTATGAATTTATCAAGTAACTCACTGCCAGTGTATTATCGAGTCTTTAGAGTCCTATACAGAGGGTTTTCCCGGTTCAGGCAATACGATGTAGAGGACGTATATTGATACGTACAAGAGTCCGATTAAATACGTGTACTGGCTACACTGACTTTAATCGGACATTTGATAATACTAGTCGGCTTAGATTTAAGCCGGGTTATCAAATTAGGTATCGATTTAAGAATATATATATTTTGATATGTGTGTGTTGTTCTAGTGTTATGTTCACTATTTAGTTTCTCTCTTTGTTATTCGTATTTTTATACAGATACGCGTATATGTATGTAATACATATACTGGGTATTATGTATTTATACATAGATACTTCTAGAAGGGGGCACCTCATTATTTGGTTTTCCATTTATGGAAAAGAAAGAAATAAGGTGGAAAGGAGAGCATGGTAGAGAGTATAATTGAGAGGGATGGGCTCATTTCTTTATTTGGAAAATGGTTTTGGTATTTTCTTTATGTTTGAAAATAAATAAAGCTCTCACTCATTCGTTCACTCTTTAGCTCATTTGTTATGGGTAACTCTCTCCCCTCTCTTTCTCCTTCCTCCTCTTTGAGATTTCATACTCTCTTGAGTTTGGAAAATAGAGAGAAAATGGTAGTGATAAATTCCTATATCTCTCACACTCTATTCTTAGAAAGTCTAAAGTGTCAGTTGCTTCCTCAAAGTTCTCTTTAGAGAGAAGTTGAAGCTTGGATTGGTTTCCCTTGGATGAATCGTCTTCGGCCGGGGCGATCGACTTTCAAGCTCGTTCCCAACGGCCTACGGAGCTTGGAGGGGTCATCCACAATTAGGTGGACACGCTACAAAGGTTGTAATCCCTACAACATAGTAGATAGATCTTTTGTTTATGTTTGCTAGTTTAGTAATTGGATCAATTTCTAGGTTGCGGTTTCTAGTGCTCGCATGAAATTTTTCATTTTGCATTCCGCCTTTGATTTTCACTTCTGTTGCGCTTGCGCTAGGAACCCAGCACTATCAATTCTGGAAAAATAAGATTAAAGTTTCTTTTCAGTGTATCGATCTAGAATCTTAGACATCATTGAAAAGAACTTTGTTATTCCTACCACAAATCCATTATCTGATGCCGACAAGAGATTAATGACATTAAATGTTAAGGCAATGAATGCACTTCATTGTTCTTTGAATTCTGAAGAATTCAATAGAATTTCTATGTGTCAAACAGCCAATGAGATTTAGAATAATCTCCAGACTGCCCATGAAGGAACTAGTTAGGTTAAAGAGAGTAAGACCAACCATCTCATGCATGAGTATAAGACGTTCAAAATGAGAGACGATGAAACCATCGTCTCTATGTATTCTAGATTCAATAATTTGTCCTAACTGTGCATTTGAAGCTTCTTCTATCAAAGAGCTTGGGCATCTTTCATAACCTAGGAAAGAAATTCGATGAGAAAGAAAAGTATTACAAATTGCTGAGATCCCTAACGATCTCATGACAACCCAAGATCACTGCCATCGAAAAAGCCAATGATATGACAACATTGGCGGTCGACTCCCTAATAGGCAAATTGAAGACATACAAAATGCAATTAGGCGGTCTAAAGCAAAAGCAAAAGAAAAAGAAGAACACTCGAAGGAAAAATATCGTGCTTAAGGCTTCTATCAGTAAATGTAAGCCTAAGGAAACATTTAGTGATGAGGAAGCGACGATAATATTGCTAGACACTTCAGGAAGTATCTGAAGCTCAGAAAATTCCCTCAGAAGAAAGGTACGTATAAATCTAATAAAATTTTAAATTCAAATTAAACTCTTTGTTGTTTTGAATGCAATAAGGAAGGTCATGTTAAGTCGGAGTGTCCTACGCTCAACAAGGATAAGTGGAAGTCAAAGAAAGAATCAGAAAAGCATTCGTTTCAAGCTATTTGGGATGATACTGATTCTAGTGACTCAAAAGCTGAAGAAGTTGCAAACATGCGTTTCATGGCATACGAAGATGAGGTAATCAATGATGACTCTGATTTAGACTCTTTTAGTAAAAAGGATTTGATAAATCTTTATCATTTTCTTAAGGATAATTACGATAAGGTTAATTCTAAGTATAAGACATTAAAATCAAATTCTTCTTCTAAAGATAAATTAGAAATATCCGCTCAAAATAAATTAAATGAAATTAAATTAGAAAATGAAAAATTAAAATCCGTAACTATAACTAATGATGAGTTAATTAAAACTAATAATACGTTAAAATTTGAAATCTTTGACTTAAAAAGAAAAATCGCTTTAAAAGATAAAATAATTTTAAAATTTACTAAAATTAAAGATAATTTAGATGTAAAATTAGGACAATCAATTAAACACTGTAAGAAAGAAGATATTGGGTATGATAAATATTCTGAATCAGACCTAAAAACTAAACCATTTAGAAATAAATACTATTAGAGATATGGAAACAAATATGTTAATTCTACGTGTAACTATTGTTGCACGATAGGACACATATCTCAATATTGTATAATTAAAAACAACTCAACTTACAAATATCATTTTTCTCCAAAGACTGATCCAAATGAACCCATAAGATATGGGTTCCGAAGGTCACACTTTCTTTCTCCTGTTTTGCATGACTTCCAAAGACGTAGCGGTCGTTGGATCTTTGAAGGCGGATGCTCGAGGCATATGACTGGAAACATTCAAAATTTCGAGACGCTATCAAGGGAAGAAAGTGGCAATGCCACTTTTGGAGATAACAACAAGGGTAAAATCATCGGTAAATGTGATATTTTCTTTAATAATACATTTAATACTATAGTAATTAAAGACGTGTTATATGAAAAAAAATCTAAAACATAAGTTATTTAGTGTAAGTCAGTTTTATGATAAAGGTTATAACGTAATTTTTAAAAAGAATTTTGCAAAATCTTATATGCTAACAAAGTTATTTTAACCGGTAAAAGATATCATAATATATACATTATTTACATTCAAGATTTTAAAAATCCAAATATTATGTGTCTTATAGTAAATAATAATATAGATGCGTTACTTTGGCATAGGAGATTAGCTCATTCATCAATGGATATTTTATCCAAAATCTTAAGGATTAACCTAGTCAAAGACATCTCCAAAATAAAGTTTATAAAAGATAGATTATATGATGCCTGCCAAAGAGGTAAACAAACCAAGATATTTTTTAAACCTCAAACTAATATATCAACTAATACTCTCTTGCAACTGCTTAATTTAGATCTTTTTGGTCCCAGTCGCAATGCAAGTTTAGAAGATTAATTTTATGCATATGTTATTATAGACGATTTTTCAAGATTTACTTAGGTATTTTTCTTAAAAACTAAGGATGAAACTTTCAGTATTTTCAAAATATTTTCTAAACAAATTCAAAACGAAATGAATTTAAATATATCTAAAATAAGAAGTAGCCTTGGTGGAGTGTTTGAAAACTCAATATTCTAAAAATATTGTAATAAGAAAGGTTTCAAACATGAATTCTCGTGTGCCAGAACTCCACAACAAAATGGAGTCATTGAAAGGAAAATCATTCTTTACAAGAAATAGCACGCACCATGTTAAATGAAAATAATTTACCTAAATACTTTTAGGCTGAAGCTATTAACACTTCATGCTATTTAATAAATAGGGTAATAATTAGAAAATATTTAAGTACAACCCCATAAATTATTTTATGGTAAGACACCTAACGTTAAATATTTTAAAGTGTTTGGTTATAAATGCTACATATTGAATACCTTAGACAACTTAGGAAAGTTCGATTCTAAATGTGATGAAGAAATGTTTGTTGGTTATTCTATGACCAGCAAAGCCTATCGTGTGTATAATAAACGAACTTTAACAATTCAAGAAAGCATGCATGTCCAATTTGATGAAACTAACTCCTTAAATCCTGAGAATATAATAGATAATGATGATTATTACTTGTCAAAAGGTTTAGATGATTCATCATTAGACAAAGATGTTGAATCCATTCAACTGGAACAACAAGAGCAAGTTGTTGATACTACTCTTCTAAAAGATTGTCAATTCAACAAAGACCACCCTAAGAATTTAATAATAGAAGATATAGATAAAGGAGTGGTTACTAGGTCATCAATATTTAACTTATGCATCAATTCAGCTTTTATTTTGGTTATATAACCGAAGAATCTTAAAGAAGCTGAAAATGATGAGCATTGGATAGAAGCAATACAAAATGAGTTAAATCAATTTGAAAAAAAATAATGTTTGGAAGTTAGTTCCAAAACATGAAGATAGACCAATAATTGGTATAAAATGGGTTTTTAGAAACAAATTAGATGAATCATGAAACATAATAAGAAATAAAGCACGTTTAGTTGCTCAAGATTATAATCAAGTCGAAAGAATAGATTATGACGAAACTTATGCTCCTGTCACTAGACCCGAGGCTATTAAGATATTATTAGCTTATGCTTGTTTTAAAAACTTTAAAATATTTCAAATGGGTGTTAAGAACGCAATCTTGAACGGTAGAATAGAAGAAGTATATGTAGCACAACCACTAGAATTTGAAAATCATAAACATCCAGGATACATATTTAAACTAGAAATTTTTTTGTACGGTTTCAAAAAAGCCCCTAAAGCTTGGTATGAGAGATTAAATACATTCTTAATATAAAAAAATATGATACTTGTTGACAAAAACTTATTTACAAAAATATATGAAAACGATATAATTGTAGTTCAGATTTATTTTGATGATATTATATTTAGTTCTACTAACGAGCAGCTCTGTCAAGAGTTCTCAACGTCTATGCAGGATGAGTTTGAAATGAGTATAATAGGAGAGTTGAATTTCTTCCTTTGACTTCAAATCAAACAAAGTCAAGAAGGACTATTTATTATTCAAGCCAAGTATACTAGGGAATTTATCAAGAAGTTCAGCTTAGAGGATGCAAAGACCTGTGAAACTCTAATGGCAAAGACAACTAAACTTATCAAGGATGAAACTGAAAAAGCGGTAGATATACGAATCTACCGAGATATGATTGGTAGTTTATTGTATTTAACTGCAAATAGACCTGATATCATGTATAGCGTATGTCTATGTACTATATTTCAAGCAGATCCTAGAGAATCTCATTTATTAGCCGTTACGAGAATATTTAGATATCTTAAGGGCATTATCATTCAAGAATTATGGAATCTTAAGAATAACGTGTTTCACTTAACAAGTTATTCGGATGCTGATTATGCTGGAAGTCAAACAGATAGAAAAAGTACTAGCGGCACGTGTCATTTCTTAAGTAACTGTCATGTTTCTTGAAATTCCAAGAAACAAGCATCGGTAGCTTTTTCTACTGTTGAAGCAGAATATATCACCGCTGGTGCTTGCTGTGCTCGGAGTTTTTGGATAAAATATACTTTAGAAAACTATAAGGAAATAGTCTCTAAAATTTTAATACTCTGTGACAATACTTGCACTGTCCAAATGGCAAAGAACGCTGACCAACAAGCAAGAACCAAATATATAGATATTAGATATCATTTCTTATGAGATCACTGTCATAATGGCGATATAATTCTTGAGTATATATCTACTGAATCTCAGTTGGCGAATATATTCACTAAACATTTAGATACAACTCGCTTTGCAAAAATTATGAGTGAACTCAACATGCTTGAACTTGAAACTTAAACACTAAAATTCATTATTAACTAAATTTTAGAATATTATAACAAGCCTTAAGTTTTATAGGCCCTTGGATGTCTCTGTAGACGTCTATGCAAATGTCTCTGTAGACGTTATATCTAATTTTCAAACTACACGACATTTTTGTAAACCACCGTATCGGTTTTTGAAATTTTGAAATTTCAAATTTTTTTGAATGTTTTATAAACTGATAATCTGGTTTTTAAAAACTTCCCCTTCAGTTTAAATCCATTCCTCTATAAATGAAAATGAATTCCTCCTTCTATCTTTCATTTTTCCTTTACACAAAAAGCTACACACTTCCCTCACTATGTCAAAATGCACAATATCTATAAGAAGCACTCCAAGTATTGAGAAAGGCTCTCCATCATCAAAGAAACAAGATGTAAAGATTAAAGAAGAGCCTCTCTCTCCTATACGTCTAACTCCAAATCCGTCAAGGATTCTGCTATTCACTCTGCCGCATTCTCCTTTGAGTCCATCTTCTGAGCAGGATCCATCAGAAGAACCATTTGAGGAGTCTACCTTACCTGCTCCTCCGACAGAAGAGACCCCTGCAGAAAACCGCTTCCTACTGATCCAGTTAATCATGACCACCACCAAATGGTCTTCAAGAGACTCAGTATCATGTTGACCCTGCCGGACATGGAGTCGGAGAGGATGATCCATTTTATGTTCATCACCCTCCTGATCAACGTTTCATGTTCATCACTCGGTCTAAAGTTAATGACACTTACTCAAATTTACGACAGGGTCAAAAGGGTGTTTGTCAAAGAACGGAAAACCAAGACAACAGAATTCTTAATGCATCTTCCAAGCCTCTAGGAATCCGTTCATTATTTGTCGTAGGGGGTCTTCAGCCTTTAGTATGTATGTATGTTTGTTTGATTGTTGTTCTTTTTATTGTATTGTTATATGTTGTATTGGTAATTTTACATTTTTTATTTGTTCTGTTTGTTAAGTTATTTCATATATGTTAATCCATATTTGTGCGCACATTATGAATATTATACCTTAAAAAAATCTACTTAACTAAGACAAAATATCCTCAAATTAACCAAGAATCAAATAAAATCTATACATTCTCCACTAACTCTGGAAATCTGGAAAAAGATTGCAGGGACACACCTCAGTAGACGTCCCTCATGGAGTCTATTGACCCATGGATGTTCCTAAAGACGTCCATACATCGAAAATTCTGATAGCGACGCTTCATTTTGAAACGTCGTGACTATTAGATTAGGTATCCCTTCATCATAGACATCCATGCCCTCCTTATGAATTCCATTCCCTTTCCTAAACCCTCGTATCCTCTCTTCCCCTCTCTCTTATCCTTCACCAAACTAAAATTCCAAACCCTATTTCACCTCTATCTAATTTCTACCACAATAGTAAGAAACAAAAATGCTGAAGTTGGTGAGTCTTCGACATCTAAACATCGTAAACGTGCTCCTCCTCTTTCTCAACCTATCGAAGAATAGAAAAGTGAGAATAAAGACAACGAAGACGAGACATACGAGCAAGAGACCGAAGAGACGACTCAACCTCAAGAAGACGAAGAAGAAGTTGAAGAAGAAGATGTTTTTAGCTTCATCAACGATAAAGCCTCCAAGATGTATGATCATATTGTAAAGCCTCCAAGATGATGAAGAAGAAGAAAATCATCACCGGTTCGCTCGTTCGCTTGAATGAAATAACTAATTTCAATTTCACACCACTCCTTCAATTCCTAGGTTGGATAAATTTTCTTACCCTAGATTGTTCCACTCACAAAAATTTTGTCCAACTTTTCTACACTAATTTTATTAGTAACCATGAAGATTCCATCATTCTTAAGACAAGGCTACAAAAATGTTTCATTATCATCTCACCCACAACCATTGCTAGGATCCTTCAAGTTCCTAATGAGGGTGTGGATATTTACAAAAAAACTTTATCCAACTTTGCACACAATCCACCCAACGTCACAAAGGAGGATGTCTCTAGATTTCTTCACGGTGATGGATATCCACACTTGTATAACGACCCATACACTCAAACTCTTGTTCCACAAGCTTATGTTTTGGCCTACTTACTAGGTCATACTGTTTATCCAAAATCCGGTGTTCGAGACCGCATGACACCCACACATAAGTTATTGACTTATTTTGTATTGGCTCACATTCGCGTTAATATTCATTTGCTCCTTATCAATACAATTTGGAACTTACCTACCTCCACTTCCAATCTTTACTACGACAAAATGATTACTAAAATCATTGAAGATGCCGGTATCAATCCCTTTATTGACACCTCAATTCAAAATCCAGAAAAACATTTTGGTCTTTACAATATCCGTCTTATGCATCTAGAAAATTATCCTGTTCAAGCACCACCTCCACCTCCATCTCCACCGCATCAACCACCAGAGCCTGAAATTCCACAACACCTTTATGATTTTTAAGACTTTGAAAATCGTATGTTCACACACATGAACAATCTTCGTCTCGAAACTTTTCAATGCTTGAATACGAGTTTTTCTAATATGAATACCAGAATTGATGAAACCAACAGCCGAATTGAATATCACTTTGACTACATATACGGTCACTCGAGCTATCCTCCACCGCCACCGTTTCACTACCACTATCCAATGTATTTTAATCAGTCCTCATCAGCTGGATGACGACGCGTAGTTATTTCAGTTTTTAGATGTTATGTTATATTTTAAGACTTATGTAGTTATTTGATAATTGGTTGTGTTTTGCTTGATGACTTTGTATTTGCTTGCAACTATGATGGTTATGTATTTGTGTGCTTCTGTTGTCTATGAACATCATGCTTAGTTGTAACATTTCAGAAAAATAAGATATTATTTTTGAGAAGTTAAATAATTAAAATAATAAATATTATAAATATTTCAATGTGTGGGAATTAGTTTTAATGATATGGTATAATTATATACCGATAAATTGGGAAATATTTGGAAATTTATATCAATTATTGATTTTAAAAGAATTTATGAAAAATTGGGAATTGTACAATTTAGTATACAATGATTTGCATATAAGTTAGTGTTACTAAACTCGATTAGTATTTAATCATGCATTGATTGTGTTTTGTGCATGTGACATGCACCATATCATATTTGCTAGCATTTGTTACATTTATTCTACCATGACTTTCTCTTTTTATCTTAGCAAGGCTTTGTCTTAATTTGGGAATGCAAAGGAAATAAAACCATAATAAAAGAAAAAGGAAAATATTAAATAAATGGGTATGGGCAAGAGAGAGAAGAGTGAGAGAGAGGTGAGGGGTCGTTTGACCAAGGCTCCCATTTGTTTTCCCCTAATTTTCTTCATCATTTTCCCCTCCTTCTCCTCACTTGGCTGCCCTCCTCCCTCCACCACCTCGACCTCCTCACAACTCCATCAAAAATACATCAAAACACTTCATCCCCTTCATTAAATATATGCATAAGCTCACTACAAGCATGGGGAACCAAGAAAGTTTGGATTTTGAGCACTTGGGGAAACTCAAGAAATTTCTTAAGTTGCCAAATGAGATAATTCTTTCATCATTAGTGTAGTATTTCAATTCTTTTAGCATCCATTTTAGTTTAGAAGTGTTTAAGTGAGGTTAAGTGAGGTTTGAAAATTTCAAGATGAGGGTTAGGGTTTTCCTTGACTTGGGAAGGTGTAATTGAGTATAATTGTGGATTATAACCCTCTATTTTCATAAACCTAGACCTAACATTAGACTAAAACCCCATAAACCAAACCTAGAAACCCCGATATCGGGAGATCGTGGGAATTGTGATGATATTTAGAGATCTGCTATGACCCGGGGCACCTGAAAAATATTTAGCGATTACTGAGATGTGTGCAGGTGACCTAGAAGCTACCCTGATGACCCAAGACCCCAAATCCACTTTTAGGCCGCAAATAAACTCTTTCTGGCAGCAAATTGCGTCCAGGTTAGGGGCGAATGGCTTCGTGTTTGGTCCATGACTCCATTTTCAGTAAACTAGACCCTCCACATGTGTAGAATTGGCTAATTTCACCTGAAACAAAATCCGGAGGTGTTTTATAGTGTTTCTGTTTCGTTTTGCGACTTCGTTTTAACTTTGGTTTTGGTATTTGGGTTTTAACTCGATGGTTTGACGTTTGTACATCGACATCGAGGATTTGTTGGGCCTTTCTTGCATGCGTAGTCCGTAGGTTCTAACCTATGTAACCTTCGTATGTTGTACTGGATTTCTCGTATTTGATTCTCGTTTACGATATGATATTCATTGAAATGTAGGTACCTCTGCGTGGGCTTCAGACGACGAGGAAGAGAATGGAGACCTCGACTTCGGCAAGAAAGGATTAAGGTGAGTAGATATATATCTACGGAGGAAGTCGGGTAGATGGTGTATAGCACCCCCGCAGTTCGTACTGTAGCATATGATATGTTATATATTTATATATGTGTTTTGTGAAACGTGGATAATTAACAAGGAAGATTTTAGGAGAGCATGGGTTAGTTTTAGTGTAATTGGAAGAAACGTTTTTAGTTGGTTCTTAATCGCGAACCCTAGAATAAGGTATACACACACACATGCACACACGGGATATGTTTTGGTGTATATGATATATATACACACACACACACGTATGATGAGGATAGTATGTGATACTTGGAGATGAGTCGATGTGATTGGGCATGATGCCGTGAGATCGGTAATGTAAATTGGGTCGTATTATGATATACGACATGATATATGAGTGGATCGTTGGGCGATGTGTTTCATACACACACGGATATATGTTGATGGCATCGGTTTGTACTAGACTTTAGATCAGTACACTTAGTTCATGATTTATGATAATGATACCAGATGAATAATGAGGTATATGTGATATTGACCCGTACCACGATTTTGGGATGCCGTACGATGGATTTTACCGTACGAAGTATAACATGATGATTGATCCGCACTCTTGACTTGAGGATGTCGTATTATATATTTTATCGTACATGATGCTATTGAGGCGGGATCACCGACTACTAGATATATCGACTCGGACTTAGGTGATTTTTCTTACCCTTTGGTTAGTCTCTTAGCTTTGTCCTGTAGTTTACTTAGTAGATGTTAGGCTGGGCTCGAGTCATACTTATTTCCAAAACTAGCGAATCATGAGTATTTTAAAGACAGACCACGGGATACTACGGATTTTTCAAAGGATGTACCTTTTCTTAAAAACACCGTAGCCCTTATTTTCTAAAATCACGATTCGTGCTATTCCAAATGCCAAAACTGTATGACTCGTATATATATAAACATATATGCTTATATGTTGCGTTTACTATTCATTCTCCATTACATTAGGTTGTTCTTATCGCATTGCATGCTTAAATGTGTTTTCGTAGTTATTATGAAATCCTGCTGTCAGGACACTAGCACCATTACCGATGATGCGTATGCTCCACGTACACTCACTTGCCGGCTCACACACATCATCATCGGTAATTTCCATGTCACGTACACATTAGAAAACATTACTTCATTGTATAATTGCTAGCTAATAGTTCTAATATGTTATTGCTTTTATATGCTAGTTTAATTATTGCATTCCTTGCTTGATATCAGATGCATGTGTATATTCATTTGTCATGCAATATTATGGGGCTTTATGCCGGTATTTACTGTTTATCGACTTTTGATTATGGGATTCGGATTTTCAATAAGATTTCTGGATTTGGAAAAACCGCAAGGAATTTATAAATTCAGTATCATTTCTAAAATAGAAATTTGCGGTTTTCTCGTGATATGATGTGAGATATGTCCACCATGAGTTTTCTCGGCTTTTGAGAGGTATCATATACCCGATTCGAGGAGGAGGAAGAACCGTCTGCTGTGCATGGTGGACCCGGTGCGGTACCCCGGGGCAAGATGGTCGCAGATGATGGCGTTGAGCCTGGCAGGGGAGCACTACCGACCGGTTATTTGTGACGCGGCGGATATCCGGAGGATACCGACGTTGTCGTGAGATTTGATTTTTGGGCCAGTCCGGATTGCCGGAGCCCAGGGTCCAGTCCGGATTGCCGGAGCCTAAGATATTAAGAGATATTAATACATTGAGATATTGAGATTACATGATAGGGGCCAGTCCGGATTGCCGGAGCCCAAGATATTGGATATTAGGATATATGTTTTGTGTCGATGCTTGACACGAATTCTATGTTGATACCTCGAATTTTATATACAGAAATCTCACTAAATTAAGAAAACAGCTTTCTCATTTAGATGCATTCATACATCATATATATGATATGTTGCTACCTGAGGCACTAAAACGAGCACTTGGTATTACACTTATGTATAGATGTTTACCTTGCCTTATTTAGATGCTTCAGGTTATATATTGAGGATATATTATGGTATGACCTAGGATAGAATCATGCATGCGATTTCTGCTCAGTGATGTTTTCTACTCACGAGTTGGCAACTCACCCTCGTTGTGCCACAGTTTCTTGCAGGTTTTGCCTTACAGGTTTTCTTGGTGGCTTTGCTGGCACACTGCTTCCTTCCAGGTGATTGCTTTGGTAGGTAGGTTCACTTGTATCGTGACCACCGTAGTATTTGTATTTACATTCAGTTGTATCTAGTAAACTCCATCAACCAGACTTGCATATTTAGTAGACTTAGAAATCCAGTATGTATATTCTTTCGACCTTAGAGTCGCGCGCTTGTATTATTATGTTTTTTATGGTTTTCTTGAGGATATTGGTTTCCTTCTGAGTTTTGGATCCTCGCCCTTCGGCGTTGTATATTATATGTCTTGCGTGGTTGTATCTGCCAATTGGCGAAAAGCTAGCTCCCGCTTGGGGATGCCTTTATTCATGTTTGTACCTATTTGGGGCCAGTATTTACAAAGGAAACTCTGCCGAAATTTTTGGAAAAGACTTGATGTTTTAAAAATACTTACTATGGCTTATTTTGATAAAACACTTGCTTTTAAATAAGTTTTCCTTCACTTCTCATTTAAAATGGTTTAGATTTCTGCGGTTTTGGCTTACTTGAATTAGGTAGGGTCCTATAGACTTCATATGATTCAAGTGCCAGTCATGTGCTATTTCAGGTCGTGACATTAGTCTTATCTATTTGCATCTTATTATCTCATATTTATTAAATGCTTAACATGTTCATTTTATTTGCTGCCTAATCTTTTATTATTTTTTCTCCATGCTAACACTTTTTGATATTTCCAAAAGGGGGGGGGGGGGAAGAATATGCATTTATTCAGGGAGAGTGTTTAAATGATAATATTTTTGAAATATATATTAATTATACATATATTAAAATTTTATTAAATAAGTTTTGTAAAATATCAAAAAGGGGGAGAATGTTGACCTATGGGTCTCACTCTCTTTAGTTTTGATTATTTTACAAAAATAATATTTCAATATATCATATGTTACTAACCATATCAGATAAGTTAAAGTGCTAAAGAAATGGATTTAGTCAAGCAAGAGAACAATCAACACTTCAATTGGCATCTCAACAGTAACATCAAAAGACTCTGAAGATCAAAATGCAAGTTCAAAATAAATATCGAAGAAGTCAAACAATGGACTTATTTAAGACTTTTTATTTTCTTTGAGTCTGGAGTCGATCTCAATAGTTAGAATCTCTTTTCTAATACTAATTTTCTATATTAGATATATCTTCACTTAACAAGATATCTAAACTTTTGGTTAGAGTTTTCAAAATAAACCAATTCTTTTTAAATATTTTAGACATCCTAAAAGGACATTTGTGTTTGAAATATCAGATATCAGACGTCCCAGGGACATCCCTAGAAACGTCTGTCCTGACATTTATAACAGTTATAAAATTTTCAGTTTTCAGTTTTCTGTTTGAATTCAAATTCTAACGGCTATAAACTGCCAATAACGGTCCTAACTTTTAGGGGAATTATTCTAAATGTCCGAACAGCAACTTTCACAATTTTTATACAAAAGACCCATTCTCAAAGAGTTCACATATCATGAATTTAACTTTTTGCTCTTTTGCTATCAATTTCTTATTCTTTAATTTTTTCGTGAAAACTCTGTCACTCTTTCGTTCTTAAGTTTTTACTACTCTTTTTTAGAGAAGAAATCTGTTAGGGCTTTATATTTTTCTAGTCATTAGAAACGAAAGATCTCTAAGTTGTCGAAAATGTTTCTGTTTTTAAATTTTTCTTAATCGTTTGGAAAACTTCTTCGAATCGGTTTTTAAACGTTTCTTAATCTCCAAAACATAATCCATTATCTCCTTTGATTTGAAACCTGATTTATCCTTTAAGATCAGTAGGATTGTATAGTTGGTTCTATAAAAATTTATTAAAATCTTACTTGTACGACCTAGTGAAGAAAGTGTTGGCTATAGTACCCTCAAGGAAATTATTGTAATCACAGGCAGGAGATTATGATGATTGAAGGAGGACCTATATGGGTAGGACAGTCTTACTTGAGATGATAGTATGCTATTTGGTTTGACTTTATCATCATGTACATGCATTATGTGATATTACATATCACTATTATATGTTGATAGAGCCCATAGGATTTTTGCTTGACTACCAGCATTATGATGGCGATCATATACATGGGAGCTGGGTGGTCTATAAGCGCATCCTTAAATGTCTCTAGTCGAGAGAGTATTGAGACCAGGCATCGATACTCCAGAGTAGACTAGTGTATACTTTTCGAGATCCCGACGAGGGGCGGTGTTTGGTCTTATAAGCCATTGGTGTTAGTTAGTCACCTAAGATAATAAACAAGTGCTCATTGGGTTATCAGTTACACTGAACGGACTCGCCGAGAATATGCTAGATGGTATTATACCTATTGTTAGATAGCAGCTCTCAGGTGACATGAGTATAGGTTAGTCTGTCGACCTGAGATCGTCATTTGTCTCGTGTGAGTTCCTACTGTGCTTTGATTACTACCTTATCACGGCTCAAAAGGAGTCATGCAAACAGGTTTTAGTTGGGTACAGTCCCGAGCCACATGGAGGCAGTGAGCGGATTGTCGGGGATTCGTCTCTCCCGGTATTTGGGGTAGATGTCGTGCTGTGCACAGGTGGCCATCACCAGAAATCCTTAGCCAAGGTGGACGAGATTTACTGATTTGGATCAGTATTTTCTTAGTGGGTGATGGGTTTCACACCGACACGAAATATCGTGTTAGTAGGAGTCTGACTTTATCCACCCCTAGACCGGTTATGCGATACTCTTAGACAAACACACCGAACTGTATGGAGATTGTCACAGACAGGCTCAATAGGGGTTACAGATGAGTTTGTTCATCGGCTTTCCTTCCTCTCAATACCTGGGTAGCCGTTACGTACAGCTAATACCGCTGACGTACTTGTGGTTAAACCCACTACTAGCATATTAACGAGTCTTAAGAGTCCCACACAGAAGGTTTTCCCGGTTCATGCGATATGATGTAGATGACGTATGTTGGTAAAAACAGGTGTCCGGTTAAATATGTGTACATGCTACACGGACTTTAATTGGACGGTTGATAATACTAGCGGCTTAGGATTAAGCCGGATTATTAAATCAAGTTTTGATTTAATAATTTATATATATATATATATATATATTCTAGTATTATTGTTTACTATTCATTTTCTTTCTTGGCTATTCGTATTTTTATACGAATACACGTATATGTATTTCGATACGTATACCGGGTTGCATTCCGTATTTATACGGAATATCTTCTGAAAGATGGACACCTCATTATATGATTTTCTTTTTAGAAAATCATTTGCAAATAAGGTGGAGGGTGAGGTGGATTGAGCATGGTTGGAGGTATGTATAGAGAAATGGGCTCTATTTGTTTATTGTAAAATGTTATGATATTTTGTATGATTGCAAAATAATTAGAAAGCCATTCTTTTCTACATGCTATTCTCTTCTTCATTCACTCTCTCATTCTTTCTTGAGTTGCTCATGGCCAATTCTTCACCTCCTCCTTCTTCTTTAGTTGCTCACTTGAGTTTAGGAATGAGAGAAAAAGATAGTGGAAAATTCCTACATTCCCACTCTCCATTCCTACCGAGCTTGGAGCGTCGGTTGCTTCGCTAGGCGAAGCTGGAGCTTGGATCGGTTCGATCATCTTCGGCGAAGGAGGACGGCTTGCAAATGCGATCCGAAGCACTTGAAGAAAACGTGAGGATGTGAATATTCTACACATAGTAGATTAGTTTAGCTCATTAGGTTTTTATTAGAAAGTTCTAGCTCTTTAGTTCGATTCATAGTTTTGAAAGTTTAGCAAACTAGAAATTTTTTAAATCCATGATGTTTTCTTCTAAAATTAGTTTGCTAGTGCGCTAAAGTTCCCAGCAGTGGTACCAGAGCCATGCTAAAGGATAGAATTGTTTACAATAATTTAAAGTTTCGATCGATGGAATTTTCCGAATCACATTTCTAAAATACTTCCTTACTGTTCGAATTTCAAAGTTGTTCAAAAAAAATTTCAGGTTGCGTTAAAATTATGTGAAGGAGAAATTAAAGCTAGGAAAAAATTTAGGAACCTAAGTCCAAAATTTGACCGCTGATCCGTCGCCAAATGCGCCATTTAGCCGCTGATCCGCGGCCCAATTTTGGCTACAATGCCCCCAAATTTTTGTGGGCTCTAGTTCATGGAAATATGATTTTTGGAACATTTGGTTTTGGTCCAAATTTGTTTGTGTACTGGTTTGTACTTGGGGCCAATGCGGAAATTTTTAATCGATCGAAATTTTAAATTCGTGTTTTTCTGTGCTTTTGTTTCTGGGACCGTGAATATCATAGCGCGGTATAATCCGACTGGTTGCTATATGCACAATCAGACCAGTTTACGAACATGATATTCGCGTTGATGTTCTGTGTTACTCTGTTGATTATGGTTATGTTGGATTTGTCGCGATGGATAGCCCAATGTACGTAGTATTAGATGTAGTTCTCTATGATATAATGTATATTCATATTGCGTGGAAAGCGTCCAACATGTGGACTGCCGTCATTGCGGCTTGTATTATTCTTTTGGGCGCGTCCAGGTTACGGACGTAGTCACCGTTGTATATTCAGTTTTTCATTACATGCACTAGGACTACCCCATGGTGGAGTGCTCAAGTAGCCGGGTTCCAAAAGGCAACGGGCTACCATCTCATAGCGTTGAGACCGAGGTGCCTCACTCTAGAATTGGCAGGCTATTCACCGCACTCATAGAGGGTATAGGATTGACCCGCGGAGGGATGCACAAATCACCAGATTTTGGAAGTGCTAGATGGTCCACTCACTTTGGTGATTGGGGTTGCCTCGCTTCTGGGATTGGCGGGTGGCTTGCCTCACTCGTAGGGGTCTAGGGTCTGGTACTATGGGCTATCCATATAACCGGAAAAATTGCATTTCATATTTTGCTCCAGCGAAATGTACTTTTCCTAGATTATCTGCATTTCTATACTGTGTTTGCTTCCGCTGTGATGCTTCTGTGATGTTACTTGATATCATGCGTGAGTTGAATGTTCTTATATTATATATATATATATATATATATATATATATCCAGTAGACGCTATATATGTTTTTCATATGCGCTAGTCCTGTCCCCGCCCTGCCGTAAGTTAAGTAACCTTACGGTGAAGACCCGGGACCCTGTGGCGAATGCGAATGGCATATATGTGCATGCCTATTTTCTTTTCTTTCTGGCATGATATGTTTGATTGATGGGACTGCATTAATTCTGATTAATACAAGGCAAACAAACCTATATGATGTAGTCGGAACAAAATTTGAAAACTGTAGGCGTTTACTTTTGCTTTGTGTCACGCCCCGCTTCCCAGTGTACGGCGAAGGGGACACGACGAGGCCCGCTACGTATATACTCAGAAGTACATACGCTAAGGGTATCTAAGCAATATAAAATAAGTACACAAGAGACAAGAGATATATAAATAACAACAACTTTATTAATAACATTCTTTTGCACAATGCATGAAAAGTAAATACAACTGAAATGGAAAGCGATGCCTAAACAGTGGCATAACAAGAAATGCAAATACTGAAAAGAACAAGGTACAATATCTAGAGCTCGGGGTCTTCGTGAAACTGCTCCAAGTCTTCACCGGTGGGCTCGATCTCTGCTGGGTCCAAAGCACCTGACGACATTCAAAGAAGAAAGAAATAGAATGTCGTCAGCGAACAGGTCGCTCGGTAAGTCCCAAAGATAAGGGAGAAACATGCAGAAAGTAAGAAAGAGAGAGAGAGAACTTTTAATGTTGTATTATAATATTGTAATATTGTCTTAACGTTGTTGTTTGTAGCCTGGTACAGAAGATGCCAGTGTATACGATGGGAGTCCCAATTGTTGGGGATAGTGCCCTCATAGTCAATTATTGGATCACAGGTACGTGATTGCAATGATTGCGGAGGACCTATACCGGTAGGACAGTCTTACTCAAGATGATAGTATGCTATCTGGTTTGACTTTATCAGTCGTGTACATGATCAGGTGACTGATTACATGTTACACTTTGATAGAGCCCTTAGGATCTTGCTTTACCACCAACAGTATGATGGCGATCATATACGTGAGAGTTGGGTGGTTTATACGCATATCCTTAATTGTGGTCCCTAGTCGTGGGAGTTTCGAGACAGGGCATCGATACTCCGGAGTAGACTAGTGTGTACAGTCGAGACCCCAACGAGGGGCGGTGGCCGGTCTCACAAGCCACTGGTGTCAGTTGGATCACCTAAGATGTATACAGGTGCTCATTGGGTTATGAGTACACCGGACAGGACTCGCCGGGAATCTGCTAGTTAGTATTATATCTACCGTCAGATAGCAGTTCCCTGGTGACATGTGTACAGGTTAGTTCATCGACCTGAGGTCGTCATTTGTCTCGTGTGAGTTCCCACTGTGCTTTGATTTCTACCCTACCATGGCTCAAAGGAGTCATGCAAACAGGTAGTTTTTGGGTACAGTCCCGAGCCATATGGAGGCACGTGAGCGGATCGGCAGGGGATTCGTCTCTCCCGGTATTGGGGGCGAGGTCGTGCTGTGTCTAGGAGAGCCATTACACAAAGTCCATGGCCATGGCAGGAGATTTACTGGTAGGTACTCCAGTAGTATCTCAGGGTGTTATTGGGCTTCACTCCGACACGACTTATACTGCTATTGGGGGTCTGACGTTACTAGCCCCCTAGGCAGATATGCGATACTCATAGACGAACGGACCGGACTGTATATACATTGTCACTGTTAGGCTCAGTAGGGTTTTCCGGATGAGTGCGCTCATCGGCATCCCTAGAGGTCAGTCCATGGGCAGCCGTTACGCATTGCTAGTGCCGCTGACGGTTTGTGGTTAAACCCACTGCCAGGGTACTGACGAGTCATTAGAGTCCCCCACAGACAGTTTCCCAAGTTCGGGCGAAACGTTGTAGAGGCCGTATGGTTTTATGGCAGGGTTCGGAAAATGCACGTGCGTTTACGCACGTGTTATTTTTCGGGAAGATAATACTGGTCGGCTTTGGTTTAAGCCGGATCCGAGTATTATATTGAGTAGGTATAATATCTTTGTCTCGGTTGCATTTGTATTCGGTTGTAATACAAATGCGGGTATGTTTATACAGTTTCGGGGTTATCCTGAAAGTCGTTTCAGGATCACTTTTGGAAGTTGCCAGTTTCCAGTTTTCTATCAGCCGTCTTTTAACATTCGGTTAAAGACGGATTTATCTTTTCTTGGATGAGAGTGAGTCATGCTTCTAGAAGCTTCTAGAAGTGGTGATGAGGCTAGTGAGTCATTAGTGCATTAATGGTGCTATTAATGCTTGATGACTAAGGGTTTTATGATTCAATGTTTCTTTATGACTCATGCTTTCATAAAGGTTATGATAAGTATCAATGTTTATGGTCACCTCCTTATCTCCTCCTACACTCACCCTCCTCCTTCATATATATGGCCGGCCAACCTTGTGAGAGAGAGAGAGAGAATGATTTCATTTTTGGAGAGAAAAGACTATGGTTAAGGGTGTATGGAAATTTCATTACCTCTTTCTTTCCATCACCCGATAAAAATGGCAGCTTCATTTACCGATCGTCCACGGACTTGGACGAAGTGAGACAAAGTCATCTACTCATTCTCTACATCATTCTTGGTCGTCTCTTTTAGCAAACTTGACGACCGAGTTGCCTCAAGTCAGAGGCGGGAGCCCGTTTAAAGAATCATCGATGTGGTGCCACCTCGACGAGGATATCGGAGATCGACGAGATCGGAGCAGCCGCGACGGAGCGTGGGATGATGGTTGAAGAACGAAGGACTCGGATCGTTCGGTATAACCTTTCTACACTCTTTACAGTTTGTTAGTTTAGCAATAATGGCAGATCCGGGTTAAAGTATACGATAGCGCCAGTTTAAAAGTTTTTGTTCCGCATTTGGCGTCTGTAGACGGCCGGGGCGCTAGCGTAGACTTACAGTGGTATCAGAACCTAACCATTTTGCTATGCTAACTTGTGCTAACGCGTTTAAAATATCGATCGAACCAGAAATCGAAAATTGCAAAAATCCAAGTTCACAGTTTCTGTCGATTTTAAATGCTCTCCTAAAATTATTCTACATGTCTTAAAAATCTGTGCAGGTTTTTCTAAGAACACGTACCAAATTTGGGCACGTGATCCCACCAAGCCGCCGCGGAAGCGCGGCCAAACCCATGGTTTGGCCGCGGATCCGCCGCCACTTGGTGAGATCATGCTCCCAAAATTGAACAGTATGTTCTTCTCTGGATTTTGTGGTTTTTGGTATATATCATTTGCGCCCAGATTTTGTTACTGTTCACCAGTAAGTCGTGGGGCCCACTTCTTGATATTTGGTCGATCGAAATTTAAACATGTTAGTTTACAGTGCTTACATTATATCTCCGACCGGGAATGTCATTTGATCGGTAAACCGCGTCTGATTGCTATAGTTCTTTTAGACGGGTTTGCGAACGTGATATTCGCGTTGATGTTCTGTGTTGTGCTGTGATGTTGCGGATTTGTCGTGGTGGATAGCAGTGTGCAATGGTAGTACAGTTTGAGTTTATTTGTACATTTGATATTGCGGGGCGAGCGTCCAACTTGTGGACTGCCGTCACTTCCTGTTGTATAATATTCTTTTGGGGCACGACCAGGTTGCGGTAGATGTACCTATTGTACTATTTTTCATTACTGTACTAGGTTTTGCCCCGCGACGGAGTGCACGTATAGCCGGGTTCTGAGAAGAAACGGGTCCGCATCTCATGGCTTTGAGAGGCAGAGGGGCCCCACTCTAGAATTGGCAGACTATTCGCCGCACTCGCAGGGGGTACAGGTTGACCCAAGGAAGGGTGCCCAAGCTTACCGGATTCCGTGAAGTGCTGGGTGGTCCATTCACTATGCTGTAGGGGGCTGCCTCGCTTCAGGTTTTGGCGGGTAACTTGCCGCACCCGTAGGGGTCTAGGTTTCATTGCACAGGCTATCCACACGACAGGGGAACGTCGGGTTTCAGCAGCGGCTCTGTGAAACCCGGGGATCCCAGATTATCTGTATTGTTCTGTGATGCTTATTACTTTTCTCTAATGTTGCAAACTATCACGCCTGGAGCGATTATTGTATATTGGTTTATATACTATTAGATGTTGTATATGTTTTTCACCCGCGCTAGTCCAGTCCCCGCTCTGTCGTTAGTTGAGTAACCTAACGGGTGATGACGGGACCCAGTGATGAATGCGGATGGCATATACGTACATTTTATTTTCGTTCTTTTCTGGTGTGATTAAATGATGGGACTGCGTTGATTCTGATCAATGCAAAGTATAACAAACCTGTTTACAGTTGTTGCAACAAATTTAAAAAGTGTTATTGCAAAGACGTTTTCTTTTGTTATGCATAGCGGTATTCAGTGGAATATCCTGCACCTCATTCGACGGGGCAAGGGCCGATATCCCTTCACCAGGACTGACCCCTTGGGCAGAAGTTTGCGTCAGCGTAATAACTTCACTATAGTCGATTACAAGTTGCTTTGCATAGCGGTATTCAGTGGAATATCCTGCACCTCATTCCACGAGGAAAGAGCCGAGATCCCTTTACCGGGAGTGACCTCTTTAGCAAAACGTTTTCGCCACTATATTTTAAAAAGCTATCAGGTTCCTTCAGCGATATCAAGTTCACTACGTTAAAGGTTTTTCGCCAAAAACCAGCCGTAGCCCTCCGTCACTTCTTTTGAGTATTCAGTAGTATTCAAGCTATGTATTTTGACCTAACGCCAAGGCATAGTGTTTGGTAGCTGCTGGGTATTCAATTGTTGCATAGATAGATGAGTTGGTTTGGGACAGCTGTTCTGCCATTTTGACCTAACGCCAAGGGCTTGTGCGGGTGGGTTCAAATTAACAAGATAGTGATGGGTAGAACTTGGCATGTGACTTATGACATTTTGACCTAACGCCAAGGTTATAAGAGCATGGGGCAAAAATAATATCGGGAGTTTCTAAAGAAACTGAAACTTGCCAAGTATGCGCATACCATCTGGAGTATGAGTAACGTGGATGCATTCCATCACGTTATCATGCGATGAGAGTTGGATCCCGATTCCCACTGATGAGTTGGTTTACTCTTCGGGTGATCCCGATTGATTCTTCTTTAGGTTTGGAGGAGAATTTGACAGGACAGTGGGAGGTTTCCGGATTAGATAAAGTGATGACCATTCTGATCTAGGTTAGAGTGCACGCAGAGTGTTTCTTTTCTCTCTCTCTTTGGCAGCGACCTTTGAACGACCCTAGACTATGACTCAGTGACCAGGTTGACCGAACATTCTTAAAATACTGGCTTTTGGATTGTCTGAGTTGCATAAGTCATTGCCACTCCTTCTTTTACCCTTTGCATTTCTCAGAACACCCGTATTACTACGGATATCCACTTCCATTGGATAGATCCATCATATGGTTATATACGAACTCGAAGGGACTTCTTCGAGGATGGATCCAGGTTCAGGAGAAAAAGAATTGGTTTATTCAGTTGTCTTTTATTATCACCTTCTCTCAGGTTGCGAGAGCTCCTTGGTTTAGGAGAGTACACCTATTACGCTTATTGGATAGTCTTATTCCAAACCATAGGCTGGTGCCGAAAGGTAGGGAATGAAGAAAACCAATTAGCCTAAGTGGGGTGTGCAGAAGGTAATATGTAAAGACAAAATAAAGGGATTAGAAAGAGGGCAAAGTAAATTGCGACTGATATCATTCACGACCAAAACCGCGTACTTCATCGCCGCTCCTATTTCACCTTTAAAAGAATAAGGTATTATTCAGTTGTCTTTTATCATCACCTTCTCTCGAGATGCGAGTACTACTTGGTTTAGGAGGGTACACCTATTTTGCTTACTGGATAGTCTTCTTCCAAACCATAGGCTGGTGCCGAACGGTAGGGAAGGAAGAAAACCAGTTAGCCTAACGATGGTGTACAGAAGGTAACGACTAAAGACAAATAAAGGGATTTGGAGAGATGGCAATAAAATATACGGTTGAAGTCATGAATTGGATTATGGAAGAGGCATTGCTATGAATACCAGGATACCCCTACGAAACATTTTCATGTTTCAGTGCATCGTTAAAGAAAAACTGTTTTCCCGATTAGACACTTACTCCAAGGGTATGTATTTACCAGGTTTCATTCTCATATCTGTATGGTTTTACAGATGATGAGTGGGAGTAAGATATTGGGAATTAGGTGATCATCCTCATTATATCGGAATTCGTTGAAATTGGTGATATTTGAGGAAATTGCCAGGGTACAGTTTTCAACCTACGACGCACAGGTTATGAGTTGTTTAACTCAGCGGACTTATACAGAGTATTGTATGTTGTCCAGTGTCCATCAGGACAAAGGGGTAGGTCCTCGTACTATGTTCTGTTTACTTATAACTTCTCTATTATTTAGACAAGTGTTTCGTAGAAATACAACGTCTAAGTTTTGAGAAGTTGTGGGTATAAGAATAAAGTAGAGAACCAGGTATCACAAGTATCGGGATTCTTCAAAGAGATCGAAGATGTAGATTCTTGTGATTGGTATTCAGATGATAGTGATGGTTTTGAGAAACGAGTTTTCTCTTTCAGGTTACTCATAATTGGATGGATTCCTAAGTTGAGTAATGCTGATTAGCCTCTTTCCATTAAGTTGATATGCACTGGAGACAGCTGCATGATTTGAATCTGGTTCCAATTAAATTAGTGCCAAAGTTTCTATATTGGATATAGAATAGTTCGTACCTTAAAAGATATTGAGGTACGGGGAGTTGTCCAGCTTATGCTTAAAACCAGACTCTGGATAACTCAGGGCACGTTTCTGTAATGGCTGTTTGTAGGTTGACCCTAGCTATGACGAGGGTTGATATTCTACCATTTATAAGATCAATAGTGATATTGTTCTTGACTCGCCACAGTTTTAGTAAAATGGATCTTTTTCAGAAAACAGTAGTGGGAGTATGGTAGAACTGGAAGCGATTCCAGAACCGCGAACGATTATGGAAAATTTAATAGGACCTATACATTCAATAAGGTTTGACACTCCAATAGCCACTCCGCAGGTATGGTAGGTAACCTCAGACGCCCGAGAGGTACTTCGGTAGCCTCAGAGACGGTGACAGGGAGGTTCTTATCTACCAAGACTTGACACTACTGTTGTTCCAGGATATGAGACCCGGTAGGAGGGTTGTCGTAGTCAGTGGGAGCAGCGGAAGCATAGTGGGCAAGATGCTTATATCTATTTATAGACTTGAGCAGTTATAGCGGAGATAGATCATCTAATTTTGATGTGACAGTCATGGGTTTGACATCAATCAGAATAAGGGATGGATCTGTTAAGAAGGTAGTAGGGTGTGATGTCATGGTATCAGGATGACATACACAGAGTAGGAAGTAAAATTCCTATACTACGATCGGTTGTACTGTGGTCGTCACACAGTTGTTTCTCCAGACAGGATATGGATATAATATTTGACATTCTGGTTTCTAGATCTATGGTTTTAGATCTGGAATTGGGTAGTTTCCCAATGTGAGTACTTTGACAGTATTCTAATGGTTTTTGGAATAGTTGACTCCTAGCATGGTGGTGTACCTGCAGGTGATGGAGTCACCCTCTCTAAAGGTGTCTTACAGACTAAAGGGGAGAGGGATGTGCATGATTGGCAGATCACTTGCTTAGGCAATTGAGTCAATCATGAGATGTCAAGTACCACACCAGATGTGTTTTTGCACTAGTTGCAATAAGTTTGTATTAATCCAATCCTGGAGAAACATAAGGAAGCGGTTTTAGAACATAAGTACATGTTCTACGGATTTGATGACGGCAGCCTCCTTCGGGAGACGGTTATCATTCCAAGCTTCAAAGGTGACATGGTTGACAGAGTGATTGTCAGAGTTATAGTTTTTCCCTCTGACGAAGAAGGACAGTATTATGGACAGGTGGTCCAAGAGGATACTGTGGGTGGCATGGTGCCGGATACTGATTAGGTTCAGTGATCGATACAGTCTAAGAAGTTTGGATTTGGAGTTCATTTATGAACTAGGTCCCATCAGATATCCAGACACATTCTAAGACAGGTATTACTCAATTCGGGAGATGGCTTTCTCCGCGAACTTAAGATTAAGAGAGATATAGAAAGAAACTTCTAGGCGGATCCACTCACTAAGGCTATTTCTCGAACACAATAGTTTTACAAACGGGCTTTATGATACTGATTAGTAGAGGAGTTGGATGTTCGGTTTCACACGGGCTGTGAGTAGTCGACATTGCAATAATTAGCCTTGAGTGCAAGTGGGAGATTGTTGGGGATAGTGCCCTCATAGTCAATTATTGGATCACAGGTACGTGATTGCAATGATTGCGGAGGACCTATACCGGTAGGACAGTCTTACTCAAGATGATAGTATGCTATCTGGTTTGACTTTATCAGTCGTGTACATGATCAGGTGACTGATTACATGTTACACTTTGATAGAGCCCTTAGGATCTTGCTTTACCACCAACAGTATGATGGCGATCATATACGTAAGAGTTGGGTGGTTTATACGCATATCCTTAATTGTGGTCCCTAGTCGTGGGAGTTTTGAGACAGGGCATCGATACTCCGGAGTAGACTAGTGTGTACAGTCGAGACCCCGACGAGGGGCGGTGGCCGGTCTCACAAGCCACTGGTGTCAGTTGGATCACCTAAGATGTATACAGGTGCTCATTGGGTTATGAGTACACCGGACAGGACTCGCCGGGAATCAGCTAGTTAGTATTATATCTACCGTCAGATAGCAGTTCCCTGGTGACATGTGTACAGGTTAGTTCATCGACCTGAGGTCGTCATTTATCTCGTGTGAGTTCCCACTGTGCTTTGATTTCTACCCTACCACGGCTCAAAGGAGTCGTGCAAACAGGTAGTTTTTGGGTACAGTCCCGAGCCATATGGAGGCACGTGAGCGGATCGGCAGGGGATTCGTCTCTCCCGGTATTGGGGGCGAGGTCGTGCTGTGTCTAGGAGAGCCATTACACAAAGTCCATGGCCATGGCAGGAGATTTACTGGTAGGTACTCCAGTAGTATCTCAGGGTGTTATTGGGCTTCACTCCGACACGACTTATACTGCTATTGGGGGTCTGACGTTACTAGCACCCTAGGCAGATATGTGATACTCATAGACGAACGGACCGGACTGTATATACATTGTCACTGTTAGGCTCAGTAGGGTTTTCCGGATGAGTGCGCTCATCGGCATCCCTTGAGGTCAGTCCATGGGCAGCCGTTACGCATTGCTAGTGCCGCTGACGGTTTGTGGTTAAACCCACTGCCAGGGTACTGACGAGTCATTAGAGTCCCCCACAGACAGTTTCCCAAGTTCGGGCGAAACGTTGTAGAGGCCGTATGGTTTTATGGCAGGGTTCGGAAAATGCACGTGCGTTTACGCACGTGTTATTTTTCGGGCAGATAATACTGGTCGGCTTTGGTTTAAGCCGGATCCGAGTATTATATTGAGTAGGTATAATATCTTTGTCTCAGTTGCATTTGTATTCGGTTGTAATACAAATGCGGGTATGTTTATACAGTTTCGGGGTTATCCTGAAAGTCGTTTCAGGATCACTTTTGGAAGTTGCCAGTTTCCAGTTTTCTATCAGCCGTCTTTTAACATTCGGTTAAAGACGGATTTATTTTTTCTTGGATGAGAGTGAGTCATGCTTCTAGAAGCTTCTAGAAGTGGTGATGAGGCTAGTGAGTCATTAGTGCATTAATGGTGCTATTAATGCTTGATGACTAAGGGTTTTATGATTCAATGTTTCTTTATGACTCATGCTTTCATAAAGGTTATGATAAGTATCAATGTTTATGGTCACCTCCTTATCTCCTCCTACACTCACCCTCCTCCTTCATATATATGGCCGGCCAACCTTGTGAGAGAGAGAGAGAGAATGATTTCATTTTTGGAGAGAAAAGACTATGGTTAAGGGTGTATGGAAATTTCATTACCTCTTTCTTTCCATCACCCGATAAAAATGGCAGCTTCATTTACCGATCGTCCACGGACTTGGAAGAAATGAGACAAAGTCATCTACTCATTCTCTACATCATTCTTGGTCGTCTCTTTTAGCAAACTTGACGACCGAGTTGCCTCAAGTCAGAGGCGGGAGCCCGTTTAAAGAATCATCGATGTGGTGCCACCTCGACGAGGATATCGGAGATCGACGAGATCGGAGCAGCCGCAACGGAGCGTGGGATGATGGTTGAAGAACGAAGGACTCGGATCGTTCGGTATAACCTTTCTACACTCTTTACAGTTTGTTAGTTTAGCAATAATGGCAGATCCGGGTTAAAGTATACGATAGCGCCAGTTTAAAAGTTTTTGTTTCGCATTTGGCGTCTGTAGACGGCCGGGGCGCTAGCGTAGACTTACACCACTTACACCGGGGACCTTGGTAACCTGTAATACAAGGCTCCGTCGATAATACCACGGAACAACGGCATGGATGTAATTACGCCTTAAGTGACCACCTCGTGCCACCTTTAACATATTCCGTACCAGTCTACCCCTTAAACCCCGTAGTGTTATGATTGTATTGTAGTATCGTATTGTATAAGTTGGATGACTGATCAAAACCATGATATCAGTAAACATGTTGTAACTGCATAATCAGGTAAATGGAATAATGGAATTATGGATGTATATCCATGGTTTGATTCAATCAAGTTGTAATGATTGTTAACAGGATTCTGGGATTCATGTATTCATATTGAGTTGGAAAATTAAAGAATATAGATTGATAACTGGATTCTGGAATTCATTTGTTCATATTGAGTTGGAATATTAAAGAATATAGAATGACTTGAATCATATTCAAGTCAGAAATAGTTAGACTCAAACCCGAGTCAGACTAACAGAAATGCAAGTCAAAGTTCTATATTTGTTAGGGTCCTTATTGTAAATTATAAAACTTGAGGGGGTTTTATGTAAAAAGTTCTTTTGTATATTTTTCAAGATACACCTCAAGTATTTATTATTCGTCTTTATAGTTATAATGAGTGTAAATTTTATTTGTGTTATTCTAGTGAATATATCCTAATAAAAGTATTAATTTATAATATTGATTTATTTGAAAATTCATGGTATTTTAATTTAACTTTTAATCTTGTAATTTTTAGGAAAAGGTGGAAACTTTATCTTATAACAAAATAGGCGTTTAAATGATAATTATATATATGTTAATACAAGAATAATTTTAAATAAATATTTTATTGTCCAAAATCTCATTTTTCTTAAATTTCGTATTTTAAACCTTTCGAGACCGAATGCTCCTTGCGGAGGTCTGAATCTCGCACTACTAAACCCGAGGGTGCACGATAAACCGTACTATCCCTAACGGGTTCCCGAAAGATGGGTTGTAGTGGCGTTTTGCAAAGATTTAATAAACACTAATCATTTTAGAAAACGGTTTTATAAAGATAAGGTATTTATTTGTAAAAGGGTGTAAATTTCCGTATTTTAGTTTCTAGGGTTTCCTAAGCCAACTAGCCTATTTCTAAAGGGTCTAAACGACAAGTCATTAGAAGCCTCAAATCGCCTCTTCACCGCCAATTGCGGCCAGGTAAGTACAAGTGAGGAGGGAGGGATCCGCTCACGAATCATGAGGCGGGCCTTTTAAAGTTACCCAAGCTCACTTGCCTAGCCTAGACACCACAAAGTCAGTTTAGATAAACGATCGATGTCCATGACATATCGTATTTTCCTATTAAAAGATTTTGTTTTAAAATTGTAAACAACTTAGAACTTTTAGAAAAGGTTTATAAAGAAAATGGTATTTTAATAAAAAGTCTTGTATTATCGTATTCTAAGTTTTGATGATATCAATTAGGGTTGTATTTGCGTGTGTGTGGAGGTAGGTCATTACCTCGTAATCTACGTTAAGGTATAGCAATTGTTAAGGGTTAAATGTGAAAACTAAATATGGTGGTATTTAAGTGAAAAAAAGACGATAAATGGAAACGTTATCATTCATGTGAAAAACTTTATCCAAATTGATTTTTAAGTGATTAATAGTCAACATGCATATGTTTAAGCATTATGTAATTTGTGACAAGTGAGTTTTGATAGAAAACCGAATCGGAAATCGGTTTGTTCCGATTTCCGTCGGGTTTTAAAAAGTCGTATTTTTCTTAAAAGAAAAGGAAGATAGAAAGAGGGGGACTTACGGGTTTTGGACACGTTAGAGAGTGAGAGGGAGGTAGAGGGTTGTCGATGCGTCGAAGCGTCGTGAAGGGTCCTAGTACGATCGCCGGAATTCATCGTCGATTTCGGCAGCGCTTCGCCTTTCGCTCTTTTTCTAACGTACCGAGTTCTCTTGAGATTTTGGGAGAGTGGACTTAGGAATGTAGGGTGAAAGGGTAGAGGGTAGGGGTGTTTATATAGGGCTAGGCTAGGGTTAGGGTTTTAATTAAAAAAAATATTTAAAAATATTTAAAAACATTAAAAAATCATTAAATTTTGAAATAAAAGTGATTTATTGTGCATTCGGTAACCGATCAAAAAAAATAAAGTATGCAGGGGGTATGACCAAGTCAACACGGAAAAATTCCGTGTTGACGACTCGGCCGTCCGGCCGAGTTCGGCCGGCGGCGCCGGCCCGATTCGGCCGGTCCGCCGGCCGACTCGGCCGAGTCGGGCCGAGTCGAGGGCTCTCTGGGTGGGGGATCTTCTGGGGGGAATTTTGGTGTATCTAACTTTTTCTGTGCAGTATAAATTTTGAGAGTTTTGACGGTTTGACTGTTGACTTTCTAAAAATTTAAAACAAAATAATTATAAAAATAATGTGGGGCATGGGATTCGAACTCTGGTGGCTTGGTTCAGCAATGCAAGGTATTACCAATGAGCTACAAGCTCCTTCTTGTAATTATTGTGGTTTTTAATTACTTAAACTGATAGCAGCAAGAATAAATACTCCTTGTATACATTAAATTTAAAGTAAATTCTTGTACACTAAAAATGGAGTTATTACATTCTTGTAGCTTGTAATTAAAAACAAAATAATTACCTATATTTTGTGCTCATGCTAAAATACCCCTTTTGTGGATTTTTGAAAAAAAATATTTGAAAAATTTTGGTATAGAAAAATTAGGGTTGTTACACTTTGCGTCGAAGTATTCAGTTAGGAATATCCTGCACCTCATTCGATGAGGAAAGAGCCTAGATCCCTTCATAAGGACCTCTTTGGCAAAAGTTTGCGTGACTATAAACTACATCAGTTTTCAACAAAACCACTTGTTTAAAAATGTGGAGCCTAAACCACTCCTTTTCAAAACTGCTCGAGTTTCTTCAACAATATCAAGTTCATTACGTTAAAGGTTTTTTGCCAAAAACCAGTCATAGCCCTCCATCATTTCAGATAGGTAGCGCTTAGTATCCATGCTATATTTGTTGGCCCCTGTCAAGGCATAGTCTGCAGTAGATATGTGTTACTGTCCTGCAGCATAGAAATGCATTAATTTAGGAGAGTCGTACAGCCTCGTTGGCCTCCGTCAAGGGCGAGTACGGGTAGGTATAAGTTAATCAGGACAATGATGGGTAGAACTTAACTTGTGACTTATGATTTGTTGGCCTCCATCAAGGTCATGAGCCGCTTGGGGCAAAAACCATATCGGGAGTTTCAAATATAAAGGAAATTTACCAGGCATGAGCATACCTTCTGGAGTGTAGTGACTTGAGTGGATTCCTTCAGGTTATCACGCGATGATAGTTGGATCCCGATTCCCACAGATGAGTAGGTGTTACTCCTCGGGTGATTTTCATATGATCCCGACTAATTCTCCTTTTATGGTTTGAAGGAGAATTCGAGGAAACAGTGGGAGCCATCCTGATTAGATAAAGTGATTAACCAATCTATTATAGGCTAGAGTGTACGCTGAGTGTTTCTGTTCTCTCTCTCTCTCTCTGGCAATGACCATGACCAGACCTTAAACTAAAACTCATGAACCAAGTTAACCGAACCTTCTTACATACTTTGGTTTTGGATTGTCATGATTCACGACAAAACCGCATATATTCCTGCCACTCCTACTTTCCTTTTTCATTTCTCTAGAACACTCCGTATCACTATAAAAATCCATATTGCTAGGGTATTTCATCGTATAGTCACACATGAACTTGAAGAAACTTTTTTCAGTTCGAGAATGGATTCCGATTCTGGAGAAATCGAATATGATTATTCGGTTGTTTTTTCTCTTTACCTTCTCTCAGGTTGCGAGGCCTCCTTTTATTAAGAGAGTACTGTTAGTTATATGGATGCCCTAGATGCCATTATTGTACATGAGATGTATACTGTAGTGGATGCTTAGACATATATAGGGAGGACTATCTTGCTCGACATGATAGTATGCTATCTGGTTACTCTTTATCTTAACATGTACACTGATTATCTCTTTGTTACATGTTGATAAAGCCCTTAGGATGTGTACTTGACTACCTAGATTATGATGCAGATCATACTAGTAGAACAAAGGTAGTCCGTGAGTACATCCTTTAATGTCCTTGGTCGTGGGTGTGTCGAGACGGGGCATCGATATACCAGAGTAGACTAGCGTATAGCTTCTCGACCCATGTAGATGGGCGATGGATGACCCCAAATCCATTGGTGTTTGACATCAGAGATGATATACGGGTGCTCAATGGAGACTGGGTACACTGGACGGACTCGCCGAGAACTCCCAGATGGTATTATACCTCACGTCAGATGGCAGTTCTCTGGTGACACTGGTACAAGTTAGTCTGTTGACCCGCGATCGTCATAGAGACTTGTGTGATTCCCACTGTGCTTTGATTTCCACCTTACCACGTTCAAGAGAACGTGCAAAACAGTGGTTTTTGGGTACATTCCCGAGTCACATGGAGGCAATGAGCGATAGGAGGGGATTCGTCTCTCCCGGTATTGGGGGTTGATGTTGCGCCATACACGATTGGCTATAACAGGAAGTCCCTGGCCAGGGCTGTTTCAGAGATTCACTGGTAAGTGTTACCAGTAGTTTCTTGACCTGTTATGAGCCTCATATCGGCACGACTTATCGAGTTACTGTGGTTTGACGTTTACTACCCCTAGACGAGATATGCGACATATCAGACGAAGAGACCGGAATGTACGGTAGTGTTACTGATTGGATTCGCAGAAGTATGAGCAGGAATGCTTGTTGATCTTCTGATCGCTCAATACCCGGGTGGCCGTTACGTTTAGCAGACCGCTTGCGGCTTGTGGGTGTTTGATATGATCATCACCTACTGTCGGCATATTGACGAGTCTTTAGAGTCCTATACAGAGGTTTCCTAGTTCACGCGAAACAGAGTAGAAGCACATATGTTATATGTGCGGGACCGAGATTAACGCACGTATGTGATACCGCATTCTATTCTCGCGATTTGTAACATCGATCGAATATATGTGATATAGCCGGGTTACCGGATCAAGTCTTGATTCGATAAGTTGTTACATTAGATATTAGTTGGTTATATGTGATATAGACTGATTATTAAATCAAGTGTTGATTTAATAATTTAGTGTATAATTATATATTTGATATATTAATTTACATTAACTAGTATTGGCTCACTTAAGTTTTCTTTTCCCACTTGATTTTGTGCACATAATATATATATGATATATATTTGTGTACATCTTTTGTGTCATGCTTGATGACACATGTGACTTTGGTGTATGAGATTCACACCATGCTAGATTAATGTAGGGTTTTATTTATTTTAAGTCCAACAAAATTAGGTGGAAATTGGATTGATGGTTGAAGCTTGGAGAAGCTTATGGAACTATTGACCAAGTCCACTAATCTTGTCATACTTAAGATATTTATTAACCCAACCATTAGATTAGCCATGGTTAAGTCTATACATGGGTTAATATGTGATATTAACTCACCCATGGTTCACATTCTTCACTTGGTTAATTCCATGAAAGAATTCATCATCTTCTTCTTCAAGCTCACTAGCTTTTGTGAAGTGATGAAAATATTGTGAGAAAAATAAAACTAAAGATAGCACATTTCCTACTTCATCATCCTCTTATACTTTCCATTTAGTTTAGGGTGTTTGCTTCACTAATTTCACAATTAGTGAAGAGGTAGCATGAGCTTGAGTCTCCTCGACGTAGATCATCTTCGGCCTCGAAGAATTCGAGCAAGCTTGTTCATTTTTCCGGGAGAACACTTTCTAGAGTCCGGGAGATCACAACTCGCAGCGAATGGACTACTACACGGAGCTATTAAAGTGAAGGACCGGTTTACAAAGGTTGTATTTCTCATTCACTTAGATGTAAAGTAGTTTACATTTGTTTTCGTCGGATTTTCTAATAAAGATTCTATGATTAAGGTTAGCTAGAATGACAAATTTTTGAAATTAGCATGGACGATACCTCCCGAAACCTCGCTGCCGTGCTAGGGAACCCTGTGTTAGTTATATGTATGCCCTAGAGGCTATTACTGTACATACGATGTATATTGTAATGGATGCTTGGACATATATAGGGAGGACTTTCTTGCTCGACATGATAGTATGCTATCTGGTTGTACTTTATCTTAACATGTACTCTGATTGTCTCTATATTACATGTTGATAAAGCCCTTAGGATATGTACTCGACTACTGGGACTATGATGAGATCATACTAGTGGGGCCACGGTAGTCGACGAGTACATCCTATAACTGTTCCTAGTCGAGGGTGTATCGAGACAGGGCATCGATACACCAGAGTAGACTAGCGTATACGCATCTTGACCCATATGATGGGCGATGGATGATCCCATATCCGTCGATGTTTGACATCAAGGATGGTGTACGGGTGCTCAGTGGAGACTGGGTACACTGGACGGACTCGCCGAGAACTCCCAGATGGTATTATACCTCACGTCAGATGGCAGTTCTCCGGTGACACTGGTACAGAGTAGTCTGTTGACCCGAGATCATCATAGAGTCTTGTGTGATTCCCACTGTGCTTTGATTTCCATCATACCACGTCCAAGAGGGCGTGCAAAAAGGTGGCTTTTGGGTACAGTCCCGAATCACATGGAGGCAATGAGCGATAGGAGGGGATTCATCTCTCCCGGTATAGGGAGTTGATGTTGTGCTGTGTTCGATTGGCTATAACCGGAAATCCCTGGCCAGGGTTGCTAAGATTTACTGGTAAGTGTTATCAGTAGTTTCTCGAACTGTTATAGACCTCATATCGACAAGACTTATCGAGCTACTGGGGTCTGACGTTTACCACCCCTAGACGAGATATGCAACATATCAGAGGACGAGACCGGACTGTACGGGAGTGTTACTGTTTGGATTCACAGGAGAATGTACAGGCTTGCTTGTTGATCTTCTGAGCGCTCAATACCTGGGTAGCTGTTACGTTTAGCTGACCGCTTGCAGCTTGTGGGTGTTTTATATGATCAGCACCTACTGCCGGCGTATTGACGATTC
Source organism: Agapanthus africanus (assembly GCA_030015575.1). Taxonomy (NCBI): domain Eukaryota; kingdom Viridiplantae; phylum Streptophyta; class Magnoliopsida; order Asparagales; family Amaryllidaceae; genus Agapanthus; species Agapanthus africanus. Next base: position 257,124,189 of record JASDDO010000004.1, read on the forward strand.
TTTAGAGTCCTACACAGAGGTTTCTTGGCTCAGGCAAAACGGAGTAGGAGCACATATATGATATGTGCGGGACCGAGGATAATGCGATATGTGATACCGTATTCTATTCTCGCGATATTTGATATCAGCCGGGTCATCGGATCAAGTGTTGATTCGATGAATCGGTACGGATAAATATTAGTCGGTGATATGCGATATAGCCGGATTGTCGGATCAAGTGTTGATTCGATAATTTAATGTATAATAATATATATATGATATATTAAATTACATTATCTAATATTTGCTCACTAAAAGATTCTTTTTCTCACTCGGGTAATACATTGATATATATGCGATATATGTTAATTGTATTATTTTATTTTGTTATGATAAATATTATATATGTGATATATAATATTGTAACATGATATGATAACTAATGCAACATGTTTAGTGGAGTTTAAACATGATTAGGGTTTGGATTAGGGTTAACACTTCTAGTTGATTCTAGAAGCTTTTCTTTTGTCATGATAAAGATATTTTGTTATGACTCATGCTTTAACCCAACCCAAACCCTAACCCTAGTTAATTCTCTACATGAGTTTAGTTGACCATGGTTGCATTATCTATCATATTAATTCTTTCTATTCATCACAAAAGAAATAATTCTATTATTCATCATCTTCTTCCTTCTTCTTTCTTCATGAAAAAGCTTGCTAGCTTTTTTCCAAGTGATGAATAAATCTGAGAAAAAGATTATAAAAGAGAGCAAAAATCCTACTTCATCATCCTCATCTTCCTTTGCCCTTTAGATGAGAGTGTTCACTCAATTTTAGTGAGCGTTAGCTTGTGTTAATGAAACTTCAAGGTAGATCATCTTTGTATCGAAGATCGGAAGCAAGACTGCATCTTTCTCTTCGTGGAACCTCTCGAGAGTCCGGAACCCGATGATCGCAGCGAAGGGACCTCAACACGGAGCATATGAAGTGAAGGACCGGATCTACAAAGGTTGTAATCCCTCTCACTTAGTGTTAAAGTGTTTAGCATGTTAGTTTTCGCCTAATCTCTAGTTTAAAGATCCGTATTCGGGTTGTTCGGCACGGCTAATTTTTTAATCGGGCATGGTTGATGCCTCGTAGACCCTTGTGCGCGTGCCTAGCAACCCTACAGTGGTATCAGAGCCAAGCTAGCGCTTTAGGCGAAGTCTAGACGAAGTTTAAAGTCCGATCGAACGCCGAAACCCCGACACGGAACCCTCTCTGTACATTTTTCAAAAATGTGGTTTGTTTCTGAATTAAAAATTCTCAAAAAATTAAGAAGGAAAAACTAAGAATTACTGTGAAGTACGGACCTCTAACTCGAAAATTTGGCAGCGGAACCGCTGCGAAACCATGGGTTTTGCAGCGGTTCCGCGGCCAAAATTTGGACTTAGTCCCTGAAATTTCTTGTAATTATATTTAGGCCCTTTCTTGTTATTTTTTTCTGGGAATATTTTAATTCCACTCAAGTGTTGAGTTTTCAAGGGTTGTATTGGGGAATCGTTGATTCGATCGGATAATTTAACTTTGTTTAGTTTGTCCGGATAATTTTAGAAACTGTTAAAAAGTTCGAACGGATATCAATAACTCACTTTTTCCCCTGTCGAAATTTTTTTCAAAAGTTGGATTTTTTCTCGTGTTTAAGAACGTTCTAAGTCGTGCAAGTAACGCGGTGGACCCTCTAGAAGACAACAAACCTTAACTCGATTATGTGACCGTCTTGAACTGCTTCTGAACCTTAGGGTTTGGGGCAGTACGGCGTGCCACATGTGAGGCGTTGGCTTGACCCTTCTACGGTTGGACCATCGGTACTGTGGCATGTGATGGATGTTTTTAAACTGATTTCAAGTGTTGAGATATATTGGGGAAATCTTGGGTGTTTGATTATTCGATCGGAAAGTTTAACTTTGTCTATTTATCTGGAATGTGATACAATATTTGGAATCCACAAAAAGTTATGAGATAACTATTTTGAATATTATAAATCTAGCAGTTCAGTCTCAGATGATCGGTTGCCACGGAATTTTGATGTGATCAAAAGTCCGTCGCAATCACGTAGTGTACGCGAATACTCGCCGGGTAAACTTAACAGACAGCCACGCCCCATAGCCCCGACCAAGTGACTGTAGGAGAACTCCGTCGCCGAAAGCATCCGTTCGGGTGCTCGCGGCAGCGGTGTTCCGCCTTAGTGCACTTCGTCGACGGCATCCAGGGGTACGGCCGTCTACTAAAGTTTGCGACGAGCATTCGATCAGGATGTCGGGAATCTTGTTGAATTGCCCGACTTGATATTGAAAAGAGTTTTCGATAATGAGACTAAAATGCGGGGTTTATAATAGTTAGGCATGCGATGTCTAAGAAATTCATTTATTAGGCATGCGATGTCTAAGAAGGTTGCGGATTCCAACTGTTGTAGTTTTACACTTTCTTTTCTGTGACCGTAAGCGCAGTATGTGGTGTATCGCCGGCTTCGTTGCTATACATCAACGACAATCGGGATACGCATACTTGCTTACGTTGATGATATGAGATATTATGTGTTGCTGTGATATGTTATATTGGATCGTCGCGTTTTGAATAGCCGGGGGTTTTATGTGAGATGAGAGTTTTTTATTTTTCATTCATGTAAAATTCATTTGTATGTAATATTCTTTTAATGGGGCACTTCCAGGTTGCGGAATATGTCACCGTTGTATATTATTTACTTTTCCGCATTAGGTAGACCCAAGGCGGGGAGCACAAGTAACCGGGTTCTAGGGTCCAGTGGGAGACCATCTCGAGGAGTCGGGACCGGGGTCTCCTAACCCTAGGATTGGCAGTGTTACTTGCCGCTCTCGTAGGGGTCTTGGGATGTGGGTTTGGCTATTCATCGCGACCGTGCAATCCGTGTTTTATACAGGCTCGTATTGAAAACACGGACGTCCTAGTATATCCAATATTTCATATATGTTCTTCTGCTGCTATGTTCTGTGATGAGATCATATTACTGCCTGAGATGTGATCGCACGCTTTTGGCGCGTTGTTGCCGATTTCCTAGCTTCAACTGGTCAAGACTCGGCTCAAAGGTTTTTGAGTACGGATTTCTTAGCTTATAATCTCGTATCTTTCTTAACAAACATCATACTTGCAGATATACACATAGGTTAGATCAAACAAACATACAAGATTCTTTATTGACTCGTCTAAAGCAAGAAGGTAAGATACACCATCTCCCTGTGGACCGACCCGTGCTCACCGGCTAGCTGCAAAGCGACACCGTCCTGATCGCGGTAAACTTTAATTCTTTCATCCGACACGCCAAAAGCGTGCGATCAAATGGCGCCGTTGCCGGGGAGACGGTAGCGTATTTTCTTTCTTGTTATTCGGGTTAATATTCTTTTTGTATATATATAAAAAAAAATATTCTTTTTGTTTTTTTTGGACAATATTTTTGTGGGCAAGTGTGCAGATTTTTGCAAGTTTGCAAACTGCAATTGTGGGAGCAAAGTGTACATTCAAAGTTAAGGTGATTACGGAGTACAGTGCCAAAGATCCGGGTAGTTTGACCCGCGCAAGCGAACCTTTCAAGCTTACCGGACTCGATTCAACGGGGGTTTCTTAACCCAAAACTTAAACGGTACGTACTTTACTAACACCTTCTTCTCAAATCCGACGCTTCCAATATACTATTCTTTTGCAGGATTCTTTGCAAGTTCGCTAGCAAACGCCAAAATTGACTAACCCGTATTTGTTGCAGCGCCGCGCTTAAAATAAAAAAACGATTGTTTGATTCTTTATAGAATTTTTGAATTGCGCATTGCATACATTAATACGGACTTAAGGGCAAGCGAACCCCACAACATACGGTAAAGGATTTCATCACCTTTTCCGTGGCCCACAAATCACGAACTTGCGCATAACGATAACCCGCATAAATTTTAAAAGAAACTAGACTTTAAGCCTTAAGGACTTCGCGCTCACTAGGAGAAGTTAACTGTATTTAGAAGCTTGCTTAACGGTATATTGTTTACGGGGTGTCTAGGAAAGTGTTAACGGCGAAACCGCCAAAAGAGAAAGGGTTATTTAATTAAGGAACTTCGCGAAAGCGTTGGAAAACCTCCCCTTATCTCTGCACTTACCTGGCCTCGTGATCAGTGTATTTTTAAGCCTGTTTCTCGACACAGTTTAACTTCGACAATCAAGTTCTTGAGCATGTCTAGTTGACCTAGGTGAACCCTAGAACGATTAGGTGTGTGGTATTTTTGTGTCGTGATTTTTGTCCATATTCTTTTTTGTGTATATCTCATTCTTTTGCTAACAACTAACTAAAAAAAAAAACATCACATTCTTTTTCCCCTCCTTTTCTCAACCTTTCTCTCTCTCTCTCTCTTCATATCATGGGTACCCCTCCTCGCAAAACTCTTGCCGAACTTTGGTACCCACAACCAGATATCACCTCATACGGTTCTTGTTTTGGTCGAACTTCAAACGACCCCTCCATGCCGAAAATTTCATTGAAAGATCGGATAGACGCGTCTAGGACGAACGACTGGACCCCGCAATCCACTTCGTATCAACCATTTCAAACATTCACCTCTTCTTGCGTTGATACACCTTTTGAAAATCCAGTTATAACCCTAAGACCAATGTCTCTTGCTGAACATATCGAACAATCCCGTAGCCGATCTTTCAGTCCTTTCACCACTTCGAATTCTCGGGATCAAAATTCCATTCACCTTCTTATCCCAATGTTGATCCCACTCCTGTCCAGCCATTCAATTCCTACCAATCCTACCCTACTTTTGCACCTTCCCTAGACATTGCTTCTACACAGCCATTTGGGAGTTTTCAGTATCCAAACAACTTTGAATCTTTTACTGAAACCCCTTCACAACCAATGTATAGTTTAGAACAGTCCTTGGAAGACTTTAGGGTAGCGTCAAGCCAACAGATGATGGATTTGAATGCGTGCTCGGCCGCCCTCATACAACCTAGTGACCCGGTAGCTAGTTTTCAACTAGCTCCAAATTTTCCAATGTATGAAGAGGCGGTAGGACAGGCTGTGAATTTGAGTGGAGAGAGTGAGCTGTACCCCCTTCCAAATCAAACCTACCCGTCCCAAATTGAATCCCATAACTCCTGCTTTGAACGTCTATCAAGTGTCCCAAATGAACTATCAGTTGAAGATAGAATGTTGAATGAGTTGTGCAACTTCGTAGTGTTTGATTTGCCCGATGGTGAAGGGTCTCTTCCAAGTGAAACCGATCCTAAACCTTTTGACCTCTACACCTCCATCTTAGAACCAGAATCGATTAATATCCATGCTTTTGATGAGGTGTCGGAGAATTTTGATTTTCACTTGATTGAGGATATCGACGCTGGGAATATTTTGGATGATGAAACCGTAGATTTGGCTGAGTTTATCTCTTCAAGTCATCATCCCGAGTCGTTAAATGTTTTTCCCGAACTTCATATGCGTCTGGATTTTGAAGAAATGTGCATGGATGTGCTAAATTTTGAGGAGAATATTGAGGATAGTTTTGAGGATGAACCAGTTTTAATTGATGAGTCGGATTTTCCAATTCATCCTGTCCCTTCCACTGACTGTGTACACCCTCCTGAACCTTTAACCGATAACCTTCCTCAACCACTTCCCTCCATCCGTTCCATCGTTCCGACCTTGCAAGAACCCGTATCATTTTCACTTCGTATATCTGGTTTACCAAGTTCGGCGTACCCATGGTTTCTTACGAATCTTGAAGGATTCGATCCAATTTCTCGGCGAGTAAATATATTAGCACAATCACTTTTCACACATCGGTCATCACAAATTGTGCTAATCTATTTACTCCATTTGCACCCTCAAGTTCGTACTCCACTTCTTTTTCCCTTCCGCCATTCTTCTTCTTCTCATCTACCGAGACCGCATTCCACTTCTCTCCACAAGCGGTCTCGCGTAATCTCCATTTCTTACCCCTTCACCTTCTTCCACCAGCCACTGCTTTATAGAGATAAGATTTTTGAATGGTTGGTGCTAACCTTTGGCCTGTGTAAGGCCTTGTATAAATGGATACTGTTCTTTCCCCCCTAATCCTGAATTTCAACGCTTAACAGTGGAAACACTGTTTAACTTAAGTTTGGGGGGGCTCTTTTTTGTATATATTTTTGGTTTTCCTTTTTTGTTGTTTTGTATATAATTTGTTTTTAAGAAGCGCCGGCAATTTTGACCCTCTTGGTAGAGCCTGACAGTGAGGGCACTGTCAAGTTTAAGTTTGGGGGTGTGCTCGGTAAGCTTCCTTCTTTCGTATTCATTTGTATATTTTGCATTTGCATACCTTATTAAAAACCCACAAAAATCGAAAAATTTCCAAAAATTATAAAAACTTTTTGTCAAGTTAGATTGTGGAAGAACTCTGATTCAACATTCGACGGTTTTTGTTTGAAAAAATAGGAATGACTAAATCTTATGTTTAGATTTTGAAAACCTGAAAGATAACTCTCCTTTGAAATTAACTATAGCTGATATACGTCTTTACATCACACTACACGTGTCGTAAATTTTGGGAATTAGATGACAAGTCTTTTATGTCTAAAAAAAAAAACTTTTAAACGGATCAATGATTTTCTGAGGATCAAATAGGTTTGTTCTGAAATAAGTAATATCAAGAATAGTTTATGAAGTAAGTGAATATGAAGGAATATTATTGATACCTTAATTGGAACTAAGTCTGAAGAATAACCCTTCTGAAACTTGATTGGAATGATTACACACCGAATCCACTAAACACGTCTTTTATCCAAAAAAAAAATAATTGAACTACCGGTTATATCTCCGTTCGTATTGAATCATCATGTTTTTCACGCCAAACTGTCTTTTGTTTTTGGACCTAGGTAACTTGAGTAATTAAGTCCGCTGGGGTGTTTCTACACCTAATGCCCTAAAACCAACTGGTTTGGGTGCATTGGCCCAAAGCTCGCTAAGAAGCCTAGAAAGTCCAGTTTTAAAATAAAGTCAAGCAAGTGTTCTCTCCGAGTTAAAAGTCCTAACGGTTCTTTGTGTGAGAATAATCTTGATAAATGACAAGCTTTTATAAAAAAAATTTTAACGGAGATATGAAGGTTTTACTCTATGATAAAGACTATTGCACGTTCACAGAGGTGTGTATGAAATGAAAACAAGAATAAGGTGGAGTGAAAAATACGACTTAGTTTCCTGTTAAGGAAGATAGAAATTCTGAAGTTGAAACCTTACTGGAAAACGAAACTTGAAAAATGCTTAACTCTCTATAAAACTTATGTGATCCTTTTAAAATTGTTATCTGGGCTTTATTGTGCGACATGATGACTTTAATCGATCCTTCTGGAACTTAACGACTCTATTTGCACTGCACGTAAAGACATATAAAATCTGTAGTTAAATAAGAAGTGAGGTGTGAAAAATAAAGGTTCGATGATCTAGACCTAGGATAATAGAATTGATATTTTCTTAAACAAAACTTTAGGGTTTGAATCTTAGTCATTTTACAAACTAGCTTGACGGGATTTTGTGGGTGTAATCCGCTGAAAACCCTCAGGAGACAACACTCCTCCTACTAGGGACACCTAGAGGATTAACGGCTTGTTGCACATGCTCAGTGCAATCGCGTTCCCTGCGAAAGTGCGGTTATCATTTTATTTTTGTGAATAATTGGTTTTGCTCGGGACGAGCAAAAGTTAAGTTTGGGGGTATTTGTTCATATCAGAATATTGCATTTTATACCGCCCATTCTTACGCTCGTGTGTTTATAGGTAGGTGCTTTTAATCCGTGTTTATTACATATTTGCAGGATGCAGGTTCTCAGTTCTAAAACGGTGAAATTCATGGAAAACACGACAAAATCCGGGTTCCTGCCAACCACTGATAAAACACGGTCTCCGCTCTTCATCTGTATGCTGCCAGATACCAGTTTAGGAAGACAAAATGTCAAATCAATGTCATCCTCATGCACAAGGCTCAATGGTAGCACAAAATCTAAGAGATCTACGCGGAGCTCGAGGCAATCATGACAAAAGCATCCACAAAAAGTCCACCTTTCCCTCAACAAGAATTCTGGAAGAAATGTGGAGGTATTATCAGGAACTACATGTACCAAACAACAAGGCACAGAAAACCAGGCAAACCCACCAAAACCCACTGACCAATTCCACCAAACCGCCGCGCATGCGCGGCCAAAGTAGGGGTTTGGCCGCGCATGCGCGGCCATACTGTGGGATCAGCTTGTCGTTTTTGGGGGGTAGTTTTGGTACTTCATGTTGAGGCTGCTGGTTGCCCTAGAACCCCATTTCCCTGCCTATAAATACAGCAGTTTTGAGCACAACTAAGGGAGCTTTTTCTTAGTTTCTTCTTTGTGTAATTTTGTTCTTCTTCTTCCTCTTCTTCACTCTTTCTCCATTAAATTGTAGTGAGAGCTCTTGAGTGGAAAATTAATGAAGATGAGGGGTTGTTATCTTTCTTTTTAGTTGCTCCCCCTTGAGATTTCTGCTTTCCCTTGCTCATTCAATCTCTTCATTGAGGTTGAATGGTTAAGGGTTATTTATTGATCTCAAGGGTCGTATTTTCTCCCGGGACTAGCACTCCATTTCACATGCGTTTTCTACCCTTCCCTTGATCTTGCAATCTCTTCATTGAGGTTGCAAGTTTAAGGGTTGGCTATTGAGCACATGCTTGGCTTGGGTCCTAGTTCCGTGTTCTTTTTATTCGCTTATTCATTACTTGCATTTTTCATTCTTGCTTTTATTACTTGCAATTTTATTCATGCACTTTATTACTTGTATCTTTTCTTTTCTTTGTTCTTTTCTTTTTGTCCTCTTTTGTTTATATTGTGAATGTTGTAATTATTGTTGTTAAGATAAAATACGGCTTTATAAGTTAACACATTTCTTTGCCAATTCCTTTTCCCGTTATTTTCCATTTGAACTCCGCCCAAACCATACGCAAGCGCTCCGTTAGGCACCGTACCCTGACAAGGTAACGGTGATTCCTAACCGCGACCGGTTGCGTTAGGTTTGGCCGGAGGCGAAAGCAAGAGACAAGAACGGAAGGACAAGGGTAAATAAGCCGGATTCCACGAATACCGCGCTTAAATCCCCTAATCCACGTTGTTGCCGATTGCCTAGCTTCAACTGGTCAAGACTCGGCTCAAAGGTTTTTGAGTACGGATTTCTTAGCTTATAATCTCGTATCTTTCTTAACAAACTTCATACTTGCAGATATACACATAGGTTAGATCAAACAAACATACAAGATTCTTTATTGACTCGTCTAAAGCAAGAAGGTAAGATACACCATCTCCCTGTGGACCGACCCGTGCTCACCGGTGAGCACGGGTCGGTGAGGACTGGCTGAAGTTACATTTAGATGCATATTTAGATTAGTTTGAATTTACATCTTGTGAAACTTGCCGGTCATGTCACAAAGATAAGATGACCACAGCTCTGTTTATTGGAAATAGAGAAAAAGTTAGTGAGCTCTTGGGATTGATACATGCTGATGTATGAAAGTCTCCTGTCTACACATGCCAAGACCGGTTCTTTTTACTTCATTACGTTCTCTGATAATCTCTCAAGATTCAGACATGTGTTCCTGTTGAAACATAAGTCCGAAGCTTTTGAGATATTCACAGAATATAAGTTAGAAGTAGAGAACCAAAAACGGGTATAAGTATTATGTCCTTTGATGAGATCAAGGAGGAGAATACTTGAGCACGGAATTCCTGGACTATTCTAAAGGAGAATGAGATTCTTTCTCAGCATTACTCCTTCGTATACACCATAGCACGATGGTATATCGGGGCGGAGCAATAGCACCCTATGTGATATGGTGTGCTCTATGATGACTACTACTGAGTTTCCTATTTCCTTTTGGGAGTTATGCACTTGAGAAGCTGCATACCTATTGAATAGGGTTCAAATCAAATCAGTTGCCTACCACTTCATATGTGATATGGAAAGGGAAGAGCCCATATCTTAAGTTGGTTAAGATTTGGGGTTGTCCGGCCTATGTCTAAAAGCAAAATCCGGACAAGCTCGAGGCAAGTTCTGTTATATAGAACTGGAAATGTTCCAGCTATACAAACTACAGCTGATAATTTGGTAGAACCAAAGGATTCAATAGTTTCCAACGAACCTCAGCCTCTCCGCCGATCTAGTAGGGTTCCTCACCCACCTGAGAGATACTTTGGTTTCTCTATGACAGTGGGAGTGAGGACTGCATCATGAGATGATGACCCAACTAGTTTCGAGCTGGCCATCAGGAGTAGGACTCTGTAAGAATGGCTGGGTGCTTAGTAATCTGAGATGGAATCCTTATACACCAACAAAGTATGGACTTTGGTTGCTTTATCTGAAGGGTTAAATCCCCATCAGGAGCGAGTATATCTTGAGAAGATTACTTGGTGTACATGGAAAAGTTGAGACTTTCAAAGCTATGCTTAAAGTCCATCCAGATCCTACTTGCCACGGCTACATACCATGACTGCGATATCTGGTGGTTGGGTGTCATGACTGCTTTTCTAAATGATATTTTAGAAGAGAGCGTCTATAAGTACACAGCCAGAGGGCTTCGTAGACAGTGGGAGCAGCGGAAACGTGTGCAAGATGTTTTATATGATAAAACAGGCATCGCGGAGTTGGAACATCTGTTTTGATGTGGTAGTCAAAGAGTTTGACTTCATCAAAATGGTAGATGAACCTTGTATATACAAAAAGGTAGTAGGGAGTATGGTGGTGATCCTCGTAGAGTACGTGGATGACATACTCTTGATAGGGAATGAGTTTCCTATGCTACGCTCGGTTAATCTCCGCTTATCACAAGGATTCTCCATATAGGATCAAAGTGATACCTCCTAAATCCTGGGTTTTGGATCTATGAGATAGATCTAATTGGATGTTAGGATTCTCACTAGTTGTAGTGAGATGGTATCAATCTATCCTGGGGAGAATCATTGGAAAGGTTCCAGGTTGATAAGGACGATTGAATGTCAGTCGCAGGCATTGTCTATACCCTCAGTGGAGGGACGGTATGTTGGAAGAGTTCCAAGCTAGATACCGTGACATACTAGACGATTAAAGGCAAGATACATCGTTACCAAGGATACTACCAAAGAGGCAGTCTGGATAAATATAAGTTCATGAGATGAACTTCGATTCTACCATTGTGTGACAACGGAGTTGTGGCTTTAGCCAAGGAACGCCCGTCCCATCAGAAATCCAGATATAATTCTTAGGCAGTATCACCTGATCATGGAGATAGTTGATCTCCAGGGAGATCGAGGTTAGGAGAGTAGACACAGAGGACAACAGTGCGGATCCACTCATAAAGGCCTTTTTCCCAGTAGAGACTTTTTATGCGACGGTTGAGTATGAGATACTTCAACCACAGCTAATTGTTGGGTATGTGATACTACAACAGATGGCCCTAGTGCAAGTGGGAGATTGTTAGTTATATGTATGCCCTAGAGGCCATTACTGTACATACGATGTATATTGTAATGGATGCTTGGACATATATAGGGAGGACTTTCTTCCTCGACATGATAGTATGCTATCTGGTTGTACTTTATCTTAACATGTACTCTGATTGTCTCAATATTACATGTTGATAAAGCCCTTAGGATATGTACTCGACTACTGGGACTATGATGAGATCATACTAGTGGGGCCACGGTAGTCGACGAGTACATCCTATAACTATTCCTAGTCGAGGGTGTATCGAGACAGGGCATCGATACACCAGAGTAGACTAGCATATAGGCATCTTGACCCATATGATGGGCGATGGATGATCCCATATCCGTCGGTGTTTGACATCAAGGATGGTGTACGGGTGCTCAGTGGAGACTGGGTATACTGGACGGACTCGCCGAGAACTCCCAGATGGTATTATACCTCACGTCAGATGGCAGTTCTCCGGTGACACTGGTACAGAGTAGTCTGTTGACCCGAGATCTTCATAGAGTCTTGTGTGATTCCCACTGTGCTTTGATTTCCATCATACCACGTCCAAGAGGGCGTGCAAAAAGGTGGCTTTTGGGTACAGTCCCGAATCATATGGAGGCGATGAGCGATAGGAGGGGATTCGTCTCTCCCGGTATAGGGAGTTGATGTTGTGCTGTGTTCGATTGGCTATAACCGGAAATCCCTGGCCAGGATTGCTAAGATTTACTGGTAAGTGTTATCAGTAGTTTCTCGAACTGTTATAGACCTCATATCGACACGACTTATCGAGCTACTGGGGTCTGACGTTTACCACCCCTAGGCGAGATATGCAACATATCAGACGACGAGACCGGACTGTACGGGAATGTTACTGTTTGGATTCACAGGAGATTGTACAGGCTTGCTTGTTGATCTTCTGAGCGCTCAATACCTGGGTAGCTGTTACGTTTAGCTGACCGCTTGCAGCTTGTGGGTGTTTGATATGATCATCACCTACTGCCGGCGTATTGACGATTCTTTAGAGTCCTACACAGAGGTTTCTTGGCTCAGGCAAAACGGAGTAGGAGCACATATGTGATATGTGCGGGACCGAGGATAATGCGATATGTGATACCGTATTCTATTCTCGCGATATTTGATATCAGCCGGGTCATCGGATCAAGTGTTGATTCGATGATCGGTACGGATAAATATTAGTCGGTGATATGCGATATAGCCGGATTGTCGGATCAAGTGTTGATTCGATAATTTAATGTATAATAATATATATATAATATATTAAATTACATTATCTAATATTTGCTCACTAAAAGATTCTTTTTCTCACTCGGGTAATACATTGATATATATGCGATATATGTTAATTGTATTATTTTATTTTGTTATGATAAATATTATATATGTGATATATAATATTGTAACATGATATGATAACTAATGCAACATGTTTAGTGGAGTTTAAACATGATTAGGGTTAGGATTAGGGTTAACACTTCTAGTTGATTCTAGAAGCTTTTCTTTTGTCATGATAAAGATATTTTTTTATGACTCATGCTTTAACCCAACCCAAACCCTAATCTAGTTAATTCTCTACATGAGTTTAGTTGACCATGGTTGCATTATCTATCATATTAATTCTTTCTATTCATCACAAAAGAAATAATTCTATTATTCATCATCTTCTTCCTTCTTCTTTCTTCATGAAAAAGCTTGCTAGCTTTTTTCCAAGTGATGAATAAATGTGAGAAAAAGATTATAAAAGAGAGCAAAAATCCTACTTCATCATCCTCATCTTCCTTTGCCCTTTAGATGAGAGTTTTCACTCAATTTTAGTGAGCGTTAGCTTGTGTTAATGAAACTTCAAGGTAGATCATCTTTGTATCGAAGATCGGAAGCAAGACTGCATCTTTCTCTTCGTGGAACCTCTCGAGAGTCCGGAACCCGATGATCGCAGCGAAGGGACCTCAACACGGAGCATATGAAGTGAAGGACCGGATCTACAAAGGTTGTAATCCCTCTCACTTAGTGTTAAAGTGTTTAGCATGTTAGTTTTCGCCTAATCTCTAGTTTAAAGATCCGTATTCGGGTTGTTCAGCACGGCTAATTTTTTAATCGGGCATGGTTGATGCCTCGTAGACCCTTGTGCGCGTGCCTAGCAACCCTACACCCTGCAGTGGAATCAGAGACATGCTAGAAAATTAGACGGATTTTGTAAAGATTATGAAACCGAAATACTCTGAAACTTGAAAATCCAAAACATAGTTTCTGTCGATTTTTTAAAGTTGTCAAAAAAAATTTCAAACAAGTGCAGAATGTTATATGTGATATAACATGAACCCAGAACAAATTCGAGGCCATTTGCTCGGAAAATGGCCGAGCACTTTTACCTAAAAACCGGCTTGCTCGGGTCTACAGTAGATTCTGGGCTTCAAATTTTTTTTTGTGTTCCAGTTACTGGGTTTTGCTGTTTCTGGTGTTGTTTGTTTTTGCTATTTTTTCATGTGATGGGATCTTACAATATAATCAATTCGGAGTGTTTCGTATTCAGAGTTTTAACAATGTTTCGGGTCATTCACATATTGTCTAGGCGAAGTTAAAAAGTTCGAACGATTATCAAAAACCCACTTTTCCAAGTTTAACGTATTCGGAAAAACATGCAAGTAATTCTATGGACTCTCTACAAGAATGAAACCCTAACTCGACATAATGACCATGGAACCGCTTTGAACCTTAGGGTTTGTGGTAGTTTTGCGGTGCCATTAATGATGCTTGGGTCTGCCCTTCTACGGCTGGTGCATAGGTACTGTGGCATGTTCCGGGTATTATTAAAACTGTGCTCAAGTGTTGAGCTGTCAGGAAATTGTGGGACTTTGATGAATCGATCGAAAAGTTTAACGTCGTCGGGATATCATGTGATGGGATACAATACTTGGAATCAAAACTAATTTGAATTTTATAAATCTAGCAATTTAGTCTCATTTGATCGGTTGCCACAGGATTTTGATGTGATCAAAAGTCCATCGCAATCACGTAGGGTACGCGGATACTCGCCGGGTAATCTTAATAGATAGCCATGCCCCATAGCCCCGACCAAGTGACTGTAGGAGAACCCCGTCGCCAAAAGCATCCGTTCGGGTGCTCGCGGCCGCGGTGTTCCGCCTTAGTGCACTTCGTCGACTGCATCGGGGGTGCGGCCGTCTAATTAAGTTTCCGACGAGCATTCGATTAGGTTATCGGGAATCTTGTTGAATTACTCGACAGGTTATTGGAAAGTGTTTTCAACATCGAGACTAAAATGCGGGGTTTATAATCGTTAGGCATGCAATGTCTAAGGAATTCATTTGGTTAGGCATGAAATCTAAAGTATGAGATATGTTGGGTTTATGATGTCTAAGGTGGTTGCGGATTCCAACTATTGTAGTTTCTCACTTTCTTTTCTGCGACCATAAGTGTAATATGTGATGTATCGCCGATTTCGTTGTTATACGTCAACGACAATTGGGATACGCATATTTACTTACGTTGATTACATGTAATGTTATGTGTTGCTGTGATATGTTATATTGGATCGTCATGTTTTGAATAGCCGCGAGTTTTATGTGAGATGAGAGTTTTTCATTTTCATTCATGTAAAATTCATTGTATATAATATTCTTTTATTGGGGCACTACCGGGTTGAAGATGATGTCACCATTGTATATTATTTACTTTTCCGCATTAGGATAGACCCAAGGAGACGGAGCACAAGTAACCGGGTTCTAGGGTACAGTGGGAGACCATCTCGAGGAGTCGAGACCGGGTCTCCTAACTCTAGAATTGGTAGGGTTGCTTGCCGCTCTCATAGGGGTCTAGGGATGTGGGTTTGGCTATTCATCACGACTGTGGAATCCGTGTTTTATACAGGCTTAATTTAAAACCCGGAATTCCTAGTATATCCAATATTTCATATGTTGTGTTCTGCTGCGATATTCTATGATGTGATCACTGTATATGATGAGATAGATACTGGATATACTATATGTGATATATTATATAGACGTTGCTTATGTTTTACACCCGCACTATCCCTGCCCCGCTCTGCCGTTAGTTACCTAACCTAACAGTGCACGAGGGGACATCGAGGCGAATGCGGATGGCATAAGCGTACGTTGTATTTATCTGTGATGTTTAGGTAACTTAAAATGATGGGTCTTCATTAATGAGATTAATGAAAGAAAATAAACCTAAAGATATTATGGAATCGAATTTTCAAAAACAGTTAGCTCTAGTTGTTGTTTTACATAGCGGTATTCCTTCTAGAATATCCAGCACCTTATTCGATAAGGATAGAGCCAAGATCCCTTCGCCGGGAGTGACCTCTTTAGCAAAACTAGTAAAAGCCTAAAAAAAAATCCATTTTAAATCTCTCGATTCTACGACGATATCAAGTTCATTACGCAAAAGGTTTTTTTAAAAACCTGTCGCAACCCTCCATTATTTCAGATAAGTACTTCATAGTATCCGTGCTACGTTTGTTGGTTTTCGTCAAGGCGTAGTGTGCGGTAGCTATTTATGCTTATCTGCAAAAGCATATGATGTGATTGAGTTAGGGTAGTCGTGCGACTTTGTTGGCTTTCGTCAAGGGTCGTGCGGGTGGGTTTAATTCAATCAGGAAATGTACGGGTTGAACTTGACTAGCAGCCTATGGTTTGTTGGCTTTCGTCAATGTCATAGGATGCTATGGGTAAAATGTTATCAGGAATTTCAAGTGTTGAAATTTGCAATGAGATTGCATTCCTTATATGAGATAGTTGCATCCCGATACCCACTGCGAGTAAGAGTTACTCCTGGGAGAGTTTTACAAATTACAATTAGCCGATCAAGTATGTGTCTAGAAAGGTGTTAACAGGGTTACGCCGCTGGGAAAACGAGGTTTATTTTAATTAGGTCCGTGCGAAAGCACGGGGAACCTCCCTCAAAGTACCGGCACTGGCCTGGCTGAAAGATTGTCGAACTTATAAGGTGTAATTAATACCGTCTAGTCTTTTCTTTTAGGGTTTGAAGGAAGATTTGATAAAAACAGTGGGAGCCATCCTGATTAGATAAAATTATAACCAATCTGATCTTGCAAGAGCATACGCTGAGTGTTTTCTTCTCTCTTTCTCTCCACGTAGCGACCATGTCATGCCTTAATCAAGATAATAATATGGATGTATTGACCGAACCCGCTTATTATACTGTGCTGGGGAACGTTGGTCCCGCTCCAACTTATAATTGTTATAAGACCGAGCAGGAAATAGGGGATTACCAGGATTCCCGTGCCGCCCAAACGAAGAAAGTGCATGTTGATGCATCTTCTTCAGGTGTGTTCATTACAAAGAATTGTTTCTCAGTGTCCTCTACGCCCTGGGTATGAGATACCGGATCAGGATCCCACATATGTAATTTGTTACATGGGCTACAGATAGGTAGAGAATTGAGAATGGGTGATAAAATTTCAAGAGTTGGAAACAGTGTAATTGTTGCAGCCAAGATGTTGGCAGTTATCACCCTGTATTACCAAATACATTGATTCTGAATGAATGTTATTAGATACTGAACCTGATATACAACATTATATCAGTCTCTTTATTTACTAAAGAAGGATATAATTTTGTATTGTTGGATAATGTTTTGAACATTTCCTATATCAAGAGTTGATCGGTTCAGGAACGTTATCTAAAAGCATATACGTTCTAAATCAAACTACAGTTCTCAACGTACAGAACACACACAAGAGGAAGAGTTCAGAAATGAACGAATCCTTTTTGAGGCATTGTAGACTAGGTCATATCAATGCGACCAGACTAGCTAAGTTACATTAAAATGCATATTTAAATCAGTTTGAATTTACATCTTGTGAAACTTTCCAGTCATGTCACAAAGATAAAATGACCATAGCTCCGTTTACTGGAAACAGAGAAAGAGTTAGTGAACACTTTGGATTGCTACATGATGATGTATGTAATTCCCCTGTCTACATACGCCAGGAGCGGTTCTTTGTACTTCATTACATTCACTGATGATCTCTTAAGATTCGAACATATGTTCCTATTGAAACACAAGTCTGAAGCTTCTGAGAAATTCAATGAATATAAGTCAGAAGTAGAGAACCAAAACGGGTATAAGTATTATGTCCTTTGATGTGATCAGGGAGGAGAATACTTGAGCACGGAATTCCTGGACTATTCTAAAGGAGAATGAGATTCTCTCTCAGCATTACTCCTCCGTATACACTACAACATGTCGGTGTATCGGGGCGGAGAAATCGCACCTTATTCGATATGGTGCGCTCTATGATGAGTGGAGTTATGCGCTTGATGAAGCATCATACCTATTGAATTGGGTTCCAACCAAATCAAGTGCCTACCACTCCATATGTGATATGGTATTGGAAGAGCCCATCTCTTAAGTAAGTTAAGATTTGGGGTTGTCCGGCCTATGTCAAAATCGAAATCCGGACAAGCTCGAGGCATGGTCAGCTCTGTGGAAGTTTGTTGGATATCCCAAACATTCGCAAGGGAATATCTTCTACCACACCGAGGAACAAAAGGTGTTTTATTTCTCGGCATGCCACCTTTTTAGAAAAGGAATTTATTTTGGAAAGAAATTTGTGGTCATGAGGTAGAACTTGAACGAGTTCCAGCTATACAAATTACAGCTGATGATTTGGTAGAACCGGGGGATTCAATAGTTCCCAACGAACCCCAGCCTCTCCGCTGATCTGGTAGGGTTCCTCACCCACCTGAGAGATACTTAGGTTTTCTTTATGACAGTGGGAGTGAGTATTGCATCATGAGATGATGACCCAACTAGTTTCGAGCAGGCCATCAAGAGTGGGGACTCCGTAAGAATGGCTGGATGCTATGCAATCTGAGATGGAATATATATACACCAACAAAGTATGGACTTTCGTTGCTTTATCTGAAGAGTTAATCCCCCATCAGGAGCAAGTATATCTTGAGAAGATTACTTGGTGTAGATGGAAAAGTTGAGACTATCAAAGCTAGAGATGTTGTAAGAGGTTCTCGTCATCGACCGGGTGTGGATTATGATGAAACATTTTCTCTAGTACCTATGCTTAAGTCCATCCGGATCCTACTTGCCATTGCTACATACCATGGCTACAATATCTGGCGGTTGGGTGTCATGATTGCTTTTCTAAATACTGATTTAGAAGAGAGCGTCTATAAGTACACAGCCAGAGGGCTTCGTAGATAGTGGGAGCAGCGGAAACGTGTGCAAGTTGCTTTACAGGTTAAAGCAGGCATCGCGGAGTTGGAACTGTAAGTGCACGGCGGCGCCTCGGCCGTCAATCCGACGCCGGAATGCGGAAATGAAAAAACTTTTCTATAAACTATAACCGGCACCACCGCGCACTAAAATCCCGGATCGGGCCATTAACCTAACTCTAGCAAACTAGAAAATGGGAAGGAAGCTATACCGAGCGATCCGTGTCCTTCGGTCTTTGGCCTCCACTCCGATCTGCTCGCGGAATCTCCGATCTTCATCTCCTCGTCGGAACGGGCACCACATCGCCGGGTTCTTTTATGGGCTCCCACCTCTGGACCGAGGCAACTCGGGCACGAAGTTGGCGAGTCGACGTGCCCAAGGAAGCTGTAGATGAAGTGTACAAACCATTGTCTCAATGGGGTTGAAGTTGCCTTTGATGATGGAGAAAAATGAACTTTGGAGAGAGGTTTGAAATGGAGCTATGAACTTTGATGCAATATGAGAATGAGATTAATTTTCCACACAAAATGAAAACCCTCATTCTCTCACCTAATGTGGCCGGCCAAATATATGAGAAGGTGGAAAGCAACAAGGGAGGTGAGTGTAGGGATAGCAAATGGTAACCCTATGCCAAATCAAATCCAATCAATTTCTAATCTAATCCTTTCTCATAAATGCAAAGGATAAGATGCATAAAGAATCTAATGATGCTAGAACCATCATGATGCCTCAATAACAAATAAACCCCTCCACTTAGCTAATTTGCAAACTTGTAAATTAGCCCCTCTGTCAAAAAAGTATGGCCGTGAAGGAACTTCAGAAAACTGGCCGAAACAGAATGCAAACTGGCAACTTCAGAAAACTGATCTCGTAATAAATTACAGGAAAACCCCGTGACTGTATATACATACCCGCATTTGTATTCCCATTGAATACAAATACAATGAGACAAAATCTACACTGCACAATACTAGGATCCGACTTAAACCAAAGCCCGCTAGTATTATCCGTCCGATCATGATCCGTGCAATACCGCACGCACAAGATCGAACCCTGCCATATCTCCATATGGCTTCTACAGCGTTTCGCCCGAAACTTGAGAAACTGGTCTATGGGGGACTCTAAAGACTCGTCAATACTTTGGTTGTGGATTTAACCACTAGCACGTCAGAGGTATTAGCCTATACATAACGGGCTACCAGGTATTGACCAAAAGGGACGTCGATGAGCGAACTCATCCTGACACCCTACTGAGCCTGTCAGTGACAATATCCGTACAGTCCGGTCCGTTCGTCTATGACCATCGCATGGCGGGCCTACGGGGTTGGTAAAAGTCAGACCCCCAAAAGCGGTACAAGTCGTGTCGGAGAGTAGCCCAGAACACCCTGAGATACTACTGGAATACCTACCAGTAAATCTCCTGCCTTGGCCAAGGACTTCATGTAATGGCTCTCCTTGACACAGCGCGACCTCACCTCTAATACCGGGAGAGACGAACCCGTGCAGATCCGCTCACTGCCTCCATGTGGCTCGGGACTGTACCCAACTAAAACCTGTTTGCACAACTCCTTTGAGCATGGTAGGATAGTAATCAAAGCACAGTGGGAACTCACACGAGACAAATGACGATCTCATGTCGATTAACTAACCTGTACACATGTCACCAGGGAACTGCTATCTGACGTCAGGTATAAGACCAACTAGCATGTTCCCGACGAGTCCTGTCCGGTGTACTCATAACCCAATGAGCACCTGTATACATCTTAGGTGAACTAACTGACACCAGTGGCTTATGAGACCGTCCACCGCCCCTCGTCGGGGTCTCGACTGTATACACTAGTCTACTCTGGAGTATCGATGCACTGTCTCGAAACTCCCACGACTAGGGACCTTTTAAGGATGTGCTTATAGACCCCAGCTCCTATGTATATGATCGCCCTCATATACTGCTGGCAGTCAAGCAAGAATCCTAGGGGCTCTATCAACGTGCAATAGTGACCTGTAAGGTCACCTAAAGCAGCACACGATGATAAAGATAAACCAGATAGCATACTATCATCTTGATTAAGACTGTCCTACCGGTATAGGTCCTCGCTCAATTATTGCAATCACGTGCCTGTGATCCAATAATTGACTCTGAGGGCACTATCTCCAATAATCTCCCACTTGCACTCAAGGCTAATTATTGCGATGTCGCATACTCACAGCCCGTGTGATACCGAACACCCAACTCCTCTACTAGTCACAAAGCTCGTTTGCGAAACTATTGCGTTCGAGGAATAGACTCAGTGAGTGGATCCGCTGTGATGTTTCTTTCTATGTCTCTCTTTATCTCAAGTTCGCGGAGAAAGTCTTCTCCCGAAATGAGCAATACCTATCTTAGAATATGTCTGGATATCTGATGGGACCTAGTTCATAAATGAACTCCAAATCCAAACTTCTTAGACTGTATCGTCAACTGAAACCAATCAGTATCCTGCGCCATGCTTCCCTCAGTATCCGCTTGGAGCATCTGTCCAAACTACTGCCCTCGTCAGAGGGAAAACTATAACTCTGACAGTCACTCTGTCATCCAGGTCACCTTGGAAGCTTGGAATGATAACTGTCTCCCAAAGGTGGCTGCCGTTATCATTTCCCTAGAACATCAACTTATGTTCTAAGACTGCTTCCGAATGTTTCTCCAGGATTGGATCAATATCAACTTATTGCATCTACTGCAAAAACAACATCTGGCGTGGTACTTGACATCTCATGATTGACTCAATTGCCTAAGCAAGTGATCTGCCAATCATGCACATCCCTCTCCCCTCTAGTCTGTAAGACACCTTTAGAGAGGGCCACTCCATTACCCGCAGGTACACCACCGTGCCAGGAGTCGTCCATTCTAAAACACTTTCAGAATGCTGTCTAAGTACCTAGATTGGGAAACTACCCAAATCTAGATCTAAAAACCATAGATCCAGTAACCAGAATATCTGATATAATATCCAAGACCTATGTGGAGAAACTACTTGGTGACAACCAAAGTATAACCGACCGTAGTATATGAATTTCACTTCCTACTCTGTGTATGTCATCTAAATACCTGGACATCACACCCTACTACCTTCTTAACAGATCCATCCCCTATTCTGATGAAGTCAAACCTATGACTGTCACATCAGAAATAGATGATCTATCTCCGCTATATCTGCTTTAGTCTATAAATAGACATAAGCCACTTGTCCACCATGCTTCCGCTGCTCCCACTGAGTACGAAAACCCTCTGGCAGAGTCATATAGACGTACACTTCTAAAGTAGCTCAGAACGACGCTATACTCATCCTCCTGCCGGGTCTCACAGTCTGGAACAACAGCAATGGCATGTCTGGGTAAACAAGAACCTCCCTGCCACCGTCCTTGGGCATACCGAAGTACCTCTCGAGCGCCAGAGGTTACCTACCATATCTGCGGAGTGGCTAATGGAATGTCAAACCAGATTGAATCTTTAGTTTCGTATCAAATCTTCAGTAACCGTTTGCGGTTCTGGAATCACTTCCAGTTCTACCATACTCCCACTACTGTTTTCTGAAAAAAAAACCATTTTTATTAAAACTGTGGCGAGTCAAGAACAATATCACTATTGATCATCCAGATGGTAGAAAGTCAAACCACGTCATAGCCTGGGTCAACCCACAAAAAGCCATTACAGAAACGTGCCTTGAGTAATCTAGAGTCTGGTTTTAAGCATATACCGGACAACTCTCCGTACCTTAACATCGTTAAGATATGAACCGTTCTATATCCAATATAGAAACAGAGGCACTGATTTAATTGAACCAGATTCAAATCATGCAGCTGTCTCCAGTGCATGTAAACTAAATGGAAGGAGGCCTATCAGCGTTACTCAACTTAGGAATACTTCCAATTATGAGTAACCAGAAAGAAAAGCAAGTTCACTTAATCATTACTATCAACTGAATACCATTCACAAGTATCTACATCTTCGATCATCTTGAAGAATCCCGATACTTGCAATACCTGGTTCTCTAATTTATTCATATACCTATAACTTCTCAAAACTTAGACCCTGTGTTTCTACGAAACACTTGTCTAAAAACTAGAGAAGTCATAAGTAAACTGAATATAGTACGAGGACCAACCCCTCTGTCCTAATGGACACTGAACAATATACAATACTCTGTATAAGTCTCTTGAGTCTAATAACTCAATCCATGTGTGTCGTAGGTTGAAAACTCAACTTATGGTTAAAAAGAATTACACCGCTGTTTAATGCTCCTTACCTAACCATCCACTGATATAGGTAAATGTCATGGACATAATTTCAAGAAGGTATATCTCACTCTATAAAAATAGACGTACAGATATATCAATTTGAAATTGGTGCATAACAATGGATATTCAAAACCAAATATTTGCCGTCCGGCAAACAACCCAGGTGATTTCCTCAAATATCACCAATTACTGTTGGGTTTACCTAGCACCTCATGAAGGGTTTAGAAGCATCATATGTACCAAAGATTAAAATTTTAGGGTGCTAAGTAAGCATACAAAGAATCGATCCTAGAAAAATTAGGGTTTCTAAAACAACACTTCATCACAAGTAAGAAAAGCTAGGGTTTTGAGAGTACAACCTTTGTAGCTCCCTACGCTAGACTCCTCGGCCACTTGGGGTTTGGAAAAAGTCCGCTTGATCTCCTCTAGGTCCACGATGATCCACCCGGAGTCCGCTTTGTCCAAGCTTGCAACTTCACTTTATCAAGAGAATGAAATGAAGCTAACACTCTAAACAAGTGGGCAAGACTTGTGTAGAATGGTGTTGTGGTTCTTTTTCTCACTTAAAAATCCTATCTTGTTGAGTATTTTGCTCACTTGAAAGATCTAGAAAGCAAAAGAGCAAGGTTGAAGAAGATGATGGCTTTTTTAAGAAGAAGAGAAAATATAACTCCATTTGAAAAATAGAAAATATATGAATATATATTTTCCACTTCTCATCTCAAACCATGGTTAAACAATAATGATATTATTGAACTTGAGTTAAAACACAAAAGGAAAGTTAATACATGGTTAAATGGTGGGTGAGCATGGTTAGGTCAAAGAAGAGTGTAGAAAGAAACCATGAATTATCCTTTCCTTTTTCTTTTTTGTTTTATAACAAATGCAATAATAATTCATATATATAAAACCATGGTGTGAGTCTTATATTGCCACCATTTTCTATGTATATACAACCATGAAGGATGATGTATGAATGTATATGTGCATGCACATCCATATGTGCATGAAACAAGAAAGAATGCATACATGCATGCATACATCCCAAAAATACAAGAAAGGATTTCTAGTGAGAAACTAATGGTTAAATGATAAATCAACACTTGATTTATCAGTCCGGCCATATCACATACGACCCAACCAAAAGCAAGCCGCCCGATTAATATACGGTATCTCATACGCGCATTTTAATCGGGTCCATGCGCATATCGCATACGCGCACCACAACGTTTCGCCTGGACTAGGTAACTCCTTTGTGGGACTCTAAGACTCGTCAATACGCCGGCAGTGGGTGATGATCATATCAAGCACCCCCAAGCCGCAAGCATAATGGCCACCCGGGTATTGAGCGATCAGAAGAAAACAAGCGAACCTCCTACAACTCCCGTCAAGCCAACCGGCAACACTACCCGTGCAGTCCGGTCTCCACGTCTGATATGTCGCATAACAAGTCTATGGGTGGTAAACGTCATACCCCAATAACCGATAAGTCGTACCGATGTGAGGCTCATAACGGGTCGAGAAACTACTGGTAACACTTACCAGTAAATCTCTAATCAGCCCTGGCCAGGGACTTCCTTGTTACGGCCAATCGAGCACAGTGCAACATCAACCCCCAATACCGGGAGAGACGAAACCCCTCCTATCTCTCATTGCCTCCATGTGACTCGGGACTGTACCTAAAAACCACCGTTTTGCACGCCCTCATGGACGTGGTAAGGTGGAAATCAAAGCACAGTGGGAATCACATAAGACTCTATGACGATCTCGGGTCTACAGACTAACCTGCACCAGTGTCACCTGAGAACTGCTATCTGACGTAAGGTATAATACCATCTGGGAGTTCTCGGCGAGTCCGTCCAGTGTACCCAGTCTCCACTGAGCACCCGTATACCATCTCTGATGTCAAACACCAATGGATATGGGATCATCCATCGCCCATCTCATGGGTCGAGAAGCGTATACGCTAGTCTACACTGGTATATCGATGCCCCGTCTCGATACACCCACGACTAGGGACCTTGAAGGATGTACTTATGGACTACCATGTCCCCACTAGTTTGATCCGCATCATAGTCCAGGCAGTCAAGTACATATCCTAAGGGTTTTACCAACATGTAACTATAAGACAGTATAAAGAAACAAGTATATATGTTAAGATAAAGAGCAACCAGATAGCATACTATCATATCGAGCAAGAAAGACATCTCTATATATGTCCAAGCATCCAATATAATATACATCATCTGTACAATACTGGCCTCTAGGGCATACATACAACTAACAATCTCCCACTTGCACTAGGGCCAGCTGCTGTAGTATCGCATACCGAGCATCCCGAAGAGTCTCTCAAACTGTATCTGGGGAATGGCCTTCGTGAGTGGATCCGCTGTGTTATTCTTCGTGTCAACTCTCCTGACCTCGATCTCCCGGCGATCAACTATCTCCCGGATCAGGTGATACCGCCTCAGAATATGCCTGGATCGCTGATGGGACCTGGGTTCCTTGGCCAAAGCCACCGCTCCATTGTTATCGCAATACAAAGGTATTGGATTCTCAATGGATGGAACCACTCCAAGTTCAGTAATGAACTTCTTGATCCAGACAGCCTCTTTGGCAGCATCGTTGGCAGCGATGTATTCAGCCTCCATCGTCGAGTCTGCCACGGTTTCCTGCTTGGCACTCTTCCAGCTAACCGCCCCTCCGTAAAGGGTAAAGACAAATCCTGACTGCGACTTAGAGTCGTCCTTATCACTCTGGAAGCTCGAATCGGTAAAGGACTCCACTTGGAGTTCTCCGTTACCATACACCAAGAGCATCTCTTTAGTCCTTCGTAAGTACTTGAGAATGCTCTTCATAGCTGTCCAGTGACTCTCTCCAGGATCAGCTTGATACCTGCTCACTACACTTAGTGAGTATGCTACATCGGGTCTGGTACATAGCATCGCGTACATGATAGAGCCTACAGCCGAAGCATAGGGTATCCCTTGCATGCGAGCTCTCTCCAAATCAGTCTTGGGAGACATCTCTTTGGAGAGAGTGACTCCAGAGATCGTGGGTAAGTTCCCATGCTCGGATTCTTTCATACTAAACCTCTTTAGTATGGTGTCAATGTACCTGGATTGGGACAATCCCAATATCCGTTTGGATCTATCTCTATAGATCCTAATTCCCAATATGCAGGAGGCATCACCAAGATCTTTCATTGAGAATCTTTGTGATAAGAAGAGCTTGACCGATTGCAGTATAGGAATATCATTTCCTATCAAGAGTATGTCGTCCACGTACAATACGAGGAAGACAACCTTACTCTCTACTACCTTCTTGTAGATACAAGGTTCATCTACGTTTTTGACAAAATCAAACTCTTTGATAACGACGTCAAAGTAGATGTTCCAACTCCGCGACGCTTGCTTTAATCCATAAATGGATTTAAGCAGCTTGCACACCTTTCCGCTGCTCCCACTATCTACGAAGCCCTCTGGCTGAGTCATGTACACGCACTCTTCTAAATCACCGTTTAGAAAGGCGGTCTTAACATCCATTTTCCAGATTTCGTAATCATGATATGCAGCGATGGCAAGCATGATCCGGATGGATTTAATCATAGCCACTGGAGAAAAGGTCTCGTCATAGTCCACACCTGGTCTTTTACGAAAACCCTTTGCAACAAGTCTAGCTTTGAAAGTCTCCACTTTCCCATCTACACCAAGTTTTTTCTTGAAGATCCACTTGCTCCCAATGGGTTTTACCCCTCAGGAGGAACTTCCAAAGTCCATACTTTGTTGGTGTACATGGATTCCATCTCGGACCGCATAGCATCCAACCATTTCACTGAGTCCCCACTCGTGATGGCCTGCTCGAAGCTAGTTGGATCATCATCCTCCATGATGCAATCCTCGCTCCCACCATCCATGAGAAAACCGTAGTATCTCTCAGGTTGGTGAGGAACCCTACTAGATCGGCGGAGAGGCTGAGGTTCGTTGGGAGCTACTGAATCCTCTGGTTCCACTAAATCTTCAGTTTGAGTTTGTGTAGCCCGAATTTCTTCCAGTTCTACCTGGTCGCCACTAATTTCTTTTGTAAGAAATTCCTTTTCTAAAAAGGTGGCATGTCGATAAACAAACACTTTTTGTTCCTCAGTATGGTAGAAAAGATATCCATGTGAATGTTTGGGATATCCCACAAACTTGCATAGAACTGACCGTGCCTCAAGTTTGTCCGGATTTTGCGTTTTAACATAGGCCGGACAACCCCATATCTTAACACGTTTAAGACATGGTCTCTTCCCACTCCATATCTCATATGGTGTGGTAGGTACAGATTTAGATGGAACTTGATTCAATAGGTACGCCGCAGTTTCCAGCGCATACCCCCAGAAAGAAATAGGTAACTCAGATGTGCTCATCATAGAGCGCACCATATCTAATAGGGTGCGGTTCCTCCGTTCAGATACACCGTTGTGCTGTGGTGTATATGGAGGAGTCAGCTGAGAGAGAATCCCATTCTCTTTTAGGAAGTCCAGGAATTCATTGCTCAAGTATTCACCTCCTCGATCAGATCGAAGGATTTTAATACTTTTTCCGGTTTGGTTCTCGACTTCTTGTTTATATTCCCTAAATTTCTCAAAAGCTTCTGATTTGTGTTTCATCAGGAACACATATCCGAATCTAGAGAGATCGTCAGTGAATGTAATGAAGTACGCAGAACCATTCCTGGCATGTGTAGACATTGGACCGCATACATCACTATGCACCAGTCCCAAGAGTTCCGTAACTCTTTCTCCGTGTCCCGTAAACGGAGTTTTGGTCATCTTGCCTTTGAGACATGACTGGAAAGTGTCATAGGATGAAAATTCAAACGGATTCAAATATCCATCCTTATGCAACTTAGCTAGTCGTGTCACATTGATGTGACCCAGTCTACAATGCCACAAGAAGGATTCGTTCAGTTCTGAACTCTTCCTCTTGTGTGTGTTTGTTATACTCAGAACTGTTGATTGATTTAGAACATAAATCCCATTGCACAACATGCCTGATCCAACCAACTTTTGGTTAAGGAAAATGTTCATAACATTATCCTGTAATACAAAATTATATCCTTCTTTACTCAACAAAGAAACTGATATAATGTTGCATATCAGGTTCGGCATATAATAGCATTCGTTCAGAATCAATGTTTTACCAGTTGTTAATACAAGGTTATATTCCCCGACGGTCTTAGCTGCAACAATTGCACCATTTCCAACCCTTATGTCTTTATCACCTTCTCCAAGTTCTCTACATTTCTTAAGCCCATGTAACTGATTACATATATGGGATCCTGACCCGGTATCTAATACCCAGGACGTAGGGCAAATGGAGAAACAGTTCTCTGTAACGAACACACCCGAAGAAAATGCATCAACATGTACTTTCATCATTCGGGTGGCATGGGAATCCTGGTATTCCCCTATGTCCTGTTCAGTCCTATAACTCTTATAAGATAGAACGGAACCAACGTTCCCCAGCACAGTATAACATGTGGGTTCAGTCAATACATCCATATTATTATCTTGATTAAGGCATGACATGGTCGCTACCTGGAGAGAGAGAGAAGAAAACACTTTAGCGTATGCTCTTGCAAGATCAGATTGGTTAATATCTTATCTAATCAGGATGGCTCCCACTGTTTTTATCAAATCTTCCTTCAAACCTTAAAAGGAAAGACTAGCCGGGATTAATTACACCCTACAACTTCGCCGATCTTTCAGCCAGGCCAGTGTCGGTACTTTGAGGGAGGTTCCCCGTGCTTTCGCACGGACCTAATTAAAGTAAACCTCATTTTCCCAGAGGCGTAACCCCGTTGACACCTTTCTAGACACCTACTTGATCGGCTAATTGTCCTGTGTAAAACTCTCCCAGAAGTAACAATTACTCACAGTGGGTATCGGGATCCAACTATCTCATAGAAAGTATGCAATCTCATTGCAAATTTCAACACTTGAAATTCTCGATAATATTTTTCCCCTAACCCCTATGACCTTAACAAAGGCCAACAAATCATAGGATGTTAGTCAAGTTCAACCCGTCATTTCTTGATTGAATCAAACCCAGCAGCACGACCCTTGACAAAGGCCAACAAGGTCGTACGACTACCCCAAAACAATCTGCATCATATGCATAAGCAGATAAGCACCATTTAGCTACCGTACACTACGCCTTGACAAAGGCCAACAAACGCAGCACGAATACTAAACAGTTCTTATCAGAAATGACGGAGGGCTACGACAGGTTTTTCTGAAAACCTATTGCGTAATAAACTTGATATCGTTGTAGAATCAAGTGAATTTTGAAATGGAGTGATTTTGAGGCTTTCATTAGTTTTGCTAAAGAGGTCACTCCCGGTAAAGGGATCTCGGCTCTTTCTTCAGGGAATAAGGTGCAGGATATATCATATACATCACTATGCAAAGCAAAACTCCAAAATCAGTCAAAAGTCAAACCGAATGTTGTAGCATCTGCCAGTTTTGCTAAAGAGGTCACTCCCGGTGAAGGGATCTCGGCTCTTTCCTCATCGAATAAGGTGCAGGGTATATCATATATACCGCTATGCAAAGCAAAACTGTAGCAACCCTTTTTTATTAAAATTTGATTCTACAACATCTTTTATGTTTCTTTTCATTCGTTAATCACATTAATGAAGTCCCATCATTTAAGTCACCTAAACATCACAGATAAATACGACGTACACTTATGCCATCCGCATTCGCCTCGATGTCCCCTCGTGCACCGTTAGGTTAGGTAACTAACGACAGAGCAGGGCAGGGCTAGTGCGGGTGTAAAACATAAGTAACGTCTATATAATATATCATATATACTATATACTGTATCCATCAGAACATATCAAATGATCACATTACAGATATCGTAGCAGAAATACAGATATAATGTGGGATATACTAGGACGTCCGTATTTAGTATTTAGCCAACAATAGAAAATACGGATTCCACGGTCGCGATGAATAGCCAAGGCCATTCCCTGGACCCCTATGAGAGCGGCAAGCGACCCTACCAATTCTGGAGTTTAGGAGACCCGGTCTCGACTCCTCGAGATGGCCTCCCACTGAACTCCAGAACCCGGTCACTTGTGCTCCCCTCCTTGGGTCCATCCTAATGCCGAAAAGTAAATAATATACAACACTGGTGGCATCGACCTCAACCCGGAAGTGCCCCAAATAAAAGAATATTACATTACATTTGAATTTACATGAATGAAAATATAAAACTTTCATCTCACATAAAAAAAACCCGTCTATTCTATTGCGACAATCCTGCACATCATATCTCAGCAACACATAATATTATATATCATCAACGTAAGCAAGTATGCGTACCCCAATTGTTGTTGATGTATAGCAACGAAACCGGCGATATCGACATACTACACTTACGGTCACAGAAAATAATGTGTAAAACTACAATATTTGGAATCCACATTCACTTTAGACATCATAAATGCGAAATATCACATATTTCGTATTTCATGCCTAACTATATGAATTCCACATATTGTATCACATTCCAGATAAATAGACAGTATTAAAGTTTTCGAACGAATGATCAAATACTTAAAATTCCCTAAAGCTTAACACTTGAGCGGAGTTCAAAAACCTGGAGTATGACATAGTAGTAGCGGTCCAGCCGTAGAAGGGTCAAGCCAACGCCTCACATGTGGCACGCCGTACTGCCCCAAACCCTAAGGTTCAAAAGGCAGTTCAAGACGGTCACATAATCGAGTTAAGGTTTGTTGTCTTCTAGAGGGTCCACCACAAATAAACTTGCACGTATTTCCGAAAGATTTAAACCCCGTGAAAGAGTGAGTAAATGATACTATTTCGAACAATTCAATACTTTCTAAATTACCCGGAAAGAAACACGAAATCAAAATTCCGATCGAATTGTAGAGTCCAAAACCATCCCCAGAATATTCAGCACTAAAATCAGATTAAAAATACCTAAAATTATATACATACAGTTCTAAACATTACTGTATAAAAACGAGTCATCATTCCTTGTGTACGGCCGCGGAACCGCGGCCCAAGCAAGCTATTGCCGCGGTTCCACGGTGATATGTATTGTTCATGTCCTCGTATTTCACAGTACTGCTTATATTTGCCTGCTGTAATTTTTACATATTTTTAATTCTGAAAAACAACAGTTTTGAAAAAATGTCCAGAAAGTGCTAAAAATCCGTATTTTCCGGTTCGATCGGAGTTTTAACTTCTGTAAAGTGTCGCCTAATGTTCTAGGTCGGCTCTGATACTAATGTTGGGTTTACCTAGCACCTCATGAAGGGTTTGGAAGCATCACATGTACCAAAGATTAAAATTTTAGGGTGCTAAGTAAGCTTACAAAGAATTGATCCTAGAAAAATTAGGGTTTCTAAAACAACACTTCATCACAAGTAAGAAAAGCTAGGGTTTTGAGAGTACACCTTTGTAGCTCCCTACGCTAGACTCTTCGGCCACTTGGGGTTTGGAAAAAGTCTGCTTGATCTCCTCTAGGTCCACGATGATCCACCCGGAGTCCGCTTTGTCCAAGCTTGCAACTTCACTTTATCAAGAGAATGAAATGAAGCTAACACTCTAAACAAGTGGGCAGGACTTGTGTAGAATGGTGTTGTGGTTCTTTTTCTCACTTAAAAATCCTATCTTGTTGAGTATTTTGCTCACTTGAAAGATCTAGAGAGCAAAAGAGCAAGGTTGAAGAAGATGATGGCTTTTTTAAGAAGAAGAGAAAAGATAACTCCATTTGAAAAATAGAAAATATATGAATATATATTTTCCACTTCTCATCTCAAACCATGGTTAAACAATAATGATATTATTGAACTTGAGTTAAAACACAAAAGGAAAGTTAATCCATAGTAAAATGGTGGGTGAGCATGGTTAGGTCAAAGAAGAGTGTAGAAAGAAACCATGAATTATCCTTTCCTTTTTCTTTTTGTTTTATAACAAATGCAATAATAATTCATATATATAAAACCATGGTGTGAGTCTTATATTGCCACCATTTTCTATGTATATACAACCATGAAGGATGATGTATGAATGTATGTGTGCATGCACATCCACATGTGCATGAAACAAGAAAGAATGCATACATGCATGCATACATCCCAAAAATACAAGAAAGGATTTCTAGTGAGAAACTAATGGTTAAATGAAAAATCAACACTTGATTTATCAGTCCGGCCATATCACATACGACCCAACCAAAAGCAAACAGCCCGATTAATATACGGTATCTCATACGCGCATTTTAATCGGGTCCATGCGCATATCGCATACGCGCACCACAACGTTTCGCCTGGACTAGATAACTCCTTTGTGGGACTCTAAGACTCGTCAATACGCCGGCAGTGGGTGATGATCATATCAAGCACCCCCAAGCCGCAAGCGGTCAGCTAAACATAACGGCCACCCGGGTATTGAGCGATCAGAAGAAAACAAGCGAACCTGCTACAACTCCTGTCGAGCCAACCGGCAACACTACCCGTGCAGTCCGGTCTCCTCGTCTGATATGTCGCATATCAAGTCTAGGGGTGGTAAACTGTAGGGTTCCTAGGCACACAATAAAGGTCTCACAATGCATCAACCATGCCAATTTCAAAAATACGGTGCCGAGAAACCCTAGACTACGGATCGTTGGCTAGAAATCTAGGCGAAAAAGCTAACTAGTTAACACTTAACTATGAGAATACGGATATACAACCTTTGTAGAACCGGTGCTCCACCTCCATAGCTCCGTAATGAGGTCTCCTCGCTGTCCAAGTCGAACCCCGGGCTCTAGCGTCGGCTTCATCGGAGAATGGACGGGCTAGGTCATCGACGACGATGCCGAAGATGATCTACGTCGAGGCATCGCTAGATCAAGCTCCAACTTCACCAAGTCCAAAAACTTGTGAAGAGAACACACTCTACTACTTGGCAAGAGGTAGAGGATGAAGAAATAGGAAGTGGGTAGACTTTAGAATTGGATTTCTCACTTGTTTCATCAATCCACCATTGATGAAGTAAGGTTTCTTCATAAAGAAGAAGAAGAGGAAGAAGATGATAAGTTATGATATCAATTAAAGAATAGAAAAGAATAATCATTCTTATCATAATCAAACCATAGTTAGGTGTAGAGAATTAACAAGGGTTAGTGAATGGTTGGGTTAGGACATGAAGACAAAATGGTCACTTTGGTCAAACCTTCATGAAGGTTCATAAACAAACAAAGAAAGCCACCATTATCTCTTCATTATTTTCTTTTGCTAAAATAAAAAAAATGGATAAATAAATGAATAAATGAAGCAAAAGAAACCCTAACCATTGACCAACCATGGTTTAATCCATACACCAAACTATCATGTATCATCAAACATGATACAATCAAATGTACAAATGTATATCACATATACAATGTGCACAATCCAAGTGAGAAAATACATTTAAAGTGAACCAATACTAGTTAATACAAAGTAATATATCAAATATATAATTATGCATTAAATCATTAAATCAACACTTGATTCAATGATCCGGTCATGTCGCACACAACCGACTAGTATTCAATGTATCGGCTTATCGATTCAACGCTTGAATCGATGACTAGGTTATATCGCATACAACCATCCGACACATTGATCGCGAGAATGAAATACGGTATCACATACTCGCATTATTCTCGGTCCCGCACATATCTCATATGCGCTCCTATTTCGTTTCGCTTGAGCCAGGAAACCTCTGTGTAGGACTCTAAAGACTCGTCAATACGCCGTCAGCAGATGATGATCATATCAAACACCCACAAGCCGCAAGCGGTCTGCTAAACGTAACAGCCACCCGGGTATTGAGCGATCTGAAGATCGACGAGCAAGCCCGCTCACACTCCAGTGAATCCAACCAGTAACACTACCGTACAGTCCGGTCTGATCGTCTGATATGTCGCATATCTCGCCTAGGGGTGGTAAACGTCAGACCCCAATAGCTCGATAAGTTGTGTCGATATGAGGTCTATAACAATTCGAGAAACTACTGGTAACACTTACCAGTAAATCTCAGCAACCCTGGCCAGGGATTTCCTGTTATAGCCAATCGAAAACAGCGCAACATCAACCCCCTATACCGGGAGAGACGAATCCCCTCCTATCGCTCATTTCCTCCATGTGACTCGGGACTGTACCCAAAAACCACCGTTTTGCACGCCCTCTTGGACGTGGTAAGATGGAAATCAAAGCACAGTGGCAACCACACAAGACTCTATGACGATCTCGGGTCAACAGACTACTCTGTACCAGTGTCACCAGAGAACTGCCATCTGACGTGAGGTATAATACCATCTGGGAGTTCTCGGCGAGTCCGTCCAGTATACCCAGTCTCTACTGAGCACCCGTACATCATCTCTGATGTCAAACACCAATGGATATGGGATCATCCATCGCCCATCTGTATGGGTCGAGAAGGTATACGCTAGTCTACTCTGGTATATCGATGCCCCGTCTCGATATACCCACGACTAGGGACTTTGAAGGAGGTACTTATAGACTACCATGTCCCCACTAGTATGATCCGCATCATAGTCCAGGTAGTCAAGTACACATCCTAAGGGCTTTACCAACATGTAATAGAGAGACAATCTGAGTACACGTTAAGGTAAAGAGTAACCAGATAGCATACTATCATGTCGAGCAAGAAAGTCCTCCCTATATATGTCCCAGCATCCACTACAATATACATCCCATGTACAGTAATGGCCTCTAGGGCATACATATAACTAACAATCTCCCACTTGCACTAGGGCCATCTGTAGCAGTGGTTGTAGTATCACATACTTAACCATCCCATAAAAGTCTCTCTCTGGGAATTGGCCTTCGTGAGTGGATCCGCCGTGTTGTCCTCTGAGTCTACTCTCCTAACCTCGATCCTTTAGAGATCAACCATCTCCATGATCAAATGATACTGCCTTAGAATATGTCCGGATCACTGATGGGACGGGGGTTCCTGGCATAAGCCACAACTCCATTGTCACACAATGGTAGGAACTAAGTTCATCTCATGAACTATTATACATCCAAACAGCCTCTTTGGTAGCATCCTAAGTAGCGATGTATCCTGCCTTTATCGTCTAGTATGTCACGGTATCTAGCTTGGAACTCTTCCAACATACCGTCCCTTTACTGATGGTAAAGACAATGCCTGCGACTGACATTCAGTCGTCTTTATCACCCTGGAACACTTCCAGTGATTCTCCCCAGGATCGATTGATACCATCACACTACTACTAGTGAGTATCCTAACATCCAATTAGATCTATCTCATAGATCCGAAATCCAGGATTTAGTAGGTATCATTTTGATCCTATATGGACAATCATTGTGATAAGCGGAGATTGACTGAGCGTAGCATAGGAAACTCCTTCCCTATCAAGAGTATGTCATCCACGTACTCTACGAGGATCATTACCATACTCCCTACTACCTTTTTGTTTATACAAGGTTCATCTACCATTTTGATGACACATCAAAACAGACGTTCCAACTTCGTGATGCCTGCTTTATCAGATAAAGCATCTTGCTCACGTTTCCGCTGCTCCCACTGTCTACGAGGCCCTCTGGCTGTGTACTTATAGACACACTCTTCTAAAACATCATTTAGAAAAGGAGTCATGGCACCCAACCGCCAGATATCGTAGTCATGGTATGTAGCCGTGACAAGTAGGATCTGGATGGACTTAAGCATAGGTACTGGAAAAGGTTTCATCATTATCCACGCCTGGTCAATGACGAAAACCTTTAACAAGTCTAGCTTTGAAAGTCTCAACTTTTCCATGTACACCAAGTAATCTTCTCAAGATATACTTGCTCCTGATGGGGATTTAACCCTTCAGATATAGCAACCAAAGTCCATACTTTGTTGGTGTATAAGGATTCCATCTCAGATCACTAAGCATCCAGCCATTCTTACAGAGTCTTACTCCTGATGGCCAGCTCGAAACTAGTTGGGTCATCATCTCATGATGCAATCCTCTCTCCCACTGTCATAGAGCAACCGAAGTATCTCTCAGGTGGGTGAGGAACCCTACTAGATCGGCGGAGAGGCTGAGGTTCATTGGAATCTACTGAATCCTTTGGTTCTGTCAAATCATCAGCTGCAGTTTGTATAGCTGGAACATTTCCAGTTGTACATAACAGACGTTGCCTCGAGCTTGTCCGGATTTTGCTTTTAGACATTGGCCGGACAACCCCAAATCTTAACTGACTTAAGAGATGGGCTCTTCCCTTTCCATATCACATATGAAGTGGTAGGCTACTGATTTGATCGGGACTCTATTCAATAGGTATGCAGCTTCTCAAGCGCATAACTCCCAAAAGGAAATAGATAACTCAGTAGTACTCATCATAGAGCACACCTTATCATATAGGGTGTGATTGCTCCAACCCGATATACCATCGTGCTATGGTGTATACGGAGGAGTAATGCTGAGAGAGAATCTCATTCTCCTTTAGAATAGTCCAGGAATTCCATGCACAAGTATTCTCCTCCCTGATCTCATCATAGGACATAATACTTATACCCGTATTTTGGTTCTCTACTTCTAACTTATATTCTGTGAATATCTCAAAAGATTCGGACTTGTGTTTCAACAGGAACATAGGTCTGAATCTCGAAAGATCATCAGAGAATGTAATGAAGTATAAAGAACCAGTCCTGGCATGTGTAGACAGGGGACCTTACATACATCAACATGTATCAATCCCAATAATTCATTAACTCTTTCTCTGTTTCCAATAAACAGAGCTATGGTCATCTTATCTTTGTGACATGACTGGCGAGTTTCACAAGATGTAAATTCAAACTGATTTAAATATGCATCTATATGTAACTCTAGCTAGTCGGGTCACATTGATCTGACCTAGTCTACAATACCTCAAGAAGAATTCGTTCATTTCTGAACTCTTCCTCTTGTGTGTGTTCCGTATACTAAGAACTGTAGTTTGATTTAGAACATCAACGCTTTTAGATAACGTGCCTGAACCGATCAACTTTTGATATAGGAAATGTTCAAAACATTATCCAACAATACAAAATTTTATCGTTTCTTTACTAATAAAGAGACAGATATGATTTTGTATATCAGGTTCGGTATCTAATAGCATTCGTTCAGAATCAATGTATCGGTAATACAGGGTGACAGTGACCGACAGACTTGGCTGCAACACTTGCCCCGTTTTCTGCCTCATGAAACTTATCACCCGTTCTCAGTTTTTCTACCCTTTTGTAGCCCTATGTAACAAATTACATATCTGGGATCCTGATCCGGTATCATATACCCAGGATGCGGAGGATACTGAGAAACAGTTCTGTATAATGAACACACCCAAAGATGATGCATCAGCATGCACTCTCTTCGTTTGGGGGGCACGGGAAATCTGGTATTCCCCAAATTCCTGCTCTGTCTTATAACAATTATAAATTGGAGCGGGACCAACGTTCCCCAGCTCAGTATAACAAGCGGGTTCGGTCAATATTCCGTATTAATATCTTGATTAAGGCGTGATGTGGTCGCTACCTAGAGAGAGAGAGAAGAAAACACTCAGCGTGCGCTCTTGCAAGATCAGATTGGTTATTATTTTATCTAATCAGGATGGCTCCCACTGCTTTTTATCAAATCTTCCTTCAAACCCTAAAAGGAAAGACTAGCCGGGATTAATTACACACTACAAGTTCGCCAATCTTTCAGCCAGGACAGTGTCGGTACTTTGAGGGAGGTCCCCCGTGCTTTCGCACGAACCTAATTAATGTATACCTCGTTTTCCCAGAGGCGTAACTCCGTTGACACCTTTCTAGACACCTACTTGATCGGCTAATTGTAATGTATAAAACTCTCCCAGGAGTAACTCTTACTCGCAGCGGGTATCGGGATCCAACTATCTCATAGAAGGTATGCAATCTCATTGCAAATTTCAACACTTGAAATTCCCGATATTTTTGCCCCTAGTGTTCTATGACCTTGACGAATGCCAAACAACCCATAGTCCACTAGTCAAGTTCAACCCGTACATTTCTTGATCGAATTAAACCCACCCGCACGACCCTTGACGAATGCCAAACAACGCCGTACGAATACCCTAATCCAATCTGCATCATATGCATAAGCAGATAAATACTAGTTAGCTACCGTACACTACGCCTTGACGAATGCCAAACTACCGCAGCACGAATACTAACTAGTACTTATCTGAAATGACGGAGGGCTACGACAGGTTTTTCTGAAAACCTATTGCGTAATGAACTTGATATCGTTGTAGAATCAAATGATTTTAAAATGGAGTGTTTTTGAGGCTTTTCCAGTTTTGCTAAAGGAGTCACTCCCGATGAAGGGATCGTCGGTCCTTTCCTCATCGAATAAGGTGCAGGATATATCACATATACCACTGTGCAAAGCAAAAACACTTAAAAGCAATCAAAAGACAAACCGAGGGGTGTAGCATCTGCCAGTTATTGCTAAAGGAGTCACTCCCGGTGAAGGGATCTCGGTCCTTTCCTTATCGAATAAGGTGCAGGATATATCACATATACCGCTGTGCAAAGCAAGAACTGTAGCTACCTGTTTTATTTTGAAATTCGATTCTACAACATCTTAGGTTTCTTTTATTTCATTAATCATATTAATGAAGTCCCATCATTTAAATCACCTAAACATCACAGATAAATACGACGTACACTTATGCCATCCGCATTCGCCTCGATGTCCCCTCGTGCACCGTTAGGTTAGGTAACTAACGGTAGAGCGGGGCAGGGCTAGTGCGGGTGTAAAACATAAGTAACGTCTATATAATATATCATATATACTTTATACTGTATCTATCACAGAACATCACATGATCACATCACAGATATCGCAGCAGAAGAAACATATGAAATATTGGATATACTAGGACGTCCGTGTTTTCAATACGAGCCAGTATAAAACACGGATTCCACGATCGTGATGAATAGCCAAACCCACACCCCTAGACCCCTACGAGAGCGGCAAGCAACCCTACCAATTCTGGAGTTAGCAGACCCGGACTCGACTCCTCGAGTTGGTCTCCCACTGGACCCCAGAACCCGGTTACTTGTGCTCCCCTCCTTGGGTCTATCCTAGTGCGGAAAAGTAAATAATATACAAAGGGTGACTACTTCCGCAACCTGGAAGTGCCCCAATAAAAGAAAATTACATACAAGTTTTTACATGAATGAAAATGAAAAACACACATCTCACATAAAAACCCCCGGCTATTCAAACACGACAATCCAATATAACATATCCAGCAACATATAACATCACATGTCATCAACGTAAGTAAATATGCGCATCCCAATTGTCGTTGACATATAGCAACGAAACCGGCGATATCACATATTACACTTACGGTCACAGAAAAGAAAGTGTAAAACTACAACAGTTGGAATCCGCAACCACCTCAGACATCGCATGCCTGACCAAATGAATTACTTAGACATCGCATGCCTAACAATTATAAACCCCGCATTTTATTCTCATTATCGAAAACACTTTTCAATATCAAGTCGGGCAATTCAACAAGATTCCCGACACCCTGATCGAATGCTCGTCGCAAACTTCAGTAGACGGCCGCACCCCCGATACCGTCGACAAAGTGCACCAAGGCGGAACACCGCTGCCGCGAGCACCTGGACGGATGCTTTCGGCGACGGGGTTCTCCTACAGTTACTTGGTCGGGGCTAAGGAATGTAGCTGTCTAATAAGTTTATCCGGCGAGTATCCGCGTACGCTACGTGATTGCGACGGACTTTTGATCACATCAAAATTCCATAGCAACCGATCAAGTGAGACTAAACTTCTATGTTTATAACATTCATTCAGTTATCTCATAACTTATTGTGAATTCCAATTATTGTATCCCATTCCGGATAAATAGAAAATGTTAAACTTTCCGATTGAACATTCGAACACCCAAGTTTTCCCGATACAGATCAACACATGAAACAAGTCTAAAAAACATTCAGTTCGTGCCTCAGTACCAACGGTCCAGCCGTAGAAGGGTCAAACCAACGCCTCACATGTGGCACGCCGTACTGCCCCAAACCCGAAGGTTCAAAGGGCAGTTCAAGACGGTCACATAATCGAGTTAAGGTTTGTTGTCTTCTAGAGGGTCCATCGAGTTACTTGCACTACTTAGAACGTCTTTAAACTACGGAAAAATCCAACACTTGGAAATTTCCCGGCAGGGGAAAAATTGGGTACTTATATCCGGTCGAACTTTTTAACATATTCTAAAATTTATCCGGAAAGCCATACTGACAAAATTTGATAATCCGATCGAATCTTTGATTCCCAATACAACCCCAAAATACTCAACTGTTTATTGCATATTAAAAATTCCCAGAAAACTCAGCATATTAAAATAGGAATTACTGTGCAAACAGGAGTCAACGAGTCAACAATATGGCCGCGGAACCGCCGCGCCACGTGGGCTGAGGCCGCGGTTCCGCGGCGTTATGACGGAGTTAAGTCTCCGTTTTTCACAGTAATTCATAAAAATCCCTGCTTAATTTTCTGCATATTTTTAATGTTGAAAAATCCCAGATTTTAGAAAAAGGACAGAGAGCATTTTTGAGTTGGGTTTCGGGTTTGTTCGGGTTTCAAATTCCGTCTAGACTTCGCCTAAGGCTCTAGGTAGGCTCTGATACCACTGTAGGGTTCCTAGGCACACACTAGAGGTCTCACAATGCATCAACCATGCCAATTTCAAAAATACGGTGCCGAGAAACCCTAGACTACGGATCGTTGGCTAGAAATCTAGGCGAAAAAGCTAACTAGTTAACACTTAACTATGAGAATACGGATATACAACCTTTGTAGATCCGGTGCTCCACCTCCATAGCTCCGCAATGAGGTCTCCTCGCTGTCCAAGTCGAACCCCGGGCTCTAGCGTCGGCTTCATCGGAGAATGGACGGGCTAGGTCATCGACGACGATGCCGAAGATGATCTACGTCGAGGCATCGCTAGATCAAGCTCCAACTTCACCAAGTCCAAAAACTTGTGAAGAGAACACACTCTACTACTTGGCAAGAGGTAGAGGATGAAGAAATAGGAAGTGGGTAGACTTTAGAATTGGATTTCTCACTTGTTTCATCAATCCACCATTGATGAAGTAAGGTTTCTTCATAAAGAAGAAGAAGAGGAAGAAGATGATAAGTTATGATATCAATTAAAGAATAGAAAAGAATAATCATTCTTATCATAATCAAACCATAGTTAGGTGTAGAGAATTAACAAGGGTTAGTGAATGGTTGGGTTAGGACATGAAGACAAAATGGTCACTTTGGTCAAACCTTCATGAAGGTTCATAAACAAACAAAGAAAGCCACCATTATCTCTTCATTATTTTCTTTTGCTAAAATAAACAAAATGGATAAATAAATGAATAAATGAAGCAAAAGAAACCCTAACCATTGACCAACCATGGTTTAATCCATACACCAAACTATCATGTATCATCAAACATGATACAATCAAATGTACAAATGTATATCACATATACAATGTGCACAATCCAAGTGAGAAAATCCATTTAATGTGAACCAATACTAGTTAATGCAAAGTAATATATCGAATATATAATTATGCATTAAATCATTAAATCAACACTTGATTCAATGATTCGGTCATGTCGCACACAACCGACTAGTATTCAATGTATCGGCTTATCGATTCAACGCTTGAATCGATGACTAGGTTATATCGCATACAACCATCCGACACATTGATCGCGAGAATGAAATACGGTATCACATACACGCATTATTCTCGATCCCGCACATATCTCATATGCGCTCCTATTTCGTTTCGCTTGAGCCAGGAAACCTCTGTGTAGGACTCTAAAGACTCGTCAATACGCCGGCAGCAGATGATGATCATATCAAACACCCACAAGCCGCAAGCGGTCTGCTAAACGTAACGTCCACCCGGGTATTGAGTGATCTGAAGATCGACGAGCAAGCCCGCTCACACTCCAGTGAATCCAACCAGTAACACTACCGTACAGTCCGGTCTGATCGTCTGATATGTCGCATATCTCGCCTAGGGGTGGTAAACGTCAGACCCCAATAGCTCGATAAGTCGTATCGATATGAGGTCTATAACAATTCGAGAAACTACTGGTATCACTTACCAGTAAATCTCAGCAACCCTGGCCAGGGATTTCCCGTTATAGCCAATCGAACACAGCGCAACATCAACCCCCTATACCGGGAGAGACGAATCCCCTCCTATCGCTCATTGCCTCCATGTGACTCGGGACTGTACCCAAAAACCACCGTTTTGCACGCCCTCTTGGACGTGGTAAGATGGAAATCAAAGCACAGTGGGAACCACACAAGACTCTATGACGATCTCGGGTCAACAGACTACTCTGTACCAGTGTCACCAGAGAACTGCCATCTGACGTGAGGTATAATACCATCTGGGAGTTCTCGGCGAGTCCGTACAGTGTACCCAGTCTCTACTGAGCACCCGTAAATCATCTCTGATGTCAAACACCAATGGATATGGGATCATCCATCGCCCATCTGTATGGGTCGAGAAGGTATACGCTAGTCTACTCTGGTATATCGATGCCCCGTCTCGTTTTACCCACGACTAGGGACTTTGAAGGAGGTACTTATAGACTACCATGTCCCCACTAGTATGATCCGCATCATAGTCCAGGTAGTCAAGTACACATCCTAAGGGCTTTACCAACGTGTAATAGAGAGACAATCTAAGTACACGTTAAGGTAAAGAGTAACCAGATAGCATACTATCATGTCGACCAAGAAAGTCCTCCCTATATATGTCCCAGCATCCACTACAATATACATCTCATGTACAGTAATGGCCTCTAGGGCATACTTATAACTAACATAAACGTCAGACCCCAATAACCGATAAGTCGTGCTGATTGAATGTGATTTAGCGTGCTTGCGCTTTCTAAAAGATAGATCAAAAATATTTGTAACCGCAATCAAGAACGGCGTCGCTTTGCAGCTAGCCGGTGAGTACGGGTCGGTCCACAGGGATGTTGTGAATTTCCGATTCGCTCTAACGAGTTAATTCCGAAGGGTGTTCGGATTGATTATTAAATCTAAAAACCTAATTAACCTAGGGCAATTGTCTAGATCTACTCTTGCTAGGGTTAGGTTTATGGATGGTTTGGAAATGCAAGTAAACCTCAACACTTTCTATACCCGAATGAAGATCTGTGAGGAGTTATGGTAATTATCAATAAAGTGGATTAGATCCGTTCGGGAAGGTGTTCCTTCCTCTAGGTTCTTGTCCTTCCTTTAGAGATCCTTACCCTAACCTCCATGGAAAACATCACACCCGGGCCTTTATACTACGGTATCACCGCTACCTCGAGGGATAGAGTGCCGTAGGGAGCGGTATGTGCATGTATGCATGGACTCCTATTGTAAATATTTGGTGGGTAAGAAAGGGATGAGAGATCTCATCTCTCAAAATCCTTCCCCAAAGCTAAACCCTAAACAAGTTCCTAGGGCATGAAATTAAATCTACCTAGGGCAAGGAATTTAAATCTATACTAAGGCAAGAAATTAAATTACTTACTGATGCATCCCTCCAATCATCCATGCAGGGTTGTCAGATCTGAATTTCTGAATGGAGAAGAAACACCGATCCTCTCCAAAATATTTCTAAATTTTTTTTAAAAGGAGGCATGAAAAGAATACAATGATTTGGGCTTCTATTTATAGGAGATAGAAACCCTAGGTTACATCTTGAACCGCATGTCTATAATTACAAAAATAGCCCTAGAAAATCTTTTCAGCATCGCACAAGAATTATGGTAAAAAGCAATTTCTCTTTTGTCTTCTTATGGCCGCGGAACCGCGGCAATGGTAGGCTTGGGCCGCGGTTCCGCGGCCCTTTGGCAGGCTTGGATGCTGAAAATTCATGGTTTTGTTTTGGGTCTTTTTGGGCTTCTGGTTCTTTGGTTCTTTTATCAATTGGACTTCTACATTAGCTCCAGATCTTCAGTGAACCATTTGCAATGGATTTTTAACCGTCCGCTTTGTATTTTTGGATCTTGAGTTGCCTTGTTAATTGTGAACTGTCTTTCGATTTAGGCTTGACTAAGATCCTCCCATTTGTTGGTCAAAAGTCCATATTTTCATCGTCTTTACATCGTTTTCACTGTTTCCTGTCCAAGAACCTGTAACCTGTAACATGTAGCAGACATGCGTCAAAAGTACCTGTTTATTTATAAAAAGAATAAGAATGGGGAATATAATAATGCAATATTATGGTGTGAACAAATACCCCCAAACTTATCTTTTGCTCGTCCTCGAGCAAACTTATTTTTATTCACTAAAATCCTAACCACACTTTCGCAGGGAAACGCGATTGCACTGAGCACGTGCAACAAGCCGTTAAACCTCTAGGTGTCCCTAGTAGGAGGAGTGTTGTCTCCTGAGGGTTTTCAGCAGATTACACCCACAAAATCC
The DNA here is from genome assembly GCA_030015575.1 of Agapanthus africanus. Taxonomy (NCBI): domain Eukaryota; kingdom Viridiplantae; phylum Streptophyta; class Magnoliopsida; order Asparagales; family Amaryllidaceae; genus Agapanthus; species Agapanthus africanus. The sequence continues at coordinate 257,168,746 of JASDDO010000004.1, forward strand.
TATCAACTCTGCCCATTGACTTTTGTTCTTCATTTAGGTTTTCTAACAAGGAATTCTATTATCCTCTTGACTCGCAAATTATCCACCCACATTCTTCACACTTCCTCATTATTTAACTCAAGATTATATATATCCTGTGGACTTACTTAGCTTTCGGCATCTCTTCAGTTTTCCTTTTAGGGTTCCATCTCCACTTAGGAATTTCTATCAACTCTACTAGAGATACAAGTTTTTTTCTTCATTCCTTTCTCTTATCTAAACTCTAATCATATATCCCCACGTGTGTGTATAGATCACCCCTACACTTGGAAATTCAAATCAAGCAATCGTACTCTCGTCCATTGTCCAAAGCACTTATTAATTAGTGAATTTTTAAATGAAATTTGCTTACACATCCTTCATCCGACCGTTAATACTTCTTGAGGTACCAACAACCGATTACAAGATGCGTTAGCACTTTAAAGCATACTTCCTAGTTTTGCAACACCCAAGGCTTTAGCAGTGACTCCCAAACCAGTTGGTTTAAGGCACTAGGTGATGAAGCACCCTCGCTAAATATTTTTCTATTTTTGCAGCCTTAAGTAATCACAAAAACCAGTGTCCATATTTTTTTCTTTATCTTTATTCACTTTTTTTTTATTTTCTTCGTACTAAGGACTTTAGACAAGTGCATTTCAAGGTCTCTTCTACTATTCCAAGTTTCAAGGTGCGTGAATGTGAAAATTGTAGGGTATACATTTTCAGAATCTAGACTTAAGCCAGGAACTATTTTTCAAACTTATACTCTAATAAGAACATCAATACTCTTCCCTTATTTTGACTTAGCCCAAGAAGTGAACCCAAAATTTGCCTATTTCTAAATAAACTACAAAAACATATACTTTCTACCGCTTAACTTTAAGGAATGTTATTTTTAGGGTTTTTAATTCACTAAGTCTAAGATCTAGTTGTTTCTAGCCAGTTAACCCATTTGTCAAACATAAATCAATTAGACCAAATTGAATACATTGATTTTTATAATTTTTGAAAATTTTCAATTTTTATGGGTTTTTCAAAAAAAAAAATATGCAAATGCAAAAATATGTACAAATGAATGCGAAGGAAGAAGACGTACCGAGCATACCCCCAAACTTGAACTTGACAGTGTCCTCACTGTCATGCTAAACCAAGAGGGTCAAAATACCGGTACTCCACTGTTTATTTATTTATAATTTTTATATTTTTAATGTTTTGAAATTTTTTTGATTTTTTATAGAAAAGAAAAGAAAACATATATACATATATACAAAGACTCCCCCAAACTTAAGCTTGTCCTTGCACAAGCCAAAAGTTAGCACCAACCATTCAAAAATCTTATCGTTGAAATAGTATAGTTGGTGCAAGAAAATGAGAAGCACGCGAGACCGTGTGGAAAGAAAAATGGTAGAATATGGTCTCGGTGGGGGAGAAGAATGGCGAAAAGAAAAAGGAAGTGGAGTACGATCTTGAGGGTGTAAATTGAGTGAATAAATTAGCGCAATATGTGATGACCGATATGTTATAAGCGATTGCGCTAACCTATCTACTCGTCGAGAAATGGGATCAAATCCCTCAAGATTCGCAAGAAAACATGGGTACGCCGAACTTGGTATCGGAGATGAAAGCGTAACGGTCATTTGTACGGTCGGGACAATAGGAGAGACGAAAGGGAGTGAATTAGGGATAGTATCTTTCTCACCGTAGTAAACTGTTTCGAACTTGAAAGATTCCATTAATGGTTCGAAACTACTATAATCAACCGAGTCTGATGGCTCATCTGAAAATGTAAAGGACTCAAACTCGGGCGGTGAGTCATCAACATCGTCCGAAAAAGTGAAACACTCGTAAGTGTTATTATCTGTGAGAACGGTATCTGATTCAAAGGAAAATCTTTCAAGCTCACAGTCTTTAAGCGGGGTCGGAACGACGGGAAGGAGGGAGGGTAATATAACAGTCAAAGGTTCAGGAGGATGAATTGGAAAATCTGACACATCAAACAAAAATGATTCAACCTCAATATTATCCTCAAGACTCTTCTCGATACTATCCTCAATATTCAACTCATCCATGCCATTATCATCAAAATCTAGACACATATGAGATTCGGGAGAAACATTTAATAACTCAGGATGATGATTTGAACATAAAATTTCAAGCAAATCGACAGGTTCATCATCCAAAATATTCCCGACGTCTATATCCTCAATTAAGTGAAAATCAATTTCTTTAGACACCTCATCAAAAGCATGGATATCTATCGATTTAGGTTCTAGAGTGGAGGTGTAAAGATCGAAAGGATTAGGTGCGGTTTCACTCGAAAGGGGTTCCTCACAATCTGGCAAATCAAACACTACAAAATCACACAACTCATTTTTATTTTCAACAGGTGATCTATTTAGGGCAATCGATGGAAAACAGGAGTTGTGGGCTTCAATTGGGTAAGGGTAGGTTTGATTTGAAAATCCTCTCTCATTCTCACTCTGTCCAACTGCCGCCTCATACATTGAAAAATTTGGAGCTAGTGGGACACTAGCTACCGGTTCACTAGGTTGCATAAGGGCGGCCATGGACGCTTCCACATTCCTCATCATTTTATTTGTTGCAGCAATATATGCCTCCAACGACTCTTCCAAACTAGACTTGGGTGGTGAGGGGGTTTCGGTAAAAAATTCAAAATTGGTTGGATATGTGAAACTCCCTAATGGCTGTGTCGAAACAGTGTCTAGTGAAGGTGGGAAGGTCGGGTATGACTTGTAGGAAGTGGGTGGTTGGGCAGGTGTAGGGTCAACATATGGATAAAAAGGTGAATAATCGTGCGGATCCCTAAAACTAGATGAGTGGAGAGGGGTGAAAGATCGACTGCGAGATTGAGCAATATGCTCAGAAATGGACATCGGCCTAGGAGTGACAGAAGGACTTGAAGAAGTGGTATCAACATATGTAGGTGGTAAAGGTTGACTCGGTTGACACAAAGTAGGTTGAAAAGTCAAACTATTTCTCCTAGACGCCTCTATGTGATCTTTCAAAGATTTTTTAGGCATGGAGGGATTGTTTTTAAATTGACCGAACAAATTAACGAACGACGCAAAATTAGGTTCGGGATACCAAAGTTCGGATAATGATTTATTGTGTGGGGTACCCATGTTAGAAGAAGAAAGGTGACAAGAAGGAAGGTTGGGTGGTGCAAGGATTTATTTGGGGCTAAAAATTTTGCAAGTTCTATAAAATATTTCTCCTTTTGATTTTCATTTTTCATTGATTTTTTTTTCTTTCTCTTTATTTGGAAAAATTTTTGTTGCAAAAAGATTTTAGAGAAAAGATATGCAACAGCAAAATATTTTATAGAAAAGATATGCAACAGCAAAATATTACCTGCAATTGGTTGTTATGTGAAGCATTTCACAAGAATCTTTATTTGGAAAAAATTGTTGCAAAAAGATATTCGAGAAAAGATATGCAACAAAAAAGATTACTTGCAATCAATTTCAATTTTGAGCGGGGCCCAAAAATCCTAAACAAGATCGTTATTTGGAAGGGAATATATTTTTTAATGTGCACAAAATCCTGCAGGCAATTTTCAGAAAATTTATTAAAAATTACAGAAGAGAAATAACAGAGGAGCTTACAGTGCAAATTGCAGAGGATGATCTCACCAAAAGAGCGCATTTCCGCGGTCAAAGGAGGCCTACCGCGGCGGTTCCGCGGCTAAACGTGCGAGACACGTCTTCAGATTTTGCTGACGTCACCATATGGCGGCGCTTCCGCGGCGGGAGCAGAGAAATGCGGCGGATCCGCGGTATTTTGGACGATTCAGATCTCCAAATTTTCTCTGGCGTTCTGTTGAATTAATACCCTACTGTTTAGATCTTCTGATTTTCGTTTCGCCTTCTGGAAATTTCCAGATCGTCTTTGTATATCCTGCAAAATTAAAACAACATAGTATCCCTTCCAAAAATAAAAAAATATATATATTTTTATATTTTTTTGATTTTTTAAAATTTTAGATTAACCCGAAATTGCAAAAAAAGAAATAACACGGCATCCTCGGCAACAGCGCCATTTGATTGAATGTGATTTAGCGTGCTTGCGCTTTCTAAAAGATAGATCAAAAATATTTGTAACCGCAATCAAGAACGGCGTCGCTTTGCAGCTAGCCGGTGAGTACGGGTCGGTCCACAGGGATGTTGTGAATTTCCGATCCGCTCTAACGAGTTAATTCCGAAGGGTGTTCGGATTGATTATTAAATCTAAAAACCTAATTAACCTAGGGCAATTATCTAGATCTACTCTTGCTAGGGTTAGGTTTATGGATGGTTTGGAAATGCAAGTAAACTTCAACACTTTCTATACCCGAATGATGATCTGTGAGGAGTTATGGTAATTATCAATAAAGTGGATTAGATCCGTTCGGGAAGGTGTTCCTTCCTCTAGGTTCTTGTCCTTCCTTTAGAGATCCTTACCCTAACCTCCATGGAAAACATCACACCCGGGCCTTTATACTACGGTATCACCGCTACCTCGAGGGATAGAGTGCCATAGGGAGCGGTATGTGCATGTATGCATGGAGTCCTATTGTAAATATTTGGTGGGTAAGAAAGGGATGAGAGATATCATCTCTCAAAATCCTTCCCCAAAGCTAAACCCTAAACAAGTTCCTAGGGCATGAAATTAAATCTACCTAGGGCAAGGAATTTAAATCTACACTAAGGCAAGAAATTAAATTACTTACAGATGCATCCTTCCAATCATCCATGCAGGGTTGTCAGATCTGAATTTCTGAATGGAGAAGAAACACCGATGCTCTCCAAAAGATTTCTAAATTTTTATTAAAAGGAGGCATGAAAAGAATACAATGATTTGGGCTTCTATTTATAGGAGATAGAAACCCTAGGTTACATCTTGAACCGCATGTCTACAATTACAAAAATAGCCCTAGAAAATCTTTTCAGCATCGCACAAGAATTATGGTAAAAAGCAATTTCTCTTTTGTTTTCTTATGGCCGCGGAACCGCGGCAATGGTAGGCTTGGGCCGCGGTTCCGCGGCCCTTTGGCAGGCTTGGATGCTGAAAATTCATGGTTTTGTTTTGGGTCTTTTTGGGCTTCTGGTTCTTTGGTTCTTTTATCAATTGGACTTCAACATTAGCTCCAGATCTTCAGTGAACCATTTGCAATGGATTTTTAACCGTCCGCTTTGTATTTTTGGACCTTGAGTTGCCTTGTTAATTGTGAACTGTCTTTCGATGTAGGCTTGACTAAGATCCTCCCATTTGTTGGTCAAAAGTCCATATTTTCATCGTCTTTACATCGTTTTCACTGTTTCCTGTCCAAGAACCTGTAACCTGTAACATGTAGCAGACATGCGTCAAAAGTACCTGTTTATTTATAAAAAGAATAAGAATGGGGAATATAATAATGCAATATTATGGTGTGAACACGTGCCGATGTGAGGCTCATAACGGGTCGAGAAACTACTGGTAACACTTACCAGTAAATCTCTAATCAGCCCTGGCCAGGGACTTCCCTGTTAAGGCCAATCGAGCACAGTGCAATATCAACCCTCAATAACGGGAGAGACGAAACCCCTCCTATCGCTCATTGCCTCCATGTGACTCGGGACTGTACCCAAAAACCACCGTTTTGCACACCCTCATGGACGTGGTAAGGTGGAAATTAAAGCACAGTAGGAATCATACAAGACTCTATGACGGTCTCGGGTCTATAGACTAACCTGCACCAGAGTCACCTGAGAACTGCCATCTGACGTGAGGTATAATACCATCTGGGAGTTCTCGGCGAGTCCGTCCAGTGTACCCAGTCTCCACCGAGCACCCGTATACCATCTCTGATGTCAAACACCAATGGATATGGGATCATCCATCGCCCATCTCATGGGTCGAGAAGCGTATACGCTAGTCTACACCGGTATATTGATGCCCAGTCTCGATACACCCACGACTAGGGACCTTGAAGGATGTACTTATGGACTACCATGTCCCCACTAGTATGATCCGCATCATAGTCCAGGCAGTCAAGTACACATCCTAAGGGCTTTACCAACATGTAACTATAAGAAAGTATAAAGAGACAAGTATACATGTTAAGATAAAGAGCAACCAGATAGCTACTATCATATCGAGCAATAAAGTCATCTCTATATATGTCCAAGCATCCAATATAATATCCATCATCTGTACAATACTGGCCTCTAGGGCATACATACAACTAACAATTACAACGAATTCCGATATAATGAGGATCATCACCTAATTCCCAATAATTTACTCCCACTCATCATCTATAAAACCATACAGATGTGAGAATCATACCTGATAAATACATACCCTGGAGCAAGGGATAATTGGGAAATCAGTTTTCTTTTAACAGTACACCGTGAAATAAAAACATTGAAATGTTTCGTAAGGTATCCTGGTATTTCTAGTAATGCCTCTTCCATTATCCAGATTCACAACTATAACCGTATATCTCTTTGCCATCTCTCCAAATCCCATTATATGTCTTTAGTCATTACCTTCTGTACACCCTCTTAGGCTAATTGGTTTTCTTCCTTCCGTACCGTTCGGCACCAGCCTATGGTTTGGAAGAAGACTATCCAATAAGTATAATGGGTGTACTGTCCTAATCCTAGGAGCACTCGCAATGCGAGAGAAGGTGAAGATAAAAGACAACCGAATAAACCTTATTCCTATTTCTCCTGAACCAGAATCCATCCCCGAACTGGAACAAGTTCCTTTCGAGTTCGTATATAACCATACGATGGAGTATCCAATAAACTGTGGATCTTCGTAGTGATACGGAGTGTCCTGGAGAAATACAAAGGTGATTTAGGATTGGTGAAGAAATACTTGGTTTGGTTGTGAATAGCAGTCGCAATTTACTTTGCTCTCTTACTAATCCCTTGATATGCCTTTTCTTAATACCTTCTGTACACCATCGTTATGCTAATTGGTTTTCTTCATTCCCCACCATTCGGCACCAGCCTAAGGTTTGGAAGAAGACTATCCAATTTGCATAATAGGTGTACTATCTCCTAAACCAAGGAGTACTCGCAATCTGAGAGAAGGAAAAAGGAAAAGACAACTGAATAGTCCTATTCGTTTTCTCTAGAACCGGAAACCATCCTCGAATAAATTCCTTCGAGTTCGTATATAACCATACAATGGTTTTGTCCAATGGAAGTGGACTTTCGTAGTAATACGGGGTGTCCTGGAGAAAGGGGTAAAAGTAGGAGTGGCAATGAGGTTTGCAACTCAGACAATCCAAAAGCCAGTGTTTAAGAAGGTTCGCTTAATCTTGGTCATTGAGTCATAGTCAAAAGTCGGATCATGGTCGCTGCCAAAGAGAGAGAGAAAAGAAACACTCAGCGTGCACTCTAACCTAGATCAGAATGGTTACGAATTTATCTAATCTGGAAACCTCCCACTGTTACGTCAAATTCTTCCCCAAACCTGAAAGAAGAATTTGTCGGGATCACCCGAGGAGTAAACCAACTCATCAGTGGGAATCGGGATCCAACTATCATCGCATGATAACGTGACGGAATCCGCTTACGTTATCACACTCCAGAAGGTATTCGCATATCCGGCAAGTTTTAGTTTCTTTAGAAAATCCCGATGTGATTTTTACCCCATGCTCTTATGACCTTGACTTTGGCCAACAAATCATAAGTCACATGTCAAGTTCTACCCGTCATTCTCTAGGTTAATTTGAACCCACCCGTACCTACCCTTGACTTTGGCCAACAAGGAAGTACGACTGTCCCAAACCAACGCATCTATCTATGCTGCATATGAATACCCAATAGCTACCAATCACTGTGCCTTGACTTTGGCCAACAAACACAGCTTGAATACTTATTTACTATCCATATGAAACGACGGAGGGCTACGAATGGTTTCTGGCGAAAACCTTTAACGTAATGAACTTGATATCGTTGAAGGAACCGGATAGCTTTTTATAAAGATATAGTGGCGAAAACCTTTGCTAAAGAGGTCACTCCCGGTGAAGGGATCTCGGCTCTTTCCCCGTAGAAAGAGGTGCAGGATATTCCAACTGAATACCATGATGCAAAGCAAAAGTAAACGACTATAGTGAAGTTATTTCCCTGACGCAAACTTCTGTCCAAGGGGTCACTCCCGGTGAAGGGATCTCGGCCCTTGCCTCGTCGACTGAGGTGCAGGATATTCCAACTGAATATCACTGTGCAAAACAAAAGAGAACGCCCTTGCAATAACAGCTTTTTGAAAAGTATTCCAACAAAATCAGAATAGGTTTGTTTAACTTGCATTGATCCGAATCAACGCAGTCCCATCAATTGATCACACCAATAAAGAACGAAAATAATGATGTACATATATGCCATCCGCATTCGCCACTGGGTCCCGTCATCACCCGTTAGGTTACTTAACTAACGACAGAGCGGGGACTGGACTAGCGCGGATGCAAAACATATACAACATCTACTAGTATATATATCAATATATAATATTCGCTCAAGGATTGATAAAATGCAACATCACAGAAATGTAATAAGCATCACAGAACAATACAGATATCTGGGATCCCCGGGTTTCACAGAGCCGCTGCTGAAACCCGACGTTCTCCTGGTCGTGTGGATAGCCTGTGCAATGAAATCCTAGACCCCTATGGGCGCGGCAAGTTACCCGCCAAAACCTGAAGCGAGGCAGCCCCCTTCAGCAACGTGAATGGACCACCCAGCACTTCACGGAATCCGGTAACTTGGGCACCCCTCCTTGGGTCAACCTGTACCCCCTACGAGTGCGACGAATGGCCCGCCAATTCTAGAGTGAAGCCCCCTCCGTCTCAAAGCCATGAGATGCGGGCTCGTTTCCCTCTAGAACCCGGCTATCCGTGCACCCCTCCGTGGGGTAATCCTAGTACAGAAAGTAAAAATATACATACAACGGGTACATCGACCTCAGCCCGGTCGTGCCCTAAAAGAATAATATACAAACAGGCAGTAACGGCAGTCCACATGTCGGACGCTCGCCCCGCAATATCAAATGTACATAATAAACCAAACTGTACTACCATTGCATCCAGGCTATCCCCCACGACCAATCCGCAACATCACAGCACAACACAGAACATCAACGCGAATGTCACGTTCGCAAATCCGTCTAAAAGGGCTATAGCAGATAGACTGGATTTACCGATCGAATGACATTCATGGTCGCAGATATAATGTAAATACTGTGAACTAACATGTTTAAAATTTTCGATCGATCAAATTTATCGAAGCGGGCCCCAAGCATAACTGTAGCACTCAAAAACATCTGGGCCCAAAAAGAATATACAAGAAACCCTATTTCCATGTCAGAAGCCTACTGTGAAAATTTGGTGCAGTTTGGCCACAGAACGGCGGCGGATCCATGGCCAAAACGTGGTTTTGGCCGCTGAACCGCCACGCTACAGTAACATCAGCGTACTAAATTTTCACAGAATTCATAAAAAACCCTGCACGTAATTTTCCAATGTACCAAATAATTTTTAGAGCACAGAAAATTTTGACAGAAAGTACGACATGGAAATACGGTTTTTGGAAAATCCGTTCGATCGAACTTGTAAACACGTTAGAGCAAGCTATACTAGGTTAATGGCGTGGCTCTAATACCAGTGTAAGTGCACGGCGGCGCCCCGACCGTCAATCCGACGCCGGAATGCGGAAACGAAAACTTTTCTATAAACTAGAACCGGCACCACCGCGCACTAAAATCCCGGATCGGGCCATTAACCTAACTCTAGCAAACTAGAAAATGGGAAGGAAGTTATACCGAGCGATCCGTGTCCTTCGGTCTTCGGCCTCCACTCCGATCTCCTCGCGGAATCTCCGATCTTCATCTCCTTGTCGGAACGAGCACCACATCGCCGGGTTCTTTTACGGGCTCCCACCTCTGGACCGAGGCAACTCGGGCACGAAGTTGGGGAGTCGACGTGCCTAAGAAAGCTGTAGATGAAGTGTAGAAACCATTGTCTCAATGGGGTTGAAGCTGCTTTTGATGATGGAGAAAAATGAACTTTGGAGAGAGGTTTGAAATGGAGCTATGAACTTTGATGCAATATGAGAATGAGATTAATTTTCCACACAAAATGAAAACCCTCATTCTCTCACCTAATGTGGCCGGCCAAATATATGAGAAGGGGGAAAGCAACAAGGGAGGTGAGTGTAGGGATAGCATATGGTAACCCTAAGCCAAATCAAATCCAATCAATTTCTAATCTAATCCTTTCTCATAAATGCAAAGGAAAAGATGCATAAAGAATCTAATGATGCTAGAACTATCAAGATGCCTCAATAACAAATAAACCCCTCCACTTAGCTAATTAGCAAACTTGCAAATTATCCCCTCCATCAAAAAAGTCCGGCCGTGAAGGAACCAAGGAAAACTGGCCGAAACGGAATGCAAACTGGCAACTTCAGAAAACTGATCCCGTAATAAATTACAGGAAAACCCCGCGACTGTATATACATACCCGCATTTGTATTCCAACTGAATACAAATGAAATGAGACAAAATCTACACTGCACAATACTAGGATCCGGCTTAAACCAAAGCCCGCTAGTATTATACGTCCGATCATGATCCGTGCAATACCGCACGCACAAGATCGAACCTTGCCATATCTCCATACGGCTTTTACAGTGTTTCGCCCGAAACTTGAGAAACTGGTCTGTGGGGGACTCTAAAGACTCGTCAATACTTTGGTTGTGGATTTAACCACTAGCACGTCAGAGGTATTAGCCTATACGTAACGGGCTACCAGGTATTGACCAAAAGGGACGTCGATGAGCGAACTCATCCTGACACCCTACTGAGCCTGTCAATGAAAATATCCGTACAGTCCGGTCCGTTCGTCTATGAGCATCGCATGGCGGGCCTAGGGGGTTGGTAAAAATCAGACCCCCAAAAGCGGTACAAGTCGTGTCGGAGAGTAGCCCAGAACACCCTGAGATACTACTGGAATACCTACCAGTAAATCTCCTGCCTTGGCCAAGGAATTTGTGTAATGGCTCTCCTTGACACAGCGCGACCTCACCCCCAATACCGGGAGAGACGAACCCCTGTAGATCCACTCACTGCCTCCATGTGGCTCGGGACTGTACCCAACTAAAACCTGTTTGCACAACTCCTTTGAGCATGGTAGGGTAGTAATCAAAGCACAGTGGGAACTCACACGAGACAAATGACGATCTCAGGTCGATGAACTAACCTGTACACATGTCGCTAGGGAACTGCTATCTGACGTCAGGTATAAGACCAACTAGCATGTTCCCGGCGAGTCCTGTCCGGTGTACTCATAACCCAATGAGCACCTGTATACACTACTCTGGTGAACTAACTGACACCAGTGGCTTGTGAGACCGGCCACCGCCCCTCGTCGGGGTCTCGACTGTATTCACTAGTCTACTGTGGAGTATCGATGCCCTGTCTCGAAACATCCATGACTAGGGACCTTTTAAGGATGTGCTTATAGACCCCAGCTCCCACGTATATGATCGCCCTCATACTGCTGGCAGTCAAGCAAGAATCCTAGGGGCTCTATCAACGTGCAATAGTGACCTGTAAGGTCACCTAAAGCAGTACACGATGATAAAGATAAACCAGATAGCATACTATCATCTTGAGTAAGACTGTCCTACAAGTATAGGTCCTCCCTCAATCATTGCAATCACGTGCCCGTGATCCAATAATTGACTCTGAGGGCATTATCTCCAACATGAACATCTGTTTTGATGAGATAGTCAAAGAGTTTGACTTCACCAAAATGGTAGATGAACCTTGTATATAAAAAAAGGTAGTAGAGAGTAAGGTGGTCTTCCTCATATTGTACGTGGATGACATACTCTTGATAGGAAAGGAGTTTCCTATTGTACGCTCGGTCAATCTCCTCTTATCATAATGATTCTCGATATAGGATAAGGGTGATTGATTGAATGCGATTTCGGATTGTGTAGTATGAAAATTGTATAGAAATCACAACCAAAAATATTTTGACCGCAATCAATAACGGTGTCGAATGTAGCGCGTTAGTAAGTGCGGATCGTCCACAGGGAAAGTGTAATCGTTCGTGTTTCGATTTAGATGAGTTGAAACTTTAAAGAAAATAAAAGAAACAATTCATGATTTGTAAATTGAATTTCAAGAATTAGAAAAATCTAGATCTAATAACAAGAAAACATTAAAATCAAGAAGTGTCAATTGATGATTTCCAATCCAAATATCAAGAATCGAAGTGAGGCTCGTAGGAATCGATCGGATCTATAGATGTGATTAAATCTAGCGATTACGTATTCTTATCCATCGATGAATTGATACTAGATCAATGATGATCAACGAGAATTAGGGATTTCTTGTGAAACTAGGGTTTCATCATTTATTCCTTGTTCCTTCGTCGATATCATTCACATTCTAGCCTCTAGTAAATTGAAGAATTGATCGTGGATCCCTAATTTCGAGCGATCACAATCAAGAAAGCATCACAACGAAACTAGGTCGTCGATTCTTCAATTTGCTAGGGTTTACAAAACTCGTAGGACTTAAGAATCGTTTTAAGGTTTGTTACATCATCATTCTATTGATCGTCTCGACTCCTTTACGAGCGGAGTTTTACTCAAACATCACAACAAGAACCACAATCACAAATTGAGATCGAATCATGATGCAAGAATTTAAAGAAAGTAAGATTAAAGAATTTCACCTTTTATTTATATCAACAATTCCATTACAAATCGCTCAAGAACTATAAGAGGAAGAACTCGATCGTCGATTTGGATTCGCTCGTCTCCTTGAGTCTCGGATCGGCTTGGATCACTTGCTCGATTGAAGATCGGCTCCGATCCTAAAAGGTTGAAGGCTTCTCGCTTGAATGGTACTCGGGATCTTGAATTTGGCTTTGGATTTTGGGTTAGGGTTTTGAGGCACAAGTTGTGTCACTCAACTTGTGTTAGTAATGGGGGAGATAAGAGATTAATGAACAATGAACAAGCCTTAACCATAGATCTAGGCTCCCTTTTATAAGCTTTCATAACCCTAGATCTAGAATTTAAATTTCAAATTTCCCTCCAAAATGAACAACTTTTCCCTCCAAAATGAACCACCTCATTTGAATTTTCCCTCCAAAATGAACCACCTCATTTGAATTTTCCATCCAAAATGAACTACCACATTTGAATTTTCCCTCCAAAATGAGGTTGTTAGAAAGAATCTTCTAGAAGAAGTTTGTTGGAGGGAATATTCTAGAATGAGGTTGTTACAAGGAGGCTTCTAGAAGAAGGTTGTTATAAGGAGGCTTCTAGAAGAAGGTTGTTGGAGAGAGCTTTCTAGAAGAAGGTTGTTATAAGGAGGCTTCTAGAAGAAGTTAGTTGGAGGGAGGCTTCTAGAACTAGGTTGTTAGGCCGAGCCTTCTAAATGAAGACACATGGAGTTTCTGGAGAGTTCTGGAAGCTTTGCCGTTAGAAATAAGCACATGGGGAAAATCTGCTTCTCTGCTGACATCATCATGCCGCGGATCTGCGGTGGGAAGCGCCCATTGGCCTTGAATAAATTTCTGGAATAGTTTTACACCTTATTGTTTACTGCCAGATCACCAGACTTAGACTTGGTGTAATTTTGATCAGCACTTTTGACAATTTGGCTCGGTTTCTGGAATTTCCTGCACAGACTTCGAAACAAGTGTTGCGCTACAAGAATGATGTGATGCCATGATAAACAATCAATTTCCCTAAAAATGCCGGTTTTAGAGTACAACACAGGTAATTCAGTATTTTACTATTGTTTTGCTAATATGTGAAATATGCAAACCGAACACCTCTAGATGAATGCAAAAGATAGGGAAATTGCCGTGTTAAAAATGCAGTATTTTCGACTGATCAAATTCCCCCAAACTTATTTTCGGTCGTCTCGAGCGAACTGTTTTATTAAAAAGAGAAAGAGAAAATAAAGAAAGAGAAAAACTAACTAGCACACTTTCGTAGGCAACACGATTGCACTGAGCACGTGCAACAAGCCTTTAAACCTCTAGGTGTCCCTAGTAGGAGGAGTGTTGTCTCCTGAGGGTTTTCAGCGGATTGCACCCACAAAATCCAATAATAAAAGAAAGATCATGAATATTACATTTAAAGACAAGAATTGTAAAAGAAAAGCCTTGAAAGTTAGGGTTTCCAACTAAGCTAGCTTTTCAGTTGTCATGAGCCCTATCTTAATAGTCATGAAAAGATGTCAGAAATCACATCATCCCTCAATAAAACATCGTCTTTATTCTTCATTCCTATCTTTCTTCCAAACATCGATCATATAACCCTACGTGTGTGTAAAGGACATCCCTACACCCGGAGAATTCAATTCAAGCTATCATACTCTTGTCCATCCACCTCAGTACTTTTTTAATTAATGAATATTTAGATGAATTTGCTCACACACTTTCATGCGACCGTTAATACTTCTTGAGGTACTAACCGACCGATTACACATGTGCTTGCTTATTTGGTGTATTTTCCTCGTCTTGCACCACCTAAGGCTTAGCAGTGACTCCCAGACCAGTTGGCCTTAGGGCACTAGGTGAAGAGACACCCTCGCTATATTTTTTTATTGCTGCCTTGGCGATAACAAAACCAGTGTTCATTTTTCTCACCATTTTATATTTTATTCATTTTTTTTATTTCTTTCATACATCGGATTTTAGACAAGAGCATTTCAAGGTATCCTCTACCATCACGCGTTTCAAGACGTGTGTAAGTGCGAATAGTAGAGTATCAACGTTCAAAATGTTTGGCTTCCAGAATAGAAATTATTTTTCAGACTTATTTTTATCCTTAGATTAGTGACTTCCTTCATCTTACTAACCCTTGGGACAACGGCTCATAACTACTTATTACTAGTTCGTATAAGAAAACTTCTAATTTTCTGGGTTTTCTTAAATTTTTCTAATCTCTTGGATATAATTTTTCACTATCTAATATTTTATTATCTTATTTATGTACAAAAATATTTTTATTTTTTTGAAATTTTTTAAATTTTTATAGGTTTTTGAAAATGTTTTGTGGTTATGCAAAGTATGATGCAAATGATGTGAAAATAAGCACAAACCTCCCCCAAACTTGTTTTCAACAGTGTCCTCACTGTTGCCATCCGCTATATCTCAAAAACCTGTAAGCCTGGGAGGAATTTTATTAGTGGGGGCAAAATATTTAAGTGAAGAACCTCCCCCAAACTTATTCTTGGCTCATCATTTTGTGTAAAAAATTTCTTTTCAAGAGCCAGAAAAAATGCCCCCCCAAACTTGAGTTATGCAATGTTAATCTTTAAAAATCATATGAGGGGGTCAAAGATCATTGGTCGATGCCAAGATTTGCAAAGACCGAAGGTTAACACCAACCATTCAAAATTTTTATCAATGCAGTGCTCTGGTTGGTGGAAGAAGAAGTGGGGAAAGGTTAAGTGGTGGAATAGAATGTGTGTGCGTCTCATTTTGGAGAGACGATGCAGTGAATGTGATGGATTGTTCGCATTCTTTTTACAGTTCAGAAGAAGGGGTGGAGGTTCAATTTCATTGATTGGGAGATGATTCATCTCAACACCCGTGTCATTCAAAAATGCGAGTTCATCAGCGAAGATCTCCTCAAAAGTTTCATCAATACCCCGATGAATAATGTCATCACAAAGTGCGGGGTGATCTTCAGACTCTAAGAACGGTTCATAATCAGTGTTAGTTGTTGACCCGGACATCTCGATGGAAGAGTCCGTATATGTATGATACATAGTTGGGTCAAACAATAACGTATGAAAAGACTCTAGATCAGTATCATGAGGATCATCAAATTCGCTGCTGTCGACATCCATTAAGTCGACAGAACAGACCTGAGCAGTGGGTTCGGAGGGTACACTTTCCAACTTGTAAATGTTCAGCTCTATCGACCTATTCCCGAAAGATAGGGTCATAGAACCATTACGACAGTTGATGATAGCGTTGGAAGTGGCCAAAAAGGGGCGACCTAAAATCACCGGAATTTGATTCCATGGGTTCGCTACAGGCTGTGTATCAATTACAATAAAGTCCACAGGGAATACAAATTCCTCGATTTTTATTAACACATCCTCCAGTTCACCCCTAGGTTTAGTGCTTGATCGGTCAGCCATCTGGAGAGTGCAATGTGCTGGTTTCAACTCTCCGATCCCTAACTGCTCGTATACCGAGAAAGGAAGCAGGTTAACACTTGCGCCAAGGTCAAGTAGAGCACGGTTGATGTGTTTCTCCCCAATAGAAATGAAAATAGTAGGATATCCAGGATCCTTACGTTTCCTCGGTAATTGTTGGGGGAAGGTTGTGTCTACTGTCTTTGCCATAAAAATCTTCTTGGGCACTTAAGTCTTCCTCTTCCTAGTGCACAAGTTCTTAAGAGTTTTCGCATAGGACGGAACTTGTTGGATGGCATCTAGGAGAGAGATGTTGATGTTAACTTACTTAAACATGTCCATAATCTTCTCCATATGTGGACTCGATTTGTTAGCCCTTAACCGATTAGGATAAGGTGCTTTAGCAATAAGCGCTGGGTCGATCATAGGAGAAGGAATTGTGTGTGGACCCGATCCCAGAATAGAAGTGGGGATCGTCCGTGGAGAACTAGAAGAGGTGGGCTGAGGTGGCGAGCCTTGTGGGAAACGGAGAATAGGCTCGCAAGAAGGTGGTGGGGTAGAAGAACTAGGGTTAGAATTAGAAGTAGAAGTGGAAGGAAAGGTCTCAGCCGAGGTATCATTGATAGATCTATCAGTATCATCAAACTCTTCCCCAACGTGATTGTCAATCACTCTTCCAGATCTCAACGTGATTGCATTCACAAGATGTGAATAGCCAGGATTGGGCAAAGGTTGAGCTGGAAGTTTCCCTTTCTCTCTTGCACTCATTTCGGCTTTTAGTTGTGCAATTTGTGCTTCCATCGATTTGATATTCTCATTTTGAGAGACAATGATCTTCATCACATTCTCGACGGAAGATTGCAAACTTGCCGTCCCTTGGATGGATTGTTTCATGAAAGTATCCAAGGTTTGTGCTAGTGCAGAGGTATTATCAGTACCGGTCAATTGCAAAGAGTTTTCATGTGGTGCAAAAGTGTTGGCCGGATTTTGGAAGTTTTGTGATTGGTAGGGGTGCTGACTCAATTGAAGTTGTGGTTGCTGTTGTGGTGGAGGGACCCTTTGGAAATTGTTTTGGGTTGGAACCGTGTTTTGAGATTATGATTGGTTCCAAGCATAGTTAGGGTGATTCCTCCCACCCTGATTATATGTGGAAGAATATGGATCGTTTCTAGGTCTTTGAAATGCGGCATTGGTATGCTCTTGAACTTGAAACGGACATTCTTCCGTCAAGTGAGAAGGATCAGAACAGCATCCACATACAGTTTTGGAGAGTGACATTTGATTTAGGGCGGCGGCTAAAAATTTATTTTCCATAGTCTCGAGTTTCTTTTGTATAGCTGAAATGTCAGCTCTAACTCCTATGGAAACAACCGATTGGTTATTGCCCCCCTAGACGATTGACTCACACCCTCCCACTGTAACGATTTTTCAGCGAAATCTTCTAGGAATTTCCAAGCTTCCCCATCATCTTTGGTCATGAAGTTGCCTTGACACATTAATTCAAGGGTCTGTTTTGTGTTAGGATTAATGCCCTCATATATGATTCGGCACAGTTCCCATTTAGGGATTCCGTGATTTGGACATTGGACTAACAGATCCTTGAAGCGTTCAAGACATTTTGAAAATGGTTCATTTGGAAGCTGGGTGAATTGATTTATTTCGCTACGGACTCGAGCTGTTTTATGATGTGGGTAGAATTTCTTAAGGAATGCATTGACGAATTCTTCCCAATTTGTAATGGAATGTGCGGTAGTGTTATACAGCCACTTCTCGGTTATATCTCATAAGGTGAATGGGAGAAGACGTAGACGCATAGCATCCATAGAAAGCTGTGAGGTACCCATCATTGCGCACACATTTTCAAATTTGGTGATTAAGACATATGCGTCTTCAGTCTCGAGACCATGATATTTGGGTAGAAGGTTGATGTATTAGGGTTTAATCTGAAAATTGTCCCCGTTGGCTGGTGGAATGGAGAGACAGGTCGATAAAGGACCTCGTGTAGGATAACACCTCTCTTGAAGAGAGATGCGGGGTGGATTCTGCGCACCAACGGACGACGGCAGAGTAGTGGTAAAGAAGTTTGATGGAGAATCGTCCATCGAAGTGGGTGTGGTGGTGGGTAAAGAAAAGGTAAATGTAGAAATACCGACTTCGGAGTCGATCGGGGGTACGCGGACAAGTCGGGCACTAGAATCCCGTGTCCAGCCTATCTTGCACTAAAAAGGGTTAGTACAAGTGGCAGCGTGACTTATAATTAGGGGAAATGATATGATTGGTGTTTGTTTTGAAAAATGTATGGATTTTTGAAAAGATGATGCAAATCACAACAAATGCAACAAGCAACCCTAAAATCTAATGGTCATCTAGGTCAAAGCTCTAGACCGCTCCTAACTGCCAAAAGACAAGTCGCAGGATCAATCCTCCACTGCCTCTTTGTCTCTCCTGTGGCCAGGTAAGTGCCAGGTAAGTGGGAAGTTCTCCACTACGTAAGTAGTGGGACTAATTAAGTAACCACGAGCCTTCGACACACTTGCCTTAGACACCACAAAAGAAACGCGAATAAGCAATGAATTACCCACGGCCTTCTCTTGTCCTAAGTGAGCGCGACGGTCCTTAGAGTCATCTCTAGATCTTTTTTAGTTAATGAGGGTAAATGCGGATGCAAGTTTGTGATTTTTTTTGGGGGCTTAGGAAGGGTAATGAACTCCCCACCTAATCTGGATTAGGTCTTTTCCCCTTAATTTCTGTATTAATATGCAAACAACCAAAAATAAAAAACACGCACAATTTTTATTGCTTTTTGCGGCGCTGCGATTTATTTGCAAAGAAACCTGCAACAAATTGTTAATTGAAGCAGATGAGGGAGAAGATAAGAAAGCAGAGGAGTCACCTGAGAATTTTTTTACTGTAGCGCTACTGTAGCGCCGCGGTTTAGCCGCAGTAAGCGCCTAATGCCGCGGAACCGCTGCAGGTTTGAAAGATCTCTGCACCAAAATTTTACAGTGTGCCTCTTTTCACCTTCTAAGCTCTCTGGAATTTGCAGAAAATTTTTTCCACAGCTCCACAAGTTCCAGATTTCCTCGCAACAAATCACAACAACACGTTTAGTGTTTGCGCGAATTTTGATCTCAAAAATTATAATGGAATAAATTTTTCAACTCAAATTTCAAAAAAAACGAACAATTAGCGCACTATCCCCGGCAACGGCGCCTTTTGATTGAATGCGATTTCGGATTGTGTAGTATGAAAATTGTATAGAAATCACAACCAAAAATATTTTGACCGCAATCAATAACGGTGTCGAATGTATCGCGTTAGTAAGTGTGGATCGTCCACAGGGAAAGTGTAATCGTTCGTGTTTCGATTTAGATGAGTTGAAACTTTAAAGAAAAGAAAAGAAACAATTCATGATTTGTAAATTGAATTTCAAGAATTAGAAAAATCTATATCTAATAACAAGAAAACATTAAAATCAAGAAATCTCAATTTATGATTTCCAATCCAAATATCAAGAATCGAAGTGAGGCTCGTAGAAATCGATCGGATCTATAGATGTGATGAAATCTAGCGATTACGTATTCTTATCCATCGATGAATTGATACTAGATCAATGATGATCAAGGAGAATTAGGGATTTCTTGTGAAACTAGGGTTTCATCATTTATTCCTTGTTCCTTCGTCGATATCATTCACATTCTAGCCTCTACTAAATTCAAGAATCGATCGTGGATCCCTAATTTCGAGCGATCACAATCAAGAAACCATCGCAACGAAACTAGGTCGTCGATTTTTCAATTTTCTAGGGTTTACAAAACTTGTAGGACTTAAGAATCGTTTTAAGGTTTGTTACATCATCATTCTATCGATCGTCTCGACTCCTTTACGAGCGGAGTTTTACTCAAACATCACAACAAGAACCACAATCACAAATTGAGATCGAATCATGATGCAAGAATTTAAAGAAAGCAAGATTAAAGAATTTCACCTTTTATTTATATCAACAATTCCGTTACAAATCGCTCAAGAACCACAAGAGGAAGAACTCGATCGTCGATTTGGCTTCGCTCGACTCCTTGAGTCTCGGATCGGCTTGGATCACTTGCTCGATTGAAGATCGGCTCCGCTCCTAAAAGGTTGAAGGCTTCTCGCTTGAATGGTACTCGGGATCTTGAATTTGGCTTTGGATTTTGGGTTAGGGTTTTGAGGCATAAGTTGTGTTACTCAACTTGTGTTAGAAATGGGGGAGATGAGAGATTAATGAACAATGAACAACCCTTAACCTTAGATCTAGGCTCCCTTTTATAAGCTTTCATAACCCTAGATCTAGAATTCAAATTTCAAATTTCCCTCCAAAATGAACAACTTTTCCCTCCAAAATGAACCACCTCATTTGAATTTTCCCTCCAAAATGAGGTTGTTAGAAAGAATCTTCTAGAAGAAGTTTGTTGGAGGGAATATTCTAGAATGAGGTTGTTACAAGGAGGCTTCTAGAAGAAGATTGTTATAAGGAGGCTTCTAGAAGAAGGTTGTTGGAGAGAGCTTTCTAGAAGAAGTTAGTTGGAGGGAGGCTTCTAGAACTAGGTTGTTAGGCCGAGCTTTCTAGATGAAGACACATGGAGTTTCTGGAGAGTTCTGGAAGCTTTGCCGTTAGAAATAAGCACATGGGGAAAATCTGCTTCTCTGCTGACATCATTATGCCGCGGATCCGGGGCGGGAAGCGCCCATTGGCCTTGAATAAATTTCTGGAATAGTTTTACACCTTATTGTTTACTTCCAGATCACCTGACTTAGACTTGGTGTAATTTTGATCAGCCCTTTTGACAATTTGGCTCGGTTTCTGGAATTTCCTGCACAGACTTCGAAACAAGTGTTGCGCTACAAGAATGATGTGATGCGATGATAAACAGTCAATTTCCCTAAAAATGCCGGTTTTAGAGTAAAACACAGGTAATTCGGTATTTTACTATTGTTTTGCTAATATGTGAAATATGCAAACCGAACACCTCTAGATGAATGCAAAAGATAGGGAAATTGCCGTGTTAAAAATGCAGTATTTTCGACTGATCAGTGATACCTCCTAAATCTTGGGTTTTGGATCTATGAGATAGATCTAAGTGGATGTTAGGATTCTCACTGGGTGTAGTGAGATGGTATTAATCGATCCTGGGGAGAATCACTAGATAGCTTCCAGGGTGGTAAGGTCGACTGAACGTCAGTCACAGGCATTGTCTTTACCTTTAGTGGAGGGACGGTATGTTGGAAGAGTTCCAGGCTAGATACCGTGGCAAACTAGACGATAAAGTCCGGATACATCGTTACCAAAGATGCTACCAAAGAGGCAGTCTGGGTGTATATTAGTTCATGAGATGAACTTCGTTCCTACCATTGTGTGACAATGGAGTAGTGGCTTATGCCTAGGAACACCCGTCCCATCGGTGACCCAGACATATTCTAAGGCAGTATCACCTGATTATGGAGATGGTTGATCTTCAGGGAGATCGAGGTTAGGAGAGCAGACTCAGAAGACAACGCGGCGGATCTACTCACAAAGGCCTTTTCCTAGAGAGAGACTTTTATGGGATGGTTGAGTATGGGATACTACAACCACTGTTATATGATGGCCCCAGTGCAAGTGGGAGATTGTTATTTATATGTATGCCCTAGAGGCCATTACTGTACATGAGATGTATATTGTAGTGGATGCTTGGACATATATAGGGAGGACTTTCTTGCTCGACATGATAGTATGCTATCTGGTTACTCATTATCTTAACATGTACACTGAATGTCTCTCTGTTACATGTTGAGAAAGCCCTTAGGATGTGTACTTGACTACTTAGATTATGATGCGGATCATAATAGTGGGACAAAGGTAGTCCGTGAGTACATCGTTTAATGTCCTTAGTCGTGGGTGTATCGAGACGGGGCATCGATATAACAGAGTAGACTAGCGTATAGCTTCTCGACCCATGTAGATGGGCAATGGATGATCCCATATCCATTGGTGTTTAACATCAGAGATGATATACGGTTGCTCAATGGAGACTGGGTACACTGGAAGGACTCGCTGAGAACTCCCAGATGGTATTATATCTCACGTCAGATGGCAGTTCTCTGGTGACACTGGTACAGGTTAGTCTGTTGACCCAAGATCGTCATAAAGTCTTGTGTGATTCCCACTGTGCTTTGATTTCCACCTTACCACGTTCAAAAGAACGTGCAAAACGATGGTTTTCGGGTACAGTCCCGAGTCACATGGAGGAAATGAGCGATAGGAGGGGATTCGTCTCTCCCGGTTTTGGGGGTTGATGTTGCGCTGTGCACGATTGGCTATAACAGGAAGTCCCTGGCCAGGGCTGTTTCAGAGTTTTACTGGTAAGTGTTACCAGTAGTTTCTCGACCCGTTATGAGCCTCATATCGGCATGACTTATCTAGTTACTGGGGTCTGACGTTTACCACCCCTAGACGAGATATGCAACATGTCAGACAAAGAGACCGGAATGTACGGTAGTTTTACTGATCGGATTCGCAGGAGTATGAGCAGGCATGCTTGTTGATCTTCTGATCGCTCAATACCCGGGTAGCCGTTACTTTTAGCAGATCGCTTGCGGCTTGAGTGTGTTTGATATGATCATCACCTACTGCCGGTGTATTGACGAATCTTTAGAGTCCTACACAGAGGTTTCGTGGTTCATGCGAAATGGAGTAGGAGCACATATGTGATATATGTGGGACCGAGATTAATGCACGTATGTGATACCGCATTCTATTCTCGCGATTTTTGACATCGATTGGATATATGTGATATAGCCGTGTTATCGGATCAAGTGTTGATTCGATAAGTTGTTACATTAGATATTAGTCGGTTATATGTGATATAGCTGGATTATTAAATCAAGGGTTGATTTAATAATTTAATGTATAATTATATATTTGATATATTAATTTACATTAACTAGTATTGGCTCACTTAAGTTTTCTTTTCTCACTTGATTTTGTGCACATAATATATATGTGATATATATTTGTGTACATCTTTTGTGTCATGCTTGATGACACATGTGACTTGGGACTCACACCATGCTAGATTAATGTAGGGTTTTATTAATTTTAATTTAAAAAAATTAGGTGGAAATTGGATTGATGGTTGAAGCTTGGAGAAGCTTGTGGAACCATTGACCAAGTCCACTAATTTTGTCATACTTAAGATATTTATTAACCAAACCATTAGATTATCCATGGTTAAGTCTCTACATGGGTTAATATGTGATATTAACTCACCCATGGTTCACATTCTTCACTTGGTTAATTCCATGAGAGAATTCATCATCTTCTTCCTCAAGCTCACTAGCTTTTGTGAATTGATGAAAATATTGTGAGAAAAATAAAACTAAAGAGAGCCCATTTCCTACTTCATCATCCTCTAATACTTGCCATTTAGTTTAGGGTGTTTGCTTCACTAATTTCATAATTAGTGAAGAGGTAGCATGAGTTTAAGTCTCCTCGACGTAGATCATCTTCGGCCTCGAAGACTTCTAGCATGCTTGTTCATTTCTCCGGGAGAACCCTTTCTAGAGTTTAAGAGATCCAACTCGCATTGAAGGGACTACTACACGGAGCTATTGAAGTGAAGGATCGGTCTACAAAGGTTGTATTCCTCATTCACATAGATGTAAAGTAGTTTACATTTGTTTTCGTCGGATTTTCTAGTAAAGATTCTATGGTTAGGGTTAGCTAGAACGGCAAATTTTTGAAATTGGTATGGACGATGCTTCCTGAAACCTTGCTACCGTGCTTAGGAACCCTGCAAGTACATATATTACGCTTATTGGATAGTCTTCATTCAAACCTTAGGCACGTGTCGAAAGATAGGAAAGATGAAAATCAATTAGCCTAAGTATGGTGTACGGAACGTAAAAAGTAAAGACATATAAAGGGACTGGAGTAGGGGCAAGAAAAATTGCGACTACTGTTATGAATCTAGATAGTGGAAGAGTTATTACTAGAAATACCCTGCTACCCCTCGAAACATTTTCATGTTGCAGTTTCATTGTGGGGTGTTAATTGAAAACTGCTCTCCTAATTAGATTATAACTCCAGGGCATGTATTTACCAGACATGATTCTCACATCTGTATAGCGTTACAGATGCTAAGTGGGAGTAGAATATTGGGAATTGGGTGATTAGATCCTCAATATCAGAATTCTTTGTAATTGGTGATATTTGAGGAAGTCGCATGGGTTTCGCCTAACGTCAAAAATTTGTTTTTGGATATCCGTTGTTATGCACCAATTTCAAACTGATATATCTGTATATTTATTTTATAAAGTGAGATATAACTTTTTGAAATTATGTTTATGACATTTACCTATATCAGTTGATGTTTAGGTAAGGTGCAATCAATAACGGTGTAATTCTTCTTAACCATAACACAGTTTGCAACCTACGACGCACATGGTTTGAGTTATTAAACTCAGAGGACTTATACAAAGTATTGTGTGTTGTCCGATGTCTATTAGGACAAGGGGATGGTACTCATACTATATTCCGTTTACTTCTGACTTCTCTGGTTTTAGACATGTATTTCGTTGAAATACAAGGTCTAAATTTTAAGAAGTTATAGGTATAAGAATAAAGTAGAGAACCTATATTGCAAGTATCAGGATTCTTCGAGGTGATCGAAGATGTAGATACTTATGCTAGGTATTCCGTCGTAAGTAATATATTTGAGAACTTGCTTCTCTCTCAGGTTACTCATCCGTGGGTGTGCTCCTTGATGAGTAATGCTGCATAGCTTTCTTCTATCTAGTCGATATACACTAGAAACAACTGCGTGTATTTTGAATCTGGTTCCAAGTAAATTAGTGCCTTTGTTTCTATATTGGATATATAATGGATTCATATCTTAACTATGATAAGCCATATGGAGTAGTCCGGATTATGCTTAAAACCAGAATCCGGATAAACTCAAGACACATTTCAGTATTGGCAGTTTGTGGGTTATCCCGGGTTTTGATGAAGGTTAACATGCTACCATTTGCAGGATCAATAGTTATATTGTTCTTGACTCACCACCCATTTTAGTAAAATGGATTCTTTTCAGAAAACATTAGTGGGAGTATGGTAGAACTAGATGTGATTCCAGAACCACAAACGATTACTGAAAATTTAGTAGAACCTAAGGATTCAATTGGATTCGACATCCATTAGCCACTCCGCAGATATGGTGGGTAAGCTCAGCCACCTGAGATGTATTTCGGTCTCCTAAAAAACGGTGATAGGGAGGTTTTGATGAGCCAAGCTTGCCGCTACTGTTGTTCTAGACTATGGATCTGGAAGGTGGATGACTATAACGTCGTTCTAAATTAGTTTTAGAAGTGCGCGTGTATATGACTCTGCCAGAGGGTTGTTGTAGTCAGTAGGAGCAGTGGAAGTGTGTTGGGCCAGTAGCTTATGTCTATTTATAGACTAAAGCAAATATAGCGGAGATAAATCATCTATTTTTGATGTAACGGTTATAGAGTTTGACTTCATCAGAACAACAGATGGACCTGATAAGAAGGTAGTAGAGAGTGATGTCCTGGTATTTGGATGACGTACTCCTTATAGGAAATGATATTCATATACCATGATCGGTTATACTATGGTTGTTACAAATTGTTTTTCCACATAGGATATAGACAACATATCAGAGATTCTGGTGACTAGATCTAGATTTGGGAAGTTTCCTAATTCGGGTACTTTGACACTATTCTAAAGTGTTTTATAATGGATGACTCCTGGCGTGGTGGTGTACCCGCAGATGATGGAGCCACCACCTCTAAAGAGATGTCTTCTAGATTGATGAGGAGAGGGATTTACATGATTGACATTTACTTGCTTAAGCAATTGAGTCAATCATGAGATGTCAAGTACTACATCATATATTGCTTTTGTACTAGCTGCAATAAGTATATATTAATCCAATCCTGGAGAAATATTGGGAAGCGGTTATGAACATAAGAGGATATTCTTGGTATATGGTAAAGACAGCCTCCTGGAGACAGTTATCATTTCAGGCTTCCAAGGTGACCTGAATGACAGAGTGACTGTCAGAATTAAAGTTTACCCTCTTCTAAAGGGCAGTATGTTGGACAGGTAGTCCAAGCGGATATTGAGGAAGGCATGGCGCAAGATAATGATTAAATTCAGTGGAACATACGGTCTAAGAAGTTTTTTGGATTTGGAGTTCATTTATGAACTTGATCCCATCAAATATCTAGACAAATTCTAAGATATGTATCGCTCATTTCGGGAGATAGTCTTTCTCCGCGAAGTTAAGATATAGAGAGATAAAGATAGAAACATTGAAGCTGATCCACTCATTAAGGCTATTTCTCGAACGCGATAATTTCGCAAATATGCTTCGCGAGACTGATTAGTAGAGAAGTTAGGTTTTCGATATTACACTGGCTGTGAGTATGCGGCACCGCAATAATTAGCTTTATGTGCAAGTGGTAGATTGTTGACTATAGTGCCTTCAAGGCAATTATTGTAATCGCAGGCAGGCGATTATGATGATTGAGGGAGGACCTATACGAGTAGAACAGTCTTACTCAAGATGATAGTATGCTATCTGGTTTGACTTTATCATCATGTCCATGCATTTTACAGTATTACAGATCACTATTACATGTTGATAGAGCCCATGGGATTCTTATTTGACTACCAGAATTATGATGGCGATCATATATGTGGGAGTTGGGTGGTCTATTAGCACATATTTAAATGACCTTAGTCGAGAGAGTATCGAGACTGGGTATCGATACTCCAGAGTTGATTAGCGTATACTTTTCGAGACCCCGACAACGGGCGGTGGTCGGTCTCACAAGCCATTGGTGTCAATTAGTCACCTACGATAGTATACAGGTGCTCATTGGGTTATGAGTTACATTGGATGGACTCGCCGGGAATATTCTAGATGGTATTATACCTATTATCAGATAGCAGTTCTCAGGTGACAAGAGTACAGGTTAGTCGGTCGACCTGAGATCGTCATTTGTCTCCTGTGAGTTCTCACTGTGCTTTGCTTACTACCCTACCAGGGCTCAAAATGAGTCATGCAAATAGGTTTTAGTTGGGTAAAGTCCCGAGCCACATGGAGGCAGTGAGCGAATTGTCGGGGATTCTTCTATCCCGGTATTGGGGGTAGATGTCGTGCTGTGCATGGGTGGCCATCACCAGAAATCCTTAACAAACTGGAAATTTTTGAAATCCATGATGCCTTCTTTTAAAATTAGTTTGCTAGTGCGCTAAAGATCCTAGCAAAAAGGTCTAAGATTTTAACTTTATAAATGGTTTTGAACTTAAGCTTTTAGGAAAAAGTATAGGTGTTCATCGCCTGCATGTGTAAAAGTTCTAAGATCTGAGCCTGGGTAAAGATCTGGGTTTCTAACCCCGTAAGAAGTTACTGGATAGTGAGTTATCCTGTGCAGGAGTTCTCAGGTGGGGATTAGCCACAGAGTTGGTGAACCCTAGTTAACAAATCACTGTGTCATTTACTTTCTGTGCACTCAGTGTTTGTGAAATTGTTTTATTTGTATACTCTGATTTATATTCCGCTGCAAAATTTCTTAAATCCGCACAATTGCACTGAGTTTAGTATAAACCCTTATTCACCCTCCTCTAAGGCTATTGTCAATGATATGCAAAAATCTGCCATTAGATCAATTGGTTAACTGGTAGACCCATATGTAATAACGCAAATAAGGTATGTAATCAATATTTAATTTTTTTTCATTTTTATTTAATAATATTCCATGGTTTGCAGTTTTGAGGTTGTCTAAAAACTCAACTAACTGACAATACCATTATGTTCTTATTTTTATAAAAATAAATAAATATTTCCTTCCGACACACACACACACACACGCGCAGAGATGAGAATAATGGAGGAAAGATGTCATTTGAGGAAATTTTCTACTATGGCGTCAAAAAAATACACCCTCTACGATTTTTTTTGACAATCAGCATTTATCATCATTATCTTTACCATCTAAGATGTGGACACACCAAATTTTATATTATTCGATCACTTTTCACAATTGATTTAGTGGGTGCAAGATTAACGGTTTACCAATAATAGAACATTTTACATTGTTAATTCAACAGTGAAAAGTGGTACAATCATATGAAATTTGGTGTATCCACATCTTAGATGATAAAGATGATGATGATGGATGCCGATCGTTGAATAAAATGTTGGAAGATATAATTTTTCGACGCCACCCGACGAAAACTCTCCTAGGGCCTCTTCTTTCTCTCTCTCTCTCTCTTTCTATATATATATATATATATATATATATATATATAGGGAGATGATCCATTGAGGCCAGTTCTCATTTCTTATTTTAAGGCCAAACTTTTAAATACACAACCCCCTATGTTTTTCACTGATCCGTACCTGTCACTTTAATCTACTTGTATTAGATAGATTATGTATAAAGTTTCATTAAATTTGGAGACCTCCAGCACATCTGTAATACCCAGTTCCCCTATAAATATTTTCCGTATTCAAAAAGAAATGTTTTCCCCAAAAATTTTCCAATTAAAAATTCTACAATTAATATTTCCTATATTTTTCTAAATATAATTTCTAGTTTTATATTTTCCTAACCTAAACCTTAAACCCAAACCCATTCCCTAACCCATACTTACCCGACCCGACCCGAAACCCCTTTCCCACTTCTTCTTCTTCTCCTTCTCCTTTTTCTTTCCTGCCTCTTTCCCCCGTCTCCTCCTTCCTCGCGCTCGTGCCCACGAGACCCACGCTCACCTCCGCACGACTCGTTCCTCCTCCCTCGCAACTGCCCGCATGACTCGCTCCTCACCACGACCGTGCTTCACCCCAACGTTCCTCCTTGTCTCTCACGCCCACCTCCATCACCACAACGCCACTTCCCCTGCTCCTCTTCTCCCTCAAACCAAACCTCATCACCTCCTACTTCTTCGCAACTCCTCCCTCGAGAAATGCTCCACGACGATGATGCCCCACCCCCAAAAACGTTGTCGACCTCCCTGCAACTCCCCACTGGTCGCCATCATCTCCAAGAGCGCCACCTCCTCCCTCCCACGCCTCCACGAACTCCATCTCTCTGCACCGAGTACTCTCTTCCTCCATCATCAACACCGAGACCACCACAACGCCATCACCACCGCCGAAGGCACCCCAGATCTCCATCACCACCAACATCTCTTCTTCTCCTTACACCTCAACCGAGTACCCCCACTGCAACCCATCATCGCCACGAGCCCTTTCCTTGCCGGAGATCGCCCATCGTTGCCACCAACCTCGCTGCTGATGACGTCTCACCCCTATATGTTGGGTTCCCTAGCACCCTTACCATGTTTTCTAAGGCATCGAGCTTGCCATTTTAAAAAATCAAGAGTGCTAACGAACACGAACAAGGATCTAACTAGAGAATTAGGGTTAAACATAAGCAAGTAAACAACTTTACTCTAAGTGAATGAGGAATACAACCTTTTAGACCAGTCCTTCACTTCTAAATCTCCGTGTAGTAGTCCTTTTCGCTCCAAGTAGTGGTCTCCCAAACTCTCGTAGGCTCCACCAGGCGAAATGAACGAGCTTGCTCAAAGATCTTCGAGGCCGAAGATGGTCTACGTCGAGGAGACTCTAACTCATTCTACATCTTCACTAATTGGGAATTAGTGAAGCAAACAAAATATACTAAATGGCTAGTCTAGTGTAGGATGATGAAGTAGGAATTTTGCTCACTTTAGAAATATTTTTCTCACTCTCATTCTTCACCTCAAGAAAACCCAGAGAGCAAACTTGAGATGAAGAAGAAGAAGTCTAGAATGGAAATGAATCAAGTGTGAACCATGGGTTAGAAAATATCTAATATAATCTCATATATAGAGACTTAACCATGGCTAAAGATTATAGTTAGGTTAATAAATATCAAGGGTAAGACAAAATTAGTGGACTAAGTCAATGGTTGCTACAAGCTTCTACAAGCTTCTACAAGCTTCACAACTATGACAATTTTCCACTTAATTTTGAATTTCCCTTAATAATTAAAAACCCTAATTATATTAAGTATGGTATGAGTCTCATACACCCATGTACAATGTATCATCTAGCATGACACAAGGAAAAATACACATTAATATATATCACACATATATATATAATGTATAGGTGAGAAAAAGAAATCCTTAAGTGAGCTAATATTAGTTAATGTATATTAATATATCAAATATATAATCATACATTAAATTATTAAATCAACACTTGATTTAATAATCCGTCTATATCGCATATAACCGACTAATATCATATATATCGCGAGATTAGAATACGACATCATATACACATATTAATCTCGGTCCCGCACATACCATATATATGCCCTACTTCTTTTCGCATGAGCTAGGAAACCTCTGTGTAGAACTCTAAAGACTCGTCAATACGCCGGCAGTAGGTGATGATCATATCAAACAACAACAAGCCGTCAGCGGTACTAGCTGGACGTAATGGCTACCCGGGTATTGAGCGATCAGAAGATCAACAAGCAAGCTTGTCCATACTCCCGTGAATCCAATCAGTAATACTACCATACAGTCCGGTCTCTTCATCTGATATGTTGCAAATCTAGTCTGGGTGTGGTAAACGTCAGACCCCAATAACTTGATAAGTCATGCCGATATGAGGATTATAACGGGTCGAGAAACTACTGATAACACTTACCAGTATATTTCTGAATGAGCCCTGGCCAAGGACTTCCTGTTATAGCCAATCGTGCATAGCACGACATCAACCCCCAATACCGGTAGAGACGAAATCCCCTCCTATCGCTCATTGCCTCCATGAGACTCGGGACTGTACCCAAAAACCACCGTTTTGCACGTTCTCTTGAACGTGGTAAGGTGGAAATCAAAGCACAGTGGGCATCACACAAGACTCTATGATGATCTCGGGTCTACAGACTAACATGTACCAGTGTCACCAGAGAACTGCTATCTGACGTTAGGTATAATACCATCTAGGAGTTCTCGGCGAGTCCGTCCAGTGTACCCAGTCTCCACTGAGCACCCGTATACCATCTCTGATGTCAAACACCAATGGATATAGGATCATCCATCGCCCATCTACATGGGTCGAGAAGCATATACGTTAGTCTACTCTAGAATATCGATGCCCCGTCTCGATACACCCACTACTAGGAACAATTAAAGGATGAACTTAGGGACAACCCTGGTCCCACTAGTATGATCTGAATCATAATCCTGGTAGTCAAGTATACATCCTAAGGGCTTTACCAACATGTGAGAGCAAGACAGTATCAGTATACTAGTCTACATGTTAAGATAAAGAGTAACCAGATAGCATAGTATCATGTCGAGCAAGAAAGTCCTCCCTATATATATCCAAGCATCCATTATAATATACAATCATGTACAATAATGGCCTCTAGGGCATATATATAACTAACAATCTCCTACTTGCACTAAGGCCACTTGTTGTTGTTAGTTGTATTTATGCCCTAGGGGCCATTATTATACATATGATGTATATTATAGTGGATGCTTGGACATATATAGAGATGACTTTCTTGCTCGACATGATAATATGCTATCTGGTTGCTCTTTATCTTACCATGTATACTTGTCTCTTGATACAGTCTTATAGTTACATGTTGGTAAAGCCCTTAGGATGTGTACTTGACTACCAGGATTATGATGCAGATCATACTAGTAGGGCCATGGTAGTCCATAAGTTCATCCTTTAATGTTCCTAGTCGTGGGTGTATCGAGACAGGCATCGATATACCAGAGTAGAGTAGCGTGTATCCTTCTCGACCTATGAGATGGGCGATGGATGATCCCATATCCATTGGTGTTTGACATCAGAGATGGTATACGTATGCTCAGTGGAGACTGGGTACACTGGACAGACTCACCGAGAACTCCTAGATGGCATTATACCTCACATCAGATAGCAGTTCTCAGGTGACACTGGTACAGGTTAGTCTGTAGACCCGAGATCGTCATAGAGTCTTGTGTGATTCCCACTGTGCTTTGATTTCCACCTTACCACGTTCAAGAGGACGTGCAAAATGGTGGTTTTTGGGTACAGTCCCGAGTCACATGGAGGCAATGAGCGATAGGAGCGGTTTCGTCTCTCCCGGTATTGGGGGTTGATGTTGCGCTGTGCTCGATTGGCCATGACAGGGAAGTCCCTGGCAAGATCTGATTTAGAGATTTACTGGTAAGTGTTACCAGTAGTTTCTTGACCCGTTATGAGCCTCATATCGGTATAACTTATCGGTTATTGGGTTCTGACGTTTACTATCCCTAGAATTGATATGCGACATATTAGTCGAGGAGACCAGACTGTACGACATGTGTTACCGTCAGGCTTTTGCCGGAGTTAGAGCGGGCTTGCTTGCTGATCTTCTGATCGCTCAATACCCGGGTAGCCTTTACGTCCAGCTAGTACCGCTGATGGCTTGTGGATGCTTGATGTGATCATCACCTACTGCCGGCGTATTGACGAGTCTTTAGAGTCCTACATACATGTTTTACTAGCTCAGGAAAAACGAAATACGAGCACATATATGATATGTGTGGGACCGAGAATAATGCGTGTATGTGATACCATATTCTATTCTCGCGACTTTTGTATCGGTCGGTTATATGTGATATAGTTGGGTTATCGAATCAAGTGTTGATTTGATAAGTTGGTACATTAAGTGTTAGTCGGTTATATGAGATGTAGCCGGATTATTAGATCAAGTGTTGATTTGATAATTTAGTGTATAATTGTATATTTGATATACTAATTTACATTAACTAACATTTGCTCACTTAAGCTTTTATTTTCTCACATGTGCACACTTAATATATATGTGATATATATTAAAATGTGTTTTGTTTTGTATCATGGTTGTTGATACACACTACATGGGTGTATGAGACATACACCATACCAATTATAATGGTGGGGTTTGTATGTTTAAAGTAAATCCAAATTAGTGGAAACTAAATCAAATGCATGAAGCTTGTAGAAGCTTATGAGTGCATTTGACCAAGTCCATTAGTTTTATTTTATTGTAGATATTTATTAACCTAACCATTTTAATTAGCCATGGTTATGTCTCTACATGAGTTAGTATATGATACACACTCACCCATGGTTTATTCTCTCACTTGATCATTTCATTCTCTTCTCATTTCTTCATCTTCTTCCTCAACCCAAAAGAGCTCTTTAGGGTTTGATAAAAGTGAGAAAGTATTGTGAGAAAAATAATTCTAAAGTGAGCCCACTTCCTATTTCATCATCCTCTACTAGATTAGCACTTTAGTATAGGGTGTTAGCATTACTAATCCTTTAGTTAGTGAAGTAGTTGCTTGAGTTAGTATCCCCTCGACATAGATCATCTTCGGCCTCGAAGACTTCAAGCAAGATCACTCTTGTCACCTCGCGAAGCCATGCAAGACTCCGGGAGTTCGACGATCGCAGCGAAGGGACTACTACAAGGAGATAGTGAAGTGAAGAACCGATCTACAAAGGTTGTATTTCTATTTCACTCAGTTGTACAAAGGTTTACTTTTGTTTCCGAATAATATTCTAGTTTAGAGTTCCTTGAAATGGCAAAATTTTGAAAATGGCATGGACGATACCTCCCGAAACCTTACTACAGTCGATGAGAACCCTACAGTGGTATCAGAGCCTAGCCATAAAATTAGACGGATAATGTTAGATTACGAAACCGAAACAAGCTCCGAAACTTGAAATACCAAATCCATGTTTCTGTTGTTTTTCAAATGAGCTCTAAAAATTTTTCAAACAAGTGGATAATCATCTATGAGCAAATATAGGAGCATGGAAGAAACTTGGGACCCTGTGCTCGGATTTGGACAGAGCACATGGGCACCAAAACCGAGGAGGCCGGCCTGGGGTGAAATCTGGGTCCCAAATTTTTTTCATGATCAGTGCTCTAGGTTTTGGTATTTCAGGTGTTGTTTATTTTTGCTACTTTTTCATGTGATGATTAACTCAATGCAAAGGCAACTCGGAGTGTTTCGTAGTCGTAATTATAACTGTTTTCGGGTTACTTTAGACCGTATTAAAAAGTTCGATCGGATATCAAATACCCATTTTAACCCCCACTGAAAATTTCCAAGTGTTGGAATCTTCTTAAGTTAATTATATTCGATAGTCGTGCAGGTAACTCTATGGACTCTCTAGAAGAACAAAAACCTTAACTCGATTCTATGCCCGCGGAACCACGACTGAACCTTAGGGTTTGTCGTAGTTCCGCGGTGGCATAGGTGAGGCGTTGGTTTGGCCCTTCTACGGCTGGATCATAGGTACTGTGGTACATTTTTGGTACTTTAACTTCGCTCAAGTGTTGAGCTTTTTGGGTAATTGTGGGTGTTTGTTTATTCGATCGGAATGTTTAACATCGTCTAGTTTTTTTTCCCCTGCGACCGTAAGTGTAATATGTGCTGTATCGCCGGTTTCGTTGCTATATGTCAACGATAGTTGGGATACGTGTATTTACTTATGTTGATGACATGTGATGTTATGTGTTGCTGTATATGTTATATTGGATCGTCGTGTTTTGAATAGCCGGGGGTTTTATGTGAGATGAGAGTTTTTATTTTCATTCATGTAAAATTCAATGTATGTAATATTCTTTTATTGGGGCACTTCCGGGTTGAGGATGATGTCACGATTGTTGTATATTATTTACTTTTACGCATTAGGATAGACCCAAGGAGGAGAGCACAAGTAACCAAGTTCTAGAGTCCAGCGGGAGACCAACTCGAGGAGTCGAGTCCGGGTCTCCTAACTCTAGAATTGGTAGGGTTGCTTGCCGCTCTCATAGGGGTCTAGGGATGTGGGTTTGGCTATTCATCGCGATCATGGAATCCGTGTTTTACAAAGGCTCAAAATAAAACACGGACCTCCTAGTATATCCAATATTTCATATATTTCTTTTGCTGCTCTTTGATGTGATCACTGTGATTCTGAGACGAATGGATATACATTATATATGAGATATATAGTAGACGTTGCTTATGTTTTGCACCCGCGCTAGTCCCATCCCGGTATGCTATTAGTTAAGTAACCTAACGGTGCATAACGGGACACTATGGCGAATGCGGATGGCATAAGCGTACGTTGTATTTTCGTTTCTTCTGTGATGCTTAGGAAGCTTAAATGATGGGACTTCATTAATATGATTAATGAAAGAAAAGAGACCTAAAAGATGTTGTGGAATAAATTTTTCAAAAAGGGTAGCTACAGTATTTGCTTTGCATAGTGATATATGTGATATATCCTGCACCTTATTCGATAAGGAAAGAGCCGAGATCCCTTCACCGGGAGTGACCTCTTTAGCAATAACTGGAAGATGCTACAACAATCGGTTTGTCTTTTGATTGCTTTTAGAGTTTCTTGCTTTGCATAGTGATATATGTGATATATCCCGCACCTTATTCGATGAGGAAAGAGCGGAGATCCCTTCACCAGGAGTGACCTCTTTAGCGAAACTAGGAAAAGCCTAAAAAACACTCCTTTTCAAAATCACTCGATTCTGTAATGATATCAAGTTCATTACGCAAAAGGTTTTCAGAAAAACCTATCGTAGCCCTATGTCATTTCAGATAAGTAGTATCTAGTATTCGTGCTACATTTGTTAGCTTTCGTCAAGGTGTAGTGTGCGGTAGCTACTTACTGCTTATCTGCTGCATATGATGTGATTGGATTAGGGTAGTCGTACGACTTTGTTGGCTTTCGTCAAGGGTCGTACGGGTGGATTTAATTCAATCAAGAAATGTACGGGTTGAACTTGACTATCGGGCTATGGTTTGTTGGCTTTCTTCAAGGTCATAGCACGTTAGGGGCAAAATATTATCGGGAATTTCAAGTATTGAAATTTGCAATGTGATTGCATACCTTCTATGAGATAGATTGGATCCCGATACCCACTTCGAGTAAGAGTTACTCCTAGGAGAGTTTTACACAGGACAATCAGCAGATCAAGTAGGTGTCTAGAAAGGTGTGAATGGGGTTATGCCTCTGGGAAAACGAGGTTTATTTTAATTAGGTCCGTGCGAAAGCACGGGGAACCTCCCTGAAAGTGCCGGTACTGGCCTGGATGAAAGATTGGCAAAGTTGTAGGGTGTAATTAATCTCGGCTAGTCTTTCCTTTTAGGGTTTGAAGGAAGATTTGATAAAAATAGTGGGACCCATCCTGATTAGATAAAATAATAACCAATCTGATCTTGCAAGAGCATACGCTAAAGTGTTTTCTTCTCTCTCTCTCCAGGTAGCGACCATGTCACATCTTAATAAAGATAATAATATGGATGTATTGACTGAACCAGCATGTTATACTGCAATGGGGAACGTTGGTTCCGTTCTTTCTTATAAGAGTTATAAGAATGAACAGGATGTAGGGGAATACCTGGATTCCTATGTCACCCGAATGAAGAAAGTACATATTGATGCATTTTCTTCTGGTGTGTTCGTTACAGAGAACTGTATCTCCATATGCTCTACGTCCTAGGTATTAGATACCGGGTTAGGATCCCATATATGTAATTTGTTACATGGGATTAGGAAAGGTAGAGAAATGGGAGAAGGTGACAAAGACAGAAGGGTTGGAAATGGTGCAATTGTTGCAGCTAAATCCGTCGGGGAATATCACCTTGTATTACCAAGTGGTAATACATTGATTCTGAACGAATGCTATTTGTAGGGTTCCTAGGCACTCTAACAAGGTTTTACAAGGCATCAACCATGCCCGATTAAAATTTTAGCCGTGCAGAACAACCCTAAACAAGATCTTTGCTAGATAATTAGGGTTTCACATGCAAGAAAATACCATTTTACCACTAAGTGAATACGAAATACAACCTTTGTAGATCGGTCCTTCACTTCTAAAGCTCCTTGTTGTAGTCCCTTCCCTGCGATCATGGTGCTCCCGGACTCTCGGACGGCTCCATGAGAAGATAGCAACGGTATTGCTTGAAGTCTTCGAGGCCGAAGATGATCTACGTCGAGGGAATACGAACTCAAGCTTCTACTTCACTAACTAGAGAATTAGTGAAGCAAACACCCTAAACTAAAGTGCTAGTCTAGTAGAGGATGATGAAATAGGAAATGGGTACACTTTAGAATTTCTTTTCTCACTATATTTCTCTCTCTTTATCAAACCCTAGAAAGCATTTGAAGGAGGAAGAAGATGAGCTCAAAAATGAGAATGAAAAACTAATCAAGAGAGAGAGAGAGAGAGAACCATGGGTGAGTTTATATCATATATTAACTCATGTAGAGATATAACCATGGCTACATTATAATGGTTAGGTTAATTAATATCTCAAGTAATCCAAAACTAGTAGACTAAGTCAATGCAAACCTAAGCTTCATGAAGCTTCATGCATGTGAGCTCATCATCCACTAATTTTAGAATTACTTTAAATATAAAAACCTAACACTATAATTAGTATGGTATAAGTCTTATACACCCATGTAAGTTGTATCAACAACCATGATACAAAATGAATACAAATAAATATATATCACATATATATTAAGTTGTGCACAAGTGAGAAAAACAAATGCTTAAGTGAACCAATGTTAGTTAATGTAAATTAGTATATCGAATATACAATTATACACTAAATTATTAAATCAACACTTGACTTAATAATCCAGTTATATCTCATATAACCGACTAACATCCAATGTATCGACTTATCGAATCAACCCTTGATTCGATAACCTGGTTATATCTCATATAACCGATCGATACAAACATCGCGGGAATAGAATACGGTATCACATACTCGCATTACTCTCGGTCCCGCACATATCACATATGCGCTCCTATTTCGTTTTTCCTGAGCCAGTAAAACCTCTATGTAGGACTCTAAAGACTCGTCAATACACCGGCAGTAGGTGATGATCATATCAAGCACCCAAAAGCCGTCAGCGGTACTAGCTGGACGTAACGGCTACCTGGGTATTGAGCGATCAGAAGATCAACAAGCAAGCCCACTCCAACTCCTGCAAAAAGCCTGACAGTGACACTACCGTACAGTCCGGTCTCCTCGTCTGATATGTCGCATATCAAGTCTAGGGGTGGTAAACGTCAGACCCCAATAACCGATAAGTCATGCCGATGCGAGGCTCATAACGGGTCGAGAAAATACTGGTAATACTTACCAGTAAATCTCTAAACCATCCCTGGCCAGGGACTTCCCTGTTATGGCCAATCGAGCATAGCACAACATCAACCACCAATACCGGGAGAGACGAAACCCCTCCTATCGCTCATTGCCTCTATGTGACTCGGGACTGTACCCAAAATCCACCGTTTTGCACGCCCTCTTGGACGTGGTAAGGTGGAAATCAAAGCACAGTGGGAATCACACAAGTCTCTATGACGATCTCGGGTCTACAGACTAACCTGTACCAGTGTCACCGGACAATTGCCATCTGACGTAAGGTATACTACCATCTGGGAGTTCTCGGCGAGTCCGTCCAGTGTACCCAGTCTCCACTGAGTACCCGTATATCATCTCTGATGTCAAACACCAATGGATATGGGATCATCCATCGCCCATCTACATTGGTCGAGAAGGTATACGCTAGTCTACTCTGGTATATCGATGCCCCGTCTCGATACACCCACGACTAGAGACCTTGAAGGATGTACTTATGGACTACCATGTCCCCACTAGTATGATTCGCATCATAGTCCAGGTAGTCAAGTACACATCCTAAGGGCTTTACCAACATGTAACAGAGAGACAATCAGTGTACACGTTAAGGTAAAGAGTAACCAGATAGCATACTATCATGTCGAGCAAGAAAGTCCTCCCTAT
This sequence comes from Agapanthus africanus, assembly GCA_030015575.1. Taxonomy (NCBI): domain Eukaryota; kingdom Viridiplantae; phylum Streptophyta; class Magnoliopsida; order Asparagales; family Amaryllidaceae; genus Agapanthus; species Agapanthus africanus. The sequence goes on from JASDDO010000004.1 coordinate 257,207,846, forward strand.
ATATGTCCAAGCATCCACTACAATATACATCTCATGTATAGTAATGGCCTCTAAGGCATACATATAACTAACAATCTCCCACTTACACTAGGGCCATCTGATAACAGTGGTTGTAGTATCTCATACTCAACCATCCCATAAAAGTCTCTCTCTGGGAAAAGGGCTTTGTGAGTGGATCCGCCGTGTTGTCCTCTGAGTCTACTCTCCAGACCTCGATCCCCTGGAGATCAACCATCTCCATGATCTGGTGACACTGCCTTAGAATATGTCTGGATCACTGATGGGATGGGCGTTCCTAGGCATAAGCCACAACTCCATCGTCTCACAATGGTAGGAACGAAGTTCATCTCATGAACTAATATACACCCAGACTGCCTCTTTGGTAGCATCTTTGATAACGATGTATCTTGCCTTTAATCATCTAGTAAGTCACGGTATCTAGCTTGGTACTATTCCAACATACCGTCCCTCTTGTGATGGTAAAGACAATGCCTGGGACTGACATTCAGTCGTCCTTATCACCCAGGAACCTTTCCAGTGAGTCTCCCCAGGATCGTTTGATACCATCTCACTACAACTAGTGAGTATCCTAACATCTACTTAGATCTTTCTCATAGATCCAAAATCCAGGATTTAGGAGGTATCATCTTGATCCTATATGGAGAATCATCGTGATAAGAGAAGATTGAGCGAGCGTAGCATAGGAAACTCCTTTCCTATCAAGAGTATGTCGTCTACGTACAATACGAGGATGACCGCCTTACTCTCTACTACCCTTTTGTATATACAAGGTTCATCTACCATTTTGAAGAAGTCAAACTCTTCGACTTTCACATCAAAATAGATGTTCCAACTCCGCGATGCCTGCTTCATCCCATAAAGCAACTTGCACACGCTTTCGCTGCTCCCACTGTCTACGAAGTCCTCTGGCTGTGTACTTATAGACGCTTTCTTCTAAATCACTATTTAGAAAAGCAGTCATGACACCCAACCGCCAGATATCATAGTCATGGTATGTAGCCGTGGCAAGTAGGATCTGGATGGACTTAAGCATAGCTTTGAAAGTCTCAACCTTTCCATGTACACCAAGTAATCTTCTCAAGATATACTTGCTCCTGATGGGGATTTAACCCTTCAGATAAGGAAACCAAAGTCCATACTTTGTTGGTGTATAAGGATTCCATCTCAGATCGTTAAGCAACCAGCCATTCTTACAGAGTCCCACTCCTGATGGCCAGCTCGAAACTAGTTGGGTCATCATCTCATGATGCAATCCTCGATATGATGGGCATCGATACACCAGAGTAGACTAGCGTATACACATCTTGACCCATACGATGGGCGATGGATGATCCCATATCCATCGGTGTTTGACATCAGAGATGGTGTACGGGTGCTCAGTGGAGACTGGGTACACTGGACGGACTCGCCGAGAACTCCCAGATGGTGATATACCACACGTCAGATGGCAGTTCTCCGGTGACACTGGTACAGGGTAGTCTGTAGACCCGAGATCGTCATAGAGTCTTGTGTGATTCCCACTATGCTTTGATTTCCACCTTATCACGTCCAAGAGGGCGTGCAAAACGGTGGCTTTTGGGTACATTCCCGAATCACATGGAGGCAATGAGCGATAGGAGGAGATTCGTCTCTCCCGGTATAGTGAGTTGATGTTGTGCTGTGTTCGATTGGCTATAACTGGAAGTCCCTGGCCAAGGCTGATATAGAGATTTACTGGTAAGTGTTATTAGTAGTTTCTCGACCTGTTATGAGCCTCACATCGACACGACTTATCGATTACTGGGGTCTGACGTATACCACCCCTATACTAGATATGCGACATATCAGACGAACAGACCGGACTGTACGGGAGTGTTACTGATTGGATTCACAGGAGAACGTACAAGATAGCTTGTTGATCTTCTGATCGCTCAATACCTGGGTGGCTGTTACGTTTAGCTGACCTCTTGCAGCTTGTTGGTGTTTGATATGATCATCACCTGCTACCGGTGTATTGACGATTCTTTAGTGTCCTACACAGAGGTTTCTTGGCTCAGGCAAAACGGAGTAGAGTCACATATGTGATATGTACGGGACCGAGGATAATGCGGTATGAGATACCGTATTATATTCTCGCGATGTTTTGATATGAACCGGGTCATCGGATCAAGTGTTGATTCGATGAATCGGTACATAATATATTAGTCGTTTATATTCGATATAGCCGGATTGTCGGATCAAGTGTTGATTCGATGATTTAATGCATAATAATATATATGATATATTGTATTACATTATCTAATATTGGCTCGCTTTATTATTTCATTTTCTCACCAGATAATACATTGATATATATGCGATATATATTAATTGTATTATTTGCTTTTGTTACCAATATATAATATATATGTGATATATATTATAGTAACATGATATGATTAATAATGAAACATGTTTAGTGATGATAAAAAGAGATTAGGGTTAGCTTCTTCTTGCACCATTTAGAAGCATTCCTTTTGTCTTGGTTAAGATATTATGGTTGATATTTATCCATGACTCATTCTTTAACCTAACCAAACCCTAGCTCTAGTTTATTCTCTACAAGGGTTATCCTTGTCATACTAAACTATGGTTACATTATTAATTCATATATACTTTTCTACTATTCATCACAAAAGGATTATCTCTTTTATTCTTCATCTTCTTCTCTCTTAAGCTTTGAGAAAGCTCACTAGATTTTCCTTTTGTGATGTTTTCATGTGAGAATTTGATATAAAAAGATAGCATAAATACTTCTCCATCATCCTCATCTAATCTAGCCCATTAGATTAGGGTGTTCACCTCATTAGAGTGAGAGAGCTTGAGTTATAGCAACTTCGACGTAGATCATCGGAGAAACAGAATACTACAAGCTAGCATGGATCGTTCGAGTCGTGGAGCCTCTCTTGAGTCCGGGAGATCATGGATCGCGGCGAAGGGACTTCTACTCGGAGCTTATGAAGCGAAGGAGCGGACTACAAAGGTTGTAATCCCTCACACTTAGTGGTAAAGATGTTTACTTGCATGTTAAACCCTAATAATCTAGCAAAGATCCCGTCTTTAGGTTGTTCGGCATGTCTAAAATTTTATTCGGTCATGTTTGATGCCTTATGAACCTTCACAAGAGTGCCTAGGAACCCTACAGTGGTATCAGAGCCAAGCTAGAGCTTTACGCGATGTCTAGACGAAGTTTAAAGTCCGATCGAACCCCGAAACCCCGACACGGACCCCTCTCTGGATATTTTTCAAAAAGTTGATTTTTTCTGAATTAAAAATGCTCAGAAAATTAAGCAGGAAAAACTAAGAATTACTGTGAGGTACGGACCATTAATGCGCTCAAATGACCGCAGAACCGCGGCTAAACAAAGGGTTTGGCGGCGGTTCCGCGGCCAAAATTATGATTTGGTTCCTCGTATTTCATTTATTTATTCTTAGGTCCTTTCTTGTTATTTTTTCTGGGAATTTTTTAATTCCACTCAAGTGTTGAGTTTTCTAGGGTTGTATTGGGGACTCGTTGATTCGATCGGATAATTTAACTTTGTTTAGTGTTTTCCGGATATTTAGGAACTGTTAAAATGTTCGAGCGGATATCATTAACTCACTTTTTCTCGGCACGAAAAACTTTCAAGTGTTGAATTTTTATCGGGTTTAAATCTTTCGGAAAAATGTGCAAGTAACACGGTGGACCCTCTAGAAGAACACAAACCTTAACTCGATTATGTGACCGTCTTGAACTGCCTCTAAACCTTAGGGTTTGGGGCAGTACGGCGTGCCACATGTGAGGCGTTGGCTTGACCCTTCTACGACTGGATCACCGGTACTGTGACATATTATGGGATTATTTGAACTCCGCTCAAGTGTTGAGCTATTTAGGAAATTTTGGGTATTTGATTATCTGTTCGGAAAGTTTAACACTGTCTATTTATCTGGAATGTGATACAATATGTGAAATTCATATAGTTAGGCATGAAATGCGAAGTATGTGATATTTCGGATTTACGATGTCTAAAGTGATTGTGGATTCCAAATATTGTAGTTTTACAATTTCTTTTCTGTGATGGTAAGTGTAGTATGTAGTTGTATTGCCGGTCTTCGTTGCTATACATCTACGACGATCGGTGTATGCATACTTACTTACGTTGATGATATGTGATATTATGTGTTGCTGTGATATGTTATATTGGATCGTCGTGTTCTGAATAGCCGGGGGTTTTATGTGAGATGAGGGTTTTTATTTTCATTCATGTAAAATTCATTTGTATGTAATATTCTTTTATTCGGGCACTTCCAGGATGAGGTTGATGTCACCAGTGTATATTATTTACTTTTCTGCATTAGGTAGACCCAAGGAGGGGAGCACAAGTAACCGGGTTCTAGGGTCCAGTGGGAGGCCATCTCGAGGAGTCGAGACCGGGTCTCCTAACCCTAGAATTGGCAGTGTTACTTGCCGCTCTCGTAGGGGTCTTGGGATGTGGGTTTGGCTATTCGTCGCGACCGTGGAATCCGTGTTTTATACAGGCTCGTATTGAAAACACGAACGTCCTAGTATATCCTATATTTCATATATGTTCTTCTGCTGCAATGTTCTGTGATGAGATCATGTTATTGCCTGAGACGAATGCTTATACTACATATATATGCTGATATATAAATATTACTGCTTTCGTTTCTTCTGTGATGCTTAGGAAGCATAAGCTGATGGGATTTTATTAATGAGATTAATAAAAAGAAAAGAAACCTAAAAGATGTTGTAGAATCAAAAATTTATAAAAAGGGTAACTACAGTTTTTCTTTGCATAGCGGTATATATGATATACCCTGCACCTTATTCGATGAGGAAAGAGCCGAGATCCCTTCACTGGGAGTGACCTCTTTAGCAAAACTGGCAGATGCTACAAACACGCGGTTTAGTTTTTGACAGCTTATATAATTCTTGCTTTGCACAGTGATATATATGATATATCATGCACCTTATTCGATGGGGAAAGAGCCGAGATCCCTTCACCGGGAGTGACATCTTTAGCGAAACTAGAAAAAGCCTCAAAAACACTCTTTTTCAAAAACCACATGATTCTGCGACGATATCAAGTTTATTACGCTCAGGGTTTTCTGAAAAACCTGTGTAGCCCTCCGTCATTTCAGATAAGTACTACTTAGTATTCGTGCTGCGGTAGTTTGGCCTTCGTCAAGGCGTAGTGTACGGTAGCTAACTAGTGCTTATCTGCTAGCATACGATGCGATTGGATTAGGGTATGCGTACGACGTAGTTTAGCCTTCGTCAAGGGTCGTACGGGTGGGTTTAATTCAATCAAGAAATGAACGGGTTGAACTTGACTAGCGCCCTATGGGTAGTTTGGCCTTCGTCAAGGTCATGGGACGCTAGGGGTAAAAGCATTATCGGGAATTTCAAGTGTTGAAATTTGCAATGAGATTGCATACCTCGTATGAGATAGTTGGATCCCGATACCCACTGTGAGTAAGTGTTACTCCTGGGAGAGTTTTACACAGGACAATTAGCCGATCAAGTAGGTGTCTAGAAAAGTGTTAACGAGATTATGCCTCTGGGAAAATGAGGTTTACTTTAATTAGGTCCGTGCGAAAGCACGGGGAACCTCCCTCAAGTACCGACACTGATCTGGCTGAAAGATTGACGAAATTGTTGGGTGTAATTAATCCCGGCTAATCCTACCTTTTAGGGTTTGAAGGAAGATTTGATAAAAACAGTGGGAGACATCCTGATTCGATAAGATAAAAACCAATCTAATCTTGCAAGAGCAAACGCTAAAGTGTTTTCTTCTCTCTCTCTTCAGGTAGCGACCTTGTCAGTCCATAATTAAGATAATAATATGGATGTATTGACTGAACCCGCTTATTATACTGAGCAGGGGAACGTTGGACCCGTTCTTTCTTATAAGAGTTATAAGACTGAATAGGGAATAGGAGAATATCTGGATTCTCAAGCCGCCCAGAAGAACATGCATGTTGATGCATCTTCTTCAGGTGTGTTAGTTATTGAGAACTGTTTCTCAGTTCACCCTACGTCCTGGGTATTAGATACCGGATCAGGATCCCATATATGTAAATTGCTACATGGGATACGGAAAGGTAGAGAACTGGGAAAAGGTGATCATTCCGTTCAAGTAGGGAACGGTGCAAGTATTGTAGCCAAAGCAGTTGGCGAATATCACCTTGTATTACCAAGTCGTAATACACTGATTCTGAATGAGTGCTATTATATACCAAACATGATGTGCAACATTATATCAGTTTCTTTATTAAGTAAAGAAGGATATAATTTTGTAGTACAGGATAATGTTATGAACATATTCCTAGATCAAAAGTTGATTGCATCAGGCTCGTTACATAATGGCATATTCATTCTCAATCGAAATACAGTCCTCAATATACAAAACACACACAAGAGAAAAAGTTCAGAAATGAACGAATCCTACTTGTGGCATTGTAGACTTGGTCATATCAATGCAACACGACTGGCTAAGTTACATAAGGATGGATATTTGAATCCGTTCGAATTATCATCTTATGATACTTTCCATTCATGTCTCAAAGGAAAACTGACCAAAGCTCCGTTTAGTGGACACGGAGAAAGAGTTACCGAACTCTTAGGACTGGTATATTGTGATGTATGCGGTCCATGTCTACGCATGCCAGGAACGGTTCTTCCTACTTCATTACATTCTCTGACGATCTCTGTAGATACGGACATGTGTTCCTGATGAAACACAAGTCTGAAGCTTTTGAGAAATTCAGAGAATATAAGCACGAAGTAAAGAACCAAAAGGGCAAAAGTATTAAGATCCTTCGATCTGATCGAGGAGGAGAATACTTAAGTAATGATTTTCTGGATTATCTAAAAGAGAATGGGATTCTCTCTCAGCTTAATCCTCTTTATACACCACAGCACAACGGTGTATCGGAACGGAGGAATCATACCCTATTAGATATGGTGCGCTCTATGATGAGTGAGGCTGAGTTGCCTATTTCCTTCTGGGGGTATGCGCTTGAGACAGCCATACACCTATTAGATATGGTTCCTACTACTCCATATGAGATATGGAAAGGGAAGAGACCATCTCTTATGTATGTTAAGATATGGGGTTGTCCAGCCTATGTCAAAAGACAAAATCCGGACAAGCTCGAGGCAAGATCTGTCTTATGTAAGTTTATTGGATATCCCAAACATTCACGAGGGTATATCTTCTACCACTACGAGGAACAAAAGGTGTTTGTTTCTCGATATGCCACCTTTTTAGAAAAGGGATTTCTTATGAAAGAAATTGATGGCAATGAGGTAGAACTGGAAGAGGTTCCAGCGACACAAACTACGACAGATGATTTAATGGAACCAGAGGATTCAGTAGTACCCGACGAACCCCAGCCTCTCCGCCGATCTAGTAGGGTTTCTCGTCCACCTGAGAGATACTACGGTTTTCTCATTGATGGTGGGAGCGAGGATTGCATCATGGAAGATGATGACCCAACTAGTTTCGAGCAGGCCATCACGAGTGGTGACTCTGTGAAATGGCTGGATGTAATGCGATCTGATATGGAATCCATGTACACCAACAAAGTATGGACTTTGGAAAATGCTCCTGAAGGGGTAAAACCCATTGGGAGCAAGTGGATCTTTAAAAGGAAATTTGGTGTAGATGGAAAAGTTGAGACTTTCAAAGTTAGACTTGTTGCAAAGGGTTTTCGTCAACGACCAGGTGTGGATTATGACGAAACTTTTTCACCAGTAGCTATGCTTAAGTCCATCCGGATCTTACTTGCCATTGCTGCATACCATGACTACGAAATTTGGCAAATGGATGTTAAGACCGCCTTTCTAAACGGTGATTTAGAAGAGTGCGTGTACATGACTCAGCCAGAGGGCTTCGTAGATAGTGGGAGCAGCGAAAAGGTGTGCAAGCTGCTTAAATCCATTTATGGGTTAAAGCAAGTATCGCGGAGTTGGAACATCTGTTTTGATGTTGTAGTCAAAGAGTTTGACTTCATCAAAAATATAGATGAACCTTGTATCTATAAGAAGGTAGCAGAGAGTAAGGTTGTCTTCCTCGTATTGTACGTGGATGACATACTCTTGATAGGAAATGATATTCCTATGCTGAAATTAGTCAAGCTCTTCTTAACACAAAGATTCTCGATGAAAGATCTAGGTGATGCCTCCTGCATATTGGGAATCATGATCTATAGAGATATATCTAAACGGATACTGGGATTGTCCCAATCCAGGTACATTGACACCATACTAAAGAGGTTTAGTATGGAAGAATCCAAGCGTGGGAACCAACCCACGATCTCTGGACTCTCTCCCTCCAAAGAGATGTCTCCCAAGACTGATTTGGAGAGAGCTCGCATGCAAGGGATACCCTATGCTTCGGCAGTAGGCTCTATCATGTATGCGATGCTATGTACCACACCCGATGTAGCATACTCACTAAGTGTAGTGAGTCGGTATCAAGCAGATCCTGGAGAGAGTCACTGGACAGCTGTGAAGAACATTCTCAAGTACTTGCGAAGGACTAGAGACATGTTCTTGGTGTATGGTAACGGAGAACTCCGGGTGGAGTCCTTTACCGATTCCAGCTTCCAAAGTGATAAGGACGACTCTAAGTCGCACTCGGGATTTTTCTTTACCCTCAATGGAGGGGCGGTATATTGGAAGAGTTCCAAACAGGATACCGTTGCAGACTCGACGATGGAGGCTCAATACATCGCTGCCAACGATGCTGCCAAAAAGGCTGTCTGGATAAAGAAGTTCATTAGTGAACTTGGTGTGGTTCCTTCCATTGAGCATCTAATACCTCTGTATTGTGATAACAATGGAGCTGTGGCTTTGGCCAAGATACCCAGGTCCCATCAGAAGTCCAGACATATTCTGAGGCGGTATCACCTGATCTGGGAGATAGTTGATCGCCGGGAGATCGAGGTCAGGAGAGTAGATACGAAGGACAACACTGCGGATCCACTCACGAAGGCCATTCCCCAGATACAGTTTGAGAGATTATTCGGGATGCTAGGTATGAGATACTACAACAGCTGGCCTTAGTGCAAGTGGGAGATTGTTAGTTATGTATATGCCCAAGAGGCCATTGTTGTACATATGTGTATATTATGATGGATGCTTGGATATATATAGAGAGGACTTTCTTGCTCATCATAATAGTATGCTATTTGGTTTCACTTTATCTTAACATGTTGACTTATACTGGTTTACTGTTTTTCTCTCACATGTTGATAAAGCCCTTAGGATCTATACTCGACTACTGGGACTATGATAAGATCATACTAGTGGGGCCACGGTAGTCGATGAGTATATCCTATAACTGTTCCTAGTCGAGGGTATATCGAGACAGGGCATCGATACACCAGAGTAGACTAGCGTATACGCATCTTGACCCATACGATGGGCGATGGATGATCCCATATCCATCGGTGTTTGACATCAGAGATGGTGTACGGGTGCTCAGTGGAGACTGGGTACACTGGACGGACTCGCCGAGAACTCCCTGATGGGGATATACCACACGTCAGATGGCAGTTCTTCGGTGACACTGGTACAGGGTAGTCTGTAGACCCGAGATCGTCATAGAGTCTTGTGTGATTCCCACTGTGCTTTGATTTCCACCTTACCACGTCTAAGAGGGCGTACAAAACGGTGGCTTTTGGGTACAGTCCCGAATCACATGGAGGCAATGAGCGATAGGAGGGGATTCGTCTCTCCCGGTATAGGGAGTTGATGTTGTGCTGTGTTCGATTAGCTATAACTGGAAGTCCCTGGCCAGGGCTGATATAGAGATTTACTGGTAAGTGTTATCAGTAGTTTCTCGACCTGTTATGAGCCTCACATCGACACGACTTATCGGTTACTGGGGTCTGTCGTATACCACCCCTAGAATAGATATGCGACATATCAGACGAACAGACCGGACTGTACGGGAGTGTTACTGATTGGATTCACAGGAGAACGTACAGGCTAGCTTGTTGATCTTCTGATCGCTCAATACCTGGGTGGCTGTTACGTTTAGCTGACCGCTTGCAGCTTGTAGGTGTTCGATATGAACATCACCTGCTACCGGCGTATTGACGATTCTTTAGAGTCCTACACAGAGGTTTCTTGGCTCAGGCAAAACGGAGTAGAGGCACATATGTGATATGTGCAGTACCGAGGATAATGCAATATGAGATATCGTATTATATTCTCGCAATGTTTAGATCTAAACCGGGTCATCGGATCAAGTGTTGATTCGATGAATCGGTACATGATATATTAGTCGGTTATATTCGATATAGCCGGATTGTCGGATCAAGTGTTGATTCGATGATTTAATGTATAATAATATATATAATATATTGTATTACATTATCTAATATTGGCTCTCTTTATTATTTCATTTTCTCACCAGATAATACATTGATATATATGCGATATATATTAATTGTATTATTTTCTTTTGTTACAAATATATAATATATATGTGATATATATTATAGTAACATGATATGATTAATAATGAAACATGTTTAGTGATGATAAAAAGAGATTAGGGTTAGCTTCTTCTTGCACCATCTAGAAGCATTCCTTTTGTCTTGGTTAAGATATTATGGTTGATATTTATCCATGACTCATTCTTTAACCTAACCAAACCCTAGCTCTAGTTTATTCTCTACAAGGGTTATCCTTGTCATACTAAACTATGGTTACATTATTAATTCATATATACTTTTCTACTATTCATCACAAAAGGATTATCTCTTTTATTCATCATCTTCTTCTCTCTTAAGCTTTGAGAAAGCTCACTAGATTTTCCTTTTGTGATGTTTTCATGTGAGAATTCGATATAAAAAGATAGCATAAATACTACTCCATCATCCTCATCTAATCTAGCCCATTAGATTAGGGTGTTCACCTCATTAGAGTGAGAGAGCTTGAGTTATAGCAACTTCGACGTAGATCATCGGAGAAACAGAATACTACAAGCTAGCATGGATCGTTCGAGTTGTGGAGCCTCTCTTGAGTCCGGGAGATCATGGATCGCGGCGAAGGGACTTCTACTCGGAGCTTATGAAGCGAAGGAGCGGACTACAAAGGTTGTAATCCCTCACACTTAGTGGTAAAGATGTTTACTTGCATGGCAAAGATCCCGGCTTTGTGTTGTTCGGCACGTCTAAAATTTTATTCGGGCATGTTTGATGCCTTATGAACCTTCACTAGAGTGCCTAGGAACCCTACAATATGATGTTGTATATCAGGTTTGGTATCTAATGACCTTCGTTCAGAATCAATGTATTCTGGTAATACAGGGTGATAACTACCAACAGACTTGGCTGCAACACTTGCACCATTTCTATCTCATGAAACTTATCACCCATTCTCAGTTCTCTACATATCTGTAGTCCATGTAACAAATTACATATGTGGGATCCTGATCCGGTATCTCATACCCAGGACGTAAAGGATACTGAGAAACAGTTCTCTGTAATGAACACACCCGAAGATGATGCATCAACATGCACTTTCTTCGTTTGGGCGGCACGGGAATTCTGGTAATCCCCTATTTCCTGCTCGGTCTTATAACAGTTAGAAGTTGGAGCGGGACCAACGTTTCCCAGCGCAGTATAACGAGCGGGTTTGGTCAATACATCCGTATTATTATCTTGATTAAGCCGTGACATGGTCGCTACCTGGAGAAAGAGAGAATAAAACACTCTGCGTGCGCTCTTGCAAGATCAGATTGGTTATTATTTTATCTAATCAGGATGGCTCCCACTGTTTTTATCAAATCTTCCTTCAAACCCTAAAAGGAAAGACTAGCCGGGATTAATTACACCCTACAATTTCGCCAATCTTTCAGCCAGGCCAGTGTCGGTATTTTGAGGGAGGTTCCCCGTGCTTTCGCACGGACCTAATTAAAGTAAACCTCGTTTTCCCAGAGGCGTTACCCCGTCGACATCTTTCTAGACACCTACTTGATCGGCTAATTGTCCTGTGTAAAACTCTCCCAGGAGTAACAATTACTCGCAGTGGGTATCGCGATCCAACTATCTCATAGAAGGTATGCAATCTCATTGCAAATTTCAACACTTGAAATTCCCGATAATGCTTTTGCCCCTAACGTGCTATGACCTTGACGAATGCCAAACAACCCATAGTGCGCTAGTCAAGTTCAACCCGTACATTTCTTGATTGAATTAAACCCACCCGCACGACCTTTGACGAATGCCAAACAACGCCGTACGAATACCCTAATCCAATCGCATCATATGCTACAGATAAATAGTAAATAGCAACCATACACTACGCCTTGACGAATGCAAAACTACCGTAGTACGAATACTAAGTAATATCTATCTGAAATGTCGGAGGGCTACGCAGGTTTTTCAGAAAACCATGAGCGTAATGAACTTGATATCGTTGTAGAAACAAGTAATTTTGAAAATGAGTGTTTTTGAGGCTTTTCTTAGTTTCGCTAAAGAGGTCACTCCCGGTGAAGGGATCTCGGCTCTTTCCCCATCGAATAAGGTGCATGATATATCATATATACCGCTATGCAAAGCAAAAACTCCAAAAGCAATCAAAAACAAACCGAGTGTTGTAGCATCTGCCAGTTTTGCTAAAGAAGTCACTCCCGGTGAAGGGATCTCGGCTCTTTCCTCATCGAATAAGGTGCAGGATATATCATATATATCGCTATGCAAAACAAAAACTATAGCTACCCTTTTTGAAAATTTGATTCTACAACATCTTTTAGGTTTCTTTTCTGTCATTAATCACATTAAAGAAGTCCCATCATTTAAGTCACCTAAACATCACAAATAAATACGACGTACACTTATTCCATCCGTATTCGTCTCGATGTCCCCTCGTGCACCGTTAGGTTAGGTAACTAACGGCCGAGCGGGGCAGGGCTAGCGCGGGTGTAAAACATAAGTAACGTCTATATAATCTATAATATATACTATATACAGTATCTATCACAACATATCAAATGATCACATCACAGATATCGTCGCAGAAGAAACATATGAAATAATGGATATACTAGGAGGTCCGTGTTTTACTTTGAGCCTCTATAAAACACGGATTCCACGGTCGCGATGAATAGCCAAACCCACACCCCTAGACACCTACGAGAGCGGCAAGCAACCCTACCAATTCTAGAGTTAGGAGACCCGGACTCGACTCCTCGAGTTGGTCTCCCACTAGACCCTAGAACCCGGTTACTTGTGTTATCCTCCTTGGGTCTACCTAATGCGAAAAAGTAAATAATATACAATGGTGACATCATCCTCATCCCGGAAGTGCCCCAATAAAAGAATATTACATATAATGAATTTTACAGGAATGAAAATAAAAACCCTCATCTCACATAAAAACCCCGGCTATTCAAAAACGCGACGATCCAATATAACATATCCAGCAACACATAACATCACATGTCGTTAACGTAAGTAAATATACGCATCCCAATTGTCGTTGACATATAGCAACGAAACCGGCGATATCACATATTACACTTACGGTCGTAGAAAAGAAAGTGTAAAACTACAACATTTGGAATCCACAATCTCTTTAGACATCGTAAATCCGAAATATCACATACTTCGCATTTCATGCCTAACTATATGAATTCCACATATTGTATCACATTCCAGATAAATAGACAATATTAAACTTTCCGATCGAATAATCAAATACCCAAGATTTCCTAAATAGCTCAACACTTGAGCGGAGTTCAAAAATTCCAGAATACGTCACAGTAGCAATGGTCCAGCCGTAGAAGGGTCAAGCCAACGCCTCACATGTGGCACGCCGTACTGCCCTAAACCCTAAGGTTTAGAGGCGGTTCAGACGGTCACATAATCGAGTTAAGGTTTGTGTTCTTCTAGAGGGTCCATCGCGTTACTTGCACGTTTTTCCGAAAAATTTAAACAAAAGAAAAATTCAACACTTGAAAGTTTTTCGTGCCGGGAAAAAATGAGTTAATGATATCCGTTCGAACATTTTAATACTTTCTAAATTATCCGAAAAACAGAACGAAATTAAATTTTCCGATCGAATCAACGTATACAAAATAATCCCCCGAACACTCAACACTTGAGGCAGATTAAAAATACCCAGAAATATACAATAGCAGCTACGAGCATTACTGTGCAAAAAACAAAGTCAAATCCAACAGTACGGCCGCGGATCCACGGCCTAAGCAAGGTATGGCCGCGGTTCTGCGGCGGTCCGTACGATTTACCACCTCATTTTCCACAGTTATGCTTATAATTCCCTGCTGATTTTTTTAGGTATTTTTAATACAGAAAAAATCACATGTTTACAAAATTTCCAGAGAGGGGGGTCTACTTTGTCGTATCGGGGTTCGATCAAAATTTTAACTTCGTAAACACGTCGCCTAATGCTCTAGCTAGGCTATGATACCACTGTAGGGTTCCTAGGCACTCTAACAAGGTTCAACTAGGCATCAACCATGCCCGATTAAAATTTTAGCCGTGCCGAACAACCCTAAATAAGATCTTTGCTAGATAATTAGGGTTTCACATGCAAGTAAATACCATTTTACCACTAAGTGAATACGAAATACAACCTTTGTAGATCGGTCCTTCACTTCTAAAGCTCCTTGTTGTAGTCCCTTCGCTGCGATCATGGTGCTCCCGGACTCTCGGACGGCTCCATGATAAGATAGCAACGGTATTGCTTGAAGTCTTCGAGGCCGAAAATGATCTACGTCGAGAAAATACGAACTCAAGCTTCTACTTCACTAACTAGAGAATTAGTGAAGCAAACACCCTAAACTAAAGTGCTAGTCTAGTAGAGGATGATGAAATCGGAAATGGGTACACATTAGAATTTCTTTTCTCACTATATTTCTCTCTCTTTATCAAACCCTAGCAAGCATTTGAAGGAGGAAGAAGATGAGGTAAAAAATGAGAATGAAAAACTAATCAAGAGAGAGAGAGAGAACCATGGGTGAGTTTATATCATATATTAACTCATGTAGAGACATAACCATGGCTACATTATAATGGTTAGGTTAATTAATATCTCAAGTAATCCAAAACTAGTAGACTAAGTCAATGCAACACTAAGCTTCATGAAGCTTCATGCATGTGAGCTCATCATCCACTAATTTTAGAATTACTTTAAATATAAAAACCTAACACTATAATTAGTATGGAATAAGTCTTATACACCCATGTAAGTTGTATCAACAACCATGATACAAAATGAACACAAATAAATATATATCACATATATATTAAGTTGTGCGCAAGTGAGAAAAACAAATGCTTAAGTGAACCATTGTTAGTTAATGTAAATTAGTATATCTAATATACAATTATACACTAAATTATTAAATCAACAATTGACTTAATCATCCAGTTATATCTCATATAACCGACCAACATCCAATGTATCGACTTATCGAATCAACCCTTGATTCGATAACCTGGTTATATCTCATATAACCGATCGATACAAACATCGCGAGAATAGAATACGGTATCACATACTCGCATTATTCTCAGTCCCGTACATATCACAAATGCGCTCCTATTTCGTTTTGCCTGAGCCAGTAAAACCTCTATGTAGGACTCTAAAGACTCGTCAATACGCCGGCAGTAGGTGATGATCATATCAAGCACCCACAAGCCGTCAGCGGTAGTAGCTGGACGTAACGGCTACCCGGGTATTGAGCGATCAGAAGATCAGCAAGCAAGCCCGCTCCAACTCCTGCAAAAAGCCTGACAGTGACACTACCGTACAGTCCGGTCTCCTCGTCTGATATGTCGCTTATCAGGTCTAGGGGTGGTAAACGTCAGACCCCAATAACCGATAAGTCATGCCGATGCGAGGCTCATAACGGGTCGAGAAACTACTGGTAACACTTACCAGTAAATCTGTAAATCAGCCCTGGCCAGGGACTTCCCTGTTATGGCCAATCGAGCATAGCGCAACATCACCCCCCAATACCGGGAGAGACGAAACACCTCCTATCGCTCATTGCCTCTATGTGACTCGGGACTGTACCTAAAAACCACCATTTTGCATGCCCTCTTGGACGTGGTAAGGTGGAAATCAAAGCACAGTGGGAATCACACAAGACTCTATGACGATCTCGGGTCTACAGACTAACATGTACCAGTGTCACCAGAGAACTGCCATCTGACGTAAGGTATAATACCATCTGGGAGTTCTCGGCGAGTCCGTCCAGTGTACCCAGACTCCACTGAGCACCCGTATATCATCTCTGATGTCAAACACCAATGGATATGGGATCATCCATCGCCCATCTATATGGGTCGAGAAAGTATACGCTAGTCTACTCTGGTATATCGATGCCCCGTCTCGATACACCCACGACTAGGGACCTTGAAGGATATACATATGGACTACCATGTCCCCACTAGTATGATCCGCATCATAGTCCAGGTAGTCAAGTACACATCCTAAGGGCTTTACCAACATGTAACAGAGAGACAATCAGTGTACACGTTAAGGTAAAGAGTAACCAGATAGCATACTATTATGTCGAGCAAGAAATTCCTCCCTATATATGTCCAAGCATCCACTGCAATATACATCTCATGTATAGTAATGGCCTCTAGGGCATACATATAACTAACACTATTACATGCCGAACCTGATATGCAACATTATATCGGTTTCTTTATTAAGTAAAGAGGGATATAATTTTGTATTACAGGATAATGTTATGAACATTTTCCTGAACCAAAGTTGGTTGGATCAGGCACGTTGTGCAATGGCATTTATGTTCTAAATCAATCAATAGTTCTGAACATAAAAAACATACACAAAAGGAAAAGTTCAGAGTTGAATGAATCCTTCTTGTGGTATTGTAGACTGGGTCATATCAATGCGACACGGCTAGCTAAGTTGCATAAAGATGAATATTTGAATCCGTTCATATTTTCATCTTATGACACTTGCCTGTCATGTCTCAAAGGCAAGATGACCAAAACTCCATTTACAGGACACGGAGAAAGAGTTAGTGAACTCTTGGAACTGATACATAGTGATGTATGCGGTCCCATGTCTACACATTCCAGGGATGGTTCTTCGTACTTCATTACATTCACTGACGATTTCTTAAGATACGGACACGTGTTCCTGATGAAACACAAGTCTGAAGCTTTTGAGAAATTTAGAGAATATAAAAAAGAAGTCAAGAACCAAATGGGAAAAAGTATTAAAATCCTTCGATCTGATCGAGGAGGTGAATACTTGAGCAATGAATTCCTGGACTTCCTAAAAGAGAATAGGATTCTCTCTCAGCTAAATCCTCCATATACACCACAGCACAACGGTGTATAGGACAGAGGAACCACACCCTATTAAATATGGTGCGCTCTATGATGAGCATAGCTGAGTTACCTATTTCCTTCTAGGGGTATGCGCTGGAGACAGCCATACATCTATTGAATATGGTCCCCACCAAATCAGTGCCTACCACTCCATATGAGATATGGAAGGGGAAGAGACATGTCTTAATTATGTTAAGATATAGGGTTGTCCGGCCTATGTCAAACGGCAAAATCCGGACAAACTCGACGCACGGTCTGTTCAGTACAAATTTTTAGGATATCCCAAAAATTCACAAGGGTATATCGTCAATCACACCGAGGAACAAAGGGTATTTGTTTCTCGGCAAGCCACCTTTTTAGAAAAGGAATTTATTACAAAAGAGATTAGTGTCCATGAGGTAGAACTGGAAGAGGTTCGAGCTGCAAGAGCTGTAACAGAAGATTTAGTGGAACTAGAGCATTCGATAGTGCCCAACGAACCCCAGCCACTCCGCCGATCTAGTAGGGTTCCTCACCCACCTGAGAGATACTACGGTTTCCTCATTGACGGTGGGAGCGAGGATTGCATCATGGAGGATGATGACCCAACTAGCTTCGAGCAGGCCATCACGAGTGGGGACTCAGTGATGTGGCTAGATGCAATGCGGTCCGAGATGGAATCCATGTACACCAACTAAGTATAGACTTTGGAAGATGCTCCTGAAGGGGTAAAACCCATTGGGAGCAAGTGGATCTTCAAGAAAAAACTTGGTGTAGATAGGAAAGTGGAGACTTTCAAAGCTAGACTTGTTGCAAAGGGTTTTCATCAACGACCAGGTGTGGATTATGACGAAACCTTTTCTCCAATGGCTATGCTTAAATCCATCCGGATCATGCTTGTCATCGCTGCGTACCATGACTATGAAATATGGCAAATGGATGTTAAGATCGCCGTTCTAAATGGTGATTTAGAAGAGTGTGTGTATGACTCAGCCAGAGGGCTTAGTAGACAGTGGGAGCAGCGGAAAGGTGTGCAAGCTGCTTAAATCCATCTACGGGTTAAAACAAGCAACGCGGAGTTGGAACATCAGTTTTGATGTCGTTATCAAAGAATTTGATTTCATCAAAAACGTAGATGAACCTTGTATATACAAGAAGGTGGTAGAGAGTAAGGTGGTCTTCCTCGTATTGTACGTGGATGACATACTCTTGATAGGAAATGACATTCCTATGCTGCAATCGGTCAAGCTCTTCTTATCACAAAGATTCTCAATGAAAGATCTAGGGGATGCCTCCTACATCTTGGGGATTAAGATCTATAGAGATAGATCAAAACGGATAGTGGGATTGTCCCAATCTAGGTACATTGACACCATACTAAAGAGGTTTAGCATGGAAGAATCCAAGCGTGGGTTTTTACCCACGATCTCAGGACTCACTCTCTCCAAAGAGATGTCTCCCAAGACGGATTTGGAGAGAGCTCACATGAAAGGGATACCCTATGCCTCGGCAGTAGGCTTTATCATGTACGCGATGCTATGTATCAGACCCGATATAGCACACTCGCAAAGTGTAGTGAGTAGGTATCAAGCAGATCCTGGACAGAATTACTAGACAGCTGTGAAGAGAATTCTTAAGTACTTGAGAAGGACTAAAGAGATGCTCTTGGTGTATGGTAACGGAGAACTCCAAGTGGAGTCCTTTACCGATTCGAGCTTCCAGAGTGATAAGGACGACTCTAACTCGCACTCGGGATTTGTCTATACCTTCAATGGAGGGGCGGTTTTCTTGAAGAGTTCCAAGAAGGAAACCGTTGCAGACTCGGCAATGGAGGCTGAATACATCGCTGCCAACGATGCTGCCAAAGAGGTTTTCTGGATAAAGAAGTTCATAACTGAACTAGGAGTGGTTCCATTCATTGAGTATCCAATACCTTTGTATTGTGATAACAATGGAGTGGTGGCTTTGGCCAAGAAACCCATGTCCCATCAGCGATCCAGGCATATTCTGAGGTGGTATCACCTGATCCGGGAGATAGTTGATCGCCGAGAGATCGAGGTCAGGAGAGTTGACACGAAGAAAAACACTGCGGATCCTCTCACGAAGGCCATTCCCTAGATACAGTTCGAGAGACTCTTCGGGATGCTGGTTATGCGATACTACAACAGCTGGCCCTAGTGCAAGTGGAAAATTGTTAGTTGTATGTATGTCCTAGGGGCCATATTATACATATGATGTATATTATAGTGGATTCTTGGACATATATAGAGAGGAATTTCTTGCTCGACATGATAGTATGCTATCTGGTTGCTCTTTATCTTAACATGTATACCTGTCTCTTGATACTGTCTTATGATTACATGTTGGTAAAGCCCTTAGGATGTGTACTTGACTACCAGGATTATGATGCAGATCATACTAGTGGGGCCATGGTAGTCCATAATTTCATCCTTTAATGTTCCTAGTCGTGGGTGTATTGAGACTGGTCATCGATATACCAGAGTAGACTAGCGTGTACGCTTCTCGACCCATGAGATGGGTGATGGATGATCCCATATCCAATGGCGTTTGACATCAGAGATGGTATACGGGTGCTCAGTGGATACTGGGTACACTGGACGGACTCACCGAGAACTCCTAGATGGTATTATACCTTACGTCAGATAGCAGTTCTCAGGTGACACTGGTACAGGTTAGTCTGTAAAACCGAGATCGTTATAGAGTCTTGTGTGATTCCCACTGTGCTTTGATTTCCACTTTACCACGTTCAAGAGGACGTGCAAAACGGTGATTTTTGGGTACAGTCCCGAGTCACATGGAGGCAATGAGCGATAGGAGGTGTTTCGTCTCTTCCGGTATTGGGGGTTGATGTTGCGCTGTGCTCGATTGGCCATGACAGGGAAGTCCCTGGCCAGGGCTGATTAATGGATTTACTGGTAAGTGTTACCATTAGTTTCTCGACCCGTTATGAGCCTCATATCGGCATGACTTATCGGTTATTGGGGTCTGACGTTAACCATCCCTAGACTTGATATGCGACATATCATACGAGAAGACCGGACTGTACGGTAAGTGTTACCGTCAGGCTTTTAAAGGAGTTGGAGCGGGCTTGCTTGCTGATCTTCTGATCAATCAATACCTGGGTAGCCGTTACGTCCAGCTAGTACCGCTGACGGGTTGTGGGTGCTTGATGTGATCATCACCTACTGTCGGCGTATTGACGAGTCTTTAGAGTCCTACATACAGGTTTTACTGGCTCAGGCAAAACGAAATAGGAGCACATATGTGATATGTGCGGGACCGAGAATCATGCATGTACGTGATACCGTATTCTATTCTCGCGACTTTTGTATCGGTAGGTTATATGTGATATAGCCGGGTTATCGAATCAAGTGTTGATTCGATAAGTTGGTACATTAAGTGTTAGTCGGTTATATGAGATGTAGCCGGATTATTAGATCAAGTGTTGATTTGATAATTTAGTGTATAATTGTATATTTGATATACTAATTTACATTAGCTTTTATTTTCTCACTTAAGCTTTTATTTTCTCACATGTGCACACTTAATATATATGTGATATATATTAAAATATGTTTTGTTTTGTATCATGTTTGTTGATACACACTACATGGGTGTATGATACATACACCATACCAATTATAATGGTGGGGTTTTTATGTTTAAAGTAAATCCAAATTAGTGGAAACTAAATCAAATGCATGAAGCTTGTAGAAGCTTGTGAGTGCATTTGACCAAGTCCACTAGTTTTATTTTATTGTAGATATTTATTAACCTAACCATTTTAATTAGCCTTGGTTATGTCTCTACATGAGTTAGTATATGATACACACTCACCCATGGTTTATTCTCTCACTTGATCATTTCATTCTCTTCTCATTTCTTCATCTTCTTCCTCAACCCAAAAGTGCTCTATAGGGTTTGATAAAAGTGAGAAAGTATTGTGAGAAAAATAATTCTAAAGTGAGCCCACTTCCTATTTCATCATCCTCTACTAGATTAGCACTTTAGTATATGGTGTTAGCTTCAATAATCCTTTAGTTAGTGAAGTAGTAGCTTGAGTTAGTATCCCCTCGACGTAGATCATCTTCGGCCTCGAAGACTTCAAGAAAGATCGCTCTTGTCACCTCGCGAAGCCATGCAAGAGTCCGGGAGTTCGACGATCGCAGCGAAGGGACTACTACAAGGAGCTATTGAAGTGACGGACCGATCTACAAAGGTTGTATTTCTATTTCACTTAGATGTAAAATGGTTTACTATTGTTTCCGTATAATATTCTAGTTAACGATTCTAGTTTAGAGTTCCTTGAAACGGCAAAATTTTGAAAATGGCATGGATGATGCCTCCCGAAACCTTGTTGCAGTCGATGGGAACCCTACGGTTGTAGTATCCCATACCCAACAAAAAAGCTAGTGGTTGTAGTATCCCATACTCAACCATCCCAAAATCTCTCAAATAGTATTTGGGGAACCAGGCCTTGGTGAGTGGATCCGCCGTGTTAACCTCTGAGTCAACTCTCCTGACCTTGATCACCTGGAGATCAACCATCTCCCTGATCAGGTGATACTGCCTAAGAATATGTCTGGATCACTGATGGGACCGGGGTTCCTAGGCCAAAGCCACAGCTCCATTATCACCACAATGGTAGGAACCTCACCAAGTTCATCTCATGAACATGTTGATCCAGTCAGCCTCTTTGGGAGCACCGTTGGTAGCGATGTATTCATCCTTTATAGTTGAGTTTGTCACGATATCTAGCTTGGAACACTTCCAACATACCGTCCCTCCACTGAGGGTAAATACAATACCCGTGACTGTCTTACAGTCGACCTTATCACTGTGGAAGTTCGAATCGGTAAAGGACTTTACAAGTAGTACACTGTTACCAAACACCAAGAACATTTCTTTAGTGCTTCTCAAGTACTTGAGAATGTTCTTCACAGCTTTCCAGTGATTCTCCCCAGGATTTGATTGATACGTGCTCACTACACCTAGTGAGTATGCTACATCCGGTCAGGTACATAACTTCGCATACATGATAGACCCGACTGCCAAAGATTAGGGTATCTCATGTACGTGAGCCCTCTCCAAATCAGTCTTGAGGGACATCTTTTTGGGGAGAGTGATTCCTGAGGTCGTGGGTAAATTCCCACGCTTGGAATCTTCCATACTAAACCCCTTTAGTATGGTGTCTATGTACCTGGACTGGGAAAATCCCAACATCTGCTTAGATCTATCTCAATAGATCTTAATCCCCAGGATGTAGCAGGTATCAGTCAGATCCTTCACGGAGAATCATTGTGATAAGAGGAGCTTGACCGAGTGTAGCATAGGAAACTCCATTCCTATCAAGAGTATGTCATCTACGTACAATACGAGGAAGACCGCCTTACTCTCTATAACCTTTTTGCATATACAAGGTTCATCTACCTTTTTGATGAAGTCAAACTCTTTGACAACCACATCAAAACAGATGTTCCAACTCCGCGATGCCTGCTTTAACCCGTAAATGGATTTAAGCAACTTGCACACCTTTCCGCTGCTCCCACTGTCTATGAAGCCCTCTAGCTGTGTCTTACAGACGCTCTCTTCTAAATCACTATTTAGAAAAGCAGTCTTGACACCCAACTGCCAGATATCGTAGTCATGATATGCAGCAATGGCAAATAGGATCCGGATGGACTTAAGCATAGCCACTGGAGAAAAGGTTTCATCATAATCCACACCTGGTCGATGACGAGAACCTTTTACAACAAGTCTAGCTTTGAAAGTCTCAACTTTTCCATCTACACCAAGAATCTTCTTAAGATCTACTTGCTCCCGATGGGTTTTACCCATTCAGGTGCAACTACCAAAGTCTATACTTTGTTGGTGTACATGGATTCCATCTCAGATCGCATAGCATCCAGCCATCTCACAGAGTCCCTGCTCATGATGGCCTGCTCGAAACTAGTTGGGTTATCATCTTCCATGATGCAATCCTCGCTCCCACTGTCATTGAGAAAACCGTAGTATCTCTCAGGTGGATGAAGAACCCTACCAGATCGGCGGAGAGGCTGAGGTTCGTCGGGAACTATTAAATCCTCCGGTCCTATTTTATAGCTGGAACTTCTTCCAGTTCTACCTCATGACCACTATTTTTCTTTCATAATAAATTCCTTTTCTAAAAAGGTGGCATGCCGAGAAACAAAACACCTTTGTTCTTCGGTGTGGTAGAAGATATACCCTCGCAAATGCTTGGGATATCCAACAAATTTACACGGAACTGATCTTGCCTCGATCTTGTCCGGATTTTGCTTTTGACATAGGCCGGACAACCCCATATCTTAACTCGTTTAAGAGATGGTCTCTTCCCATTCTATATTTCATATGGTGTGGTAGGCACTGAATTGGTCGGAACCCTATTCAATAGGTATGCAGCTTCAATAAGTGTATAACCACCCAAAAGGAAATAAGCAACTCAGCAGTACTCTTCATAGAGCGCACCATATCTAATAGGGTGCGATTCCTCGACCCGATACACCGTTGTGCTGTGGTGTATACAGAGGAGTAAACTGAGAGAGAATCCTATTCTCTTTTAAATAGCCCGGGAACTCCATGCTCAAGTATTCTCCTCCCTAATCATATCAAAGGACTTCAATATTTTTTCCCGTTTGGTTCTCGACTTCGCACTTATATTCATTGAATTTCTCAAAAGCTTCAGACTTGTGTTTCAACAGGAACGCATGTCCGAATCTTGAGAGATCGTCGGTGAATGTAATGAAGTACGGAGAACCATTCGTGGCATGTGTAGACATGGGACCACATATATCACTATGTATCAGCCCCAAGAGTTCGGTAACTCTTTCTCCGTGTCCAGTAAACGGAGTTTTAGTTATTTTACCTTTGAGACATGACTGGCAAGTTTCATATGATGAAAATTCGAACGGATTCAAATATCCATCCTTATATAACTTAGCTAGTCGTTTCGCATTGATATGACCTTTTCTATAATGCCACAAGAAGGATTCGTTCATTTCTGAACTCTTCCTCTTGTGTGTGTTCTGTACGTTGAGAACTGTGGTTTGATTTAGAACGTATATGCCATTAGATAAAATGCCTGATCTGATCAACTCTTGATATAGGAAAATGTTCACAACATTATCCTGCAATACAAAATTATATCATTCTTTACTCAATAAAGAGACTGATATAATGTTGCATATCAGGTTCGGTATGTAATAACATTCATTCAGAATCAATGTATTATCACTTAGTAATATAAGGTGATAATCGCCAACTGCTTTGGCTGCAACAATTGCTTCGTTTCCAACTATTATATCCTTATCACCCAGTCCCAGTTCTCTACCTTTCTTGAGCCTATCTAACAGATTACATATATGGGATCCCGATCCGGTATCTAATACCTAGGACGTAGAGGATACTGAGAAACAGTTCTCGGTAACGAACACACCCGAAGATGATGCATCAACATGCACTTTCTTCGTTTGGGCTGCATGGGAATCCTAGTATTCCCCTATTTCCTGCTCGGTCTTATAACAATTATAAGGTAGAGCGGGACCAACGTTCCCCAGCTCAGTATAACAAGCGGGTTCAGTCAATACATCCATATTATTATCTTGCTTAAGGCGTGACATAGTCGCTACCTGGAGAGAGAGAAGAAAACACTTAGCGTATGCTCTTACAAGATTAGATTGGTTATTATTTTATTTAATCAGGATGGCTCCTTGCAAGTCAAGGTCGCGCACCACGCGTGTTCACGGGGAGGCGGAATTTGCAAAAAATGATTTTTACGGACTTCGCAACACCGACTTGAACTAAGGATCGATCACAAACCCTAGCTAGCAAACTATTTGAGGTTTAACTACTCGAATGAATGTTATACCTCGTAGTATCGTGTCCTTCGGGTCTTCTCGCTGTCCTCCTCATCATCATAGGCTCCGAGGATCAAAAATGGATCGGGAAACCTCGACGACCTCCTCGAGTCAAAGACGATCCACCCGAGAGTCTATAGTCCGAGCTCATATCTCAATTCCGAGGTAACTACGGCTTCTAGTTCGCTAAACTAGAAGGCCTAGATGGTGTAGAGTAAGAAGATGGAGTGCTTTGTCTCTTGGAACCCAAGGATTCTCTACTCATGAGAGCTTTTGGGTTTAGAGGAAGAAGAAGAGCACTTGAGGAAAAGATAGTGAAGAATGAGCTTAGAAAAAGAATGGATCAAGAAAAGAATAATCAAGCATGCTATTAATTGAGGAGAAAAATATCTCTACAAATATCTAGCATGCTTGAAAATATCTAATGGTGAGTCGTGCTTGATTTTTGTCCACCTCCACCTTATTTCCTCCACCTCATTATGTTTAATCCATAAAAGAAACAAACCCTAAATGAGGTGTCCCTTCTAGAAGATTTCCCGCAAGAATTACGAGAATGCCCCTCATCCGTATATACATACCCGCATCCATATTCCGAAGAATACGAATACAAAGAGACAAAACAATCCATCAATATAATACTAGGATCCGGCTTAAACCAAAGCCCACTAGTATTATCTGCCCGATCATCATACGTGCACAAGTACATGTAAGTGATCGAAGCCCTGCCGTAAAACCATACAGTCTCTACACCTTTTGCCCAGTGCAGGGAAACCCTCTGTGTGAGACTCTAAAGACTCGACACTACGATGGCAGTGGGTTTAACCACAGGCCGCAAGCGGTACCAGCTGCACGTAACGGTCCCCAGGTAGGTGTCGATAAGAAGGCCGATGAGCTAACGCATCTGAACTCCTACTGAGCCTGTATGTGACAATCTCCGTACAGTCCGGTCTGTTCGTGTAAGAGTATCGCATATCGGGCCTAGGGGTGGTAATCGTCAGACCCCTAATAGCGCAATAAGTCGTGTCAGAGTGTAGCCTAAAACATCCTGAGTAACTGCTGGAGTACCTACCAGTAAATCTCGCTTGTCTTGGCCAAGGACTTTGTGTAATGGCCTTCCGAACACAGTGCGATATCAACCCCCAATACCGAGAGAGACGAATCCTATCTAACCGCCACTGCCTTCAAGTGCTTCGGGACTGCACCCAACTACTACCTGTTTGCACGACTCCTTTGAGCCGTGATAGGGTAGTAATCAAAGTACAGTGGGAACACACTCGAGGCGAAGCAGCAGTGTCAAGTCGACGGACTAAGTTGTACTCATGTCACCTGGGAACTGCTACCCGGCAATAGGTATAATACCCACCACCAGTTCCCGATGAGTTTGTAAGTCTACAGTAGCGCCCCAGCCGTCGATCCGAGGCCAAAATGCGGAAACAAAAACTTTTTCATAAACTTGAAACTGGCGCTAACGTATACTTTAAACCTGGATTGAACCATAAACATTAACTAGCAACTAGAGAAAGGTTAGAATGGATATACCGATCGATCCGTGTCCTTCGGTCTTTAGCCACCATCTCTTGCTCCGCGTGGCATCTCCGATCACCGGTCTTCTCGTCGGAAAGGGCACCACATCTTCGAATCCTTTTACGGGATCCCGCTTCATCCGAAGAAACTCGGACACGAAGTTTGCTAGCTGACGTGTCCAAGGTGAAGTAGAGAATGTGTGTGATCACTTTGTATCAAGCATCCATTGATTCTCAACGCATGAGAGTGTATGGATGGAGGTTGAAGATGATGCCATTAGTGGAAATGGTGAGCTAGAGGAAGAAGAAGAAGAAGAGGCTCTTTTCCTTTTTGTGTTGTGTTGAATTATTGTGAGAGCACTAGAAAAACAAAATACAAGAGCTAACCCCATATTAGTGGCTTCCCCTTCTCTCTCTTCACAACAATTCAACACCCTAATTAATCACATAATGTGACATTTGAACAAGAAATGAGACCATGAGTCACCTATGAAGTACATGTCTCATTTAATGCAAAAAATGATGATATACACTCACAATTTCCACCATCCAAACATTAATCCAAATGTTTGGTCCAACAAAAAGATACGGCAACATCTAAAGTAAACTCGTGACGGATCACAAGGATACCCCTCACCTGTATATACATACCTGCATCCGCATTCCGACTGAATGCGAATGCAATGAGACTAAAGTAATCCAACAAATCTAATACTAGGATCCGGCTTAAACCCAAGCCTACTAGTATGATCCGTTCGATCATGATCCGTGCACTACTGAACGTATATGATCGAACCCTGCCATAATACCATACGGCATCTACAACGTTTCGCCCGAAACATGAGAAACTTTCTATGGGGGACTCTAAAGACTCGTCAATACACCGGCTGTAGATTTAACCACTAGCACGTCAGTGGTACTAGCTGTACGTAACGGGCGCCCAGGTATTGACCAAAAGGGAGATTGATGAGCGAACTCATCCTGATACCCTACTGAGCCTGTCAGTGACAATATCCGTACAGTCCGGTTCGTTCGTCTATGAGTATCGCATGTCGGGCCTAGGGGGTTGGTAAAAGACAGACCCCCAAAAGCGGTACAAATCGTGTCGGAGTGTAGCCCAGAACACCCTGAGATACTACTGGAATACCTACCAGTTAATCTCCTGCCTTGGCCAAGGACTTCGTGTAATAGCTCACCTAGATACAGCGCGATCTCACCCCCAATACCGGGAGAAACGAAACCCCTGCTGATCCGTTCACTGTCTCCAAGTGGCTCGGGACTGTACCCAACTAAAACATATTTGCACGACTCCTTTGAGCCGTGGTAGGGTAGTAATCAAAGCACAATGGGAACTCATACGAGACAAATGACGATCTCAGGTTGATGAACTAACCTGTACACATGTCACCAGGGAACTTCTATCTAACGTCAGATATAAAACCAACTAGCATGTTCCCGGCGAGTCCTGTCCGGTGTACTCATAACCCAATGAGCACCTGTATGAAGGGTTTCCTACAGCACCACTACTAGAATTTGGAGGTAGCACATATGCCATATTTCAATTTTTTATGGTGCTAAAGAAACAATCACAAGGATCATGCTAGAAAAATTAGGGCAACTAAACTTTAACACAAACACAAGTAGAAAAAGCTAGGGTTTTGAGAATACAACCTTTGTAGCTCCCTACGCTAGACTCCTTGGCTACTTGAGTGTTGGAAAAAGGTCTGCTTGAGATCCTCTAGGTCCACGACGATCCACCCGGAGTCCTCTTTGTCCAAGCTTGAAGCTTCGCAAGATCAAGAGAAGAAATAAAAGCTAACACTCTACACTAATGGGCAAGACTAGTGTAGAATGGTGTTGTGGTTGGTTTTTTAACTTCAAAATCCTAACTTGGTAACTCTTTTGCTCACTTGAGAAAACTAGAGAGCAAGAGAGAAAGGAGGAAGAAGATGATGGCTTTCTAAAACTCAAGATAATGATAAGGTTGTAAAATAAAATGAGAAAAAAAGAATATATATATTTTCTATCTCTCATTCTTAACCTAGGTTATAAAATATCTAGATATTTTAGTTTGGAAAAAAAATGACCATAGAAATTAAATCATGGTTAAACAAAAGGGTTAATGAAAGAATAAAATATTCAACCATGAAACAATTTCCATTTCCATTTTTCTTTTCCAAAAATAATATCCATATATTTTATAAAGGGTGTGAGTCTTATATTGCCACCATCCACTATATCAACAACCATGATAGAATGATGTATGCATGTATGTGTGCATGCACATCCATATGTGCATGAATAAGAATGAATGCATACATGCATGCATACAACAAAAAGACAAGAAAGGATTTCAAGTGAGAAACTAATGGTCAATGATAAATCAACACTTGATTTAGCAACCCGGTCATATCACATACGACCCGACCAAAAGCAAACCGCCCGATTAATATACGGTATCTCATACACGAATTTTAACCGGGTCCACGCGCATATCTCATATGCGCACCACATTGTTTCGCCTAGACTAGGCAACTCTATTGTGGGACTCTAAGACTCGTCAATACGCCGGTAGTGGGTGATGATCATATCAAGCACCCCCAAGCCACAAGCGGTCAGCTAAATGTAACGGCCACCCGGGTATTGAGCGATCAGAAGAAAACAATCGAACCTGTTACAACTCCCGTCGAGCCAACCGGCAACACTACCTACAGTCCGGTCTTTTCGTCAGATATGCTGCATATCAAGTCTAGGGATGGTAACGTCCACCCCAATAACTCAATAAGTCGTGCCGATGAATGGTCTATAACAGATCGAGAAACTACTGATAACACTTATCAGTAAATTTCAACAGCCCTGGCCAGGGACTTACTGATATAGCCAGTCGAGCACAGCACAGCATCAACTCCCAATACCGGGAGAGACGAAACCCCTCCTATCGCTCATCGCCTTCGTGTGTCTCGGGACTGTACCCAACGGCCACCTGTTTGCACGACTCAGTAGAGCCGTGGTAGGGTGGTAATCAAAGTACAGTGGGAGAACACACAAGACTCTATGACGATCTCGGGTCTACAGACTAACCTGCACCAGTGTCACCAGAGAACAGCTATCCGATGATAGATATAATTCGATATAGGAGTTCTCGGTGAGTCCGTCCAGTGTACCCAGTCACCACTGAGCACCCGTATACGATCTCGATGTCAAACATCGATGCATGTGGGAACATCCATCGCCCATCATATGGATCTAGTATCATATACGCTAGTCTACTCTGGTATATCGATGCCCCGTCTCGATATACCTACGACTAGGGACATTTCAGGATATGCTTATAAACTACAGATGTCCCACTAGTATGATCTCCATCATAATTACAGTAGTCAAGCCTATATCCTCAGGGCTTTATCAACATGTGTGAATGAATAAAAGCATGATCAAATCAACATGTCAGATAAAGAAGAACCAGATAGCATACTATCATGTCGAGCAAGAATGTACACTGAATATATATATACATGTATAAATACATCCATTATCATATAATGGCCTCTAGGGCATACATATATCCAGCAATCTCCCACTTGCACTAAGGCCAGTTATTGGCGTATCTCATACCCAACATCTCAAAAAGTCGCTCATGCTGCGGCTGAGGGAGGGCCTTAGTGAATGGATCCGTGGTGTTATTCTTTGTGTCTATTCTCCTAATCTCGATCTCGCGGCGATCTACAATCTCCTGGATCAACTGAAAACGCCTCAGGATGTGTCTGGACCGCTGATGGGACCAGGGCTCCTTGGCTAACGCCATAGCCCCATTATTATCACAATACAATGGTATTGGATCAATAATGGTTGGAACTACTCCTAGCTCCGAGACGAACTTCTTCATCCAGACGGCTTCCTTGGCGGCATCATTCGCAGCAATGTACTTAGCCTCCATCGTAGAGTCTGCAACGGTATCCTGTTTGGAACTCTTCCAACTTACCGCCCCTCCATTGAGGGTAAATACAAACCCGGAGATAGATTTGCTGTCGTCCTTATCGCTCTGGAAGCTCGAATCGGTAAAGGCCTCCATTTGGAGATCTCCATTACCATACACCAAGAACAATTCTTTAGTCCTTCGCAAGTACTTAAGAATGTTCTTCACATCTATCCAGTGATTCTCCCCTGGGTTGGATTGATACCAGCTTACAACACTAAGTACATAAGCTACATATGGGCGTGTACATATCATCGCATACATTATAGATCCTACTGCCGAAGCATAAGGTATAATGCTCATGTGAGCTCTCTCTTCATCGGTCTTTGGGCAAAATTCCTTAGAGAGAGTGACCCCATGGAAAGCGGGTAAGGCACCCCGCTTGGAGTCTTCCATACTAAACCTTTTTAGGATGGTGTTGATGTACCTGGTTTGGGACAATCCTAATTACCTCTTGGATCTATCCCTATAGATCCTAATGCCCAGAATGTATATGGCATCACCCAGGTCCTTCATGGAGAACCTTAGTGATAAGAAAGATTTGACCGACTGTAGCATAGGAATATCATTTCCTATCAGAAGAATGTCATCCGCGTACAATACGAGGAATGTGACAGCTCTCCCTACAGCCTTCTTATAAGCACAAGGTTCATCTGGATTTTTGATGAAATCAAACTCTTTGATAACATCATCGATACAGATGTTCCAACTCCGTTATGCCTGCATTAACCCATATATGGATTTAAGCAATCTACATGCTTTCCCGCTGCTCCCACTGTCAATGAAGCCCTCCGGCTGATCCATATAAACACATTCTTCTAAATCCGCATTTAGAAATGTTGTTTTAACGTCCATCTGCCAGATTTCATAGTCGTAGTGAGCAGAAATAGCAAGTAGGATCCGAATGGATTTAATCATGGCTACGGGCGAAAAATTCTCGTCATAGTCTAAACCTGGCCTTTGACGAAAACACTTCGCCACAAGTCTTTCCTTATAGGTCTCTACCTGCCCTTCTACTCCAATCTTTCTTTTAAAGATCCATTTGCACCCTACAGGTTTTACCCCAGCGGGTACAAGGTCCAAAGTCCATACTTTGTTGGTGTACATAGACTCCATTTCGGATCTCATGGCATCCAGCCACTTCACAGAGTCTCCACTCATGATAGCTTGCTGAAAACTGATAGGATCATCATCTTCCATGATGCAGTCTTCTCTGTCACCATCAATGAGGAAACCGTAGTACCTATCCGGTGGGCGAGAAGTCCTACCATACCTTCGGGGTGGCCGAGGTTCCTCAGTTTCTATTGCAACAGCCGGTTCAACCAAGTCATCATTTGTAGTTTGTGTCTCTAGAACCTCATTTAGATCCACCACATTGCCATCATCTTTATCTGTGAAAAACTCTTTTTCTAAGAATGTGGCATACTGAGAAACAAACACCTTTTGTTCCTCCTTGAGGTAGAATAGATATCCATAAGAATTCCTTGGATATCCCACAAAGTTACACATGACCGACCGTGTCTCGAGTTTGTCCGGATTCTGCTTTTTAACATAGGCCGGGAAACCCCAAATCTTAATTCTCTTAAGAGATGGTCTCTTCCCATGACATATCTCGTATGGCGTGGTAGACACGGTTTTGGTTGGAACCCTGTTCAGTAGAAACACTGCAGTCTCCAATGCATGCCCCCAAAATGAAACAGGTAACTCAGCATCACTCATCATGGAACAGACCATATCTAATAGGGTCCGATTCCGTCGTTCAGACACACCGTTGTGTTGTGGTGTGTAAGGAGGAGTGAGCTGAGAGAGAATCCCATTCTCTTTTAGGAAGTTTGCAAATTCTGTACTGAGGTACTCCCCACCTCGATCTGATCGAAGCATTTTGATACTCAAGTCGGTTTGTTTTTCTACTTCGAGTTTATATTCAGTGAATTTCTCGAAAGCTTCGGATTTGTGCTTTAACAGAAATACATGACCGAATCTTGAGAAATCGTCAGTGAAAGTAATGAAGTAAGAAAAACCGCCTCTAGCCTGTATAGACATTGGCCCACATACATCACTATGTATGAGTCCTAGGAGCTCGGTAGCTCTTTCTCCATGTCCGGTAAACGGAGTTTTGGTCATTTTACCCTTGATACAAGACTGGCAAGTCGCATAAGATTTATATTCAAAAGAGTTTAAATATCCA
Organism: Agapanthus africanus; assembly: GCA_030015575.1. NCBI lineage: Eukaryota > Viridiplantae > Streptophyta > Magnoliopsida > Asparagales > Amaryllidaceae > Agapanthus > Agapanthus africanus. Next base: position 257,240,804 of record JASDDO010000004.1, read on the forward strand.
TCTTTGTGTAACTTGTTTAGTCTTGTTTCGTTAATATGACCAAGTCTACAGTGCCAAAGAAAAGCTTCATTTATTTCTGAAAGTTTTCTTTTATTAGTGTGTTGTATGCTGAAAACTGTGCGTTGATTTAGGACGTATATCCCGTTATTAAGCGTACCATACCCAACCAACATTTGATTCAGGTGAATGTTCATAACATTATTCTGCAATACAAAATTATATCCTTCATTGTATAACAAAGAAACAGATATTATATTACAAAGCATACTTGGTACAAAATAACATGGGTTCAAAACCAATATACATCTGGACGGCAACCCCAAATGATACTCTCCCACTGCGACTGTATGTACATTGGAACCATTTCCAACGCGGAGAGTATGGTCACATGTCTTCAAAACCTTGCTATTTCTCAGCCCCTGCATGGAATTGCAAATGTGAGAACCTGAACCGGTATCTAATACCCAGGAAGCAGAGTTTATTGAAAAACAGTTTTCTGTCACAAACACACCTGAAGCGGAAGCATCCCCATGCTTCTTCTTGAGATTTAAGTACTTCGTGCAGTTGTGCTTCCAATGTCTTGTTTTGTGGCAGTGATAACATTCCCCTTTCCCCGATTCTCCAGCTTTGGACTTGTCCTTCCCCTTAACCTTTTTAACTCCACCCCTAGGCTTGTTGGGCTTCTTCTTCATCTTTCCCTTGGCCTTAGCCTTTGGGTGAGAAGAAGAAGATTTCCCAACACTCAAAACGGGAGTTTTCATTGATTTTAGTGTGCTCTCTGCACTCTTTAACATATTAAGGAGTTCAGGTAGTTCCTTCTCCGTGTTGTGCATGTTGAAGTTAACTATAAATTGAGCAAAGGTGGAAAGGAGGGACTGCAGAATAATATCCGTATATTGTTCATTGTCCATCGTCCATCCAAGGTCCTCAAGCTTTTCTATGAGAGCTATCATCTTCATGTGCCAGGGGCCATTCGCATCTGAAACAATTTCTTTGATGCTTCGTATCGTAATACGCAGGATTGCTCTCCATACACCTCCTTTGTATGGAGGAATATGGCGTGAATGTCCATATTCTTGTGCTGCTTTTGATGTGTGTTATCCATCGATGCAAGCACGAGGCATTTGGCCGTGGCACAGTCAGCTTCCCATGTCTTGCGGACTTCAATATCCGCAACTGAGGATTTTGGACCTGGGACGGGAGGGGCTGAAGCCGTGAGGACATATGATACTTTATCATAAGTCAAGGCAATGTTCAGATTCCTCAGCCAGTCTTTATAATTGGTCCCATTCAGTTTATTTTTATCTAGTATAAGCTTGAGTCCTGTCATTGGTATCTGCCATTAAGAGAAAGAAAAGAATACACTCAGCGAAAGCTCTTGCAAAGATCAGATTAGTTATTATCTTATCTAATCGATGTCTCTCACTGCTTTAATCAAGTTTTTCTTTCAAACCTTAAAAAGAAAACTAGCCAGGATTAATTACAGTCTACAACTTCGCTAACCGTTCAGCCAGGCCAGTGTCGGTACTTGAGGGAGGTTCCCCGTGCTTTCGCACGGACCCAATTAAAGTAAACCTCGTCTTCCCAGAGGCGTAGCCCCGTCAACACCTTTCTAGACACCTAATGGGTTAGCTATTTGTAAACTGCAAAACTCTCCTGGGAGCAACTATTGCCCACAGTGGGATCGGGATCCAACCATCATATGGAAGGTATGCAATCTCATTGCAAATTTCAACTATTGAAATTCCCGATGTGGTTTTTACCTCTAGTACCTATAACCTTAACTATGGTCAACAAGTCATAAGTACTAGTCAAGTTCTACCCGTCATTTCTTGATTAATTAGACCCACTCACATGACCCTTAACTATGGTCAACAAAATCGCATGAATGTCCTAATTAATCTGCATCATATGCAGTGTAGGAAGACATCACTTAGCTACCGTACACTACGCCTTAACTATAGTCAACAAACGTAGCACGGATACTAAGTACTCTACTTTTTAAAATGACGGAGGGTTGCGGATGATTTTTAAGAAAATCTTTAACGCTTTGAACTTGATATCGTCGTAGAATCAAATGGTTTTTCAAAAGGAGTGGCTTGAGCTCCGCGATTTTGAAATATAGCTTTTTCATAAAGAGCCGAGTGGTTTTCAAATCTGATTCTACAACATCTTTTTAGGTTTATTTTCTTTTCATTAATCATATTAATGTAGCCACATCATTTAAGTCCTTAAGCCAACCACAGAAAAGAAACGAAAATACAACGTACGCTTATGCCATCCGCATTCGCCGCAATGTTCCGTTATGCACTGTTAGGTTACTTAACTAACGGCATACCGGGACGGGACTAGCGCGGGTGTAAAACATAAGCAACGTCTACTATATATCTCATATATAATATATCATTCGTCTCAGATATCACATCACAGTATACAGGCAGCAGAAACATAGATATAATGTGGGATATACTAGGACGTCCGTATTTAGTATTTAGCCAACAATAGAAAATACGGATTCCACAGTCGCGATGAATAGCCAAGCCCACACCCCTAGACCCCTACGAGAGCGGCAAGCGACCCTACCAATTCTGGAGTTTAGGAGACCCGGTCTCGACTCCTCGAGATGGCCTCCCATTGAACCCCAGAACCCGGTCACTTATGCTCCCCTCTTTGGGTCTATCCTAATGCAGAAAAGTAAATAATATACAACACTAGTGGCATCAACCTCAACCCGAAGGTGCGCCAAATAAAAGAATATTACATTACATATGAATTTTACATGAATGAAAAGAAAACTCTCATCTCACATATAAAAAACCCGGCTATTCAATCGCGACAATCCTGCACATCATATCTCAGCAACACATAATATCATATATCATCAACGTAAGTAAGTATGTGTACCCCGATTGTCGTTGATGTATAGCAACGAAACCGGCGATATTCGACATACTACACTTACGGTCACAGAAAAGAAAGTGTAAAACTACAACATTTGGAATCCACAAACTCTTTAGACATCGTAAATCCGAAATATCACATACTTCGCATTTCATGCCTAACTATATGAATTCCACATATTTTATCATATTCCAGATAAATAGACATTATTAAACTTTCCGATCGAATAATCAAATACCCAAGATTTCCTTAGTAGCTCAACACTTGAGCGGAGTTCAAAAATCCCGGAACATGTCACAGTAGCAGCGATCCAGCCGTAGAAGGGTCAAGCCAACGCCCTACATGTGGCATGCCATACTGCCCCAAACCCTAAGGTTTAGAGGCAGTTCAGACGGTCACATAATCGAGTTAAGGTTTGTGTTCTTCTAGAGGGTCCACTACATTACTTGCACGTATTTCCGAAAGATTTAAACTCGAGAAAAAATTCAACACTTGAAAATTTTTCGTGCCGGGAAAAAATGAGTTAATGATATCCGTTCGAACTTTTTATACTTTCTAAATTACACGAAAACAGAACGAAATTAAATATTCCAATCGAATCAACGAATCCACAACAATCCCCAGAACACTCAACACTTGAGTCAGATTAAAAATACCCAAAAATATGTACAAGCAGATACTAACATTACTGTATAAAAACGAGGCCATATCTCTTCTGTACGGCCGCGGATCTGCGGCCCAAGTAAGGTCTGGCCGCGGTTCCGCGGCGATATGTACGACTTATTGCTTCGTTTTATACAGCATTGCTTAGATTTCCCTGCTGAATTTTTTAAGTATTTTTAATTCTGAAAAAACACAGTTTTGAAAAAATGTACAGAGAAGGGTTAAAATGCGTATTTTTTGGTTCGATCGGAGTTTTAACTTCGCCTAAGCGTCGCCTAAGGTTCTAGCTTGGCTCTGATACCATGAAGGGTTTTCCTACAGCACCACTACTAGGGTTTGGAGGTAACACACATGCCATATTTCAATTTTTGATGGTGCTAAAGAAACAATCACAAGGATCATGCTAGAAAAATTAGGGCAATTAACTTTAACACAAACACAAGTAGAAAAAGCTAGGGTTTTGAGAGTACAACCTTTGTAGATCCCTACGCTAGACTCCTTGGCTACTTGAGGGTTGGAAAAAGGTCCGCTTGAGATCCTCTAGGTCCACGACGATCCACCCGGAGTCATCTTTGTCTAAGCTTGAAGCTTCGCAAGATCAAGAGAAGAAATAGAAGCTAACACTCTACACTAATGGGAAAGACTAGTGTAGAATGGTGTTGTAGTTGGTTTTCTCACTTCAAAATCCTAACTTGGTTACTCTTTTGCTCACTTGAGAAAACTAGAGAGCAAGAGAGAAAGGAGGAAGAAGATGATGGCTTTCTAAAACTCAAGATAATGATAAGGTTGTAAAATAAAACGAGAAAAAAAGAATATATATATTTTCTATCTCTCATTCTAATCCAAGGTTATAAAATATCTAGATATTTTAGTTTGGAACAAAAATGACCATAGAAATTAAATCATGGTTAAACAAAAGGGTTAATGAAAGAATAAAATATTCAACCATGAAACAATTTCCATTTTCATTTTTCTTTTCCAAAAATAATATCCATATAATTTATAAAGGGTGTGTGTCTTATATTGCCACCATCCACTATATCAACAACCATGATAGAATGATGTATGCATGTATGTGTGCATGCACATCCATATGTGCATGAATAAGAATGAATGCATACATGCATGCATACAACAAAAAGACAAGAAAGGATTTCAAGTGAGAAACTAATGGTCAATGATAAATCAATACTTGATTTAGCAACCCAGTCATATCACATACGACCCGACCAAAAGCAAACCGCCCGATTAATATACGGTATCTCATACACGCATTTTAACCGGGTCCACGCACATATCTCATATGTGCACTACATCGTTTCGCCTGGACTAGGCAACTCCATTGTGGGACTCTAAGACTCGTCAATACGCCGGCAGTAGGTGATGATCATATCAAGCACTCCCAAGCCGCAAGCGGTCAGCTAAACGTAACGGCCATCCGGGTATTGAGCGATCAGAAGAAAACAAGCGAACCTGTTACAACTCCCGTCGAGCTAACCGACAACACTACCGTACAGTCCGGTCTCTTCGTCAGATATGCTGCATATCAAGTCTAGGGATGGTAACGTCGACCACAATAACTCAATAAGTCGTGCCGATGAATGGTCTATAACAGATCGAGAAACTACTAATAACACTTATCAGTAAATCTCAACAGCCCTGGCCAGGGACTTACTGATATAGCCAGTCGAGCATAGCTCAGCATCAACTCCCAATACCGGAGAGACGAAACCCCTCCTATCGCTCATCGCCTTCGTGTGTCTCGGGACTGTACCCATCGGCCACCTGTTTGCACGACTCAGTAGAGCCGTGGTAGGGTGGTAATCAAAGTACAGTGGGAGAACACACAAGACTCTATGACGATCTTGGGTCTACAGATTAACCTGCACCAGTGTCACCTGAAAACTGCTATCCGGCGATAGATATAATTCCATATAGGAGTTCTCGGTGAGTCCGTCCAGTGTACCCAGTCACCACTGAGCACCCGTATACGATCTCAATGTCAAACATCGATGAATGTGGGAACATCCATCGCCCATCATATGGGTCTAGTATCATATACGCTAGTCTACTCTGATATATCGATGCCCCGTCTCGATATACCTACGACTAGGCACATTTCAGGATATGCTTGTAAACTACAGATGTCCCACTAGTATGGTCTCCATCATAATCACAGTAGTCAAGCCTATATCCTCAGGGCTTTATCAACATGTGTGAATGAATAAAAGCATGATCAAATCAACATGTCAGATAAAGAAGAACCAGATAGCATACTATCATGTCGAGCAAGAATGTACACTGAATATATATATATATATATATATGCATGTATAAATACATCCACTATCATATAATGGCCTCTAGGGTATACATATATCCAACAATCTCCCACTTGCACTAAAGCCAGTTATTGGCGTATCTCATACCCAACATCTCAAAAAGTCTCTCATGCTGCGGCTGAGGGAGGGCCTTGGTGAATGGATCCGCGGTGTTATTCTTTGTGTCTACTCTCCTAATCTCGATCTCGCGGCAATCTACAATCTTCCGGATCAAATGAAAACGCCTCAGGATGTGTCTGGACCGCTGATGGGACCTGGGCTCCTTGGCTAACGCCATAGCCCCATTATTATCACAATAAAATGGTATTGGATCAATAATGGTTGGAACTACTCCTAGCTCCGAGACGAACTTCTTCATCCAGACGGCTTCCTTGGCGGCATCATTCGCAGCAATGTACTCAGCCTCCATCGTAGAGTCTGCAACGGTATCCTGTTTGGAACTCTTCCAACTTACCGCCCCTCCATTGAGGGTAAATACAAACCCGGAGATAAATTTGCTATCGTCCTTCTCGCTCTGGAAGCTCGAATCGGTAAAGGACTCCATTTGGAGATCTCCATTACCATACACCAAGAACAATTCTTTAGTCCTTCGCAAGTACTTAAGAACGTTCTTCACAGCTATCCGGTGATTCTCTCCTGGGTTGGATTGATACCTGCTTACAACACTAAGTGCATAAGCTACATCTGGGCGTGTACATAACATCGCATACATTATAGATCCTACTGCCAAAGCATAGGGTATAATGCTCATGCGAACTCTTTCTTCATCGGTCTTTGGGCAAGAGTCTTTAGAGAGAGTGACCCCATGGCAAGCGGGTAAGACACCCCGCTTGGAGTCTTCCATACTAAACCTTTTTAGGATGGTGTTGATGTACCTGGTTTGGGACAATCCCAATAACATCTTGGATCTATCCCTATAGATCCTAATGCCCAGAATGTATGTGGAATCACCCAGGTCCTTCATGGAGAACCTTAGTGATAAGAAAGATTTTACCGACTGTAGCATAGGAATATCATTTCCTATCAGAAGAATGTCATCCACGTACAATACGAGGAATGTGACAGCTCTCCCTACAGTCTTCTTATAAACACAAGGTTCATCTGGATTTTTGATGAAATTAAACTCTTTGATAAATTCATCGAAATAGATGTTCCAACTCCGTGATGCCTGCTTTAACCCATATATGGATTTAAGCAATCTACATGCTTTCCCGCTGCTCCCACTGTCAATGAAGCCCTCCGGCTGATCCATATAATCGCACTAAGTCAATCGAAACTTCGGAATGGACTCAAATAGTTTCCTTTGGCAGTGTTAGGATAAGAAGGACGGTCTCCATCTCCGGCTTGTTCTTCTAAATCCCCATTTAGAAATGCCGTTTTAACGTCCATCTGCCAGATTTCATAGTTGTAGTGAGCAGTAATAGTAAGTAGGATCCGAATGGATTTAAGCATGGCTACGGGTGAAAAAGTCTCGTCATATTCCAAACCAGGTCTTTGAAGAAAACCCTTCGCCACAAGTCTTGCCTTATAGGTCTCTACCTGCCCATCTACACCAATCTTTCTTTTAAAGATCCATTTTCACCCCAGGGGGTACAATCTTCTTAGACTATATCGTCAACTGAACTTAATCAGTATCCTGCGCCATGCCTCCCTTAGTATCCGCTTAGACCACCTGTCCAAACAACTGCCCCTCGTCAGAGGGAAAACGATAACTCTGACAGTCACTCTGTCATCCAGGTCACCTTGGAAGCCTGGAATGATAACCGTCTCCCGAAGGAGGCAGTCGTTATCATATCCCTAGAACATCCACTTATGTTCAAAAAATGCTTCCGAATGTTTCTCCAGGATTGGATCAATATCAACTTATTGCATCTAGTGCAAAAACAACATCTGGTGTGGTACTTGACATCTCATGATTGACTCAATTTCCAAAGCAAGTGATATGTCAATCATGCACATTCCTCTCCCCTTTAGTCTGTAAGACACCTTTAGAGAGGGTGACTCCATCACCTGCAGGTATACTACCGTGCCAGGAGTCTTCCATTCTAAAACACATGTAGAATGCTGTCTAAGTATCCAGATTTGGAAACTACTCAAATCTAGATCTAAAACTATAGATCTAGTAACCAGAATATCTGATATTATATCTATATCTTATGTGGAGAAACCACTGTGTGACAACCAAAGTATAACCGATCGTAGTATAGGAATTTCACTTACTACTATGTGTATGTCATCCATATACCAGGACATCACACACTACTACCTTCTTAAAAGATCCATCCGCTATTCTAATGAAGTCAAACCTATGACTGTCACATCAGAAATAGATGATCTATCTCCGCTATATCTGCTTTAGTCTATAGATATAAGCTACTTGTCCACTATGCTTCCGCTGCTCCCACTGACTACGACAACCCTTTGGCAGAATAATATACACGTGCACTTCTAAAGCCAGTTCAGAACGACGCTATACTCATCCTCCTGCCGGGTCACATAGCCTAGAACAACAGTAGTGTCAAGTCTGGGTAAACAAGAACCTCCCTGTCACCGTCCTTGAGGCTATCGGAGTACCTCTCGGGTGCCTGAGGTTACCCACCATATCTGCGGAGTGGCCAATGGAATGTCAATCCTGATTGAATTCTTAGGTTCTTATTAAATTTCCAGTAATCGTCTGTGGTTCTGGAATCACTTCCAGTTCTACCATACTCCCACTACTGTTTTCTGAAAAAATCCATTTTTATTAAAACTGTGGCGAGTCAAGAACAATATCACTATTGATCTTCCAGATGGTAGAAAATCAACCCTCGTCATAGCCCGGGTCAACCCACAAACAGCCATTGCAGAAACGCGCCTTGAGTTATCCAGAGTCTGGTTTTAAGCATAAGCCGGATAACTCCCCGTACCTTAACATTGTTAAGATATGAACTATTCTATATCCAATATAGAAACAGAGGCACTAATTTAATTGGAACCAGATTCAAATCATGCATCTGCATGTCAACTAAATGGAGAGAGGCCGATCAGCATTACTCAACTTAGGAGTGCATCCAAACATGAGTAACTTGAAAGAGAAACAGGTTTCTCAAAAACCATTACTATCAACTGAATACCATACACAAGTATCTACATCTTCGATCATCTTGAAGAATCCGATACTTGCAATACCTGGTTCTCTACTTTACTCTTATACCTATAACTTCTCAAAACTTGGACCTTGTGTTTCTATGAAACACTTGTCTAAAAACTAGAGAAGTCATAAGTAAACCAAATATAGTACAAGGACCAACCCCTCTGTCCTAATGGACACTGGACAATATACAATACTCTGTATAAGTCCCCCGAGTCTAATAACTCAAACCATGTGCGTCGTAGGTTGAAAACTGTACTATGGTTATGAAGAATTACACCGCTGTTGAATGCTCCTTACCTAACCATCAACTGATATAGGTAAATGTCATGGACATAATTTCAAAACGTTATATCTCACTTTATAAAAATAAACGTACAGATATATCAATTTGAAATTGGTGCATAACAATGGATATTCAAAACCAAATATTTGTCGTCCGGCAAACAACCCAAGCAATTTCCTTAAATATCACCAATTACAACGAATCCCGATATAATGAGGATGATCACCTAATTCCCAATAACTTACTCCTACTCATCATCTGTAAAACCATATAGATGTGAAAATCAAACCTGGTAAATACATACCCTGGAGTAAGGGTCTAATTGGGAAATCAGTTTTTCTATTAACAATACACAGTGAAACCGAAACATGAAAATGTTTCGATGGGGTATCCTGGTATTCCTAGTAATGCCTCTTCCATTATCCATATTCATAACTGTAACCGTATATTTCTTCGCCATCTCTCCAAATCCCTTTATATGTCTTTAGTCGTTACCTTCTGTACACCACCTTTAGGCCAAATGGTTTTCTTCCTTCCCTACCGTTCGGCACCAGCCTATGGTTTGGAAGAAGACAATCCAATAAGCATAATGGGTGTACTCTCCTAATCCTAGAAGCGCTCGCAACGCGAGAGAAGATAAAGATAAAATACAACTGAATAAACATTATTCCTATTTCTCCTGAACCAGAATCCATCCCCGAACTGGAACAAGTTCCTTCGAGTTCGTATATAACCATACGATGGATTATCCAAATAACTGTGGATCTTCGTAGTGATACGGGGTGCTCTGGAGAAATACAAAGGTGAAGTAGGAGTGGTGATGAAATACTTGGTTTGGTCGTGAATAGCAGTCGCAATTTACTTTGCCATCTTTCTAATCCCTTTATTTGTCTTAACTTATTACCTTCTGTACACCATCGTTAGGCTAATTGGTTTTCTTCATTCCCCACCATTCGGCACCTGCCTATGGTTTGGAATAAGACTATCCAATTAGTGTAATAGGTGTACCGTCCTAATCCAAGGAGCACTCGCAACCTGAGAGAAGGTAAAAGGAAAAGACAACTGAATAGTCCTATTCATTTTCTCCAGAACCGGAAACCATCCTAGAATCTGGAACAAGTTCCTTCGAGTTCGTATATAACCATACGATGGTTTTATCCAATGGAAGTGGACGTTCGTAGTGACACGAAATGTTCCGGAGAAAAAAGGTTAAAAGTAGGAGTGGCAATGAGGAATGCAACTCTGACAATCCAAAAGCCAGTGTTTTAAGTGTAGGGTTCCTAGGCACACACTAGAGGTCTCACAAGGCATCAACCATGCCAATTTCAAAATTTACGGTGCCGAGAAACCCTAGACTACGGATCGTTAACTAGATTTTAGGCGAAACAAGAAACTAGCTAACAACTTAGCTAAAGAGAAAACGGAAATACAACCTTTGTAGATCCGGTGCTCCACCTCCACAGCTCCGCAATGAAGTCTTCTCGCTGTCCAAATGAAATCCCGGGCTCTAGCGTCGGCTTCATCGGAGAAATGGGCGGGCAAGGTCGTCGGCTTCGTGCCGAAGATGATCTACGTCGAGGCATCGCTAGATCAAGCTCCAACTTCACCAAGTCAAGAAAACTTGTGAAGGAAACACACTCTACTACTTGGCAAGAGGTAGAGGATGAAGAAATAGGAAGTGGGTAGACTTTAGAATTGGATTTCTCACTCTTGTTCATCAATCACCATTGATGGTCAAGCTTTTTCTTCTTGTGAAGAAGAAGAAGAAGATGAAGAAAGAATTATGATAAGTTAATTAAAGGGAAAAGAAAAAGAATACTTATCATAATAATAACCATGGTCAAGTGTAGAGACTAAACTAAGGTTAAGTGAAGTGGTTAGGGTTAAGCATGAGACAAAATGGTCACAAAGTCAAAGCTTCAAGAAGCTTCAAAGAAAGAAACAAAACTTGCAACCATTTCATTTCTAATCCTTTCCAAAAATAAATAAATAAATAAATTAGTAAGAAAAAGAAAACCCTAATCATTAACTTAACCAAGGTTTAATTCCTTATACTTAACCAAGTCAACATGTATCATCAAACATGATACATTCAAGTGCACAAAAGTATATCACATATACAACTTGCACATTTCAAGTGAGAAAATCCATTTAAAGTGAACCAATACTAGTTAATGCAAAGTAATATATCAAATATATATAATTATACATTAAATCATTAAATCAACACTTGATTTAACGATCCGGTCATATCGCATATAACCGACTAGTATCCTATGTATCGGCTTACCGAACCAACCCTTGATTCGATAACTAGGTTATATCGCATACAACCTTTCGATACATTCATCGCGAGAATGGAATACGGTATCACATACACGCATTATTCTCGGTCCCGCACATATCTCATATGCGCTCCTATTTCGTTTCGCTTGAGCCAAGAAACCTCTGTGTAGGACTCTAAAGACTCGTCAATACGCCGGCAGCAGGTGATGATCATATCAAACACCCACAAGCCGCAAGCGGTCTGCTAAACGTAACGGCCACCCGGGTATTGAGCGATCAGAAGATCGACGAGCAAGCCCGCTCACACTCCAGTGAATCCAACCAGTAACACTACCGTACAGTCCGGTCTCGTCGTCTGATATGTCGCATATCTTGCCTAGGCGTGGTAAACGTCAGACCCCAATAGCTCGATAAGTCGTGTCGATATGAGGTCTATAACAGTTCGAGAAACTACTGGTAACACTTACCAGTATATCTCAGCAACCCTGGCCAGGGATTTCCAGTTATAGCCAATCGAACACAGCGCAACATCAACTCCCTATACCGGGAGAGACGAATCCCCTCCTATCGCTCATTGCTTCCATGTGATTCGGGACTGTACCCAAAAGCCACCGTTTTGCACGCCCTCTTGGACGTAGTAAGGTGGAAATCAAAGCACAGTGGGAATCACACAAGACTCTATGACGATCTCGGGTCTACAGACTAACCTGTACCAGTGTCACCAGAGAACTGCCATCTGACGTGAGGTATAATACCATCTGGGAGTTCTCAGCGAGTCCGTCCAGTGTACCCAGTCTCTACTGAGCACCCGTATATCATCTCCGATGTCAAACACCAATGGATATGGGATCATCCATCGCCCATCTGTATGGGTCGAGAAGGTATACGCTAGTCTACTCTGGTATATTGATACCCCGTCTCGATACACCCACGACTAGGGACCTTGAAGGATGTACTTATGGACTACCATGTCCCCACTAGTATGATCCGCATCATAGTCCAGGTAGTCAAGTACACATCCTAAGGGCTTTACCAACATGTAACAGAAAGACAATCATCGTACACGTTAAGGTAAAGATCAACCAGATAACATACTATCATGTCGAGCAAGAAAGTCCTCCCTATATATGTCCAAGCATCCACTACAGTATACATCCTATGTACAGTAATGGCCTCTAGGGCATACATATAACTAACAATCTCCCACTTGCACTAGGGCCATCTGTAGCAGTGGTTGCAGTATCTCATACTCAACCATCCCATAAAAGACTCTCTCTAGGAATAGGCCTTCGTGAGTGGATCCGCTGCGTTGTCCTCTAAGTCTGCTCTCCTTGCCTCGATCACCCTGGAGATCAACCATCTCCATGATCAGGTGATACTGCCTTAGAATGAGTCTGGATCACTGATGGGACCAGCGTTCCTTGGCATAAGCCACAACTCCATTGTCTCACAATGGTAGGAACGTAGTTCATCTCATGAACTAATATACACCCAAACATCCTCTTTGGTAGCATCTTAAGTAGCGATGTATCCAGCCTTTATCGTCTAGTATGTCACGGTATCTAGCTTGGAACTCTTCCAACATACCGTCCCTTTACTGAGGGTAAAGACAATGCCTGCGACTGACATTCAGTCGTCTTTATCACTCTGGAACACTTCCAGTGATTCTCCCCAGGATCGATTGATACCATCTCACTACTACTAGTGAGTATCCTAACATCCAATTGATCTATCTCATAGATCCAAAAACCAGGATATAGGAGGTATCACATTGATCCTTTATGGAGAATCATTGTGATAAGCGGAGATTGACCGAGCGTAGCATAGGAAACTCCTTTCTTATCAAGAGTATGTCATCCATGTACTCTACGAGGATCACCACCATACTCCCAACTACCTTTTTGTTTATACAAGGTTCATCTACCATTTTGACGATGTCAAACTCTTTGACTACTACATCAAAACAGGCGTTCCAACTCCGCGATGCCTGCTTTATCATATAAAACATCTTGCACGCGTTTCCGCTGCTCCCACTGTCTACGAGGCCCTCTGGCTGTGTACTTATAGACACACTCTTCTAAAACATCATTTAGAAAAGCAGTCATGACACCCAACCGCCAGATATCGTAGTCATGGTATGTAGCCGTGGAAAGTAGTATCTGGATGGACTTAAGCATAGGTACTGGAAAAGGTTTCATCATTATCCACGCCTGGTCGATGACGAAAACCTTTAACAAGTCTAGCTTTGAAAGTCTCAACTTTTCCATCTACACCAAGTAATCTTCTCAAGATATACTTGCTCCTGATGGGGATTTAACCCTTCAGATATAGCAACCAAAGTCCATACTTTGTTGGTGTATAAGGATTCCATCTCAGATCGCTAAGCATCCAGCCATTCTTACAGAGTCTCACTCCTGATGGCCAGGTCGAAACTAGTTGGGTCATCATCTCATGATGCAATCCTTGCTCCCACTGTCATAGAGAAACCGAAGTATCTCTCAGGTGGGTGAGGATCCCTACTAGATCGGCGGAGAGGCTGAGGTTCGTTGGTTGCTATTGAATCCTTTGGTTCTACCAAATCATCAGCTGCAGTTTGTATAGCTGGAACCTTTTCAGTTCTACATGACTGACCTTGCCTCGAGCTTGTCCGGATTTTGCTTTTAGACATAAGCCGGACAACCCCAAATCTTAACTAACTTAAGATATGGGCTCTTCCCTTTCCATATCTCATATGGAGTGGTAGGCAACTGATTTGATTTGAACCCTATTCAATAGGTATGCAGCTTCTAAAGTGCATAACTCCCAAAAAGAAACAGGTAACTCAGTAGTACTCATCATAGAGCACACCTTATCACATAGGGTGTGATTGCTCCGCCCCGATATACCAACGTGCTATGGTGTATGCGGAGGAGTAATGCTGAGAGAGAATCACATTCTCCTTTAGAATTGTCCAGGATTTCCGTGCTCAAGTATTCTCCTCCTCGATCACATCAAAGGACATAATACTTATACCCGTATTTTGGTTCTCTACTTCTAACTTATATTCTGTGAATATCTCAAAAGGTTCGGACTTGTGTTTCAACAAGAACATATGTCTGAATCTAAAGAGATCATCAGAGAGTGTAATGAAGTATAAAGAACCGGTCTTGGCATATGTAGACTGGGGACCTTACATACATCAACATGTATCAATCCCAAGAGTTCACTAACTCTTTCTCTATTTCCATTAAACAGAGCTATGGTCATCTTATCTTTGTGACATGACTGGCGAGTTTTATAAGATGTAAATTCAAACTAATTTAAACATGCATCTTTATGTAACTTCAGCTAGTCGGGTCGCATTGATATGACCTAGTCTGCAATATCTCAAGAAGAATTCGTTCATTTCTGAACTCTTCCTCTTGTGTGTGTTCTGTATACTAAGAACTGTAGTTTGATTTAGAACATTAATGCTTTTAGATAACGTGCTTGAACCGATCAACTTTTGATATAGGAAATGTCCAAAACATTATCCAACAATACAAAATTTTATCGTTTCTTTACTAATAAAGAGACAGATATGATTTTGTATATCAGGTTCGGTATCTAATAACATTCGTTCAGAATCAATGTTTTGGTAATACAGGGTGACAGTGACCAACAGACTTGGCTGCAACACTTGCCCCTTTTTCTGCCTCATGAAACTTATCACCCGTTCTCAGTTCTTTACCTGTCTGAAGCCCTATGTAACAAATTACATATCTGGGATCCTGTTCTGGTATCACATACCTAGGACGTAAAGAATATTGAGAAACAGTTCTGTGTAACGAACACACCCGAAGAAGATGCATCATATGCACTTTCCTCGTTTGGGCGGCACGGGAATTCTGGCATTCCCTATTTCTTGCTCTGTCTTATAACAATTATAAGTTGAAGCGGGACCAACGTTCCCCAGCTCAGTATAACAAGCGGGTTCGGTCAATATATCCATTTTATTATCTTGATTAAGGCGTGATATGGTCGCTACCAGGAGAGAGAGAGAAGAAAACACTCAGCGTGCGCTCTTGCAAGATCAGATTGGTTATGATTTTATCTAATCAGGATGGCTCCCACTGTTTTTATCAAATCTTCCTTCAAAGCCTAAAAGGAAAGACTAGCCGGGATTAATTACACGCTACAAGTTCGCCAATCTTTCAGCCAGGCCAGTGTCGGTACTTTGAGGGAGGTCCCCCGTGCTTTCGCACGAACCTAATTAATGTAATCCTCGTTTTCCCAGAGGCGTAACCCCGTTGACACCTTTCTAGACACCTACTTGATCGGCTAATTGTAATGTGTAAAACTCTCCCAGGAGTAACAATTACTCGCAGTGGGTATCGGGATCCAACTATCTCATAGAAGGTATGCAATCTCATTGCAAATTTCAACACTTGAAATTCCCGATAATTTTGCCCCTAGCACCCTATGACCTTGACGGAGGTCAACAAACCATAGGCTACTAGTCAAGTTCATCCCGTCATTTCTTGATCGAATTAAACCCACCCGCACGACCCTTGACGGAGGTCAACAAGGCCGTACGACTACCCTAACCCAATCTGCATCATATGCATAAGCAGATAAATACTAGTTAGCTACCGCACACTACGCCTTGACGGAGGTCAACAAACGTAGCACGAATACTAAGTAGGACTTATCTGAAATGACGGAGGGCTACGACAGGTTTTTCAGAAAACCTATTGCGTAATGAACTTGATATCGTTGTAGGATCGAATGAATTTTGAAATGGAATGCTTTTGAGGCTTTTCTAGTTTTGCTAAAGGGGTTACTCCGGTGAAGGGATCGTCGGCCCTTTCCTCGTCGAATGAGGTGCGGGATATATCATATATATCACTGTGCAAAGCAGAACTTTTAAAAGCAATCAAAAGACAAACCGAGTGCGTAGCATCTGCCAGTTATTGCTAAAGGAGTCACTCCCGGTGATGGGATCTCGGTCCTTTCCTCATCGAATAAGGTGCAGGATATATCACATATACCACTGTGCAAAGCAAGAACTGTAGCTACCTGTTTTATTTTGAAATTCAATTCTACAACATCTTAGGTTTCTTTTATTTCATTAATCATATTAATGAAGTACCATCATTTAAATACCTAAACATTACAGATAAATACGACGTACACTTATGCCATCCGCATTCGCCTCGATGTCCCCTCGTGCACCGTTAGGTTAGGTAACTAACGGCAGAGTCGGGGCAGGGCTAGCGCGGGTGTAAAACATAAGTAACGTCAATATAATATATCATATATACTATATACTGTATCTATCACAGAACATCACATGATCACATCACAGATATCGCAGCAGAAGAAACATATGAAATATTGGATATACTAGGACGTCCGTGTTTTCAATACGAGCCAGTATAAAACACGGATTCCACGGTCGCGATGAATAGCCAAACCCACACCCCTAGACCCCTACGAGAGCGGCAAGAAACCCTACCAATTCTAGAGTTAGGAGACCCGGACTCGACTCCTCGAGTTGGTCTCCCACTGGACTCCAGAACCCGGTTACTTGTGCCCTCCTCCTTGGGTCTATCCTAGTGCGGAAAAATAAATAATATACAACAACGGTGACAACTTCCGCTACCTGGAAGTGCCCCAATTAAAGAATATTACATACAAGTTTTTACATGAATGAAAATGAAAAACACTCATCTCACATAAAAAACCCCGGCTATTCAAACACGACGATCTAATATAACATATCCAGCAACACATAACATCACATGTCATCAACGTAAGTAAATATGCCCATCCCAATTGTCGTTGACATATAGCAACGAAACCGGCGATATCACATATTACACTTACGGTCACAGAAAAGAAAGTGTAAAACTACAACGGTTGGAATCCGCAACCACCTCAGACATCGCATGCCTGACCAAATGAATTCCTTAGACATCACATGCCTAACAATTATAAACCCCGCATTTTAGTCTCGTTATCGAAAACACTTTTCAATATCAAGTTGGGCAATTCAACAAGATTCCCGACTTTTTGATCGAATGCTCGTCGCAAACTTTAGTACGCGGCCGCACCCCTGACGCCGTCGACGAAGTGCACCAAGGCAGAACACCGCCACCGCGAGCACCCGAACGGATGCTTTCGGCGACGGGGTTCTCCTACAGTCACTTGGTCGGGGCTATGGGGTGTAGCTGTCTATTAAGTTTACCCGGCGAGTATTCGCGTACGCTACGTGATTGCGACGGAGTTTTGATCACATCAAAATTCCGTGGCAACCGATCAAGTGAGACTAAACTGCTATGTTTATAACATTCATTCAGTTATCTCATAAATTCTTGTGAATTCCAATTATTGTATCCGATTCCGAATAAATAGAAAATGTCAAACTTTCCGATCGAACAATCAAACACCCAAGTTTTCCCGATACAGATCAACACATGAAACAAGTCTAAAAACATTCAGTTCATGCCTCAGTACCAACGGTCCAGCCGTAGAAGGGTCAAGCCAATGCCTCACTTGTGGCACGCCGTACTGCCCCAAACCCGAAGGTTCAAAGGGCAGTTCAAGACGGTCACATAATCGAGTTAAGGTTTGTTGTCTTCTAGAGGGTCCATCGAGTTACTTGCACTACTTAGAACGTCTTTAAACCACGGAAAAATCCAACACTTGGAAATTTCCCGACAGGGGAAAAATTGGTTATTTACATCCGGTCGAACTTTTTAACATATTCTAAAAATTTTCCGGAAAGACACATAGAAAAAATCTGATACCCCGATCGAAACAACGAATCCCCAAAACAACCCCAGAAAATTCAACTCTTGAATAAATATTAAAAATTCCAATAAAATCCAGCAGCAGAAATAATGAATTACTGTGCAAAGTAGGATGGCTGACGTCATCATAAGGCCACGGAACCGCCGCAGAAGCCATGCTTCTGCCGCGGTTCCGCCGCACACTTTACTGTTCATTGGTCAAATTTTGCACCGTAATTCTTATAATTTCCTGCTGAATTTTTTAAGCATTTTTAATGTTGAAAAATCCTAGTTTTTAGAAAAAGTCCAGAGAGCATGTTTCGGGTTCGGGTTTTGGTTCGATCGGACTTCAAAATCCGTCTAGACTTCGCCTAAGGCTCTAGCTAGGCTTTGATACCACTGTAGGGTTCCTAGGCACACACTAGAGGTCTCACAATGCATCAACCATGCCAATTTAAAAATTTACGGTGCCGAGAAACCCTAGACTACGGATCGTTAACTAGATTTTAGGCGAAACAAGAAACTAGCTAACAACTTAGCTAAAGAGAAAACGGAAATACAACCTTTGTAGATCCGGTGCACCACCTCCACAGCTCCGCAATGAAGTTTTCTCGCTGTCCAAATGAAATCCGGGGCTCTAGCGTCGGCTTCATCGGAGAAATGGGCGGGCAAGGTCGTCGGCTTCGTGCCGATGATGATCTACGTCGAGGCATCGCTAGATCAAGCTTCAACTTCACCAAGTCAAGAAAACTTTTGAAGGAAACACACTCTACTACTTGGCAAGAGGTAGAGGATGAAGAAATAGGAAGTGGGTAGACTTTAGAATTGGATTTCTCACTCTTGTTCATCAATCACCATTGATGGTCAAGCTTTTTCTTCTTGTGAAGAAGAAGAAGAAGATGAAGAAAGAATTATGATAAGTTAATTAAAAGGAAAAGAAAAAGAATACTTATCATAATAATAACCATGGTCAAGTGTAGAGACTAAACTAAGGTTAAGTGAAGTGGTTAGGGTTAAGCATGAGACAAAATGGTCACAAAGTCAAAGCTTCAAGAAGCTTCAAAGAAAGAAACAAAACTTGCAACCATTTCATTTCTAATCCTTTCCAAAAATAAATAAATAAATAAATTAGTAAGAAAAAGAAAACCCTAATCATTAACTTAACCAAGGTTTAATTCTTTACACTTAACCAAGTCAACATGTATCATCAAACATGACACATTCAAGTGCACAAAAGTATATCACATATACAACTTGCACATTTCAAGTGAGAAAATCCATTTAAAGTGAACCAATCCTAGTTAATGCAAAGTAATATATCAAATATATATAATTATACATTAAATCATTAAATCAACACTTGATTTAACGATCCGATCATATCGCATATAACCGACTAGTATCCTATGTATCGGCTTACCGAACCAACCCTTGATTCGATAACTAGGTTATATCGCATACAACCTTTCGATACATTCATCGCGAGAATGGAATACGGTATCACATACACGCATTATTCTCGGTCCCGCACATATCTCATATGCGCTCCTATTTCATTTCGCTGGAGCCAGGAAACCTCTGTGTAGGACTCTAAAGACTCGTCAATACGCCGGCAGCAGGTGATGATCATATCAAACACCCACAAGCCGCAAGAAGTCTGCTAAACATAACGGCCACCCGGGTATTGAGCGATCAGAAGATCGACGAGCAAGCCCGCTCACACTCCAGTGAATCCAACCAGTAACACTACCGTACAGTCCGGTCTCGTCGTCTGATATGTCGCATATCTTGCCTAGGGGTGGTAAACGTCAGACCCCAATAGCTCGATAAGTCGTGTCGATATGAGGTCTATAACAGTTCGAGAAACTACTGGTAACACTTACCAGTATATCTCAGCAACCCTGGCTAGGGATTTCCGGTTATGGCCAATCGAACACAGCGCAACATCAACTCCCTATACCGGGAGAGACGAATCCCCTCCTATCGCTCATTGCCTCCATGTGATTCGGGACTGTAACCAAAAGCCACCGTTTTGCACGCCCTCTTGGACGTGGTAAGGTGGAAATCAAAGCACAGTGGGAATCACACAAGACTCTATGACGATCTCTGGTCTACAGACTAACCTGTACCAGTGTCACCAGAGAACTGCCATCTGACGTGAGGTATAATACCATCTGGGAGTTCTCGGCGAGTCCGTCCAGTGTACCCAGTCTCTACTGAGCACCCGTATATCATCTCCGATGTCAAACACCAATGGATATGGGATCATCCATCGCCCATCTGTATGGGTCGAGAAGGTATACGCTAGTCTACTCTGGTATATCGATACCCCGTCTCGATACACCCACGACTAGGGACCTTGAAGGATGTACTTATGGACTACCATGTCCCCACTAGTATGATCCGCATCATAGTCCAGGTAGTCAAGTACACATCCTAAGGGCTTTACCAACATGTAACAGAGAGACAATCATCGTACACGTTAAGGTAAAGATCAACCAGATAGCATACTATCATGTCGAGCAAGAAAGTCCTCCCTATATTTGTCCAAGCATCCACTACAGTATACATCCTATGTACAGTAATGGACTCTAGGGCATACATATAACTAACAATAAGAAGGTTCGGTCAACTTGGTCACTGTGTCATAGTCTAGGGTCGGGCCATGGTCGCTGCCAAAGAGAGAGAGAGAAGAAACACTCTGCGTGCACTCTAACCTAGATCAGAATGATTACCAATTTATCTAATCAGTAAACCTCCCACTGTAACCTCAAATTCTCCTCCAAACCTGAAAGAAGAAATAGTCGGGATCACCCGAGGAGTAAACCAACTCATTAGTGGGAATTGGGATCCAATTATCATCGCATGATAACGTGATGGAATCCATTCACGTTATCACACTCCAGAAGGTATGCGCATGCCTGGCATGTTTCAGTTTCTTTAGAAACTCCCGATGTGATTTTTACCCCATGCTCTTATGACCTTAACTTTGGCCAACAAATCATAAGTCACATGTCAAGTTCTACCCGTCATTTTCCAGGTTAATTTGAACCCACCCGTACCTACCCTTGACTTTGGCCAACAAAGCAGTACGACTGTCCCAAACCAACGCATCTATCTATACAACAGAAAGGTAATAAATAGCTACCATACACTATGCCTTGACTTTGGCCAACAAACATAGCATGAATACTAAGTGCTACCCGTCTGAAATGACGGTGGGCTACGAATGGTTTTTGGCGAAAAACCTTTAACGTAATGAACTTGATATCGTTGAAGGAACCGGATAGCTTTTTATAAAAATATAGTGGTGAAAACCTTTGCTAAAGAGGTCACTCCCGGTGAAGGGATCTCGGCTCTTTCCCCGTAAAATGAGGTGCTGGATATTCCGACTGAATACCGCGATGCAAAGCAAAAAGTAATCGACTATAGTGAAGTTATTACCCTGACGCAAACTTTTGCCCAAGGGGTCACTCCCGGTGAAGGGATCTCGGCGCTTGCCTCGTCGACTGAGGTGCTGGATATTCATAACCGAATACCACTGTGCAAAGCAAAAGAGAACGTCCTTGTA
Organism: Agapanthus africanus; assembly: GCA_030015575.1. Classification (NCBI taxonomy): domain Eukaryota; kingdom Viridiplantae; phylum Streptophyta; class Magnoliopsida; order Asparagales; family Amaryllidaceae; genus Agapanthus; species Agapanthus africanus. The sequence goes on from JASDDO010000004.1 coordinate 257,262,735, forward strand.
ATAACAGCTTCTTGAAAAAAATTTCTAACAACATCAAAACAGGTTTATTTAGCTTGCATTGATCTGAATCAATGCAGTCCCATCAATTAATCACACTACAAAAGAACGAAAATATAATGTATGTATATGCCATCCGCATTCGCCACTGGGTCCTGTAGGGTTACTAGGCACACACACAAGGGTATATAAGGCATCAACCATGCCCGATTTAAAATTTAGCCGTGTCGAACAACCCTAAACCAAGATCTTAGACTAGAGATTAGGCGAAACAAAGCATGTTAAACACTTTAACATCTAAGAGTTTGGGATTACAACCTTTGTAGTCCGTTCCTTCACTTCATAAGCTCCGTGTTGTGGTCCCTTCGCTGCGATCATCAAGTTCCGGACTCTCGAGAGGCTCCACGAAGAGAAAGATGCAAGCTTGCTTCCGATCTTCGATAACAAAGATGATCTACCTTGAAGTTTCATTAACACAAGCTCTCACTCACTAAATGAAGTGAACACCCTAATCTAAATGGCTAGGATAGATTAGGATGATGAAGTAGGACTTTAGCTCTCATTTGTTTTCTTAATCTCACTCATTTTCATCACTAATGAAAAAGCTAGTAAGCTTTTCCATCAAGAACTCAAGGAAGAAGAAGAAGAATCCTTTTGTGATGAATAAAGAAAAACTAGTGTGGTTAGAATTGCAACCATGGGTTAAGTATGAAGACGTAACCCATGTAGAGATTTAACTAGGGTAAAGGGTTGGGTTGGGTTAAGGAAATATCTATGCAAAATATCCAAGTCAAAGTCAAAGCTTCAAGAAGCTTCTTGAAAGCTTCATGAAGACTTAACCCTAATCCAAACGCTAACCTCAATTAAACTCCACAAAACATGTTGCATTTATAACCATAACATGTTACAATATTATATATCACATATACAATATTTAATGTAACAAAATAAAATAATACTATTAACATATATCACATATATATCAATGTATTACCCGAGTGAGAAAAAGAATCTTTTAGTGAGCTTATATTAGTTAATGTAATTTAATATATCAAATATATAATTATAAATTAAATTATCGAATCAACACTTGATCCGATAATCCGGATATTTCACAAATAACCGACTAATATAATCTGTATTAGTTCATCGAATTAACCATTGATCCGATGACCCGGCTATATCACATAAACCCGGCCGATATCTCATATCGCGAGAATATAATACGGTATCACATACACATATTGTTCTCAGTCCCGCACATATTATATATGTGCTCCTACTCCGTTTTGCCTGAGCCAAGAAACCTCTGTGTAGGACTCTAAAGAATCGTCAATACGCCGGCAGTAGGTGATGATCATATCAAACACCCACAAGATGCAAGCGGTCAGCTAAACGTAACAGCCACCCAGGTATTGAGCGCTCAGAAGATCAACAAGCAAGCCTGTACATTCTCCTGTGAATCCAGTCAGTAACACTCCCGTACAGTCCGGTCTCTTCGTCTGATACGTCACATATCTCGCCTAGGGGTGGTAAACGTCAGACCCCAGTAGCATGATAAGTCATGTCAATATGAGGTCTATAACGGTTCGAGAAACTACTGATAACACTTACCAGTAAATCTCAGCAACCCTGGCCAGGGATTTCCAGTTATAGCCAATCGAAGAAATCGCAACATCAACTCCCTATACCGGGAGAGACGAATCCCCTCCTATCGCTCATTACCTCCATGTGATTCGGGACAGTACCCAAAAGCCACCTTTTTGCACACCCACTTGGACGTGGTATGATGGAAATCAAAGCACAGTGGGAATCACACAAGACTCTATGACGATCTCGGGTCTACAGACTAACCTGTACCAGTGTCATCAGAGAACTGCCATCTGGCGTGAGGTATAGTACCATCTGGGAGTTCTCGGCGAGTCCGTCGAGTGTACCCAGTCTCCACTGAGCACCCGTACACCATCCTTGATGTCAAACACCGATGGATATGGGATCATCCATTGCCCATCATATGGGTCAAGATGCATATACGCTAGTCTACTCTGGTGTATCGATGCCCTGTCTCGATACACCCTCGACTAGGAACAGTTATAGGATGTACTCGTCGACTACCGTGGCCCCACTAGTATGATCTCATCATAGTCCCAGTAGTCGAGTACATATCATAAGGGCTTTATCAACTTGTAAATGGAAATCAAAGCACAGTGGGAATCACACAAGACTCTATGACGATCTCGGGTCTACAGACTAACCTGTACCAGTGTCATCAGAGAACTGCCATTTGGCGTGAGGTATAGTACCATCTGGGAGTTCTCGGCGAGTCCGTCGAGTGTACCCAGTCTCCACTAAGCACCCGTACACCATCCTTGATGTCAAACACCGATGGATATGGGATCATCCATTTCCCATCATATGGGTCAAGATGCATATACGCTAGTCTACTCTGGTGTATCGATGCCCTGTCTCGATACACCCTCGACTAGGAACAGTTATAGGATGTACTCGTCGACTACCGTGGCCCCACTAGTATGATCTCATCATAGTCCCAGTAGTCGAGTACATATCATAAGGGCTTTATCAACTTGTAACATATAGACAATCAGAGTACGTGTTAAGATAATGGGTAACCAGATAGCGTACTATCATGTCGAGCAAAAAAGTCCTCCCTATATATGTCCAAGCATCCACTACAATATACATCGTATGTACAGTAATGGCCTCTAGGGCATACATATAATTAACAATCTCCCACTTGCACTAGGGCCATCTGTTGTGGTATCGCATACCCAACAAATAGCTGCGGTTGAAGTATCTCATACTCTACCATCCCGTAAAAGTATCTTATGGGAAAAAGGCCTTTGTGAGTCGATCCGCGCTGTTGTCCTATGTGTCTACTCTCCTAACCTCGATCTTCCTGGAGATCAACCATCTCCATGATCAGGTGATACTGCCTAAGAATTATATCTGGATTTCTGATGGGACGGGGGTTCCTTAGCAAAAGCCACAACTCCATTGTCACACAATGGTAGGAACGAAGTTGATCTCATGAACTTATATATCCAGACTGCCTCTTTGGTAGCATCCTTGGTAACGATGTATCTTGCATTTAATCGTCTAGTAAGTCACGGTATCTAGCTTGGAACTCTTCCAACATACCGTCCCTCCACTGAAGGTAAAGACAATGCCTGCGACTGACATTCAGTCGTCCTTATCACCCTGGAACCGTTTCCAGTTATTCTCCCCAGGATCGATTGATACCATCTCCCGACAACTGGTGAGAATCCTAACATCCATTTAGATCTATCTCATAGATATAAAACCCAGGATTTAGTAGGTATCACTTTGATCTTATATGGAGAATCCTTGTGATAAGAGGAGATTGACCGAGCGTAGCATAGGAAACTCCTTCCCTATCAAGAGTATGTCATCCACGTACTCTACGAGAATCACCACCATACTCTCTACTACCTTTTTTGTATATACAAGGTTCATCTACCATTTTGATGAAGTCAAACTCTTTGACTACCACATCAAAACAGACGTTCCAACTCCGCGATGCCTGCTTTATCACATAAAACATCTTGTTCACGTTTCCGGTGCTCCCACTGTCTATGAAGCCCTCTGGCTGTGTACTTATAGATGCTCTCTTCCAAATCATCATTTAGAAAAGCAGTCATGACACCCAACTGCCAGATATCGTAGTCATGGTATGTTGCCGTGGCAAGTAGGATCTGGATGGACTTAAGCATAGCTTTGAAAGTCTCAACTTTTCCATGTACACCAAGTAATCTTCTCAAGATATACTTGCTCCTGATGGGGATTTAACCCTTCAGATAAAGCAACCAAAGTCCATACTTTGTTGGTGTATAAGGATTCCATCTCAGATCACTAAGCATCCAGCAATTCTTACAGAGTCCCACTCCTGATGGCCAGCTCGAAACTAGTTGGGTCATCATCTCATGATGCAATCCTCGCTCCTACTGTCATAGAGAAAACCGAAGCATCTCTCATGTGGTTGAGGAACCCTACTAGATCGGCGGAGAGGCTGAGCTTCGTTGGAAACTATTGAATCCTTTGATTCTACCAAATCATCAGCTGCAGTTTGTATAGCTGGAACTCTTTCCAGTTCTACCTCATGACCAATAATTTCTTCACAAGAAATTCCCTTTCACAAAGGTGGCATGCTGAGAAACAAAGCATCTTTTGTTCCTCGGTTCGGTAGAAGATATTCCCTTGCGAATGCTTGGGATATCCAACAAACTTCCACAGAACTGACTTTGCCTCGAGCTTGTCCGGATTTTGCTTTTAGACATAGGCCGGAAAACCCCAAATCTTAACATACTTAAGATATGGGCTCTTCCCATTCCATATCACATATGAAGTGGTAGGCAACTGATTTGATTGGAACCTTATACAATAGGTGTGCAACTTCTCAAGTGCATAACTCCCAAAAGGAAATAGGAAACTCAGTAGTACTCATCATAGAACGCACCATATCACATAGGGTGTGATTGCTCCGCCCCGATATACCGACGTACTGCGGTGTATACGGAGGAGTAATACTGAGAGAGAATCTCATTCTCCTTTAGAATAGTCCAGGAATCCCGTGCTCAAGTATTCACCTCCTTGATCTCATCAAAGGACTTAATACTTATACCCGTTTTTGGTTCTCTACTTCTAACTTATATTCTGTGATTATTTCAAAAGTTTCGGACTTGTGTTTCAACAGGAACATATATCTGAATCTTGAGTGATCATCAGTGAATGTAATGTAGTACAAAGAACCGGTCCTGGCATGTGTAGACAGGGGACCTTCATACATCAGCATGTATCAATCCCAAGAGTTCACTAACTCTTTCTCTGTTTCTAATAAACAGAGCTGTGGTCATCTTATCTTTGTGACATGACCGGCAAGTTTCACAAGATGTAAATTCAACCTAATTTAAATATGCATCTTTATGTAACTTCAGCTAGTCGGGTCGCATTGATATGACCTAGTCAACAATGCCACAAGAAGAATTCGTTCATTTCTGAACTCTTCCTCTTTTGTATGTTCTGTACATTAAGAACTGTGGTTTGATTTAGAACGTCTATGCTTTTAGATTACATGCCTGAATCGATCAACTCTTGATATAGGAAATGTTCATAACATTATCCAACAATACAAAATTATATCCTTCTTTACTAATAAAGTGACTGATAGGATATTGTATATCAGGTTCGGTATCTAATAACATTCATTCAGAATCAATGTATTCTGATAATACAGGGTGATAACTACCAACAGACTTGGCTGCAACACTTTCACCGTTTCTATCTCATGAAACTTATCACCCGTTCTCAGTTCTCTACCTATCTGTAGCCCATGTAACAAATTACATATGTGGGATCCTGATCCGTTATCAAATACCCAGGACGTAAAGGATATTGAGAAACAGTTCTGTGTAATGAACACACCCGAAGATGATGCATCATTATGCACTTTCTTCGTTTGGGTAGCACGGGAATTCTGGTAATCCCCTATTTCCTGCTCTGTCTTATAACAATTATAAGTTGGAGCTGGACCAACGTTCCTTAGCGCAGTATAACAAGCGGGTTCGGTCAATACATCTGTATTATTATCTTGAATAAGGCGTGACATAGTCGTAACCAGGAGAGAGAGAGAAGAAAACACTCAGCGTGCGCTTTTACAAGATTAGATTGGTTATTAATTTATCTAATCAGGATGGCTCCCACTGTTTTAGTCAAATCTTCCTTCAAACCCTAAAAGGAAAGACTAGCCGGGATTAATTACACTCTACAAGTTCGCCAATCTTTCAGTCAGGCCAGTGCCGGTACTTTGAGAGAGGTTCCCCGCGCTTTCGCACGGACCTAATTAAAGTAAACCTCGTTTTCCCAGGGGCGTAACCCCATTAACACCTTTCTAGACACCTACTTGATCGGCTAATTGTAATGAGTAAAACGCTCCCAGGAGTAACTCTTACTCGCAGCGGGTATCGGGATCCAACTATCTCATAGAAGGTATGCAATCTTATTGCAAATTTCAACTCTTGATATTCCCAATAATATTTTACCCCTAGCGTCCTATGACCTTGACGGAGGTCAACAAAGCATAGGCTGCTAGTCAAGTTCTACCCGTCATTTCCTGATTGAATTAAACCCAGCCGCACGACCCTTGACGGCGGTCAACAAGGCCGCACGAATACCCTAAAACAATCCGCATCATATGCATGAACAGATAAATACTAGTTAGCTACCGCTCACTACGCCTTGACGGAGGTCAACAAACGTAGCACGAATACTAAATAGGACTTATCTGAAATGACGGAGGGCTACGACAGGTTTTTAAGTAAACCCTTTGCCTAATGAACTTGATATCGTTGTAGAATCGAGTGATTTTGAAAGGAATGTTTTTTAGGCCTTTTCTAGTTTTGCTAAAGAGGTCACTCCTGGTAAAGGGATCGTCGGCTCTTTCCTCATCGAATAAGGTGCAAGATAATTCACAAATATCACTAGGCAAAGAAAAAACTAAACAATCAAAAGACAAATCGAGTTTGTAGCATCTGCTAGTTTCACTAAAGAGGTCACTCTTGGTGAAGGGATCTCGGCTCTTTTCTTATCGAATAAGGTGCTGGATGTTCTATAAGGAACACTGCTATGCAAAGCAAGAACTAGAGCTACCAGTTTTTAAACAAGTTTCTACAACATCTTTAGGTTTCTTTTAGTTTCATTAATCTCATTAATGAAGTCCCATTTTATTATGCTTCACAAGCATCACATTTGAAACGAAATCTTCAATATAACATATATCTCATATATATAATTTAAACATTCGTCTCAGGCAGTAATATGATCTCATCAAAGAACATTGCAGCAGAAGAACATATATGAAATATTGGATATACTAGGAGGTCCGTGTTTTAATACGAGCCTGTATAAAACACGGATTCCACGGTCGCGATGAATAGCCAAACCCACATCCCTAGACCCCTACGAGAGCGGCAAGCAAAACTGCCAATTCTAGGGTTAGGAGACCCGGTCTCGACTCCTCGAGATGGTCTCCCTCTGGACCCTAGAACCCGGTTACTTGTGCTCCCCGCCTTGGGTCTACCTAATGCGGAAAAGTAAATAATATACAATGGTGACATCATCCTCAGCCCAGAAGTGCCCCAATAAAAGAATATTCCATACAAATGAATTTTACATGAATAAAAAAGAAAAACTCTCATCTCACATAAAACCCCCGGCTATTCAAAACGCGACGATCCAATATAACATATCACAGCAACACATAATATCTCATATCATCAACGTAAGTAAATATACGTATCCCAATTGTCGTTGATGTATAGCAACGAAACCGGCGATACACCACATATTACACTTACGGTCGCAGAAAAGAAAGTGTAAAACTACAACAGTTGGAATCCGCAACCTCCTTAGACATCTCATGCCTAACCAAATGAATTCCTTAGACATCGCATGCCTAACAATTATAAACCATTTTAGTCTCATTATCGAAAACACTTTTCAATATCAAGTCGGGCAATTCAACAAGATTCCCGACATCCTGATCGAATCCTCGTCGCAAACTTTAGTAGACGGCCGCACCCCCGGATGCCGTCGACGAAGTGCACTAAGGCGGAACACCGCTGCCGCGAGCACCCGAACGGATGCTGTTGGCGACGGGGTTCTCCTACAGTCACTTGGTCGGGGCTATGGGGCGTGGCTGTCTATTAAGTTTATCCGGCGAGTATCCGCGTACGCTACGTGATTGCGACGGACTTTTGATCACATCAAATTCCTGTGGCAACCGATCATTTGAGACTGAACTGCTAGATTTATAACATTCAAATTAGTTATCTCATAACTGCATGTGGATTCCAAATATTGTATCACATTCCAGATAAAAAGACAATGTTAAACTTTCCAATCGAATAATCAAACACCCATGTTTTCCCAAATAGTTCTAAACACTTGAAATTAGTTTAAAAAACATCCATCACATGCCACAGTACCAATGGTCCAGCCGTAAAAGGGTCAAGCCAACGCCTCACATGTGGCAACGCCGTACTGCCCCAAACCCTAAGGTTCAGAGGCAGTTCAAGACGGTCACATAATCGAGTTAAGGTTTGTGTTCTTCTAAAAGGTCCACCACGTTACTTGCATGATTTTCCGGAAGTTTTAAACTCGAGAAAAAAATCTAACTTTTGAAAAAAAATTCGACAGGGGAAAAAGTGAGTTATTGATATCCGTTCGAACTTTTTAACAGTTTCTAAAATTACTCGGGAAAATTAAACGAAGTTCAACTTTCTGATCGAATCAACGAGCTCCCAATACAACCCAGAAAACTCAACACTTGAGTAAAATAAAAATTCCCTGAACAATCAGGAGATCCGTACGGAAGTTACTGTGTAAAACCCAAACACTAATGTTACTGTTCCGCCGCGGAACCGCCGCGCAAGGCATGTCTTTGCCGCTGTTCCGTGGCTCATTAAAGGTATTAGTGTCGCGGTTTTCACAGATATCCATCAAATCACCTGCTGATTTTTCTGAGCATTTTTAATATGAAAAAATCAACTTTTTGAAAAATTTCCAGAAACTAGGGTTTTATGCGTATTCGGAGTTCGATCGGACTTTAAACTTCTCCTAGACTTCGTCTAAAGCTCTAGCTTGGATTTGATACCACTGTATGGTTACTAGGCACACGCACAAGGGTATATAAGGCATCAACCATGCCCGATTTAAAATTTAGCCGTGCCGAACAACCCTAAACCAAGATCTTAGACTAGAGATTAGGCGAAACATAGCATGTTAAACACTTTAACATCTAAGAGTTTGGGATTACAACCTTTGTAGTCCGGTCCTTCACTTCATAAGCTCTGTGTTGTGGTCTCTTCGCTGCGATCATCAAGTTCCGGACTCTCGAGAGGCTCCACGAAGTGAAAAATGCAAGCTTGCTTCCGATCTTCGATAACAAAGATGATCTACCTTGAAGTTTCATTAACATAAGCTCTCACTCACTAAATGAAGTGAACACCCTAATCTAAATGGCTAGGATAGGTTAGGATGATGAAGTAGGATTTTAGCTCTCATCTGTTTTCTTAATCTCACTCATTTTCATCACTAATGAAAAAGCTAGTAAGCTTTTCCATCAAGAACTCAAGAAAGAAGAAGAAGAATCCTTTTGTGATGAATAAAGAAAAACTAGTGTGGTTAGAATTGCAACCATGGGTTAAGTATGAAGACTTAACCCATGTAGAGATTTAACTAGGGTAAAGGGTTGGGTTGGGTTAAGGAAATATCTATGCAAAATATCCAAGTCAAAGTCAAAGCTTCAAGAAGCTTCTTGAAAGCTTCATGAAGACTTAACCCTAATCCAAACCCTAACCTCAATTAAACTCCACAAAACATGTTGCATTTATAACCATAACATGTTACAATATTATATATCACATATACAATATTTATTGTAACAAAATAAAATAATACTATTAACATATATCACATATATATCAATGTATTACCCGAGTGAGAAAAAGAATCTTTTAGTGAGCTTATATTAGTTAATGTAATTTAATATATCAAATATATAACTATACATTAAATTATCGAATCAACACTTGATCCGATAATCCGGCTATTTCACAAATAACCGACTAATATAATCTGTATTAGTTCATCCAATCAACTCTTGATCCGATGACCCGGCTATATCACATATACCCGACCGATATCTCATATCGCGAGAATCTAATACGATATCACATACTCGTATTGTTCTCGTTCCCGCAAATATTATATATGTGCTCCTACTCCGTTTTGCCAGAGACAAGAAACCTCTGTGTAGGACTCTAAAGAATCGTCAATACGCCGGCAGTAGGTGATGATCATATCAAACACCCACAAGCTGCAAGCGGTAAGCTAAACGTAACAGCCACCCAGGTATTCAGCGCTCAGAAGATCAACAAGCAAGCCTGTACATTCTCCTGTGAATCCATTCAGTAACATTCCCGTACAGTCCGGTCTCTTCGTCTGATATGTCGCATATCTCGCCTAGGGGTGGCAAACGTCAAACCCCAGTAGCTTGATAAGTCGTGTCAATATGAGGTCTATATGTAAGTCCACGTTACCTCTCCCGGTTCTTTCGGGCTTGCGGAAATGATGAAAAACGATTTTTCGGGTCATGGCAACATGGACTATAAAACACGGATCTTTGCTAAACTACACACTAGCAACTAACAAGAGCTATTGCTACTCGGTTAGGGGTTATACCTCAACTTGAACTCTTTCTCTTTGACTCTTGATGGTGGTCGGATGGTGCTTTCCTCATTTCCTTCTCTTGTCGAAGATGGATCCACCTGAGGGTTTCTACCTTGAGCTCCTTTCTCGATCTTGAGAGAACTAAAGTGTCCGGCTTGCTAGACCTTCAACCTTAGGATGAGTAGAGAGTGGCTTTGGGTGTTTAATCTCCAAGGAAAGGTTTCTCAACTCATGAGAATGATTCTCCTTGAACTAGAGGAAGAGGAAGAGCAAAATGGAGGAGAGAGAATGGTTATGATAGAATGAGAATAGTTTTACAAGTATATCAAATATATGTGAATTAATCTAATTAATAATATTAATCAAAATGAAAAAGGTGATGGTTGGTTTGATAAGACCATTATCATTTCATATTAAATGTTTTTGCAAAGATCAAAGAGCATCTTGAAAAGAAATGATGATGGTCAAAGTTTCAACCATGGTCAACTAGTCAACCTTGGTCAACAAGTCAACAAACCCAACCATGACATAATTTCATTTAAATAACATTATCAATTGATATTACATATAATCATTAGGGTTTGGTAAACGACAACCGTCAACTGTGCATACACACCCGTACCAAAACCCTAATGAGAATCATCTTCCTCTGCCTCAGTCAACTGTGCATACACACCCGCATTCGTGTTCCGAGGAGCACGAATACTATGAGATAAAACTAACCCCAAAGCATATACTAGGATCTGGCTCAAACCAGAGCCCGCTAGTAATGTCTGTCCGGACGCCAAACGTGCACAAGTGCGCGGATGTGAATGATCCCTGTCGCAAAGCCATGCGAACTCTACGCTGTTTTGCCTGAAGGCGAATAACCCTCTATGTGGGACTCTAAAGACTCGACACTACGCTGGCAGTGGGTTTAACCACAGTCCGCAAGCGGCACTAGCTGTACGTAACGGTCCCCAGGTAGATGCCGATAAGAAGACGGACGAGGTGAAACCCATCTGAACTCCTACTGAGTCTGAATGTGACAATCTCCGTACAGTCCGGTCTGTTCGTTTGAGAATATCGCATGTCGGGCCTAGGGGGCGGTAAACGTCAGTCCCCTACTAGCGGTACAAGTCATGTCGGAGTGTATCCCAGAACACCTGAGATAACACTGGAAACCTACCAGTCTATCTCGCTTGCCCTGGCCAGGGACTTTGTGTAATGGCTCTCCTAGACACAGCGCGATATCAACCCCTAATACCGGGAGAGACGAATCCTGTCTAACCGTCACTGCCTCCAAGTGCTTCGGGACTACACCCAAAAACTACCTGTTTGCACGACTCCTTTGAGCCGTGGTAGGGTAGTAATCAAAGTACAGTAGGAACACACTTGAAGCGAAGTGACAGTGTCAAGTCAACGGACTAAGCTGTACTCATGTCACCTTGGAACTGATAACTGGAGATTGGTATAGTACCAACCAACAGTTCACGACGAGTCCTGTCCAGTGTACTCGTAACCTAACGAGCACCCGCATACTATCTCAAGTACAGCGTACTGACGGCTGTGGGACAGACCGTCTCCCAAGCTGGGATGAGAAGCGTATACGCTAGTCTACTCCGGAGTATCGATGCCCTGTCTCAAAGTCCTACGACTAAGGACCTGCATAAGGATGTGCTTGTGGATTACCCAGCCCCCACGAGTGTGACTGCCATCACAACGCTGGTAATCAAGCAAAGATCCTAAGGGCTCCACTAATTTGTAAAGGCGATATGCTAAAAGAAACACATGCACACATTAAAGCAGAAAAAAACCAAGTAGCATACTACTATATTGAGCAAGATTGTCTATACAAGGTGAATATCCCAAGCTTCCATCAAGTAATATACAAACTAGTATGATATAGTAATGGCTTCTAGGGCATATACACTAATAATCTCCCACTTGCACTAAGGCCATGTACTGGCGTATCGAAGACCTATCATCTCGATCAGCCGCTCGAACTGACTCTGGGGTAAGGCCTTTGTGAATGGATCAGCAGTGTTATCTTCCGTAGCAACTCTCCGAACCTCGATCTCCTGGCGACCGACGATCTCTGATCAGGTGATACCGCCTCAAGATGTTCCTGGACTTCTGATTGGACCTGGGTTACTTCGCTAAAGCTATAGCCCCGTTGTTGTCGCAATACAGAGGTATTGGATCAACAATGGACGGAACCACCTGAAGTTCTATCAAGAACTTCCTCATCCAGACGGCTTCTTTTGCGGCATCAGATGCAGCGATATATTCCGCATCCATCGAGTCAGCAACGGTTTCCTATTTGGAACTCTTCCAACACACCGCCCCTCCATTAAGGGTAAAGACATAACCCGACATGGACTTGGAATCATCCTTGTCACTCTGGAAGCTGGAGTCAGCAAAGGCCTCGATCTGGAGGTCTTTTCCGCCATACACCAAGAACATCTCCTTAATCATTCTCAGGTACTTGAGAATGTTCTTTACCGCTATCCAGTGTTTCTCCCCAGGGTTTGACTGATACCTACTTACCACACTCAGTGCATAAGCTACATCTGGTCGGGTACACAACATCGCATACATTATAGAGCCTACCGCAGAAGCGTAGGGTATAATAGACATGGATCCCTTTCCAAATCAGTCTTGGGAGACATCTCTTTGGAGAGGGTGATCCCGTGACAAGCCGGTAGATTACCGCGCTTGGAATCTTCCATACTGAATCTTTTCAGTATGGTGTCGATGTACCTGGACTGTGAAAGTCCTAATGTCCTCTTGGATCTGTCACGATAGATCCAGATCCCCAGAATGTAAGAGGCATCACCCAGGTCTTTCATGGAGAACTTGTGTGACAAGAACCCTTTGACAGATTGTAGCATAGGAATGCCATTTCCTATCAAGAGAATGTCATCCACGTATAAAACGAGGAATACGACAGTTCGTGCTACAAATCTACTATAGATGCATGGTTCATCTGGATTTTTGATAAAGCCAAAATCTTTGGCCGTCTCATCAAAACAGATGTTCCAACTCCGCGATGCCTGCTTCAGTCCATAAATGGACTTCAGCAACTTGCACACCTTTCCGCTGCTCCCACTCTGAATGAAACCCTCTGGCTGGTCCATATAGACACACTGCTCTAAATTTCCATTCAGAAAATCGGTCTTTACGTCCATCTGCCAAATCTCATAATCGTGGAAGGCAGCAATGGCAAGAAGGATCCGAATGGATTTCAGCAAAGCCACTGGAGAAAAGGTTTCGTCATAGTTCAAATCAGGTCTTTGACAAAAACCCTTTGCAACAAGTCTAGCTTTATAGGTCTCAACCTGTCCATCTACACCAATCTTCCTTTTGAAGATCCACTTGCATCCTACGGGTTTTACCCCATCTGGAGCAACGTCCAACGTCCATACTTTGTTGGTGTACATGGACTCCATTTCGGTCCGCATTGCATCCAGCCATTTTACCGAGTCAACGCTCTGAATGGCCTGCTGGAAGCTAGTCGGCTCATCACTATCAATGATGCAATCCTTTCTATCCCCGTCTGTGAGAAAACCGTAGTATCTCTCGGGCGGATGAGACTGCCTACTACTTCTGCGGAGCGGCGTAGGAATGTCCTGATCTTTGGAACCCTCTGGTTCTACTGAGCTTTCAGTAATAGCTCGTGGTTCTGGAATTTCTTCCAGTTCTATTGCGCTCCCACTTATCTGATTTTCCAAAAACTCAGTTTCCAAGAAGTGGGCATGATGAGAAACAAAAACCATTTGTTCCTCTTCGCAATAGAAGAAATATCCCTTGGAGTTCTTTGGATATCCCACAAACTTGCACTGTACTGAGCGTGCCTCGAGCTTGTCCGCATGCTGCTTTTTGACAAAGCCTGGACATCCTCATGTCTTAATGTGATTAAGATAGGGTCTCTTCCCACACCACATCTGATATGGTGTAGTAGGCACAGTCTTAGTTGGAACTCGGTTCAAAAGGTATGCAGCTGATTCTAGTGCATATCCCCAGAATGATCACGGTAACTCAGCGTTACTCATCACGGAACGTACCATATCTAATAGGGTCCGATTCCGTCTCTCCGATACACCGTTATGTTGCGGAGTGTATGGAGGAGTAAGCTGAGAGAGAATTCCATTCTCTTTTAAGTAATCCAGGAACTCGGCACTTAAGTATTCACCACCTCGATCAGATCTCAGTGTCTTGATACTTTTGCCTGTTTGTTTTTCTACTTCATTCTTATATTCCTGGAATTTTCCAAAGGCTTCGGATTTATGTTTCATTAAGAAGACATAACCATACCTTGAAAAGTCATCCGTAAAAGTAATGAAGTAAGAATAACCGCTTCATGCATGCGTAGACATTGGACCGCACACGTCGCTGTGTACGAGTCTCAAGAGCTCGCTCGCTCTTACTCCGTGTCCAGTGAACGGAGTCTTTATCGTCTTTCCTTTGAGACAGGATTGACAAGTTGCATATGATTGATATTCGAACGAATCCAAATATCCTTCTGTATGTAACTTCGTCAACCTTCTCTCATTGATGTGACCCAGTCTACAATGCCATAAGAATGCCTAATTTGATTCCGGAGACTTTCTTTTGTGTGTATTCTGGACATTGAAAATCTGTGGTTGGTTTAATACGTATATTCCATTATTTAATGTACCTGACCCAATCAGAACTTGATTAAGGCGAATGTTTACAACATTTCTTACAAATGCAAATTCATAACCTTCTTTAGATATTAAAGATACAGAAATGATATTACAAGTTGCATTGGGTACAAAATAACAATTACGCAAAACCAAAACGTGTCCATTTGACAACCCCAGGTGATAGTCCCCCACGGACTCAGCATCCATGCCAGCTCCGTTTGCAACTCTGAGGGTCATATCACCTGCCTTCAAAACCCTACGGTTTCTCAACGCCTACAAAGAATTACAGATATGAGATCCTGATCCGGTATCCAATACCCAGGAAGTAGAGTTTATTGATAGACAGTTTTCAATAACATACACACCTGAAGCTGAAGCCGCAACATGCTTCAGATCCTGTGTTCTGGCCTTCCAAGCCCTGCAATCTTTCTTCCAGTATCCACTCTTGTGACGGTAGAAGCATTCTTCCTTTCCCACAAGCTTTCCCGCTTCCTTTGTTGCTTTTGCCTTTCCCTTCGTATCCACCTTACTAACACCGCCCCTTGGTTTGGCGGGGGTTTTCTTCTTCTTTCCCTTGGCTTTCGCCTTGGACCTAGAAGAGGAAGATCCTCCTACAAACAAAGTGGATGTTTCCCTAACTTTCTGTAGGGTGCCCTCTGCACTCCTCTGCATGTTGAGGAGTTCTGAATATTCAACTCCCTTTTCCTGTAAGTTGAAGTTCAGGATGAACTGGGCGTAAGTGGAAGGAAGGGACTGGAGAATCAAGTCCGTATAGAGCTCATTCTCCAACGTGGTCCCAAGGTCCGCGAGCTCCTCAATGAAGCCAATCATCTTAAGCACGTGTTCCGCTACCGGTGATCCGATAGCCAATCTCGCCGAAAATAGCTTTTTCGAGACTTCGTATCTGGCGATACGGGATTGCTCTCCATACAGTTCTTTTGTATGAAGAAATATGGGTTCAAGGTCCATATTCTCGTGCCTCCTCTGGTGTTCATTGTCCATAGAGGCAAGCACGAGGCACTTGGCCTTCGCGCAATCAATCTCCCAAGACTTACGGATTTCCTTATCCACGACGCTGGAGGTGGGACCTGGGGCAGGGGGAGCTTTGGTGGTAAGGAGATACCCCAACTTGTTATAAGTGATTGCCATTTTGACATTCCTGAGCCAATCTTTGTAGTTTGGCCCTGTCTGTATGTTTTTATCTAGTAGTAACTTAAGTCAAGTCATGATGTTTGGTCGCTGCAATTAGGAGAGAGAGAAGAAACACTTTAGTATGATGCTCTTGCATGTTTAGAGTAGTTTTGAATTTGTCTAAACAGGATGGCTCCCACTGTCTCTCGAATCCCTCCTCAAACCATAAAGGAAGAACTAGTCGGGATCAATCTCACCGTACAATACTTGCTTAACCGTTCAGCCAGGCCAGTGCCGGTACTTCGACGGAGGTTTTCCAACACATTCGTGAAGTTCCTTAATTAAATAACCTCTTTTCCCTGTGGGCGTAGCCCCGCTAACACCTTTCTAGACACCTACTTGGTTTATAGCATTGATCGTTAAGTGAGAAAGTTCCGGAGGAGTAGCATATACTCACAGTAGGATCGGGATCCAAATATCATCGCGTGACAAAACTGAAGGAATCCTACCAGAATCATCACACTCCAAATGGTATGCAGCGCTAGCAAGTTTCAGTTCTTTTGAAACTCCCGATGTGGATTTTTGCCCCATGCTCTTATGACCTTGACTTTGGCAAACAAATCATAAGTCACATGTCAAGTTCTACCCGTCATTCTCCAGGTTAATTTGAACCCACCCGCACCTACCCTTGACTTTGGCCAACAAGGCAGTACGACTGTCCAAAACCAACACATCTATCTATGCTGCACATGAATACCCAATAGCTACCAATCAATATGCCTTGACTTTGGCCAACAAACACAGCTTGAATACTATTGACCATCCATGTGAAACGACGGAGGGCTACAAATGGTTTTGGCGAAACCGTGAACGTAGTGAACTTGATATAATCGATGGAACGAGATAGCTTTTAAAAGGAGTGGTTTAAGCTCCGCGTTTAAAAGTTATTTTGAAAAGAAACCGAGTGGTTTTTGAAAGTGTTCCAACGACTTTTACTTTGGTTTATTTTTCTTGCATTAATTTTAATGCGTCCCATCAATTAATCCAACCATTGCAGAAAACAACGAAAATATAATGTACGCTTATGCCATCCGCATTCGCCACGGGTCCCGTCATCACCCGTTAGGTTACTTAACTAACGACAGAGCGGGGGCTGGGCTAGCGCGGATGCAAAACATAAGCAACGCCTAAATAGATATCTACATATAGATATATACATTCGTCAGATGCAATGACAGCCATTCCAGATCACAGATGAATACATTGGATATTCTAGGAATCCGCAATTCGTACGAGCCAATAACGAAGAGCGGATTACACGGTCGCGATGAATAGCCAATACCCCACCCTAGACCCCTACGGGTGCGGCAAACTACCCGCCAAGTATCCGAAATGAAGCAACCTCCCTCAATGACGTGAGTAGGCCACTCGGCACTTCGAGGTACCCGGTAGTTTGTGCACCCCACCTTGGGTCTATCCTAGGAGCAAAAACAGTAAAAAGAAATTATACAATGACGGCTACAACCCCGACCCAGTTGTGCGGCCATACAAATAATATTACATCAATTTACATATTACAAGAATTGAAAGACAAAGAAAACTCTCATCTCACAACCCCCGTCTATTCATCCGCGACAATCCAACGAATTCATATACACAAACCATCAACATTACAGATCACAGATATGTATAACCCCTACTAATCGACGTATAACGATTAGCAGACGTTCAATACATATATAACAATACAGATACAACCCATTAGCCAAAGTCTACAGAAAATCGACCAAAATACGGATTTGTAACCACCCCAAAAACAAACTTGTTCTCTGGAAATTCTGGGAAGAAACAAACCATCTCAAAAATCACAAAACACCAACAGGAGAAAACTGCAGGACAAACGATCCATGGCCGAGTCAACTCGGCCGCGGATCCGCGACAGAAACAAGCTTCTGCCGCGGAACCGCGGTGAGTAGGTCGGTTCGCTGCATCATTTTTCTTGCCTGTTCATTAAAAAGCCTGAGCCGATTTTTAAGACATGATTTATTATTTTTGGAGCAGAAATAAAAATCGGCAGAAACTAGGATTTTCCGGGGTGTTTCACGGTTTTTTTTTCCGGTCGAAATTCGAGATACTTTGCTAACATGCTAAGGTGCGTTTAGCCAGGCTCTGATACCACTGTAAGTCCACGTTACCTCTCCCGGTTCTTTCGGGCTTGCGGAAATGATGAAAAACGATTTTTCGGGTCATGGCAACATGGACTATAAAACACGGATCTTTGCTATACTACACACTAGCAACTAACAAGAGCTATTGCTACTCGGTTATGGGTTATACCTCAACTTGAACTCCTTCTCTTTGACTCTTGATGGTGGTCGGATGGTGCTTTCCTCATTGCCTTCTCTTGTCGAAGATGGATCCACCTGAGGGTTTCTACCTTGAGCTCCTTTCTCGATCTTGAGAGAACTAAAGTGTCCGGCATGCTAGACCTTCAACCTTAGGATGAGTAGAGAGTGGCTTTGGGTGTTTAATCTCCGAGGAAAGGTTTCTCAACTCATGAGAATGATTCTCCTTGAACTAGAGGAAGAGGAAGAGCAAAACGGAGGAGAGAGAATGGTTATGATAGAATGAGAATAGTTTTACAAGCATATCAAATATATGTGAATTAATCTAATTAATAATATTAATCAAAATGAAAAAGGTGATGGTTGGTTTGATAAGACCATTATCATTTCACATTAAATGTTTTAGCAAAGATCAAAGAGCATCTTGAAAAGAAATGATGATGGTCAAAGTTTCAACCATGGTCAACTAGTCAACCTTGGTCAACAAGTCAACAAACCCAACCATGACACAATTTCATTTAAATAACATTAGCAATTGATATTACACATAATCATTAGGGTTTGGTAAACGACAACCGTCAACTGTGCATACACACCCGTACCAAAACCCTAATGAGAATCCTCTTCCTCTGTCTCAGTCAACTGTGCATACACACCCGCATTCGTATTCCGAGGAGCACGAATACTATGAGATAAAACTAACCCCAAAGCATATACTAGGATCTGGCTCAATCCAGAGCCCGCTAGTAATGTCTGTCCGGACGCCAAATGTGCACAAGTGCGCGGAAGTGAACGAACCCTGTCGCAAAACCATGCGACCTCTACCCTATTTTGCCCAAAGGCGAATAACCCTCTGTGTGGGACTCTAAAGACTCGACACTACGCTGGCAGTGGGTTTAACCACAGACCGCAAGCGGCACTAGATGTACGTAACGGTCCCCAGGTAGATGCCGATATGAAGACGGACGAGGTGAAACCCATCTGAACTCCTACTGAGTCTGAATGTGATAATCTCCGTACAGTCCGGTCTGTTCGTCTGAGAATATCGCATGGCGGGCCTAAGGGGCGGTAAACGTCAGTCCCCTACTAGCGGTACAAGTCGTGTAGGAGAGTAACCCAGAACACCTGAGATAACACTGGAAACCTACCAGTCTATCTCGCTTGCCCTTGCCAGGGACTTTGTGCAATGGCTCTCCTAGACACAGCGCGATATCAATCCCCAATACCGGGAGAGACGAATCCTGTCTAACCGACAGTGCCTCCAAGTGCTTCGGGACTGCACCCAAAAACTACCTGTTTGCACGACTCCTTTAAGCCGTGGTAGGGTAGTAATCAAAGTACAGTGGTAACACACTTGAGGCGAAGTGACAGTGTCAAGTCAACGGACTAAGCTGTACTCATGTCACCTGGGAACTGATAACTGACGATAGGTATAGTACCAACCAACAGTTCCCGTCGAGTCATGTCCAGTGTACTCGTAACCTAACGAGCACCCGCATACTATCTCAAGTACGGCGTACTGACGGCTGTGGGACAGACCGTTTCCCAAGCTGGGATGAGAAGCGTATACGCTAGTCTACTCCGGAGTATCGATGCCCTGTCTCGATAGTCCTACGACAAGGGACCTGCATAAGGATGTGCTTGTGGATTACCCAGCCCCCACGAGTGTGACTGCCATCACAACGCTGGTAATCAAGCAAAGATCCTAAGGGCTCCACTAATGTGTAAAGGCGATATGCTAAAAGAAACACATGCACACATTAAAGCAGAAACAAGCCAAGTAGCATACTATTATATTGAGCAAGATTGTCTATACAAGGTGAATATCCCAAGCTTCCATCAAGTAATATACAAACTAGTATGATACAGTAATGGCCTCTCGGGCATATACACTAACATTATAACAGTTCAAGAAACTACTGATAACACTTACCAGTAAATCTCAGCAACCCTGGCCAGGGATTTCCAGTTATAGCCAATCGAACACAGCGCAACATCAACTCCCTATGCAGGGAGAGACGAATCCCCTCCTATCGCTCATTGCCTCCATGTGATTCAGGACTGTACCCAAAAGCCACCTTTTTGCATGCCCTCTTGGACGTGGTATGATGGAAATGAAAGCACAGTGGGAATCACATAAGACTCTATGACGATCTCGGGTCTACAGAATAACATGTACCAGTGTCACCAGAGAACTGCCATCTGACGTGAGGTATAATACCATCTGGGAGTTCTCGGCGAGTCCGTCCAGTGTACCCAGTCTCCACTGAGCACCCGTACACCATCCTTGATGTCAAACACCGATGGTTATGGGATCATCCATCGCCCATCATATGGGTCAAAATGCGTATACGTTAGTCTACTCTGGTGTATCGATCCCCTGTCTCGATACACCCTCGACTAGGAACAGTTATATGATGTACTCGTCGACTGCCGTGGCCCCACTAGTATGATCTCATCATAGTCCCAGTAGTCGAGTACATATCCTAAGGGCTTTATCAATATGTAACATAGAGACAATCAGAGTACATGTTAAGATAAAGGGTAACCAGATAGCGTATTATCATGTCGAGCAAGAAAGTCTTCCCTATATATGTCCAAGCATCCACTACAATATACATCGTATGTACAGTAATGGCCTCTAGGGCATACATATAACTAACATGTCCCATCATCACCCGTTAGGTTACTTAACTAACGATAGAGCGGGGACTGGACTAGCGCGGGTGTAAAACATATACAACATCTACTAGTATATATATAGCAATATATAATAATCGCTCCAGGCGTGATAAATGCAACATCACAGAAAAGTAATGAGCATCACAGAACAATACAGATAATCTGGGGGCCCGGGTTTCATTGAGCCGCAAGTGAAACCCGACGTTCCCCTGGTCGTGTGGATAACCTGTGCAATGAAATCCTAGACCCCTACGGGCGCGGCAAGTTACCCTCCAAAAACTTAAGCGAGGCATCCCCCTTCAATAAAGTGACTGGACCACCCAGCACTTCACGGAATCCGGTAACTTGAGCACCCCTCCTTGGGTCAACCTATACCCCCTACGAGTGCGGCGAATAGCCCGCCAATTGTAGAGTAAAGCCCCCTCCATCTCAAAACCATGAGATGCGGGCCCGTTGCCCTCTAGAACTCGGCTATCCGTGCACCCTATCGCGGGGTAATCCTAGTCCA
Source organism: Agapanthus africanus (assembly GCA_030015575.1). Taxonomy (NCBI): domain Eukaryota; kingdom Viridiplantae; phylum Streptophyta; class Magnoliopsida; order Asparagales; family Amaryllidaceae; genus Agapanthus; species Agapanthus africanus. The sequence goes on from JASDDO010000004.1 coordinate 257,284,313, forward strand.
GAAAATATAAATATGTACAACGGGTATATCGACCTCAACCCAGTCGTGCCCTAAAAGAATAATATACAAACAGGCAGTGACGGCAGTCCACATGTCGGACGCTCGCCCCGCAATATCAAATGTACAAATATAACCAAACTGTAATACCATTGCATCCAGGCTATCCACCATGACAAATTCGCAACATCACAGCACAACACAGAACATCAACGTGAATGTCACGTTCGCAAATCCGTCTAAAAGAGCTATAGCAATTAGACAAGATTTACCGCTCGAATGACATTCACGGTCACAGATATAAAGTAAGCATTGTTAACTAACTTATTAAAAAAAATTCGATCGACAAAATTTCCCGAAGTGGGCCCCAAGCACAAATCCAGTACTGTAACAAATCTGGGCCCAAACAAAATATTCCAAAAACCCCAATTCCAAGTTTAAGACCACTGTAGAAAAATTGGTGCAGAGATGACACATAATGGCGGCGGAACCGCCGCTAAAACTTGGGTATGGCCGCGGTTCCGCGGCGGCACTGTAGCATTATGTTACCAAATTTTCACAGATGTCTTAAAAAAAGCCTGCCTGATTTTCTGAAACACTCAAAATAATTTTTCGACGACAAAAAAATTTCGACAGAAACTGCTAAAATGGAATCGCGGTTTTTGGAAAATTCGGTCTATCGATGTTTTAAACAAGTTAGAACAAGCTAGTAAAGGTTAATGGCGTGGCTCTGATGCCATGTAAGTCTACGGTAGCGCCCCGGCCGTCAATCCGAGGCAAAAATGCGGAAACAAAAACTTTTTCATAAGCTTGAAACCGGCGCTAACTTATACTTTAAACCCGGATCGAACCATTAACATTAACTAGCAACTAGAGAAAGGTTAGAAAGGCTATACCGATCGATCCGTGTCCATCGATCTTAAGCCACCATCTCTTTCTCCTCGCGGCATCTCCGATCTCCGGTCTCCTCGTCGGAAAGGGCACCACATCTTCGAATCCTTTTACGGGCCCCCGCTTCATCCGAAGCAACTCGGACATGAAGTTTGCTAGCCGACATGCCCAAGGTGAAGTAGAGAATGTGTGTGATCACTTTGTCTCAAGAATCCATTGATTCTCAACGCATGAGAGTGTATGGATGGATGTTGAAGATGATGCCATTAGTGGAAATGGTGAGCTAGAGGAAGAAGAGGCTCTTTTCCTTTTTGTGTTTTGTTGAATTATTGTGAGAGCGCTAGAAAAACAAAATACAAGAGCTAACCCCATATTAGTGGCTGCCCCTTCTCTCTCTTCACAACAATTCAACACCCTAATTAATCATATAATATGACATTTGCAGAAGAAATGAGACCATGAGTCTCCTATGAAGTACATGTCTCATTTAATGCACAAAATGATGAAATCCACTCACAATTTCCACCTTCCAAACATTAATCCAAATGTTTGGTCCAACAAAAAGATACGGCAACATCTAAAGTAAACTCGTGACGGATCACAAGGATACCCCTCACCTGTATATACAAACCTGCATCCGCATTCCGACTGAATGCGAATGCAATGAGACTAAAGTAATCCAACAAATCTAATACTAGGATCCGACTTAAACCAAAGCCCACTAGTATAATCCGTCCGATCATGATCCGTGCACTACTGCAGGTATATGATCGAACCCTTCCATAATACCATACGGCCTCTACATCGTTTCGCCCAAAACTTGAGATACTTTCTGTGGGGGACTGTAAAGACTCGTCAATACACCGGCTGTGGATTTAACCACTAGCACGTCAGTGGAACTAGCTGTACGTAACGGGCGCCCAGGTATTGACCAAAAGGGAGATCGATGAGCGAACTCATCATGACACCCTACTGAGCCTGTCGGTGAAAATATCCGTACAGTCCGGTCCGTTCGTCTATGAGTATCGCATGTCGGGCCTAGGGGGTTGGTAAAAGTCAGACCCCCAAAAACGGTACAAGTCATGTCGGAGTGTAGCCCAGAACACCCTGAGATACTACTGGAATATCTACCAGTAAATCTCCTGCCTTGGCCAAGGACTTCGTGTAATGGATTTCCTAGACACAACACGATCTCACCTCCAATACCGGGAGAGACGAAACCCCTGTCGATCCGCTCACTGCCTCCATGTGGCTCGGGACTGTACCCAACTAGCATGTTCCCGGCGAGTCCTGTCCGGTTTACTCATAACCCAATGAGCACCTGTATACATCTTAGGTGATCCAACTTACATTAATGGCTTGTGAGACCGGCCACCGCCCCTCGTCGGGGTCTCGACTGTATACACTATTCTACTCTGGAGTATCGATACCCTGTCTCGAAACTCCCTCGACTAGGGACCTTTTAAGGATGCGCTTATAGACCCTAGCTCCCACGTATATGATCGCCATCATACTACTGGTAGTAAAGCAAGAATCCTAAGGGCTCTATCAATGTGTAATAGTGATCTGTAAGGTCACCTAAAGCTGTACACGATGATAAAGATAAACCAGATAGCATACTATCATCTAGAGTAAGACTGTCCTACCGGTATAGGTCCTCCCTCAATCATTGCAATCACGTGCCTGCGATCCAATAATTGACTTTGAGGGCACTATATCTGTCACGCCCCGCTTCTTAGAGTACGCTAAAATGGGCACGTGAAATAGCCAACCATGCTACCTGTGGCTAGGAAGTATCCATCCACAGTCACATTACGGTTGTAGAGATATCAAGAACAAAAATAAAACTATCTAAACATGTCCATAATCCAAGATATCATAAGTCAAGAATAATAAAATGCGGAAGCGAAAGATCCAATACAAAATAACTGGAATGTATGTCCCATAAGGCGGGCTCACATCAGGAATAAAATGCAGTAAAGAAAAGCTAACTACTACTAACACTCACAGCTCAGCCTGTCGGCTGAAATACTCCCGCTCGGGCTGCGACAGCGGCACAGAATCTGGGCCATGCAAAATCCAGACGTCAGCGCGTCAAGTCATCAAGTAATAACATAACAAACAGGCAATGCGAGTATAAACATGAATAAAGCAAGGGTAACAATAATATGAATCAGAGCAGTGCTGGGTAGTGTGCAGTGGGTAAACTGGACTGTTCTATCAGGTTCTCTATTCTAAAGTCTTTGAAACCAAATTGATGAATCATCGATGTAACTCAATAGTATCCCGTACAAACCCGGGACCACGGCCACAATATTCTCGACTGAAACCGAGACATGCCGCTAGGAACAAAACAGGAATGTGTACACTCAATAGTATCCCGTAAATACCCGGGACCACGGCCAAAATATTCTCGGATGAAACCGAGACATGCCGCTAGGCACAAAACAGGAATGTGTACACTCAGAACAGGTAGTGAACTGCCGAGTTAGAAGTCAGGTTTCACCTTTGATTTCCCCATACCCCCAAGTTATATGTGTATGTCAAGTCAGGTATCCCGAAATCAAGAAACTAATGCCAACACAGGATCAGGTAAACAGGTTTGTCTGGATAGACAACAGGAACGGTCCATGAGGACAACATGTCAGGTTTGTTGGCATTAGACACAAGATCAGGTAACGGGTCAGGTCATGGTACAACAGGTCAGGTCAAGCAGTGTAGGGTACCATGTCGGGTCAATCAATATGCATGTAGCAAGTCAGGTCAAGAAGCGAGCGATATCATAGGTGTACTCACAATCAGTTATATAATCAAGCATGGGTATCAACAACATGAGATAAGCAATGAAATAAGCAATAGGAAGATTCATTCAATTAGCAATACCGTTATCAATTGTGTCACAGAGATGATTTCAACCATATAAGAATGCAGTAAGACAATTATAGCCATTTAATCATGTTAACAAGTTTAAGACTTCATAAATGCAATGTTATATGTGTAAATAGGTTCCACGAACGAAATCACAGTTTAAGCAGGTTAAATGTATACGAGTGTCCGAATGAAGTGAAATGATAGAAAAGGTGCCATAGGCTACATCATCAGTGAAAGTGTAATTAGAACATGTAAATGTGATTATTAGGTTCCAAAACAGTAATTGCAACGGGTAGGTTCCAAGTTTGAAAGATAAATGATATATAACAATCTTGAACACGAAAAAAATGGGAATTTATAATACCAAAGTTAAATTGCGGGTTTTAGGGTGTCATTAAGTATAAGTAAATATTGTTTAGAACGTAGCAAGGGGTACTTGCCTCGACGGGTCGCGGATCGGGAAAACGGAACGTAAACGTCGGCGGGGAAAACTCGCGACGGGCGCACGGTTCACGGAATGAATCCAAACGACGAACAGAGGAACCACACGGGTCGGGGTACCTCGCTGGAACGTCGGGACGCGTCGCCGGCACGGCCGGATTCCGATGAGCTGCAAAACAGCGAACGATCAAGAATTGCAACAAGAAAAGAAAAGAAAACAAGGAAGGAGAGAAGGCTTACAAGGGTTCTGCTCATGTGGTTTATAGAGAGGAGATGTGAGGATGACGACGAGGTCGACGGAGCTCCGGCAAAGAGGTTTGGTTGCTAGTGTTCGGTTAGGGTTTGGGCTTGGGTTAGGCTCGGGTGTTATGGTGTGCAGGTGAGGGAGAATGCAGAGAGGAGATGGAGAGGAGAGGTTGAAGGAGATGGCGATGGCGAGGGGTCGTCGGCGACGATGGAGTGAGGTGGTGGTGCTGGGTTTAATGGGTGCAGGCGTGGGCTCGGGTATACGAAAGAAGAAGGAGGAGGTGGCGACGAGAGGGAGGCTCGGTTGAGCGCGATGGGAGGATGAGCCCGGTGGTGGAGGTGCCGGCGTTGGGGCTGCGGCGGCGAGGGCAAGGCGGCTGGGGGTTCGCTGGGGTTGGGTTACGTGAGGGAAAAGAAATGGAGGGGAATGAGATTTAAAAATATGAGAGAGAGAGAGAGGAATATATGGAAAAGATAGAACGCGAGAGAGAGAGAGAAGAGAGAGGAGAGAGACGGTGAGAGAGAGAGGAGAGAAGGAGAGAGAATAAAGAGGTGGGGCCCACGGGATGGAGGACCGCGATTGGTTGAGGGGTGTTAGAGGTTAGGAAAATTTTAAAATAAAGATTTATAAGATTTAAGTGAACAGTAATATATTATAAGGTTAAGGAAAATATGCGACGGTTAAAATATATTAAAATTTGGGATTTTGGCGCAAAGTAAAACATTTCCAAATCGCGCCCGGGTCGGGTCCAAAAATTTGAAATTGAAATAATAGAATTTTAGGCGGGATCCAAGATTTAAAATGAAGTGTTTTGCAAACAAAAACATACCCCCAAAACGGACACACGTACGTGCGCGTAGCCGTCCATACTCGCCCGTTTCACTGAACGGGACAAGACCACGATGCACGGACGCTACAACAGGGTTAGGGGTGTCAAGTAGGCCAAGATGAATATTTTTAATTTTATTTTAGATGCCATAAATTGTTATATGCAGAAATGAATTTGCTGGGTAAAATTTACAGTAAATAACAATCAAGCAAGATAAATGAAATGAGTACCACACTACGCTCAAACAGTAACTGAAATTAGTAGTACTGGGCTCGGGTGTTACATTATACCTAACTACAAAAAGAATTTCGTACTCGAAATTCCAAGAATACAAAGACAGATAATTACCAGAAAAGGTGAGGAAACTTCTGCCAGATTTCATCTTCTCGTTCCCAAGTGGACTCTCCATGCGAGCGATTACCCCAAGAAACAAGCACAAGAGGGATTACCTTGTTCTTAAGAACCTTTTCCCTTCGATCCACGATTCCAATCGGTCGCTCCTCAAAAGTTAGGTCTTCTCGTACTGTTAGCTCCGAATGATCCAATACGTGTGCTTCATCTCGAACATACTTACGGAGTTGAGATACGTGAAACACATCTTGTACATTCGCCAAGGATTGTAGTAACGCCAAACGATACGCTACTTCACCAACACGCTCCAAGATCTCAAAGGGTCCAACGAATCGAGGACTAAGCTTTCCTCGACTTCCAAAACGAATCACCCCTCTAGTCGGTGATATCTTCAAGAATACCAAAACACCCACGGCGAACTCTAGAGGTCTTCTTGACGTATCTGCCCAACTCTTCTGTCGGTCTTATGATGCTTTCATATGATTTCTGCTAGTGTTAACCTTCTCAACTGTCTGCACAACCAAATCTGGTCCCAGTAATCTTCGTTCACCGACATCGTCCCAGCCAACAGGTGAACGGCACTTACGTCCATATAAGGCTTCAACTGGAGCCATCTGGATAGTTGCCTGAAAACTGTTGTTGTAAGAAAAATCCACCAAATGTAGACGATCCTCCCAAGAACCCTTGAAGTCCAACATGCATGCTATCAACATATCCTCAAGAGTTTGGATTGTTCTCTCCGACTGACCATCGGTTTGAGGATAATAAACTGTGCTAAACTTCAATCGAGTCCCCACACTTTCCTGTAAACTCCTCCAGAAGTGTGATAAGAACCGAGTGTCCCAATCGGACACAATGCTCACCGGTACTCCATGTAATCTTACAATCTCCTGCATATACCGCTCTGCCAAAGCCTCTGCTGATTGACCAACCCGGAAAGGAATGAAGTGAGCTGCCTTGGTCAACCGATCAACAATCACCCATACAGCATTGTTACCTTTTGGACTCCGCGGTAAAGCCATCATGAAGTCCATGGTTATATGTTCCCACTTCCACTGAGGAATCGGAAGTGGTTGCAATAAACCAGCAACCCTTTGATGTTCAGCCTTAACTTGCTGACATACCAAGCACTTTGCCACAAAGCGAGCAATCTCCCGTTTCATGCCTTCCCACCAAAAATGCTGTCGAATATCTCGGTACATCTTTGTGCCTCCTGGATGTACAGAATAAGCTGAGCTGTGTGCCTCCTTCATAAGCTCTTCGCGAATATCTCCCCTTAGCACACACAAACGGCTACCATACCTCAACGAACCATCGTCGTGGATCAATAAATCTGTTCGTAGTCCGGCTTCAACCTGTTCTCGAAACTTTTGCAGTCTAGGGTCCTGCGATTGTGCTGCTTTAATATTCTCGATCAACGATAACTGTACTTGCAGCTGCATCAACTGTCCCGAAGAATGCGGTAGCACAATCTCCAAGTCAAATCTTCGAAAATCTTCAACAAGCTCCTTCTGCGTAGTTAACACCTGAATTGCTGGTGACCGACTAAGCGCATCCGGCACGACATTAACCTTCCCCGGATGGTATTTAAGATCAAGATCGTAGTCAGCCATCAGCTCCAACCATCTGCGTTGCCTCATATTAAGCTCCTTCTGTGTGAACACCTACTTCAAGCTCTTATGATCAGTAAAAACTTCGACCCTTTCGCCCAAAAGGTAGTGTCTCCAAACCATCAAAGCGAAAATCACAGTCGCAAGTTCCAAGTCATGAGTTGGGTAATTCTTCTCATGGGTCTTTAACTGTCTCGATGCGTACGCTACAACCTTACCGTGTTGCATCAAAACACATCCCAGTCCTTTCCCAGATTCGTCGCTGTGGAACACCAATCCTCTGGGATTGTCTGGCACGGTCAGAATAGGGGCGGTTATCAATCTCTGCTTTAACGTCTCGAAAGCTAACGCACATTTGTCCATCCATACAAAAGGTATTTCCTTGCGCGTAAGCTTGGTTAACGGCTCCGCCAGACGAGCAAAGTTCTCCACAAATCTCCTGTAATATCCGGCGAGTCCAAGAAAACTTCTTATCTCCGCAACATCCTTTGGGATCGGCCAGTCTCGAACTGCAGCAATCTTTTCTGGATCGACGGCAATTCCATCGCCAGACACAACATGACCCAAAACATTGCTTCCTCCAGCCAAAACTCGCACTTGCTCATCTTCGCATATAACTCCTCCTGTCTCAACGTTTGCAGTGCGATCTTCAAATGCTCAGCATGTTCTTCAAAACTCTTCGAGTTAACCAGAATATCGTTAATGAACACCGCATTAAACTGGTCCAAGAATGGTGAAAAGATTTGGTTCATCAAGTCCATGAATACTGCCAGCGCATTCGTTACTCCGTAGGGCATTACTAAGTATTTGTAATGTCCATACCGAGTTCGGAACACCGTCGTGCAAATATCTTCTGCTTTCACTCGGACCTGATGATATCCAGATCGCAAATCTAGCTTCGAGAATACCTTCCCGCCACTAAGCTGCTCGAAAAGTTCGCCAATGCGAGGGATCGGGGACTTGTTCTTAATAGTCACCCGGTTTAATTTTCGATAGTCGATACACATCCTTCTTGTGCCATCCTTCTTCTTTACTAGAAGAACTGGAGATCCCTAAGGCGAGTTACTGCTCCGAATCCAACCCTTTTCAAGCAATTCAGCAACCTGTTTCTTGACTTCTTCCAACTCTACTGGTGCCATTGGATAATACGCTTTGGATACTGGCGCTGCACCAGGAATAAGATCAATTGCGAACTCCACGTCTCGCTTCGGCGGTAAACACGATATATCTTCAAACACGTCCACAAAATCACGAACAACAGCCAGCTCTTTACTTTCATCAACTTCCATAGATGCAAGAATATTGTTTGTCGGCTTAGCCCTAAACTCGACTGGCCCGACAGAACTGCTTCCTTACCGCAACTGTTGTCTGCTGCAAACTCCCCTTCATCCCAGATAAACTCTGCTGCTCTCGGCCGCCGTAAGTACTTGTGAGAAAGTGGTCAAACCCAGGGTGACAATCTGCCCCTGGATGTCCACGTCCAAGCTGCGCATGAACCTCCGTGCCCTGTCTGCATCGTTGGCAACTAAAGGTCCAACGAATCTACCGAGTCTCGTCCATTCTGCTGCATGCACATATACGGGTGCTCCATTCTGCTTTAGCCCGAGGAACTTCTCTTCCATTTCCTCCCGTGCGGTACGCGGGAAGAACTTCTCCAGGAAACTCTTTGAAAAAATCCGCCCACTTGATCGGCTTGGGAAAACGGTTCTCCTCCATAAGCCACCATTCTCGGGCGTAGTCCACTAACTGAATGCGTACCACATCAACTCTTTTCTCATCTGGAATCTGTGCCGCAATAAGCAAATTCTCTGTGTCAATTAGCCACTGCTCCGCTAGCAACGGCTCCTCCAAACTAGTAAATGTAGACGGACCCAAATGTCTGAAATCTGCTACTGTCCCTACTCGGTCAACTGGCTTAGCTCCAACATTGTTCACAGACTGCTGAATGATCTGCAAACCTTCCTGAAACGAGTCCGCTTGCTGCTGGATCAGCTCGGTCTGTTTCTTTTGATTCTCCAGCATTCCCCTTATCACTCCAAGCATGGCGGCTTCGTCCACACGCCTTGGTATGTCTTCAATTCTTACAGGCCATATCAAACACCCAACATTTGCATGATGATAGATTCGAAATATAGATCAAGGCTAGAACTCCAAGATACTTAAATAAAGTGCCGCATTGTAACTATGCCGCGGTATCATAGCCACAATTACATAACTCCACCCAAGTCGCTTAAGTCCTAGAGATAACAAGGAATCAGGTTTCGAGTTGATATGCAAAGGAAGTTTGCACATCGTAAAAGATATAATCAGGAAGAACTTGATTCAAGAACGGTAAACGGCAAGGTGGCAGGACATGTTTCCTAAACACGGGTATTCTGATTCGTGTATTGGGTACAATACCCAACTACAAAAGAATCAACCCGACTATCCTATGGCTCTGATACCAAAAGAACCATGTCATGCCACGCTTCCCAGAGTACGCTAAAATGGGCACGTGACATAGCCAACCATGCTACCTGTGGGTAGGAAGTATCCATCCACAGTCACATTACGGTTGTAGAGATATCAAGAACAAAAATAAAACTATCTAAACATGTCCATAATCCAAGATATCATAAGTCAAGAATAATAAAATGCGGAAGCGAAAGATCCAATACAAAATAAATGGAATGTATGTCACATAATGCGGGCTCACATCAGGAATAAAATGCAGTAAAGAAAAGCTAACTACTGCTAACACTCACAGCTCAGCCTGTCGGCTGAAATACTCCCGCTCGGGCTGCGACAGCGGCACAGAATCTGGGCCATGCAAAACCCAGACGTCAGCGCGTCAAGTCATCAAGTAATAACATAACAAACAGGCAATGCGAGTATAAACATGAATAAAGCAAGGGTAACAATAATATGAATCAGAGCAGTGCTGGGTAGTGTGCAGTGGGTAAACTGGACTGTTCTATCAGGTTCTCTATTCTAAAGTCTTTGAAACCAAATTGATGAATCATCGATGTAACTCAATAGTATCCTGTACATACCCGGGACCACAGCCACAATATTCTCGACTGAAACAGAGACATGCCGCTAGGAACAAAACAGGAATGTGTACACTCAATAGTATCCCGTACATACCCGGGACCACGGCCACAATATTCTCGGCTGAAACCGAGACATGCCGCTAGGCACAAAACAGGAATGTGTACACTCAGAACAGGTAGTGAACTGTCGAGTTACAAGTCAGGTTTCACCTTTGATTTTCCCATACCCCCAAGTGATATGTGTATGTCAAGTCAGGTATCCCGAAATCAAGAAACTAATGCCAACCCAGGATCAGGTAAACAGGTTTGTCTGGATAGACAACAGGAACGGTCCATGAGGACTACATATCAGGTTTGTTGGCATTAGACACAAGATCAGGTAACGGGTCAGGTCATAGTACATCAGGTCAAGTCAAGCAGTGTACGGTACCATGTCGGGTCAATCAATATGCATGTAGCAAGTCAGGTCAAGAAGCAAGCGATATCATAGGTGTACTCACAATCAGTTATATAATCAAGCATGGGTATCAACAACATGAGATAAGAAATGAAATAAGCAATAGGCAGATTCATTCAATTAGCAATACCGTTATCAATTGTGTCACAGAGATGATTTCAACCATATAAGAATGCAGTAAGACAATTATAGCCATTTAATCATGTTAACAAGTTTAAGACTTCATAGATACAATGTTATATGTGTAAATAGGTTCCACGAATGAAATCACAGTTTAAGCAGGTTAAATGTATACGAGTGTCCGAATGAAGTAAAACGATTGAAAAGGTTCCATAGGCTACATCATCAGTGAAAGTGTAGTTAGAACATGTAAATGTGATTATTAGGTTCCAAAACCGTAATTGCAACGGGTAGGTTCCAAGTTTGAATGATAAATGATATATAACAATCTTGAACACGACAAAAATGGGAATTTATAATACCAAAGTTAAATTGCAGGTTTTAAGGTGTCATTATGTATAAGTAAATATTGTTTAGCATGTAGCAAGGGGTACTTGCCTCGACGGGTCGCGGATCGGGAAAACGGAACGTAAACGTCGGCTGGGAAAACTCACGACGGACGCACGGTTCACGGAATGAATCCAAACGACGAACAGTGGAACCACACGGGTCGGGGTACCTCGCTGGAATATCGGGATGCGTCGCCGGCACGGCCGGATTCCGGCGAGATGCAAAACAGCGAACGATCAAGAATTGCAACAAGAAAAGAAAAGAAAACAAGGAAGGAGAGAAGGCTTACAAGGGTTCTGCTCATGTGGTTTATAGAGAGGAGATGTGAGGATGACGACGAGGTCGACGGAGCTCCGGCAAGGAGGTTCGGTTGCTAGGGTTCGGTTAGGGTTTGGGCTTGGGTTAGGCTCGGGTGTTATGGTGTGGAGGTGAGGGAGAATGCAGAGAGGAAATGGAGAGGAGAGGTGGAAGGAGATGGCGATGGCGAGGGGTCGTCGGCGACGAGGGAGTGAGGTGGTGGTGTTGGGTTTAATAGGTGCAGGCGTGGGCTCGGGTACACGAAAGGAGAAGGAGGAGGTGGCGAGGAGAGGGAGGCTCGGTTCAGGGTGAGGGGACGACGAGCCCGGTGGTGGTGGTGCCGGCGTTGGGGCTGCGGCGGCGAGGGCAAGGCGGCTGGGGTTCGCTGGGGTTGGGTTACGTGAGGGAAAAGAAATGGAGGGGAAGGAGATTTAAAAATATGAGAGAGAGAGAGGAATATATGGAAGAGAGAGAACGCGAGAGAGAGAGAGGAGAGAGACGGTGAGAGAGAGAGGAGAGAGGGAGAGAGAATAAAGAGGTGGGGCCCACGGGATGGAGGACCGCGATTGGTTGAGGGGGATTAGAGGTTAGGAATATTTTAAAATAAAGATTTATAAGATTTAAGTGAACAGTAATATATTATAAGGTTAAGGAAAATATGCGACGGTTAAAATATATTAAAATTTGGGATTTTGGCGCAAAGCAAAACATTTCCAAATAGCGCCCGGGTCGGGTCCAAAAATTTGAAATTGAAATAATAGAATTTTAGGCGGGATCCAAGATTTAAAATGAAGTGTTTTGCAAACAAAAAGCATACCCCCAAAACGGACACACGTACGTGCGCGTAGCCGTCCATACTCGCCCGTTTCACTGAACGGGACAAGACCACGATGCACGGACGCTACGACAGGGTTAGGGGTGTCAAGTAGGCCAAGATGAATATTTTTAATTTTATTTTAGATGCCATAAATTGTTATATGCAGAAATGAATTTGCTGGGTAAAATTTACAGTAAATAACAATCAAGCAAGATAAATGAAATGAGTACCACACTACGCTCAAACAGTAACTGAAATTAGTAGTACTGGGCTCGGGTGTTACAATATCCAACAGAATCATGTCCAGTATACTCATAACCTAATGAGAACCTGCATACTATCTCTAGTACGATGAACTAATGGCTGTGGGACAGACTATCTCCCTGCTGGGATGAGAAGCATATACACTAGTCTACTATGAAGTATCCATGCCCTGTCTCGATAATCCTACGACTAGGGACCTGTCTAAGATGTGTTAGTGTATATGCCCTAGGGGCCATTATTGTATCATACTAGCTTGTATATTACTTAATGGAAGCTTGGGATATTCACAGTTATATTAACAGTCTTGCTAAACATGGTGGTACGCTAGTTGGTTTATATCTATCTTAATATGTGTATATGTTAGCATATCGAGAATACTTATTGATAGAGCCCTTAGGATCTTGCTTGACTACCAGCGTTGTGATGGCAGCGACACTAGTAGGGGCTGGGTATTCTACAAGCACATCCTTTTTTAGGTCCCTAGTCGTAGGATTATCGAGACAGGGCATCGATACTCCGGAGTAGACTAGTGTGTACGCTTCTCATCCCAGTTGGGGAAATAGTCTGTCCCACAGCCATTAGTACGTTGTACTGGAGATAGTATACAGGTGCTCGTTGGGTTACGGGTACACCGGACAGGACTCGTAGGGAACTGTTGGTTGGTATTATACCCGTCGTCAGTTAACAGTTCCCATATGACATGAGTACAGCATAGTCCGCAGACTTGATACTGTTGCTTCGTCTCGAGTGTGTTCCCACTGTTCTTATATTGCTACCCTACCACGGCTCAAAGGAGTCGTGCAAACAGGTAGCAGTTGGGTGCAGTCCCGAAGCACTTGGAGGCAGTGGCGGTTAGATAGGATTCGTCTCTCCCGGTATTGGGAGTTGATATTGCGCTGTGTTTGGAAAGACATTACGCAAAGTCCCTGGCCAGGGCCAACGAGAATTACTGGTAGGATTTCCAGTAGCTTCTCAATGTGTAATGGGCTTTGCTCCGACACGACTTATACAGCTTTTACGGGACTGACGCTTGCCGCTCCCCTAGGCCTGATATGCGATATTCTTAGACGAACAGACCGGACTGTACGGAGATTGTCACTTCAGGCTCAGTAGTAGTTCGGATGGGTTTCCTCATCGGCCTTCTTATCGACATCTATCTGGGGACCGTTACGTACAGCTAGTGCCGCTTGCGGTCTGTGGTTAAACCCACTGCCAGTGTAGTGTCGAGTCTTTAGAGTCCCACATAGAGAGTTTCCCTGCTTCGGGCGAAACGATATAGAGGTCGTATGGTTTTACGACAGGGTTCGGACACATACGTGTTTTTACGCACGTACGATGTTCGGACAGTTTATATTAGCAGGCTTTGGTTTAAGCCAGATTCTAGTATTGGATTATTGGATTTATACAGTCTCAGTATTTCCGTGTTTTCACGGATGGGAGGGGCATTCTCGTAATTAGTCGAGAAGCTTCTAGAAGATTGATGAGTTGGAGGCTTAGGTGGAATTTGCATTAAATGGATTAATGACTCATGGTGTGATTCATCCAAATTAGTTAATGAAGCATTTATTGCTTAATGACTCATGAGGTGATTCACACATAGTGAGTTAATGAAGCATAGTTGATATTATCATATGTTATTCATTTAATAATTATCATGCTTCATATATATTCACAAATGCGATATTATTCATATCATTCTCACTCTCACCTTCTCTCTCCTCAAGCTCTCTCTCTCTTCAAAGAACTAACCCTAACCTCTCATGTGTTGAGATCCAAGGGTTAGAAAGACTAATAGATCCCTAATCCTCTTCTATATCCTCTATGTTACCTTGATTAGCACTCATAGCAACCTAGTTACCTCAAGTGAGAGGTTAAAGCTTGGAGAAGTAGCTCTCGGGTGGATCTTCTATCACAACGAGGAGGCCGACGTAGAGGTGGTCAACGAGAACAAGAAGGACTTGATTCATTAGGTATAATCATCTATCATATTAGCTAATCACTTCTATATAGTTGTTAGTTAGGGTTTAGCAAAGATCCGTAAAGTTAGTCGATATTAGTTTAAACAAAATGATTGTTTTACCTATTCCGCCTCCCCGCATCATGTGGGGTGTCTAACGTCGACTTACAGTGGTATCAGAGCCTCGCTAAACCATAACTAACTTGTTAGCAAAGTCGTTAGAAATTCGATCGCAAAACGAACCCGAAAAAACATCATTTTAACCAAGTTTCTGTCGATTTTAAAACGGGGTCTAAAAATTTTTCAGGGACCCTTAAAAATACAAGCAGGGAATTATAAGATTACTCGAGAAATTTGGGATCGTGACTCGGCCAAACCGCCATGGAACCGCGGCCGATCCAAGCGATCCACCGCGGATCCGCGGCCGAGTTGAAGCCGTGTCAGCCGAAATTTTCCCAGTAACTCTTCTGTGTTGATGCTGTATTTTCTGGGATGTTTGTTTCTGCTCAGGTTTCAGGTGCGCAGAGAATAATTTGGAGTAGAATCATTTGTGTTTGCTTGATCGAAATTCTAAGATGTTTGGCTAACTTGATTATATATGTGATGTGTTTAATGTGTTCGTAAACCTCCCCTAACTGCTAGTATGTCGGTTAGCAGGGGGTTGCACATTTCTGTAATGGTTTTTACTGGTTTGTGTTTGTGGACTTGTTGGATTGTCGTGAATGGATAGCCGGGGATGTGAGACAAGTGTTTCTTCCATTCAAATGTAATTTGTAAATTGTTGTAATATTCTTTTGCGGAGCACATCCGGGTTGAGGTTGTAGCCACCGTTGTATTATTTCATTTACTGTTTTCTGCTCCTAGGATAGACCCAAGATGGGGTGCACAAACTACCTGGTACTTTGAATTGTTTAGTGGCCTACTCACGTTGTTGAGGGAGACCACTTCACTTCGGGTACTAGGCGGGTAGTTTGCCGTACCCGTAGGGGTCTAGGGTGGGGTTTTGGCTATTCATCGCGACTGTGTAATCCGTCTTTCTTTGCAGGCTCAAAAGGAATGCGGATTCGTAGAAAATCCAATATGTTCTTTTGTGATCTGGAATGCCTATTATTGCGTCTGACGAATGTACAATATCTATATATGATGGCTATTAGATGTCACTTATGTTTTACACCCGCGCTAACCCAGCCCCCGCTCTGTCGTTAGTTAAGTAACCTAACGGGTGAATGACGGGGCCCAGTGGCGAATGCGGATGGCATAAGAGGACGTTGTATTTTCGTTGTTTTCTGCAATGATAGGTTAATTGATGGGACGCATTATATTAATGCAAAGAAAATAAACCAAAGTTGAATCGTTGGAACAGTTTAAAAGAAACCACTCGGTTATTTTTAAAACAGAAGATGTTTTTAATTGCGGAGTTTTAACCACTCCTTTTAAAAGCTATCGGGTTCCTTCGATCATATCAAGTTCACTACGTTCACGGTTTCGCCAAAACCATTCGTAGCCCTCCGTCATTTCATTTGGGTATTCAGTAGTATTCAAGCTATGTATTTTGACCAACGCCAAGGCATAGTGTTTGGTAGCTGCTGGGTATTCATTTGTTGCATAGATAGATGAGTTAGTTTGGGACATTCGTATTATCATTTGGCCAACGTCAGGGGTATGTACGGATGGGTTCAAATTAACAAGATAATGATGGGTAGAACTTGACATGTAACTTATGAAATTTTGACCAACGCCAAGGTCATAAGAGCATGGGGCAGAAATTTATATCGGGAATTTCTAAAGAAACTGAAATTTGCAAAGAGTTGCATACGATTTGGAGTGTGATAATTTTGGTAGGATTCCTTCAGCTTTATCACACGATGATATTTGTATCCCGATCCTACTGTGTGTATCCGCTACTCATCAGGAGATTCGTCACTTAACGATCAATGCTATAAACCAAGTAGGTGTCGAGTAAGGTGTCAGCGGGGCTACGCCCCCAGAGAAAAGAGGTTATTTAATTAAGGAACTTCACGAAAGCGTCGTAAAACCTCCCTCGAAGTACCGACACCGGCCTGGCTGAACGGTTAAGAAAGTATTGTACGGTAAGAATATTCCTGACTAGTTCTTCCTTTTTGGTTTGAGGAGGGATTCGAGAAACAGTGGGAGCCATCCTGTTTAGATAAACTAAAAACCACTCTAAACTTGCAAGAGCATCATGCTAAAGTGTTCCCTCTCTCTCTCATTGCAGCGACCAGGAACATGACAGGCCTTAAATTACTATTAGATAAAAATATTCTGACAGGGCCAAACTATAAAGATTGGTTCCGGAATATCAAGATGGCTTTGACTTATGAAAAATTGGGATATGTCCTTACTGCTAAGGCACCTGCTGTCCCTGGTCCAGAATCCAGTATTGCGGATAAGAAAATCCACAAGACCTGGGAGTTAGATTGCGCGAAGGCCAAATGCATCATGCTTCCCTCTATGAATAATGAACATCAGAGGAGGCACGAGAATATGGATCTTGAATCCATATTTCTCCGCACAAAGGATCTGTATGGAGAGCAATCTCGTATAGCTAGATACGAAACCTCGAAGAACTTGTTTCAGTCGAGGCTGGCCATCGGATCATATTTAGGAGAACATGTCCTTAAGATGATTGGCTATATAGAAGAGCTCGCGGACCTCGGGACGACTTTAGAGAACGAGCTCTATACAGACTTGGTTCTTCAGTCCCTTCCTTCCACCTACGCCCAATTTATCTTGAATTTCAACATTCAAGGTAAGGAAGTTGAGCTTACAGAACTCCTTAACATGTTGAGGAGTGCAGAGGGCACCTTGTAGAAAGCAAGGGAAACACCCACTATGTTTATTCGCGGTGCTTCCTCTTCCGGGTCCAAGGCTAGGGCCAAAGGAAGGAAGAAGAAGGCCGCTACCAAACTGAGAGGTGGTGTAGGTAAGGTGGGAGTTAAGGGAAAGGAAAAGGTTGCGGTGCCAGTAGTGGCAAAGGACGAGTGCTTCCACTGTCGTAGGAAAGGCCATTGGAAGAAAGATTGCAAAGCTTGGATTGCCAAGAACCATGACCCGAAGAAAGATGTGGCTTCGACTTCAGGTGTGTTTGTAATTGGAAATTGTCTGTCAATCTACTCTACTTCCTGGGTATTGGATACCGGATCAGGATCTCATATATGCAATTCATTGCAGGCACTGAGAAACTGTAGAGTGCTGAAGGTTGGTGATATGACCCTCCAGGTTGCTAACGGAGCTAGTGTGGGTGTTGTGTCCGTAGGGGATTATCACCTAGGATTGACGAGTGGACATATTTTGGTTTTGCGCAACTGTTTTTGTGTACCTAATTTAACGTGTAATATCATATCAGTATCGTTGTTATCAAAAGAAGGTTTTGATTTCACGTTTATAAGCGATGTTGTTAACATCCACCTTAATCATGGTTTGATTGGGTCCGGTACACTAGATAACGGTATATACGTGCTAAACCAATTACAGATTTTCAATGTCCAGAACACACTAAAAAAAAGTCTCCAGATATAAATCAGGCTTTCTTATGGCATTGTAGACTGAGTCACATCAATGAGACAAGGTTAACTAAGTTATATAGAGAAGGATATTTGGATCGGTTAGAATATCAACCTTATACAACTTATCAATCATGTCTCAAAGGAAAGATGACAAAGACTCCATTCACTGGACATTGAGTAAGAGCGAGCAAGCTCTTAGGACTCATACACAGCGATGTATGTGGTCCAATGTCTACACATACAAGAGGTGGTTTTTCATATTTCATTACTTTTACGGACGATTACTCTAGGTATGGATTCATTTTCGTAATGAAACATAAATCCGAGGCCTTTGAGAAATTCCAAGAATATAAGAATGAAGTAGAAAACCAAACCGGCAAAAGTATCAAGACACTGAGATCTAATCGAGGTGGTGAATACTTAAGTGCCGAGTTCCTAGGTTACCTAAAAGAGAAAGGAATTCTCTCTTAGCTTACTCCTCCATACACTCCACAGCATAATGGTGTATCGGAGAGACGGAACCGAACCCTATTGGATATGGTACGTTCCATGATGAGTAATGCTCAGTTACCGCGATCTTTCTGGGGTTATGCGCTAGAATCAGCAGCATATCTTTTGATCAGGGCTCCTACCAAGACTGTGCCTACCACGCCATATTAGATATGGAGTGGGAAGAAACCCTATCTTCAGTATCTGAAGATATGGGGATGTCCAGCTTATGTTAAAAAGCAGCATGCGGACAAACTCGAGGCACGATCAGTACAGTGTAAGTTTATGGGATATCCAAAGAACTCTAAGGGGTATTTCTTCTATTACGCAGAGGAACAAAAGGTTTTTGTTTCTCGTAATGCCCATTTTCTAGAACAACAGTTTTTAGAAAAGGAAACAAGTGGGAGCACAATAGAACTGGAAGAAATTCCAGAATCACAAACTACTACTGAAAGTTTGGTAGAACCAGTAGTTCAAGAAGAACAGGACATTCCCGCACCCCTCCGCAGGAGTAGTAGGCCGTCTCATCCGCCTGAGAGATACTACAGTTTTCTCATAGATGGGGATAGAGAGGATTGCGTCATTGATAATGATGAACCTACTAGCTTCCAGCAGGCCATCCAGAGCGGCGACTCGGTAAGATGGCTGGATGCAATGCGGACTGAGATGGAGTCCATGTACACCAACAAAGTATGGACTTTGGACTTTGCTCCAGGTGGGGTAAAACCCATTGGATGCAAATGGATCTTCAAGAAAAAGATTGGTGTAGATGGACAGGTGGAAACCTATAAGGCTAGACTTGTTGCAAAGGGTTTTCGTCAAAGACCTGGTTTGGACTATGACGAAACCTTTTCTCCAGTGGCTATGCTCAAATCCATTCGGATCCTTCTTGCCATTGCCGCCTTCCATGATTATGAGATCTGGCAGATGGACGTAAAGACGGCTTTTCTAAATGGTAATTTAGAAGAGTGCGTCTATATAGATCAGCCTGAAAGTTTCAATCAGAGTAGGGAGCACCGGGAAAGTATGTAAGTTGCTTAAGTCTATTTATGGACTAAAGCAGGCATCGCGGAGTTAGAACATCTATTTTGATGAAACGGTCAAAGAATATGACTTTATCAAAAATCCAGATGAACCATGTATATATAGTAAAATTGTAGCATGAACTGTCGTATTCCTCATCTTGTACGTGGATGACATTCTTTTGATAGGAAATGACATTCCTATGCTACAATCTGTCAAAGGATTCTTGTCACACAGGTTCTCCATGAAAGACCTGGGTGATGCCTCTTACATTCTGGGGATCCAGATCTATCGTGATAGATCTAAGAGGATGTTGGGACTTTCGCAGTCCAAGTATATCAACACTATACTGAAAAGATTCGGTATGGAAGATTCTACGCGCGGTAATTTACCGGCTTGTCACGGAATCTCCCTATCCAAAGAGATATCTCCCAAGACTGATGGAAAGGGATCGCATGTCAGTTATACCCTACTTTTCTGCGGTAGGCTCTATAATGTATGCGATGTTGTGCACCAGACCAGATGTAGCTTGCGCACTGAGCGTGGTAAGAAGGTATCAGTCAGACCTAGGGAAGAAGCACTGGATAGCAGTAAAGAACATTCTCAAGTACCTGAGAAGGACTAAGGATATGTTCTTGGTTTACAGCGGAAAAGACCTCCAGATTGAGGCTTTTGCCGACTCCAGCTTCCAGAGTGACAAGGATGACTTCAAGTCCATGTCAGGTTATGTCTTTACCCTCAATGGAGGGGTGGTGTGCTGAAAGAGTTCCAAGCAGGACACCGTTGGTGACTCGACGATGGAAGCGGAGTATATCGCTGCTTGCGATGCCGCAAAAGAAGCAGTCTGGATGAAGAAGTTCCTAACAGAACTTCAGGTGGTTCCAACCATTGCTGATGCAATACCGCTGTATTGTGACAATAACGGAGCTATAGCTTTAGCGAAGGAATCCAGGTCCTATCAGAAGTCCAGACACATCTTGAGGCGGTATCACCTGATCAGGGAGATCATAGATCGCCAGGAGATCGAGGTCCGGAGAGTTCCTACAGAGGAGAACACTGCAGATCCATTCACTAAGGCCTTACCTCAGATTCAGTTCGAGAGGCTACTCGAAATGATAGGTCTTCGATACGCCAGTACATGGCCCTAGTGCAAATGGGAGATTGTTAGTGTATATACCCTAGGGGCCATTATTGTATCATACTAGCTTGTATATTAATTAATGGAAGCTTGGGATATTCACTGTTATATTAACAGTCTTGCTAAACATGGTAGTACGCTACTTGGTTTATATCTATCTTATTATGTGTATATGTTAGCATATCGAGAATACATATTGATAGAGCCATTAGTATCTTGCTTGACTACCAGCGTTGTGATGGCAGTCACACTAGTGGGGGCTAGGTAGTCTACAAGCACATCCTTTTTCAGGTCCCTAGTCGTAGGATTATCGAGACAGGGCATCGATACTCCAGAGTAGACTAGTGTGTACGCTTCTCATCCTAGTTGGGGAAATGGTCTATCCCACATCCATTAGTACGTTGTACTGGAGATAGTATACAGGTGCTCGTTGGGTTACGGGTACACCGGACAAGACTCCCAAGGAACTGTTGGTTGGTATTATACCCGTCGTCAGTTAACAGTTCCCAGGTGACATGAGTACAGCATAGTCCGCAGACTTGACACTGCTGCTTCGTCTCGAGTGTGTTCCCACTGTTCTTAGATTGCTACCCTACCACGTCTCAAAGGAGTCGTGCAAACAGGTAGCATTTGGGTGCAGTCCCGAAGCACTTGGAGGCGGTGGTGGTTAGATAGGATTCGTCTCTCCCAGTATTGGGAGTTGATATTGCGCTGTGTTTGGAAAGCCATTATGCAAAGTCCCTGTCCAGGGCAAATGATATTTACTGGTAGGATTTCCAGAAGCTTCTCAAGTTCTGATGGGCTTTGCTCCGACATGACTTATACAGCTTTTATGGGACTGACGCCTGCCGGTCCCTAGGCCTGATATGCGATAGTATTAGACGAACAGACCGGATTGTACGGAGATTGTCACATCAGGCTCAGTAGGAGTTCGGATGGGTTTCCTCATCGTCCTTCTTATGGACATCTACCAGGGGACCGTTACGTACAGCTAGTGCCGCTTGCGGTCTATGGTTAAACCCACTGCCAGCGTAGTGTCGAGTCTTTAGAGTCCCACACAAAGAGTTTCCCTGCTTCGGGCGAAACAATATAGAGGTCGTATGGTTTTACGACAGGGTTCGAACACTTACGTGTTTTTACGCACGTACGATATTCAGACAGTTTATACTAGCAGGCTTTGGTTTAAGCCAGATTCTAGTATTGGATTATTGGATTTATACAGTCTCAGTATTTCCGTGTTTTCACGGATGGGAGGGGAATTCTCATAATTAGTCGAGAAGCTTCTAGAAGATTGATTAGTTGGAGGCTTAGGTGGAATTTGCATTAAATGGATTAATGACTCATGGTGTGATTCATCTAAATGAGTTAATGAAGCATTTATTGCTTAATGACTCATGAGGTGATTCACACATAGTGAGTTAATGAAGCATAGTTGATATTATCATATGTTATTCATTTAATAATTATCATGCTTCATATATATTCACAAATGAGATATTATTCATATCATTCTCACTCTCACCTTCTCTCTCCTCAAGCTCTCTCTCTCTCTTCAAAGAACTAACCCTAACCTCTCATGTTTTGAGATCCAAGGGTTAGCAAGACTAATAGATCCCTAATCCTCTTCTATATCCTCTAGGTTACCTTGATTAGCACTCATAGCAACCTAGTTACCTCAAGTGAGAGGTTAAAGCTTGGAGAAGTAGCTCTCGGGTGGATCTTCTATCACAACGAGGAGGCCGGCGTAGAGGTGGTCAACGAGAACAAGAAGGACTTGATTCATTAGGTATAATCATCTATCATATTAGCTAATCACTTCTTTATAGTTGTTAGTTAGGGTTTAGCAAAGATCCGTAAAGTTAGTCGATGTTAGTTTAAACAAAATGATTGTTTTACCTATTCCGTCTCCCCGCATCATGTGGGGTGTCTAACGTCGACTTACAAGATGTGCTTATATACTACCTAGCCTCCACTAGTATGACTGCCATCACAATGCTGGTAATCAAGCAAAGATCCTGAGGGCTCTACCAATATGTATAAGCGATATGCTAAGATAACACATGCACATATTGAGGTAGAAACAAACCAGGTAGCATACTACCATTTCGAGCAAGTCTGTTACTATATCTGTGTATATCCCAAGCTCCCATTAACTAATATACAATCCAGAATGATACAATAATGGCCTCTTGGGCATATATTACTAACAATCTCCCACTTGCACTAAGGCCATATACTGGCATATCGCAGACCGAAGATCTCGAATAGCCTCTCGAACACTGTCTGAGAGATGGCCTCTGTGAGTGGATCTGCAGTGTTATTCTCTGTATTTACTCTCCTCACCTCGATTTCCTGGGGATCAACGATCTCCCTGATCAGGTGGTGCCGCCTCAAAATATGTCTGGATCTCTGATGGGTCCTGGGTTCCTTCCCTAAAGCTATAGCGCCGTATGTTGTCCCAATACTAAAGTATTGGACCAACAAATCGAAGGAACCACCTGACGTTCAAATAAGAACTTCTTCATCCAGACTGCCTCTTTTGCAGCGTCTCATTCAGTGAACTACTTCGTTTCCATCGTCGAGTTTGCAACGGTGTCCTGCTTGGAGATCTTCCAACAGAATGCCCCTCCACTGAGGGTAAAGTGTAGGGTTACTAGGCACTGTCATAAGGGTCTATAAGGCATCAACCATGCCCGATTTAAAATTTACAAGTGCCGAACAACCTAAAGCGATGATCTTTGCTAGATAATTAGGGTTAACAAAGCATGTAAACAACTTTACATCTAAGAGAAAGGGATTACAACCTTTGTAGTCCATTCCTTCGATTCATAAGCTCCGAGTAGTAGTCTCTTCGCCACGATCCATGAACTTTCGGACTCTAGAAAGGCTCCACAAGCCGAACGATCCATGCTTGCTTGAAGTCTTCCTTTTCAAAGATGATCTACCTTGAAGAATCTTTAACTCAAGCTCTCACTTCTCTAATCAAGTATTAGAGAAGTGAACACCCTAATCTAAGTGGCTAGAATAGATGAGCATGATGAGCTAGGAATTTAGCTCTCTTTTATTTTCAAATTCTCACACTAAAGCATCACAAAACCAAAAGCTAGAAAGCTTTTCAAGGAGGAAGAAGAAGATGTAATCTTTTGTGATGAATAATGAATTATTGCCATGGTTACAAAACAATCTTGAGTCAATAATATCAGGTATTAACTCATATAGAGAATTGACTAGTGTTAAGGGTTTGGGTTGGATTAAATAATATCTCCAAAATATCAACACAAAATATCTTTACTTAAAACAAAACATAAAGCTTCTAGAAGCTTCATAAAAATGCTTACCCAAATCAAATCCTAACCATGTTTAATCTCCACAAATCATGTTGCATTTGTAATCATAACTTGTTACAATATTATATATCATATATATAATATATTTTTGTAACAAAAGAAAATAATACAATTAACATATATCGCATATATATCAATGTATTATCCGGTGAGAAAATGAATCAATAAAGAGAGCTTATATTAGATAATATATCACATATATAATTATACATTAAATTATCGAATCAACACTTGATCCGACAATCCGTCTATATCGCATATAACCCACTAATATAACATGTACCGATTCATCGAATCAACACTTGATCCGATGACCCGGCTATATCACATATACCCGGTCGATATCATATATCGTGAGAATAGAATACGGTATCTCATATAGTATTATCCTCGATCACGCACATATCACATATGTGCTCCTACTCCGTTTTTCCTGAGTCAAGAAACCTCTGTGTAGGACTCTAAAGAATCGTCAATACGCCGGCAGTAGGTGATGATCATATCAAACACCCACAAATTGCAAGCGGTCAGCAAAACGTAACAGCTACCCAGGTATTGAGCGATCAGAAGATCAACAAGAAAGCCTATACATTCTCATGTGAATCCAATCAGTAACACTACCGTACAGTCCGGTCTCTTCGTCTGATATGTCGCATATCTAGTCTAGGGGTGGTAAACGTCAGACCCCAGTAACCGATAAGTCGTGTCGATATGAGGCTCATAATAGGTCGAGAACCAACTGATAACACTTACCAGTAGTACTCTATATCCGCCCTGACCAGAGACTTCCAGTTATAGCCAATCGAACACAGCACAACATCAACTCCCTATACCGGGAGAGACGAAACCCCTCCTATCGCTCATTGCCTCCATGTGATTCGGGACTGTACCCAAAAGCCACCGTTTTTCAAGCCCTCTTGGACGTGGTATGATGGAAATCAAAGCACAGTGGGAATCACACAAGACTCTATGACGATCTCGGGTCTACAGACTAACCTGTACCAGTGTCACCAAAGAACTGCCATCTGACGTGAGGTATAATACCATCTGGGAGTTCTCAGCGAGTCCGTCCAGTGTACCCAGTCTCCACTGAGCACCCGTACACCATCTCTGATGTCAAACACCAATGGATATGGGATCATCCATCGCCCATCATATGGGTCAAGATGCGTATACACTAGTCTACTCTGATGTATCGATGCCCTGTCTCGATACACCCTCGACTAGGAACAATTATAGGATGTACTCATTGACTACCCTGGCCCCACTAGTATGATCTCATCATAGTCCCGGTAGTCGAGTACATATCCTAAGGGCTTTATCAACATGTGAGAGCAAGACAGTAAACTAATATAAGTCAACATGTTAAGATAAAGTGAAACCAAATAGCATACTATCATGTCGAGTAAGAAATTCCTCTCTATATATATCCAAGCATCCACTATAATATACATCATATGTACAATAATGGCCTCTAGGGCATATACATAACTAACAATCTCCCACTTGCACTAAGGCCAGCTGTTGTAGTATCTTATACCAAACATCCCGAAGAGTCTCTCAAATTGTATCTGGGGAATGGCCTTTGTGAATGTATCCGCAGTGTTGTCCTTCGCATCAACTCTCCTGATCTCGATCTCCCGGCGATCAACTATCTCCCGGATCAGGTGATACCGCCTCAGAATATGTCTGGACTTCTGATGGGACCTGGGTTCCTTGGCCAAAGCCACAGCTCCATTGTTATCACAATACAAAGGTATTGGATGCTCAATGGATGGAACCACACCAAGTTCAGTAATGAAGTTCTTCATCCAGACAGCCTGTTTTGCAGCATCGTTGGCAGCGATGTATTCAGCCTCCATCGTCGAGTCTACAACGGTTTCCTGTTTGGAGCTCTTCCAACACACCGCCCCTCCATTGAGGGTAAAGACAAATCTCGAGTGCGACTTAGAGTCGTCCTTATCACTTTGGAAGCTCGAATCGGTAAAGGACTCCACCTGGAGTTCTCCGTTACCATACACCAAGAACATCTCTTTAGTCCTTCTCAAGTACTTGAGAATGTTCTTCACAGCTATCCAGTGACTCTCTCCAGGATCTGCTTGATACCTACTCACTATGCTTAGTGAGTATGCTACATCGGATCTGGTACATAGCATCACATACATGATAGAGCCTACTGCCGAAGCATAGGGTATCCCATGCATGCGAGCTCTCTCCAAATCAGTCTTGGGAGACATCTCTTTGGAGAGAGTGAGTCTATAGATCGTGGGTAGGTTCCCATGCTTGGATTCTTCCATACTAAACCTCTTTAGTATGGTGTCAACGTACCTGGATTGGGACAATCCCAGTATCCGTTTAGATCTATCTCTATAGATCATAATTCCCAGTATGCAGGAGGCATCACCAAGATCTTTCATTGAGAATCTTTGTGACAAGAAGAGCTTGACCGATTGCAGCATAGGAACATCATTTCCTATCAAGAGTATGTCATCATCGTATAATACGAGGAAGACAACCTTACTCTCTGCAACCTTCTTATAGATACAAGGTTCATCAACGTTTTTGATGAAGTCAAACTCTTTGACTACAACATCAAAGCAGATGTTCCAACTCCGCGATACTTGCTTTAACCCGTAGATGGATTTAAGCAGCTTGCACACCTTTCCGCTGCTCCCACTGTCTACGAAGCCCTCTGGCTGAGTCATGTACACACACTCTTCTAAATCACCATTTAGAAAGGAGGTTTTAACATCCATCTGCCAGATTTCGTAGTCATGGTATGCAGCAATGACAAGTAAGATCCGGATGGACTTAAGCATAGCCACTGGAGAAAAGGTTTCGTCATAATCCTCACCTGGTCATTGACGAAAACCCTTTGCAACAAGTCTAGCTTTGAAAGTCTCCACTTTTCCATCTACACCAAGTTTCTTCTTAAAGATCCACTTGCTTCCAATGGGTTTTACCCCTTCAGGAGCAACTTCCAAAGTCCATACTTTGTTGGTGTAAATGGATTCCATCTCAGATCGCATTGCATCCAGCCATTTCACACAGTCACCACTCGTGATGGGCTACTCGAAACTAGTCGGGTCATCATCTTCCTTGATGCAATCCTCTCTCCCACCATCAACGAGAAAAATGTGGTATCTCTCAGGTGGATGAGAAACCCTGCTAGATCGACGGAGAGGCTGGGGTTCGTCGGGGACTACTGAATCCTCCGGTTCTACCAAATCTTCTGTCATAGTTTGTGTTGCTGGAACTTCTTCCTGTTCTACCTTATTGCCACTAATTTCCTTTGCAAGAAATTCCTTTTCCAAAAAGGTGGCATGTTGAGAAACAAACACCTTTTGTTCCTCACTTAGGTAGAATAGATATCCATATGAATTACTTGGATATCCCACAAACTTGCAAAGAAATGATCTTGCCTCGAGCATGTCCGGATTTTACATTTTAACATAGGCCGGACAACCCCATATCTTAACTCGTTTAAGAGATGGTCTCTTCCCATTCCATATCTCATATGGAGTGGTATGCACTGATTTGGTTGGAAATCTATTCAATAGGTATATGGCTGTCTCAAGCGCATACCCCCAAAGGAAATAGGCAACTCAGCATTGCTCATCATAGAGCACACCATATCAAATACGGTGCGATTCCTCCGCTCCGATACACAGTTGTGTTGTGGTGTATAAGGAGGAGTAAGCTGAGAGAGAATCCCATTCTCTTTTAGATAGTCCAGGAACTCATTGCTTAAGTATTCTCCTCCTCGATCAGATCGAAGGATCTTAATACTTTTGCCCGTTTGGTTCTCTACTTCGTGCTTATATTCCCTGAATTTCTCAAAAGCTTCAGACTTGTGTTTCATCAGGAACACATGTCCATGTCTTGATAGATCGTCAGTGAATGTAATGAAGTAGGAAGAACCGTTCCTGGCATGTGTAGACATGGGACCACATACATCACTATGTATCGGCTCTAAGAGTTCTGTAACTCTTTCTCTGTGTCCACTAAACGGAGTTTTGGTCATTTTGCCTTTGAGACATGACTGGCAAGTTTCATAAGATGATAATTCGAACGTATTCAGATATCCATCCTTTAGTAACTTAGCTAGTCGTGTCGCATTGATATGACCAAGTCTACAATGCCATAAGAAGGATTCGTTCATTTCTGAACTCTTCCTCTTTTGTGTGTTTTGTATATTAAGGACGGTAGTTTGATTGAGAACGTATATGCCATTATGTAACGAGCCTGATCCAATCAACTTTTGATTTAGGAGGATGTTTATAACATTATCCAGTATTAAAAAATTATATCTTTCTTTACTTAATAAAGAAACTGATATAATGTTGCACATCATGTTCGGTATATAATAGCACTCGTTTAGAATCAATGTATTACTATTTGGTAATACAAGGTGATATTCGCCATCAGCTTTGGCTGCAATATCTGCACCATTCCCTACTCTTACGGAATGATCACTCATTCCCAGTTCTCTACCTTTACATAGCCCACGTAATATATTACATATGTGGGATCCCGATCCGGTATCTAATACCCAGGACGTAGAGTGATCTGAGAAACAGTTCTCGATAACTAACACACCCGAACAAGATGAATCAACATGCTTATTCTTCATTTGGGTAGCTTGAGAATCCAGATTTTCTCCTATTTCCTGCTCAGTCTTATAACACTTATAAGAATGAACGGGACCAACGTTCCCCTGCTCATTATAATAAGCGGGTTCAGTTAATACATCCATATTATTATCTTGATTAAGGCCTAATATGGTCGCTACCCGGAAAGAGAGAGAAGGAAACACTTTAGCGTATGCTCTTGCAAGATTAGATTGGTTATTATCTTATCTAATCAGGATGTCTCCCACTATTTTTATCAAATCTTCCTTCAAACCCTAAAAGGAAAGACTAGCCGGGATTAATTACACCTTACAAGTTCGCCAATCTTTCAGCCAGATCAGTGTTCGTACTTTGAGGGAGGTTCCCCGTGCTTTCGCACGGACCTAATTAAAATAAACCTCGTTTTCCCAGAGGCATAACCCCGTTAACACCTTTCTAGACACCTACTTGATCGGCTAATTGTCCTGTGTAATATTCTCCCAGGAGTAACTCTTACTAGCAGTGGGTATCGGGATCGAACTATCTCATAGGAGGTATGCAATCTCATTGCAAATTTCAACACTTGAAATTCACGATAATACTTTTTCCCCTAGCAACTCATATCCTTGGCTAAGGTCAACAAATCATAAGTGCTAGCCAAGTTCAACCCGTCATTTCCCGATTGAATTAAACCCACCCGTACGACCCTTGGTTAAGGTCAACAAAGTCATATGACTACCCTAACTCAATCGCATCTCATGTTTTAACAGATAAATACTAATTAGCTACTTTACACTACGCCTTGGCTAAGGTCAACAAACGCGGCACGAATACTAACTAGTGTCTATCTGAAATGACGGAGGGCTACGCAGGTTTTTCAGAAAACCATGAGCGTAATGAACTTGATATCGTCGAAGAATCGAGTGATTTTGAAAAGGAGTGTTTTTTAGGCTTTCACTAGTTTTGCTAAAGAGGTCACTCCCGGTGAAGAGATCTCGGCTCTTTTCTCATCGAATAAGGTGCAGGATATTTCATAAATACCGCTGTGCAAAGCAAGTACTATAGAAGCAATCAAAAACTAATCCGTGAGTTTGTAGCATCTGCCAGTTTTGCTAAAGAGGTCACTCCCGGTGAAGGGATCTCGGCTCTTTCCTCATCGAATAAGGTGCAGGGTATATTATATATACCATTATGCAAAGCAAAACTGTAGCTACCCTTTTATAAAGTTTTGATTCTACAACATCTTTTTGGGTTTCTTTTCATTTATTAATCTCATTAATAAATCCCATCAGTTATGTTTCCTAAGCATCACAGAAGAAACGAAAGCTGTAATATTTATATATCATCATATATATTGTATAAGCATTCGTCTCAGGAAGTAATATGATCTCATCACAGAACATTACAGTAGAAGATAACATATGAAATATTGGATATACTAGGACGTCTGTGTTTTATTTCGAGCCTGTATAAAACACGGATTCCACGGTCGCGATGAATAGCCAAACCCACATCCCTAGACCCCTACGAGAGCGGCAAGTAACACTGCCAATTCTAGGGTTAGGAGACCCAGTCTCGACTCCTCGAGATGGCCTTCCACTGGACCCTAGAACCCGGTTATTTGTGCTC
This sequence comes from Agapanthus africanus, assembly GCA_030015575.1. Lineage (NCBI taxonomy): Eukaryota > Viridiplantae > Streptophyta > Magnoliopsida > Asparagales > Amaryllidaceae > Agapanthus > Agapanthus africanus. The sequence continues at coordinate 257,314,647 of JASDDO010000004.1, forward strand.
CCCTCCTCGGGTCTACCTAATGCGGAAAAGTAAATAATATACAATGGTGACATCAACCTCAACCGGGAAGTGCCCTAATAAAAGAATATTACATACAATGAATTTTACATGAATGAAAATAAAAACCCTCATCTCACATAAAAACCCCGGCTATTCAAAACATGGCGATCCAATATAACATATCATAGCAACACATAATATCTCGTATCATCAACGTAAGCAAGTATGCGTATCCCGATTGTCATTGATGTATAGCAACGAAGCCGGCGATACACCACATACTATATTTACGGTCACAGAAAAGAAAGTGTAAAACTACAACATTTGGAATCCGCAATCACTTTAAACATCTTAAATCCGAAATATCACATACTTCGCATTTCATGCCTAACTATATGTATTCCATATATTGTATCACATTCCAGATAAATAGACAAAGTTAAACTTTCCGATCGAATAATCAAACACCCAAGATTTCCCAAATAGCTCAACACTTGAACGGAGTTCAAAAATCCCAGAACATGTCAGCCCCAATGAACCAGCCGTAGAAGGGTCAAACCAACGACCCACATGTGGCAACGCTAAACTACCACAAACCCTAGGGTTCAGTGGCAGTTTTGACGGTCACATAATCGAATTAAGGTTACGTTCTTCTAGAGGGTCCACGGATATGCTTGAATGTTTTTCCGAAAGATTCAAACTCAAGAAAAATTCAACACTTGAAAGTTTTCCGTCGTGAAAAAAATGAGTTATTGACATCCGTTCGAATCTTTTAACACGTTCTAAATTACCCGAAAAACTAAACGAAGTTAAACTTTCCGATCGAATCAACGAATACAAAAGATCTCCAGAAAACTCAACACTTGAGTAAGATTAAAAATTCCCAGAAGCATGTAGTAATAGCTACGGATTTTACCTACAAATACGTGTCCCCAATACCCAAGTACGGCCGTGGAACCGCCGCGCAAAGCATGTTCTTGCCGCGGTTCCACGGCTACATAAGGGTATTAGGGGTTCGTATTTCACAGTAATCCTTAGAATTCCCTGCTTAATTTTCTGAGTATTTTTAATACGGAAAAAACCAACTTTTTAGAAAATTTCCAGAGAGGGGGTCAAAATCGACGTTTCGGGGTTCGGTCGGACTTTTAACTTCGTATACACGTCGCCTAATGCTCTAGCTAGGCTCTGATACCACTGTAGGGTTACTAGACACTGTCACAAGGGTCTATAAGGCATCAACCATGCCCGATTTAAAATTTACAAGTGCCGAACAACCTAAAGCGAGGATCTTTGCTAGATAATTAGGGTTAACAAAGCATGTAAACAACTTTACATCTAAGAGAAAGGGATTACAACCTTTGCAATCCATTCCTTCACTTCATAAGCTCCGAGTAGTAGTCCCTTCGCCGCGATCCATGAACTTCAGGACTCTAGAGAGGCTCCACAATCCGAACGATCCATGCTTGCTTGAAGTCTTCCTTTTCGAAGATGATCTACCTTGAAGAATTTTTAACTCAAGCTCTCACTTCTCTAATCAAGTATTAGAGAAGTGAACACCCTAATCTAAGTGTCTAGAATAGATGAGGATGATGAGGTAGGAATTTAGCTCTTTTTTATTTTCAAATTCTCACACTAAATCATCACAAAACCAAAAGCTAGAAAGCTTTTCAAGGAGAAAGAAGAAGATGAAGACTTTTGTGATGAATAATGAATTATTGCCATGGTTACAAAACAACATTGAGTTAATAATATCAAGTATTAACTCATGTAGAGAATTGACTAGAGTTAAGGGTTTGGGTTGGGTTAAATAATATCTCCAAAATATCAACACAAAATATCTTTACTTAAAACAAAACATAAAGCTTCTAGAAGCTTCATGAAAATGCTAACCCAAATCAAACCCTAACCATGTTTAATCTCCACAAATCATGCTGCATTTGTAATCATAACTTGTTACAATATTATATATCACATATATAATATATTTTTGTAAGAAAAGAAAATAATACAATTAACATATATCGCATATATATCAATGTATTATCCGGTGAGAAAATGAATCAATAAAGCGAGCTTATATTAGATAATGTAATGTAATATATCACATATATAATTATACATTAAATTATAGAATCAACACTTGATCCGACAATCCGGCTATATCTCATATAACCGACTAATATAACATGTACCGATTCATCGAATCAACACTTGATCCGATGACCCGGCTATATCACATATACCCAGCCAATATCATATATCGTGAGAATAGAATACGGTATCTCATATCGTATTATCCTCGGTCACGCACATATCATATATGTGCTCCTACTCCGTTTTGTCTGAGTCAAGAAAGCTCTGTGTAGGACTCTAAAGAATCGTCAATACGCCGACAGTAGGTGATGATCATATCAAACACCCACAAGGTGCAAGCGGTCAGCTAAACGTAACAGCCACCCAGGTATTGAGCGATCAGAAGATCAACAAGCAAGCCTGTACATTCTCCTGTGAATCCAATCAGTAACACTACCGTACAGTCCGGTCTCTTCGTCTGATATGTCGCATATCTAGTCTAGGGGTGGTAAACGTCAGACCCAGTAACCGATAAGTCTTGTCGATGTGATGCTCATAACAGGTCAAGAACTTACTGATAACACTTACCAGTAGTACTCTATATCCGCCCTAGCCAGGGACTTCCAGTTATAGCCAATCGAACACAGCACAACATCAACTCCCTATACCGGGAGAGATGAAACCCCTCCTATCGCTCATTGCCTCCATGTGATTCGGGACTGTACCCAAAAGCCACCATTTTTCACGCCCTCTTGGACGTGGTATGATAGAAATCAAAGCACGGTGGGAATCACACAAGACTCTATGACGATCTCGGGTCTACAAACTAACCTGTACCAGTGTCACCAGAGAACTGCCATCTGACGTGAGGTATAATACCATCTGGGAGTTATCGGCGAGTCCGTCCGGTGTACCCAGTCTCCACTGAGCACCCGTACACCATCTCTGATGTCAAACACCAATGGATATGGAATCATCAATCTCCCATCATATGGGTCAAGATGCGTATACGCTAGTCTACTCTGGTGTATCGATGCCCTGTCTCGATACACCCTCGACTAGGAACAATTATAGGATGTACTCATTGACTACGCTGGCCCCACTAGTATGATCTCTTCATAGTTCCAGTAGTCGAGTTCATATCCTAATGGCTTTATCATCATGTGAGAGCAAGACAGTAAACTAATATAAGTCAACATGTTAAGATAAAATGAAACCAAATAGCATACTATCATGTCGAACAAAAAAGTCCTCTCTATATATATCCAAGCATCCACTATAATATACATCATATGTACAATAATGTCCTCTAGGGCATATACATAACTAACATAAAGACATAACCTAACATGGACTTGGAGTCATCCTTATCACTCTGGAAGCTGAAGTCAGCAAAGGCCTCGATCTGGAGGTCTTTTCCATCATACACCAAGACACATCTCCTTAGTCCTTCTCAGGTACTTGAGAATGTTCTTTACTGCAATCCAGTGTTTCTCCCCTGGGTTTAACTGATACCGGCTTACCACGCTAAGTGCGTAAGCAACATCTAGTCTAGTACACAATATCGTATACATTATAGAGCCTACCACAGATACATAGGGTATAGATGTGATGTGATCCTTTTCCAAATATGTCTTGGGAGACATTCCTTTTGGGGAGGGTGATTCTGTGACAAGCCGGTAGACTACCGCGCTTAGAATCTTCCATACTAAATATTTTCAGTATGGTGTTGATTTACATTGACTTTAAAAGTCTCACTATCCTCTTTGATCTATCACGATAGATCTGGATCCCCAAAATGTAGTTTGTATCACCCAGGCCTTTGATGGAGAACCTTAGTGACAAGAATCATTTGACTGATTGTAGTATAGGTGTGTCATTTCCTATCAAGAGAAAGTCATCCACGTACTAGACGAGAAATCCCACAGTTCTCCCTACAATCATAATATATATGCATGGTTCATCTGGATTTAAGATAAAGTCGAATTCCTTTAACCGTCTCATTAAAACAGATGTCCTAACTCCGCGATGCCTGCTTTAGTCCATAAATGGACTTAAGAAACTTGCACACTGTCCCAATTCTCCCACTCTGATTGAAACCCTTTGGCTGATTCATATAAATGCACTTTTCCAAATTACCATTTAGAAAAGCCGTCTCTACGTCCATCTACCGGATCTCAAAATCTTGGAATGCTGCAATAGTAAGAAGGATCCAAATGGATTTGAGCATAGACACTGGAGAAAAGGTTTCATCATGGTCCAAACCAGGTTTTTGATGAAAACCCTTTACAACAAGTCAAGCCTTATAGGTTTCAACCTATCCATCTACACCAATCATCTTTCTGAAGATCCATTTTCAGCCTACGGGTTTTACCCCTTCTGTTGCAATGTTCAAAGTGCATACTTTTTTGTTGTATATGGACTCCATTTCGGTCCGCATTGCATCCAGCCATTTTACTGAGTCGCCGCTCTGAATGGATTACTGGAAGCTAGTTGGCTCATCATTGTCAATGATGCAATCCTCTCGAACCCCGTCTATGAGAAAACCGCAGTATCTCTCTAGCGGATGAGACTGCCTACTAGTCCTGCGGATTGGCACAGAAATGTCCGGTTCTTTTGAAACCTTTGGTTCTACCATACTTTCAGTAATAGTTTGTGGTTCTGGAATTTCTTCCTGTTCTATTGTGCTCCCACTATTTCCTTTTACAAAAAATTGATTTTCTAAAAAGTGGGCATGACGAGGAACAAAAACCTTTTGTTCCTCTGCGTAATAGAAAAGATACCCTCTTGGAGTTCTTTGGGTATCCCACAAACCTATACAGTATTGATCGTGCCTCGAACTCGTCCGCATACTGCTTTTCAACAAAACCTAGACATCCCTATATCCTCAGATACTAAATATAGGGTTTCTTCCCACTCCACATCTGATATGCTGTTGTAGGCACAATCTTGGTAGGAACCTTAATCGAAAGATATGCAGCTGATTCTAGTGCACAACTTCAGAAGGATCACGGCAACTTAGCGTTACTCATCATGGAACGAACAGTATCCAATAGGGTTCTATTCCGCCTTTCCTATACACCGTTGTGTTGTGGTGTGTATAGAAGAGTAAGCTGAGAGAGAATTCCATTCTCTTTTAGATAATCTAGGAACTCGGCAATTAAGTATTCACCATATCGATCAGATCTCAGTGTCTTGATACTTTTTCCTGTTTGTTTTTCCACATCGTTCTTATATTCCCGGAATTTTTCAAAGTGTTCGAATTTATGCTTCATCAAGAAGACATGTCCTAAGCTAGAGAAATTATCCATAAAAGTAATGAAATAGGAATAATCACTTCATGCATCTGTAGATATTAGACTACACACGTCGTTGTGTATGAGTCCTAAGAGCTCCCTCACTCTTACTCCGTGTCCAGAGAACGGAGTCTTTGTCATCTTTTCTATGAGACAAGATTGACAAGTTGCATAAGACTGATATTCGAACGGGTCCAAATATCCCTTACTATGTAACTTCGTCAACCGTGTTTCATTGATGTGACCCAGTCTACAATGCCTTAAGAAAGCCTTATTTAATTCTTGAGACTTTCTTTTAAGTGTGTTATGCACGTTGAAAACCTGAGCTTGATTCAATATATATTATCCTCTAGTGTACCTGACCTAATCAAACTTTGATTTAGGTGGATGTGAACCACATCGCTTACAAACTAGACTTGGTACACACAAACAGTTACTTAGAATCAATATCTGCCCACTTGTCAATTATAGGTGATATACCCTACTGATACAGTGCCAACGTTCATTCCGTTAGCAACCCTGAGAGTCATATCACTTGCCCTGATAACATTACAATTTCTCAAAGCCTGTAATGAATTACAAATATGAGATCCTGATCCGGTATCTTATACCCAGGAAATTTTATTGACAGACTATTTTCAATCACAAACACACCCAAAGTCGAAGCCACAACGTGCTTCGGATTCTGGATTCTGGCTTTCCAAGCCCTGCATCCCTTCTTCCAATGCCCTTTCCCGTGACAATAGGAACATCCCTCATTCCCAACTATTAATCCCAAAACTTTTGCCCTACCCTTTTCTTCTACCTTACCGACACCGCCTATCGGCTTTGCAGAGGTCTTCTTCTTCTCACCCTTGGCTTCCGCCTTGGATCCAGAAAAGGAAGATTCCGCAATAAGCAGAGCGGGTGTCTCCCTGGTTTCCTTCAAGGTGCCCTTTAACTGGAAGTATAAATTTCTTTCCCTGGGCGTAAGTAGGAGGTAGGGACTATAGAATCAAGTCAGCATATGACTCGTTCTCCAACGTGATCTCCATGTCCATGAGCTGTTTAATACAACTGATCATTTTAGGGACGTTGTCCCCTACAGATGACCCGACAGCCAACCTCGCTTGAAGTAATTCTTTCGAGGTCTCATATCTTGCGATACAAGATTGCTCTCCATATAAATCTTTTTTATGGAGGAAGGTGGAAACTAAGTCCATCTTCTCGTGCTGCCTCTGGTATACACCATCAACTCAGGCCAACACAATGCATTTGACATTCGCACAGTATTTTTCTCTTATCTTACGGATATCCATATCCGCGACGGTGAAAACTGGACATGGGACGGCGGGGGCTTGAGTAGTAATGAGGTGGTCCAGCTTGCCATAAGTAATAGACATCTGGACAAACCTTTACCAGTCAATATAGTATAACTCAGTCATTTTATTATCTATCTGTGACCTAATCTGGTCACCTGGTCGCTGCAATTAGGAGAGAGAGAAGAAAACACTCTGCATGATGCTCTTACAAGTTTAGATTAGTTTTTAATTTAACTAAACAGGATGGCTCCCACTGTATCTCGAATCCTTCCTCAAACCATAAAAGAAGAATTAGTCAGGATTAATCTCACCATACAATACTTGCTTAACCGTTCGGCCAGACTTGTGTTGGTACTTGGAGGGAGGTTTTACGACGCTTTCGCGAAGTTCCTTAATTAAATAACCTCTTTCCCTGGGAGTATAGCCCTGCTAATACCGTTCTAGACACCTACTTGGTTTGTAGCATTGATCGTTAAGTGAAAAAATCTCCCAAAGAGTAGCAGAAACTCACAGTAGCATCGGATCCAAATGTCATTATGTGATAATCCTGAAGGAATCCTACCAACATTATCAAACTCCAAAGGGTATGCAGCACTAGCAAGTTTCAGTTTCTTTAGAAACACCCGATGTGGATTTTTGCCATATACTCTTATGACCTTGACGAAGGCCAACATATCATAAGTTACATGTCAAGTTCTACCCATCATTGTCCAGGTTAATTTGAACCCACCTGTACATACCCTTGACGAAGGCCAAAATAGTAGTACGACCGTCCCAAACCAACGCATCTATCTATGCTGCATATAAACACCTAGCAGCTACCAACCACTATGCCTTGACGAAGGCCAACATACATAGCTTGAAAACGACTGAATATTTATATGAAATGATGGAGGGCTATGAATGGTTTTGGCGAAACCGTGAACGTAGTGAACTTGATATAATCGAAGGAACCTGATAGCTTTCAAAAGGAGTGGTTTAAGCTCCGCATTTTAAAAGTCTGCTGTTTTGAAAAACCGAGTGGTTTTAAAATTGTTCCGACGATTCAGCTTTGGATTGTTTTGCTTTTCATTAATCTAATGATGTCCCATCATTTAGCCTACCATTGCAGAAAAAGACGAAAATATGACGAACGCTTATGCCATCCGCATTTGCCACTAGGCCTCGTCATCACCCGTTAGGTTACTTAACTAACGACAGAGCGGGGGCTGGACTAGCGCGGATACAAAACATAAGCAATGCCTACTAGATATCATATATAGATATATACATTCGTCAGACGTAATAATAGGCACTCCAGATCACAGATGAACATATTGGATATACTAGAAATTCCGCGTTTCGTTTAAGCCTGTAACGAAAGACGGATTCCACGGTCGTGATGAATAGCCAAACCCCACCCCAGACCCCTACGGGTGCGGAAAACTACCTGCCAAATACCTGAAGTTAAGCAACCTCCCTCATCAAAGTTAGTAGGCCACTCAGCACTTCAAAGTACCCGGTATTTGTGCACCCCACCTTGGGTCTATCCTAGGAGCAGAAAACAGTAAAAGAAATAATATACAACGGTGGCTACAAACTCAACCCAGATATGCCCCGCAAAAGAATATTACATCACTTTACAATTTACATCGAATGAAAAATGAAAAACCCTCATCTCATCCCCAGCTATTCATCCACGACGATCCAACAAGTTCATATACACAAACCAACATCACAGATCACAGATATGTGCAACCACGACTAATCGACGTATAGAAATTAGTCGACGTTTCCAAACACATATACACATCACAAAACTTGTAAAGTAACTACGACATTAGAATTCCACACGCAATTAGCAAACTAAACCAATTTTCTAAAACATGAAAATCCAGTGAGCTAAAGTTCCAAAAACGATCGTTTTAAGCCAATTCGGAACTCCGAATCAAAACAAAACACGCCCGATCCTTCGCGAAGAGTTAGAGCACAAAATTAACTTATAGTTGAGGGGATACCCCACCCCCGAGGCCACCACGAGGTTGCCAGGGGGTGAGGCAGACCCGAAACTGCCTAAGGTGGGGCAGTTTCGGGTCCCCACCGCTAAGACCACCTTGTGGTGTTCTTGGGGAGTAGGCCCAGCCAATTCGGTCCCCTTCCCGAGGGGTATCCGGCGTGCGAACTCTTCACCCTGCGGCTTCTTGGTTCAAACTGTGAGCCCGCGGGGTGTGCAAACAACTCAAAACATCATTTTTGGAAACCGTTTTCATCGGCAGTTTTTGCGCGACAAAAACGGCGGATTTCTAACGTCGCTAAAATCTATCTAAGGTTTATGAGAGGCTATGATACCACTGTAAGTCGATGTCGCGTACCCCGCATGTTCACGGAGAGGAGGAATTTGCAAAAAATGATTTTTACGGACTTCGCAACACCGACTTGAACCAAGGATCGATCACAAACCCTAGCTAGTAAACTACTTGAGGTTTAACTACTCGGATGAATGTTATACCTCGTAGTATCGTGTCCTTTGGGTCTTCTCGCTGTCCTCCTCTTCATCATAGGCTCCGAGGATTGAAAACGGATCGGGAAACCTCGATAGCCTCCTCGAGTCAAAGACGATCCACCCGAGAGTCAATAGTCCGAGCTCCTACCTCAAATCCGAGGTAACTAGGATTCTAGTTTGCTAAAATAGAAGGCCTAGATGGTGTAGAGTAAGAAGATGGAGAGATTTGTCTCTTGGAACCCAAGGATTCTCAACTCATGAGGGCTTTTGGGTTTAGAGGAAGAAGAAGAGCACTTGAGGAAAAGCTAGTGAAAAATGAGCTTAGAAAAAGAATGGCTCGAGAAAAGAATAATCATGCATGCTAATAATTGAGGAGAAAATATCTCTACAAATATCTTGCATGCTTGAAAATATCTAATGGTGAGTCATGCTTGATTTTTGTCCACCTCCACCTCCACCTCATTTCCTCCACCTCATTATGTTTAATCCATAAAAGAAATAAATCCTAAATGAGGTGTCCCTTCTAGAAGCTTTCCCGCAAGAATTACGAGAATGCTCATCATCCGTATATACATACCCGCATCCGTATTCTGAAGAATACGAATACAAAGAGACGAATCAATCCATCAATATAATACTAGGATCCGGCTTAAACAAAAACCCACTAGTATTATCTGCCAGATCAGCATACGTGCAAAAGTACACATAAGTGATCGAAGCCCTGCCGTAAAACCATACGACCTCTATACCTTTTGCCCGGTGCATGGAAACCCTCTGTGTAGGACTCTAAAAACTCGACACTATGCTGGCAGTGGGTTTAACCACAAGCCACAAGCAGTACCAGCTGCACGTAACGGTCCCCAGGTAGATGTCGATAAGAAGGTTGATGAGCTAACTCATCCGAACTCCTACTGAGCCTGTATGTGACAATCTCCGTACAGTCCGGTATATTCGTCTAAGAGTAATGCATATCGGGCCTAGGGGTAGTAATTGTCAGACCACTAATAGCTCAATAAGTCGTGTTGGAGTGTAGTCTAAAACACCCTGAAACTACTGGAGTACCTACCAGTAAATCTTGCTTGCCTTGGCCAAGGACTTTGTGTAATGGCCTTCCGAACACAGTGCGATATCAACCCCCAATACCGGGAGAGACGAATCCTATCTAACCGCCACTGCCTCCAAGTGCTTCGGGACTGCACCCAACTACTACCTGTTTGCATGACTCCTTTGAGTTGTGGTAGGGTAGTAATCAAAGTACAGTGGGAAAACACTCAAGGCGAAGCAGCAGTATCAAGTTGATGGACGAAGCTGTACTCATGTCACCTGGAAACTGCTACCCGAGGATAGGTATAATACCCAGCAATATTTCCCGACGAGTCATGTCCACTGTACTCATAACCCAATGAGCACCTGCATACTCTCTAGTACGACATACTAATAGCTATGGGACAGACCATCTCCCCTGCTGGGATGAGAAGCATATACTCTAGTCTACTATGGAGTATCGATTCCCTGTCTCAATAATCCTACGACTAGGGACCTGTATAGGATATGCTTATAGATTACCCAACCCCTACTAGTGTGACTGCCATCACAATGCTGGTAATTAAGCTAAGATCCCGAGGGCTCTACCAATATGTATAAGCGATATGTTAAGAAAACACATGCACATATTGAGGTAGAAACAAACCAGGTAGCATACTACCATTTCGAGCAAGTTTGTTACTATACTGTGTATATCCCAAGCTCCCATTAAGTAATATACAATCCAGTATTCTACAATAATGGCCTCTAGGGCATATATCACTAACACTCCCACTATTTTTATCAAATCTTCCTTCAAACCGTAAAAGGTAAGACTAGACGGGATTAATCACACCCTACAAGTTCGCCAATCGTTCAGCCAGGCCAGTGCCGGTACTTTGAGAGAGGTTCCCCGTGCTTTCGCACGGACCTAATTAAAATAAACCTCGTTTTCCCAGAAGCATAACTCCATTAACACCTTTCTAGACACATACTTGATCGGCTAATTGTAAAGTGCAAAACTCTCCCAGGAGTAACTCTTACTCGCAATGGGCATCGGGATCCAACTATCTCATAGAAGGTATGCAATCTCATTACAAAATTCAACACTTGAAATTCCAAATAATATTTTGCCCCTAGCGTCCTATGACCTTGACGGAGGCCAACAAACCATAGTCTGCTATTTAAGTTCAACACGTACATTTCATGCTTGAATTAAACCCACCCGCGCGACCCTTGACGGAGGCCAACAAAGTCGCACGACTACCCTAATCCAATATCAACATATGTAGCAGATAAGCACTAAATAGCTACCGCACACTACGCCTTGACGGAGGCCAACAAACGTAGCACGAATACTAAATAGTGCTTATCTGAAATGACGGAGGGCTTGTTTCCTCCCAATAAAAGAGCAAAGCTCTGTTCAAAATTTGAAAGAGGCAGCGCCTCGCGTGCCGTGCACGAGGGCACCAGCGCCAAGAGTTAAAAACTCTAAGGCAGCAACACACGTGCTTTGCACGAGGGCGCCAGCGCCAAGAGTTAAAAACTCTGAGGCAGCGACTCGCGTGCCTTGCACGAGGGCGCCAGCGTCCAGAATTAAAAACTCTCAAGCAGCGCCTCGCGTGTCTTGCACGAGGGCGCCAGCGCCAAGAGTTAAAAACTCTAAGGCAGCGTATCACGTGCCTTGCACGAGGGCGCCAGCGCCAAGAGTTAAAAACTCTGAGGCAGTGCCTCACGTGCCCCGCACAAGGGCGCTGGCGCCAGAACTAAAAGTTCTCTGCCGTTGGATCAAAGATCCAACGGAGATGATAAATCATCAAAGCACAAAATTAAATTCTGATTGAGGAAATACTCCTCAAATCTTTCTAAACAAGAAAGATTATGCTCTGTAAAATAGAGCACCGTTGAATCAAAGATCCAATGGTGATTAAAAATCACCAAGCTATAGAATAAGCTCTGTAGGGGAAAATAGTTTCCTAATTTTTCTGAACAAGAAAGATTATGCTCTATAAATCAGAGCACCGTTGGATCAAAGATCCAATGATGATTAAAATTCACCAAGCAACAGAATAAGCTCTGTAGGGGAAAATATTTTCCCAATCTTTCTAAAAAAGAAAGATTATGCTCTGTAAAACAGAGCACTATTGGATCAAAGATCCAATGGTGATTAAAAATCACCAAGCTACAGAATAAGCTCTTTAGGGGAAAATATTTTTCCAATCATTCTGAACAAGAAAGATTATTCTCTGTAAAACAAAGCACCGTTGGATCAAAGATCCAATCGTGATTAAAAATCACCAAGCTACAGAAAAAGCTCTGTAGGGGAAAATATTTTCCCAATATTTCTGAACAAGAAAGATTATGCTTTGTAAAACAGAGCACCGTTGGATCACAGGTCCAATGGTGATTAAAAATCACCAAGCAACATAATAAGCTCTGTAGGGGAAAATATTTTCCCAATCTTTCTAAGAAAAAAGATTATGCTCTGTAAAACAGAGCACCGTTGGATCAAAGATCCAATGGTGATTAAAAATCACCAAGCTAAAGAATAAGCTCTGTAGGGGAAAAAAATTCCCAATCTTTCTAAACAAGAAAGATTATGCTCTGTAAAACAGAGCACCGTTGGATCAAAGATTCAATGTTGATTAAAAATCACCTAATTACATAATAATCTCTGTATTGGAAAATATTTTCCCAATCTTGTTTAAAAAAACCAAGAAAAATGTCTTCTGTAAAACAGAAGTCCTTGGATCAAAAATCCAACGGTGGATAAAATCCCTAAATCAATTAAGAAATCTCTAAATGAGAGATTTCCTTAACTGAATCAACAAATCTGCCTCTACTATATAAAAGCCCAAAGACTTCAAGTATAGCAGAGAGGAACCCCCCATAAAATTGAAATTCAAAAAGAAGATCAAGCAAAAAGTGCTTTAAGAGAGAAGAAAGAAGAAGAACTTTCTTCAAGATAAATAGAGATCATAGTATCTCATCTGTATACCCAAGGGTTTAACCCTCATAAAATAACATAGTTCTTTCCCTGGATCTGAGATCCATGGGAAAAGTCTCCCACAAATGAGAATTTAATTCTCATAGGGATGAATTTTTTCTTGGGGATTGAATATCCATAGGAGAACAAAGAATTGAACTTTTCAGAAAAATGCACAAAGAAGGAAACAGCGCCGAGCGCCTCACGTGCCCCTCACGTGGGCGCTGCTTAATAAAGAGTGCTTAACACTCAGTGGTTGGCACCCAGTGCCGAGAGCCTTACGTGCAATCACGTGGGCGCTGCTAAAATAAAGTGTGCTCTGCACTCAACGGTTGGCGCTCAGCGCCGAGCGCCTCACGTGCACCTCATGTGGGCGCTGTTTAACATAAAGTGCTCTGTAAACAGAGCCCAGCGCCATAAAGAGTGTTTAACACTCCATAAAAAAAAAGAAATAAGATGAGAGTCAGAGCCCATATCAAGGCTCAGTATTGTTGCACATAAAAGGGACCGAGCCTAAACAAGTGTTTAACACTTTATTCAAAACTGAGTGGACTGAGTCCAAGTTGACCAAAAGTCCCTAATTCAGATCAACCGAGCCCATGTACTCATATATTTTTTAATTGTTCTTAGTCCCAAACCCAACTACATATCTCCCAACTGACATTGGTTCAAGGGTACATCTCCCCACACCTCTGACATGTGTCGTAATTCTTCAACGTCTTAAGAGAGGTGGCGGGTCCCGACAACTAACAATTCTATGGACCGCCGCGTCCTTAAACTAGCCATGGACCGTAACGTCCTTAAACTAAATCCTTACCTCACAAATGTTGAACTATGGACCGTAACGTCCATAAACTAGCTATGGACCGTAACGTACTCAAACTAAAACGGTAGAGCCCAAATACTCTTTCGTTGGATCAAAAATGATCCTGAACCCCCGTTAAGTAGATCTTAGTCCAATATCGGATTAATGTATCCTTAACAAATATTTAAGTTGATCTTAATCTCGAACAAGGTTAACAATCCATAAATCAACCCAAACCCAAATCTCAGACTATACGGATTTGGACTAATCCACGCCCTACAGGCGACAACACAAATTAGTCTCCGTATACAATCCACGGGCAACCAAAAAATAAAACAAACACAAAAATAAAACAAAACAAACACGACACGAAGTAACCTTCTAGAGCAGGAGAAAGTGGTTACAGCGATACGGTAACGTAATTAACTATAGGGGCTTGCGCCTGCAAGGAAAAGCGTCCCCACAATCAAAAACCACTCACAACGAGGGGGAATCTAACGAAGTCTGCTACAACGGCCGCATCCGTCTAAAACTCTGATACACGGTGCCATAAATCAACTTGGCGTCTTTGGAGAGGTGAACGGATAGGTCCAAATAGCATCTGTCCCCCCAAAATTCAGGCCAGACGTCCTAACGTCCCGGTCGCGTATTTCGGCGGTAAACAGATTCTGGCACGCCCGGTGGGACTTTTTCCTCTTTCCACTCCACACTTTGTGTGTCGTGTTCGCGAACGAATCGCGGTTTAAAATGGTTGCCCCTAGATTCGAGGTACTAAGATTTGGTGTCTTGCTCCGTGCAGAAGAGAAGATGATATCGATGGCTTCCAACTGCACCAATTGCAACAGCAACTCCCACTCCGTCCCTACTGGAGGAGTGACTTATGGGCCCCGAGCGGCCTCCATCTTCGCAATGCCAGTGGAGCAGGTGACTCATGCCACTATTGTATTGTTCTTCAGGACCATGCTCCTGCCAATGAGCTTTGATACCTCAATGCCATCACAAGAGGCTCCAAAGAAGTCGGTCTTCGATCGTCTTGCAACTACCACAACCCCTCTCAACGGGTCATCCAAGTCTGCCGCCTCTGTCTTTGATAAGCTGAGCTAAAACTGCACTGAGCCCGTAAAGAGGCCTGCAATACCTGAAGGAGTTATCCCAAAGCGGATAGCCATTCCAGCTCCGGTAGACGAAGCAGTCAAAGGGGCTTTTCCTGCTAAGGGATCGGTCTTCGCAAGACTGGTCGTTCTAACTCCTGCTACGGGTGAGATCGTTACAAGTGCTTCCCCTATTCGAAAGTCAGTCTTCGATAGGTTAGACGTTCCCTCTCAACGGACGTCGGTCTTCAACAGGTTGGCACCAACAGCAGCCTCTCATCAAATCAAGGGGCATGACGAGGTCGCTTCTACAACTGAGGTGATCCTATCTGCAAGACATGCTCGACGTCGCCACTGGCGCCGAGTGAGGAAAGCTGGGGGCAACTCTCCTTCTGGAATTACCCAACCAGCTCCGACGATGGAAACTATTGCTGCCGTTCCAACTGGGAACAGCTTCGAGCTACTCAGGAAGGTGCGCAAGAACTCTCCAACCTCCATACTGAAGAAGTCTCCTCTTCCTGTTGAGAGCATGACACGGGCGAAGCCAGAACAGCTACCTCAAGGGTTGTCCTCCAAGATCCACAGAGTTTAGCAGAAAGTCCAAGACTCTGCAATTGACAAAGACTACTCTCGCCGGCTGAAGAAGGCGAAGGATCGGCAAGAGGAGGACCATCTAACCGTCATACCGCGAAAGATATCATCTGCATGGGTGCCTGCCGCAACGGCCCCCTCAACCTCGACCTCCCACAAAAAGAGAAGGCCTCAGAATCAAGCACCACCGCAGACAAATTTTGTGCGTGATGGATCCAAATGCCCTAAGTCTGGGGGCATGGTAGTGTACACGGTGTACATAGCTTCCAGCAAAGAAGAAATCCGTACTTCCACGAGTCATCGACCACTTACCCGGTCTGTAACAAAAGCTCAGAGGAAACAGAAAAAACTCCAGGAGATGCTGACAAAGATGGCCGCACTCAATGGGCAGAAAGAAAGCTCAGAAGCATCGTCGGAAGAACACCAGGAGTAGGAGACCGACACCGAATTCCTACGAAGGGTGCTTGAAAAGAAAGATAAAGAGGTCGCGGAACAAGCGGTGTTCACTCGAAAATATTGCAATCTTTAACATAACAATTTCCTCACTTTTCTAATCATCTAAGAGTGTTTGTTATAAATGTAACACATATTACAAATTCATTTGGAAAATACCAATTACAACGTGTTATATATATAATCAACATGCTTTAAAGTAAATTGTGTGTTTATTATTTCACGCATAATATTCTTTATCTCTAACATTCTTTATTGAGATTCTGTGCAGAAAATTATCTCAGGACAGGTATCGGAATCACAAATTCGCCGACAAAATGCAGAAAATCAAAGAGTTAAGATCTGGCAGAGATAAGAAGAGATAAGAAGAGATAAAAAGATTCCAGATATCACCTGAGTACATATAGACAAACACCATACGACTACAAAGAATTGAAGTATTGATCTCACCAAGCAGCCGCGAAATCGCGGCCGAGTCAAGCTGATCCGCCGTGGATCAGCGGCCGAGTTGGGGAGACGGTCGACGATATTTCTCCAGAGGCTTCCCTATAGCTCCTTAGCTTGTTGAAGATGCTCCATTGTAACAAACTTGTTCTGGAAACTTCCCTCCAACAGCCTAGCTTCTTGAGGAAGCTAGATGACAACCTTATTCTAGAAGTTTCCCTACAACTACCTAGCTTATTGGGGAAGATTAACCTAGCTTCTAGTGGAAGATTGGTGAAGGGCTATAAAAAGGGATCTAAGCCTTCATTTTGAGGGTTGAACAATAGTTAGCCAATTTAGGGATACAATTTGAGTGACACGACTTATGATCCCAATACCAATTCAAATCCAAATCAAGATCCAAATCAAGAATCGTTGAAAACAACATCAAGCGAAGACATCGAAGATCCTTTACGCGAAGCCGATCGTCATCAAGAGCACGAGATCCGCGATAGATCCACATCTCAGGAAGATCGAGTAAAGCGAATTTCGACGGAATAGTTACCTCTTCAAGGGAGCGATCGAGAGCAATTCTTGTAACCTCGGATTGAGGGAAAGTGTAATTAGACGTCGATTTAATAAAGGTGATCATTTGTTAATTCTCGCTTTCTTTAAATTCTTGCATTATGAAATTTCTAATTCTTGATTCTTTTATTTTCATGATTCGTGAGTAAAATCTCCGCTTGTTAAGGATTTGAAGGAATTCGGAAGAATAATTGGTGATGAAATCCTAAACTAGTCTTAAGTCTTATAAGAATTATGAACTTTAGGAAAAAGAATCGTCAATGACCAAATTGGGAGCAAGATCGCCATTCTTGATAATTTCGTTGCAATTTTGGGAATAAATAATTGATGATTTTCTTTGCTAAAGGCTAGATTTGAATGATGATCAATGAAAAGACAAGGGATAGTGAAGGAGAAACCCCAGTTTCTTCAGTAGATCCCTAATCTTCATTCATCGCCATCATTCTAGCTATAATTCATCAATAGATAAGATGAGTCATTTTTAGTATTCATCATTGCTACGATTTCCTATCGAATTCTACATGCTATTCTTCATTTTCTTGATAACTAAAATTGATTTTGGATACTTTCTTGATTACTAAATCTTAAACTCTTTCTTGATGTTTCTTGAAAATATTTCATCTAATAAATCTTGATTCATTCTCTTGAGTTTTCTTTACTATTTTCTTTCGACTCAACTAAAGCATGAACGAATAAATACACGAATCTCAGTGGACGACCCATTCTCATTAACGAACTAAATCGACACCTTTATTGATTGTGGCTATAAATTCTTTGATTGTGACAACACTTTTCCATTTCATATCACACAATTAAAATAGAGATCAATCAAATGGCGCCGTTGCTGGGGATGCGTGCGTAATTTGTTCGTTCTTGTTATTTGAGTTGAAATATTATTATTCCATAAAAAATTTGAATCAAAATCGCATCAAGTGCTTAACAATTTGTGTGTGAATTTTGCAAGGAAATCTGGAATCATTGGAGCAGTGAGATAAAGATTCTGGAGCATTTAAGAGGGCCAGAGGACTGAATGGAGCAGTTGTAAAATGTTCCGTTCAACGATCATCCAAACTGACCGCGGAACCGCAGCCATTAGCAAGCATTTGCCGCGGAACCGCGGCAGTATTGTTGAATTGGATCTTGAAGTTTCTCTGGTATATTCTATACTTTCTTATCTCCTCTATGATCTTGTCCAATAACAAATTTTCTGCAGGATTCTTTGCAAAAATTCGCCGCTTAAAAAAATCTTGTTGCGTTTCTTGAAATTGGTTATTTGTGTATATTTTAATACGAAAATTATGGGGCAAAGACCAAATTCAGATTAGGTGGGGTTTTCATTACTTTTCCTAAGCCTCACAAATCACAAAATTAGCATCTGCATCACCCTTCATTAACTAAAAAATATCTAGACAAGACTCTAATGACCGTCGCGCTCAATTAGGACAGAAGAAGGTCGTAGGTAATCTATTGCTTATCCGCATTTCTTTTGTGGTGTCTAAGGCAAGTGTGTCTAAGGCAAGTGGTTACTTAATTAGGCCCGCAACTTACGTAGCGGAGAACCTCCCACTTACCTGGCACTTACCTAGCAACAGGAGGGATAAATAGGTAGTAGAGGATTTATCCTGCGATTTGTATTCTAGAAATCTAGGAGCGGTCTAGTGACTTGACCTAGATGACCGTAGATCTAGGGGTGATTGTGCATTTTTTGTGTGATTTTTCAAAATCCCTATTTTTCAAAACAAACCAAAAACATAAACAAACCACTTTCTCTAATTATCACAAACGCTGCCACTTGTTCTAAACCGTTAGTGCAAGCTCGGCTGGACACGGGATTCTAGTGCCCGTCTTGTCCGTGTTTCTTCTACCGACTCTGAAGTCGGTAATTCTACATTTTCTTTTTCCCCACCACCCACCACGACCGAGATGGACGGATATCCATCGAATTTCAATAACACCACTCTGCCACCACCCGCAGGTGCGCAGATTCCTCCATGCATTTCTCTCCAAGAGAGATGTTACCCTATTCGAGGTCCCCTTCCTACCTGTCTTTCTATTCAACCAGCCAACGGGGATAATTTTGTAATTAAACCCCAATTTATCAAATTGTTGCCCAAATTTCACGGTCCTGAGTCTGAAGACACATACGTTTTTATCACCAAATTCGAAAACGTATGCGCAATGATTGGCACGTCACAACTGTCTGTGGATGATGTGCGTTTACGTCTTCTCCCATTCACTTTTTGTGATTTAGCTGAGAAGTGGCTTTATAACATAACCGCACACTCTATTGCAAAATGGGATGAATATGTTGCAGCATTCCTTAAGAAATTTTATCCCAATCATAAGACCAGCCGTGTTCGGAGCGAAATCTACCAGTTTACCCAGCTTCCCAATGAGCCATTTTGGAAATGCTTTGAACGGTTCAAGGATCTTCTTTTACATTGCCCTCATCATGGAATCTCTAGATGGGATCTGTGTCGAATTATCTATGAGGGTATTGATCTCACGACAAAACAGATGCTTGAAATCTTGTGTCAATGTCAATTCCTGTCTAAAGATGATGGTGAAGCTTGGAAATACCTGGAAGATCTTGCCCAAAACACTTTACAATGGGAAAGTGCTAGTCACCCATCGTCTAGGGAAGGCATCAATCAGCTCGATGTTTCCATCGTAATGAAAGCTGAAATGGCCGCAATACAAAGGAAACTCGATGCTATAGAAAACAGAATCTCTTCAGCCTCCCTAAACCAATACACACTTCCCAAAACCGTGTGTGGTTTTTGTTCCAACCCATCACAGTTGACGGAAGAATGTCCTTTGAATGTACCGTTTCAAGGACACGAGCACACTAATGCTGCATTTCAGCAACATCCTAGAAACGATCGTTCTTCTTCCACATATAATCAAGGTTGGAGGAATCATCCTAATTTTGCTTGGAACCAACACCAAACTCAAAACACGGTTCTAAACCAGAATAACTTTCAAAGGGTCCCTCCACAGCAACAGCAACCACCACAACTGAGTCAGCACCCTTTTCAATCGCAACCTTTACAAAACCCGGCCAACAACTTTGATCCTTCTTCTGCCGGTACCGGTAAATCCTCTGCACTCGACATGTTCATTGCACATTCCATTCGAATGAATGATATTTTAACATCTTCTATCCAAACGTTAGTGAAAAATACTGCCTCCCATGGTGAGAGTATTAAATCGATAGAAGCACAAATTGCATAACTGACAGCAGCAATGAGTGCTAGAGAGAAAGGGAAACTTCCAGCTCAACCCTTACCTAATCCTGGATACTCACAACGTTATAATGCGAGTGCTATTACCACGTTGAGATCTGGAAGAGTGCTGAATAACCAAGTCGGTGAACAGAGTGATATTGATAATGAGGAATCAATTGAAACCCCGGCTTCCACTTTGACTTCTACTTCTTACCCTACTTCGTCTATTTTACCTTCTTCTTCCGAGCCTATTCTCCATTTTCCCTAAGGCTCGAACCCTCCACCCACTTCATCGATTCCACCCCGACAAACATCTCCACAAATGTTGGACCCAACACTTATTGATCAAGCTCCATTTCCAGATAGGTTGAGGCCCAACAAACCTAACGCACAAATGGAGAAGATTGTGGAAATCTTTAAGCAAGTTAACATAAATATCGCTTTCCTAGATTCTATACAACAAGTTCCATCCTATGCGAAAATACTTAAGAACTTGTGCACTAGGAAGAGGAAGGCTCAAGTGCCCAAAAAGATATTCATGTCGAGTAATGTAAGCACATTTTTTACACAGCAATTACCCAAGAAACGTAAGGACCCTGGCTGTCCTACAATCTCTATTTCTATTGGGGTAAAAATATCAACCGTGCTTTACTCGATTTAGGATCTAGTGTTAACTTGCTTCCATATTCTATCTATGAGCAATTAGGTATCAGAGAGTTAAAGCCCGCGCACACAACTCTCCAGATGGCCGATAGATCTATCACCCAACCTAGGGGTGAGCTTAAGGATGTGTTGATAAAAGTCGGGGAATTCATATTCCCTCTGGACTTTATTGTTATAGATACACAGCCAGTAGCGAACCCACGGAACCAAATTCCGGTGATTCTCGGTTGACCATTTTTGGCTACTTCCAACGCTGTAATCAACTGTCGAAACGGCTCTATGAACCTATCCTTTGGGAATAAGTCAATTGAGCTTTACATTTACAAGTTAGGAAGTAAACCCTCCGAACCTCATGCTCGAGTATGTTCTGTCGAATTAATGGATGTCGACAGCAACGAATTTGAACAGCTTCACGATACTGATCTAGACTCTTTTCATACGTTGTTGTTTGACCCAGATATGTATCATACACATACGGACCCTTCTATCGAGCTGTCCGGGTCAACATCTTACGCTTGTTATGAACCGTTTATGGAGTCTGAGTATCATCCTGTTCTTTCAAATGAGAATATTCTTCAGGATATCGATGAAAGCTTCGAAGAAATGTTCGCTGATGAACTCACATTCTTAGCAGACACGGGTGTTGTGATGAATCAACTCCAAAACAAAGAAACTGAACCACCACCCCTTCTTCATATCAATAAAAAGAATGCGAGTAATCCATCATGTTAGTTATATATATTCCCTAGAGGCCATTGTTGTACATATGATGTATATTATAGTGGATTCTTGGATATATATAGAGAGGACTTTCTTGCTCGTTATGATAGTATGCTATTTGGTTTCACTTTATCTTAACATGTTGACTTGTATTAGTTTACTGTCTTGTTCTTATATGTTGATAAAGCCCTTAGGATATGTACTCGACTACTGGGACTATGATGAGATCATACTAGTGGGGCCAGGGTAGTCAACGAGTACATCCTATAACTGTTCCTAATCGAGGGTGTGTCGAGACAGGGCATCGATACACCAGAGTAGACTAGCGTATACGCATCTTGACCCATATGATGGGCGATGGATGATCCCATATGCATCGGCGTTTGACATCAAAGATGGTGTACGGGTGCTCAGTGGAGACTGGGTACACTGGACGGACTCGCCGAGAACTCCTAGATGGTATTATACCTCACGTCAGATGGCAGTTCTCTGGTGACGCTGGTACAAGGTAGTCTGTAGACCCGATATCGTCATAGGGTATTGTGTGATTCCCACTGTGTTTTGATTTCCACCTTACCACATCCAAGAGGGCGTGCAAAACGGTGGCTTTTGGGTACAGTCCCGAATCACATGGAGGCAATGAGCGATAGGAGGGGTTTCGTCTCTCCCGGTATAGGGAGTTGATGTTGTGCTGTATTCGATTGGCTATAACTGGAAGTCCCTGGCCAGGACGGATATTGAGTACTACTGGTAAGTGTTATCAGTAGGTTCTCGACCTGTTATGAGCCTCACATCGACACGACTTATCGGTTACTGGGGTCTGACGTATACCACCCCTAGACTAGATATGCAACATATCAGACGAAGAAACCGGAATGTACGGGAGTGTTACTGATTGGATTCATAGGAGAATGTACAGGCTTGCTTGTTGATCTTCTGATCGTTCAATACCTGGGTGGCTGTTACGTTTAGTTGACCGCTTACAGCTTGTGGGTGTTTGATATGATTATCACCTACTGCCGGCGTATTGACGATTCTTTAGAGTCCTACACAGAGGTTTCTTGACTTAGAAAAACGGAGTAGGAGCACATATATGATATGTTCGGAACCGAGGATAATGCTATATGAGATATCGTATTCTATTCTCGCGATATTTGATATCGGCCGGGTATATGAGATATAGCCGGGTCATCGGATCAAGTGTTGATTCGATGAAATAATACAGTTTATATTAGTCGGTTATTTGAGAAATAGCCGGATTGTCGGATCAAGTGTTAATTCGATAATTTAATGTATAATTATATATGTGATATATTACATTACATTATCTAATATTGGATCGCTTTATTGATTCATTTTCTCACCGGATAATATATTGATATATATGCGATATATGTTAATTGTATTATTTTCTTTTGTTACAAAAATATATTATATATGTGATATATAATATTGTAACAAGTTATGATTACAAATGCAACATGATTAGTAGAGATTAAACATGGTTAGTGTTTGATTTGGGCTAATCTTTTCTAGAAGCTTCTAGAAGCTTTTCTTTTGTTTTGAGCAAAGATATTATGTGTTGATATTTTGGAGATATTTTCCTAACCCAACCCACACCCTTTAACCCTAGTTAAATCTCTACAATGGTTAAGTCTTTCTTGACTTAACCATGGTTGCAATTGTAATGATATAACAATTCATTATTCATCACAAAAGATTATTATTCATTCTTCTTCTTCTTCCTTGAGCACTTGAAAAGCTTTCTAGGTTTTTCTTTTGTGATGTATTAGTGTGAGAAATTGATAATAAAAGAGAGCATAAATCCTACTTCATCATCCTCATCTAATCTAGCCAATTAGATTAGGGTGTTCACTTCATTAATACTTGATTAGTGAGTGAGAGCTTGAGTTAAAGAAATTTCAAGGTAGACCGTCCTAGAAAAGGAAGACTTCAAGCAAGCATGGATCATTCGGGTTGTGGAGCTTCTCTTGAGTCCGGGAGATCATGGATCGCGGCGAAGGGACTAGTACTCGGAGCTTATGAAGCGAAGGAGCAGATTACAAATGTTGTAATCCCTCTCTCTTAGTTGTAAAGATGTTTACTTGCATATTTAACCCTAATAATCTAGCAAAGATCCTCGCTTTAGGTAGTTCAGCACGTCTAAATTTTAAATCGGGCATGGTTGATGCCTTATAGACCCTTGTGACAGTTTCTAGTAACCCTACAGTGGTATCAGAGCCTAGCTAGAGCATTAGGCGACGTGTATACGAAGTTAAAAGTCCGATCGAACCCCGAAACGTCAAAATTTGACCCCTCTCTGGAAATTTTTTTAAAATATGATTTTTTCCGCATTAAAAATACTCAGAAAATTCAGCAGGTGATTCTAAGGATTACTGTAAAATACGAAACCCTAACTCCCTGAAGTCGCCGCGGAACCGCGGCAGGAGCATGCTTTGCGCGGCGGTTCCGCGGCCGTACTTAGGAATTAGGGAGTCATATTTGTAGGGTCAATCCGTAGGTGTAAGTATATACTTCTGGGAATTTTTAATATTACTCAAGTGTTGAGTGTTCTGGAGATCTTTTGTATTCGTTGATTCTATCGGAAAGTTTAATTTCGTCTAGTTTTCCGGATAATTTAGAACGTGTTAAAATGTTCGAACGGATATCAATAACTCGCTTTTTCCCGACTCGAATTTTTTTTCAAGTGTTGAATATTTCTTGAGTTTAAAACTTTCGAAAAAACATGCAAGCATATCTGTGGACCCTCTAGAAGAACGTAACCTTAACTCGATTATGTGACCGTCAAAACTTCCACTGAACCCTAGGGTTTGTGGTAGTTTAGCGTTGCCACATGTGAGGCGCTGGTTTGACCCTTCTACAGCTGGTTCATTGGGGCGGTGACATGTTCTGGGATTTTTGAACTCCGCTCAAGTGTTGAGCTATTTGGGAATTCTTGGGTGTTTGATTATTCGATCGGAAAGTTTAATATTGTCTATTTATCTGGAATATGATACAATATGTGGAATTCATATAGTTAGGCATGAAATGCGAAGTATGTGATATTTCGGATTTATGATGTCTAAAGAGATTGTGGATTCTAAATATTGTAGTTTTACACTTTCTTTTCTGTGACCGTAAGCGTAGTATGTGGGGTATCGCCGGCTTCGTTGCTATACATCAACGACAATCGGGATACGCATACTTGCTTACGTTGATGATATGAGATATTATGTGTTGCTGTGATATGTTATATTGGATCGTCATGTTCTGAATAGCCAGGGTTTTATGTGAGATGAGGGTTTTTATTTTCATTCATGTAAAATTCATTTGTATTTAATATTCTTTTATTGGGGCACTTCCGGAATGAGGATGATGTCACCATTGTATATTATTGATTTTTCATCATTAGGTAGACCCAAGGAGGGGAGCACAAGTAACCGGGTTCTAGGGTACAGTGGGAGGCCATCTCGAGGAGTCGAGACCGGGTCTCCTAACCCTATAATTGGCAGTGTTGCTTGCCACTCTCGTAGGGGTCTACGGATGTGGGTTTGGCTATTCATCGCGACCGTGGAATCCGTGTTTTATACAGGTTCGATGTAAAACACGGACGTCCTAGTATATCCAATGTTTCATATGTTATCTTCTGCTGCAATGTTCTATGATGAAATCATATTACTGCATGAGACGAATGCTTATACTATATATATGATATATAAATATTACAGCTTTCGTTTCTTCTGTGATGCTTAGGAAGCATAATTGATGGGATTTATTAATAAGATTAATAAAAGAAAAGAAACCTAAAAGATGTTGTAGAATCAAAACTTTATAAAAAGGGTAGCTACAGTTTTGCTTTGCACAGCGGTACATATGATATACCCTGCACCTTATTCGATGAGAAAAGAGCCGAGATCCCTTCACCGGGAGTGACCACTTTAGCAGAACTGGCAGATGCTACCGACTCACGGATTAGTTTTTGATTTCTTCTATAGCTTTTCTTTGCACAGTGGTATTTATGAAATATCCTGCACCTTATTCGATGAGGAAAGAGCCGAGATCCCTTCACCGGGAGTGGCCTCTTTAGCGAAACTAGAAAAGCCTAAAAAACACTCCTTTTCAAAATCACTTGTTTTTACAACGATATCAAGTTCATTACGCTCATTGTTTTCTGAAAAACCTGCGTAGCCCTCCGTCATTTCAGATAAAGACTATTTAGTATTCGTGCTGCGTTTGTTGGCCTTTGTCAAGGCATAGTGTACGGTAGATGACTGGTATTTATCTGTTTAAGCATGTGATGCGATTGGATTAGGTAGTCGTACGACCTTGTTGGCCTTTGTCAAGGGTCGTACGGGTGGGTTTATTTCAATCAAGAAATGACGGGTTGAACTTGACTAGATTCCTATGGTTTGTTGGCCTTTGTCAAGGTCATAGGGGTTAGGGGTAAAAGTATTATCGGGAATTTCAAGAGTTGAAATTTGCAATGAGATTGCATACCTTCTATGAGATAGATGGATCCTGATACCCACTACGAGTAAAAGTTACTCCTGGGAGAATTTTACACAGAACAATTAGCCGATCAAGTAGGTGTCTAGAAAGGTGTTAACGGGGTTATGCCTCTGGGAAAATGAGGTTTATTTTAATTAGGTCCGTGCGAAAGAACGGGGAACCTCCCTCAAAGTACCAACGCTGATCTGGCTGAAAGAATGACGAAATTGTAGGGTGTAATTAATCCCGGCTAGTCTTTCCTTTTAGGGTTTGAAGGAAGATTTGATAAAAACAGTGGGAGACATCCTGATTAGATAAGATAATAACCAATCTAACCTTGCAAGAGCATACGCTAAAGTGTTTCTTTCTCTCTCTCTCCAGGTAGAGACTATGTCAGGCCTTAATCAAGATAATAATATGGATGTATTGACTGAACCCGCTTATTATACTGAGCAGGGGAACGTTGGTCCAGTTCTTTCTTATAAGTGTTGTAAAACTGAACAGAAAATAGGAGAATATCTGGATTCTTACGCCGCCCAAACGAAGAACAAGTATGTTGATGCATCTTCTTCGGGTGTGTTAGTTATTGAGAACTATTTCTCAGTTCACCCTACGTCATGGGTATTAGATACCGGATCGGGATCCCACATATGTAAACTGTTACGTGGGCTACGTAAAGGTAGAGAACTAGGAAAGGGTGATCATTCCATACAAGTAGGGAATGGTACAAATATTGCAGCCAAAGCAGTTGGCGAATATCACCTTGTATTACCAAGTAGTAATACATTGATTCTGAATGAGTGCTATTATATACCGAACATGATGTGCAACATTATATCAGTTTCTTTATTAAGTAAAGAAGGGTATAATTTTGCAATAAAAGATAATGTTATGAACATCTTCCTAAATCAAAAGTTGATTGGATCAGGCTCGTTACATAATGGCATATTCGTTCTCAATCAAAATACAGTCCTTAATATTCAAAACACACACAAGAGGAAAAGTTCAGAAATGAATGAATCCTACTTATGGCATTGTAGACTTGGTCATATCAATGCGACACAGCTAGCTAAGTTACATAAGGATAGATATTTGAATCCGTTTGAATTATCATCTTATGAAACTTGTCATTCATGTCTCAAAGGCAAAATGACCAAAACTCCGTTTAGTGGACACGGAGAAAGAGTTGAGGAACTCTTAGGACTGGTACATAATGATGTATGAGGTTCCATGTCGACACATGCCAGGAACGTTCTTCCTACTTTATTGCATTCACTGACGATCTCTCAAGATACGGACATGTGTTCTTGATGAAACAAAAGTCTGAAGCTTTTGAGAAATTCAGGGAATATAAGCACGAAGTAGAGAACCAAACGGGAAAAAGTATTAAGATCCTACGATCTGATCGAGGAGGAGAATACTTAAGCAATGAGTTCCTGGACTATCTAAAAGAAAATGGGATTCTCTCTCAGCTTACTCCTCCTTATACACCACAGCACAGCGGTGTATCCGGGCGGAGGAATCACACCCTATTAGATATGGTGCGCTCTATGATGAGCACTGCTGAGTTACCTATTTCCTTCTGGGGACATGCACTGGAGATAGCTGCATACCTATTGAATCAAGTTCCATCTAAATCTGTACCTACCACACCATATGAGATATGGAGTGGGAAGAGACTATGTCTTAAACGAGTTAAGATATGGGGTTGTCCGGCCTATGTCAAAAAGCTAAATCCGGACAAACTCGAGGCACGGTCGGTTCTTTATAAGTTTATAGGATATCCTAAACATTCACATGGATATCTTTTTACCACGGCGAGGAACAAAAGGTGTTTGTTTCTCGAAATGCCACCTTTTTAGAAAAGGAATTTCTTGCAAAAGAAATTAGTGGCGATGCGGTAGAGCTGGAAGAAGTTCCAGCAGAACAAATTACAACTGAAGATTTAGTGGAACAAGATGACTCGATAGTACCCAACGAAATCCAGCCTCTCCGCCGATCTAGTAGGGCTTCTCTTCCACCTGAGAGATACTACGGTTTTCTCGTTGATGGTGGGAGCGAGGATTGCATCATGCAAGATGATGACTCGACTAGTTTCGAGCAGGCCATCACGAGTGGGGACTCTGTGAAGTGGCTGAATGCAATGCGATCTGAGATGGAATCCATGTACACCAACAAAGTATGGACTTTGGAAGTTGCTCCTAAAGGGGTAAAACCCATTGGGAGCAAAAGGATCTTTAAGAAGAAACATGGTGTAGATGGAAAAGTGTAGACTTTCAAAGCTAGACTTGTTGCAAAGGGTTTTCGTCAACGACCATGTGTGGATTATGACGAAACCTTTTCTCCAGTGGCTATGCTTAAGTCCATCCGGATCTTACTTGCCATTGCTGCATACCATGATTACGAAATCTGGCAGATGGATGTTAAGACCGCCTTTCTAAATGGTGATTTAGAAAAGTGCGTGTAAATGACTCAGCCAGAGGACTTCGTAGATAGTGGGATCAGTGGAAAGGTGTGCAAGCAGCTTAAATCCATTTATGGGTTAAAGCAAGTATCGCGGAGTTGGAACATCTGCTTTGATGTTGTAGTCAAAGAGTTTAACTTCATCAAAACCGTAGATGAACCTTGCATATATAAAAAGGTTGCAGAGAGTAAGGTTGTCTTCCTCGTATTGTACGTCGATGACATACTCTTGAAAGGAAATGATGTTCCTATGCTGCAATCAGTCAAGCTCTTCTTATCACAAAGATTCTCAATGAAAGATCTAGGTGATGTCTCCTCAATAATGGGAATTATGATCTATAGAGATAGATCAAAAAGGATACTGGGATTGTCCTAATCCAAATACATTGACACTATACTAAAGAGGTTTAGTATGGAAGAATCCAAGCGTGGGAACCTACCCACGATCTCTAGATATTTGAATCTGTTCGAATTATCATCTTATGAAACTTGTCATTCATGTCTCAAAGGCAAAATGACCAAAACTCCGTTTAGTGGACACGGAGAAAGAGTTGAGGAACTCTTAGGACTGGTACATAATGATGTATGAGGTTCCATGTCGACACATGCCAGGAACGGTTCTTCCTACTTTATTGCATTCACTGACGATCTCTCAAGATACGGACATGTGTTCTTGATGAAACAAAAGTCTGAAGCTTTTGAGAAATTCAGGGAATATAAGCACGAAGTAGAGAACCAAACGGGCAAAAGTATTAAGATCCTACGATCTGATCGAGGAGGAGAATACTTAAGCAATGAGTTCCTGGACTATCTAAAAGAAAATGGGATTCTCTCTCAGCTTACTCCTCCTTATACACCACAGCACAGCGGTGTATCCGGGCGGAGGAATCACACCCTATTAGATATGGTGCGCTCTATGATGAGCACTGCTGAGTTACCTATTTCCTTCTGGGGACATGCACTGGAGATAGCTGCATACCTATTGAATCAAGTTCCATCTAAATCTGTACCTACCACACCATATGAGATATGGAGTGGGAAGAGACTATGTCTTAAACGAGTTAAGATATGGGGTTGTCCGGCCTATGTCAAAAAGCTAAATCCGGACAAACTCGAGGCACGGTCAGTTCTTTATAAGTTTGTAGGATATCCTAAACATTCACATGGATATCTTTTTACCACGGCGAGGAACAAAAGGTGTTTGTTTCTCGACATGCCACCTTTTTAGAAAAGGAATTTCTTGCAAAAGAAATTAGTGGCGATGTGGTAGAGCTGGAAGAAGTTCCAGCAGAACAAATTACAACTGAAGATTTAGTGGAACAAGATGACTCGATAGTACCCAACGAAATCCAGCCTCTCTGCCGATCTAGTAGGGCTTCTCTTCCACCTGAGAGATACTACGGTTTTCTCGTTGATGGTGGGAGCGAGGATTGCATCATGCAAGATGATGACCCGACTAGTTTCGAGCAGGCCATCACGAGTGGGGACTCTGTGAAGTGGCTGAATGCAATGCGATCTGAGATGGAATCCATGTACACCAACAAAGTATGGACTTTGGAAGTTGCTCCTAAAGGGGTAAAACCCATTGGGAGCAAATGGATCTTTAAGAAGAAACTTGGTGTAGATGGAAAAGTGGAGACTTTCAAAGCTAGACTTGTTGCAAAGGGTTTTCGTCAACGACCATGTGTGGATTATGACGAAACCTTTTCTCCAGTGGCTATGCTTAAGTCCATCCGGATCTTACTTGCCATTGCTGCATACCATGATTACGAAATCTGGCAGATGGATGTTAAGACCGCCTTTCTAAATGGTGATTTAGAAGAGTGCGTGTAAATGACTCAGACAGAGGGCTTCGTAGATAATGGGAGCAGTGGAAAGGTGTGCAAGCTGCTTAAATCCATTTATGGGTTAAAGCAAGTATCGCGGAGTTGGAACATCTGCTTTGATGTTGTAGTCAAAGAGTTTAACTTCATCAAAACCGTAGATGAACCTTGTATATATAAAAAGGTTGAAGAGAGTAAGGTTGTCTTCCTCGTATTGTACGTCGATGACATACTCTTGAAAGGAAATGATGTTCCTATGCTGCAATCAGTCAAGCTCTTCTTATCACAAAGATTCTCAATGAAAGATCTAGGTGATGCCTCCTCAATACTGGGAATTATGATCTATAGAGATAGATCAAAAAGGATACTGGGATTGTCCTAATCCAAATACATTGACACCATACTAAAGAGGTTTAGTATGGAAGAATCCAAGTGTGGGAACCTACCCACGATCTCTAGACTCACTCTCTCCAAAGAGATGTCTCCCAAGACTGATTTGGAGTGAGCTCGCATGCAAGGGATACCCTATGCTTCGGCAATAGGCTCTATCATGTATGCGATGCTATGTACCAGACCCGATGTAGTATACTCACTAAGTATAGTGAGTAGGTATCAAGCAGATTCTGGAGAGAGTCACTGGATAGCTGTGAAGAACATTCTCAAGTACTTGAGAAGAACTAGGGAGATGTTCTTGGTGTATGGTAACGGGGAACTCCAGGTGGAGTCCTTTACCGATTCGAGCTTCCAAAGTGATAAGGACGACTCTAAGTCGCACTCGGTATTTGTCTTTACCCTCAATGGAGGGGCGGTGAGTTGGAAGAGTTCCAAACAGGATACCATTGCAGACTTGACGATGGAGGCTGAATACATCGCTTCCAATGATGCTGCCAAAGAGGCTGTCTGGATGAAGAAGTTCATTACTGAACTTGGTGTGGTTCCATCAATTGAGCATCCAATACCTTTGTATTGTAATAACAATGGAGCTGTGGCTTTGGCCAAGGAACCCAGGTCCCATCAGAAGTCCAGACATATTCTGAGGCGGTATCACCTGATCCGGGTGATAGTTGATCGCCGGGAGATCGAGGTCAGGAGAGTTGATACGAAGGACAACACTACGGATCCACTAACGAAGGTCATTCCCCAGACACAGTTTGAGAGACTCTTCGGGATGCTGGGTATGAGATCCTACAACAGCTGGCCTTAGTGCAAGTGGGAGATTGTTAGTTATATATATGCCTTAGAGGCCTTTGTTGTACATATGATGTATATTATAGTGGATGCTTGGATATATATAAAGAGGACTTTCTTTCTCTTCATGATAGTATGCTATTTGGTTTCACTTTATCTTAGCATGTTGACTTGTATTAGTTTACTGTCTTGTTCTCACATGTTAATAAAGCCCTTAGGATATGTACTCGACTACTGGGACTATGATGAGATCATACTAGTGGGGCCATGGTAGTCGACGAGTACATCCTATAACTGTTCTTAGTCGAGGGTGTATCGAGACAGGGCATCGATACACCAGAGTAGACTAGCGTATACGCATCTTGACCCATATGATGGGCGATGGATGATCCCATATCCATCGGTGTTACCAAAGATGGTGTACGGGTGCTCAGTGGAGACTGGGTACACTGGACGGACTCGCCGAGAACTCCCAGATGGTATTATACCTCATGTCAGATGGCAGTTCTCTGGTGACACTGGTACAGGATAGTCTGTAGACCCGAGATCGTCATAGAGTCTTGTGTGATTCCCACTGTGTTTTGATTTCCACCTTACCACGTCCAAGAGGGCATGCAAAACGGTGGCTTTTGGGTACAGTCCCGAATCACATGGAGGCAATGAGCGATAGGAGGGGTTTCGTCTCTCCCGATATAGGGAGTTGATGTTGTGCCGTGTTCGATTGGCTATAATTGGAAGTCCCTAGCCAGAGCGGATATTGAGTACTACTGGTAAGTGTTATCAGTAGGTTCTCGACCTGTTATGATCCTCACATCGACACGACTTATCGGTTACTTGGGTCTGACGTATACCACCCCTAGACTAGATATGCAATATATCAGACGAAGAGACCGGATTGTACGGGAGTGTTACTGATTGGATTCACAGGAGAATGTACAGGCTTGCTTGTTGATCTTCT
This sequence comes from Agapanthus africanus, assembly GCA_030015575.1. NCBI lineage: Eukaryota > Viridiplantae > Streptophyta > Magnoliopsida > Asparagales > Amaryllidaceae > Agapanthus > Agapanthus africanus. The sequence continues at coordinate 257,347,286 of JASDDO010000004.1, forward strand.
GATCGTTCAATGCCTGGGTGGCTGTTACGTTTAGCTGACCGCTTGCAGATTATAAGTGTTTGATATGATCATCACCTACTGCCGGCGTATTGACGATTCTTTAGAGTCCTTCATAGAGGTTTCTTGACTCAGGAAAAACGGAGTAAGAGCACATATGTGATATGTGCGGGACCGAGGATAATACGATATGAGATACCGTATTCTATTCTCGCGATATTTGATATCGGCCGGGTATATGTGATATAGACGGGTCATCGGATCAAGTGTTGATTCGATGAAATGATACAGTTTATATTAGTCGGTTATTTGAGAAATAGCCGGATTGTCGGATCAAGTGTTAATTCAATAATTTAATTTATAATTATATATGTGATATATTACATTACATTATCTAAAATTGACTCGCTTTATTGATTCATTTTCTCACCGGATAATACATTAATATATATGCGATATATGTTAATTGTATTATTTTCTTTTGTTACAAAAATATATTATATATGTGATATATAATATTGTAACAAGTTATGATTACAACTGAATCATGATTAGTAAAGATTAAACATGGTTAGAGTTTGATTTGGGTTAATCTTTTCTAGACGCTTCTAGAAGCTTTTCTTTTGTTTTGAGCAAAGATATTATGTGTTGATATTTTGGAGATATTTTCCTAACCCAACCCACACCCTTTAACCCTAGTTAAATCTCTATAATGGTTAGGTCTTTCTTGACTTAACCATGGTTGCAATTGTAATGATATAACAATTCATTATTGTAACGTTTTGAAAATCGTTTCGGTGAAATTTCAAAAAAATCGCTAAAATAAGCGTGTTTTCTGTAAAAAGCCAAAATACAAATATCTTATTATAAAAATTAAATATACATATTCTAGCTATATAATTGCTATTATTTGGTGTTTATTGAGCCGCTGGTGAAATTTCAAATTTTCTGAAAAAAATATTATTTTATTATTATTTTAAGCCGTCACTAATACATTTAATTAGGGAAAATTACAAATTGGAATGAGTTGAAACAAATTTTGTGCATCATAAAACATTAAATAAAATTTTATCATGTGGTTTTTGGAACGAAATCATTTGCCAAAACGGTTTAGAAATTATTGAAGAAAAAAAGGCTTTTTTTTTAGCGTAAATGGATGTTTGGGGTATTGTATTTATCATTTTTCATCATCCCACACCCGTACCCACACCCACACACACCCATTTACTTCTCCCCTTGGCTGAATTCAGTAGCCACCATCTTTTTCCCCACTTGAATTTCAAAGGAAAAGAAATGAAAGAAAAGAAAAGAAAATGGAGAAATGAGGTGGACCTTTGACCTTGAATTGACTTTGACTTCTCCCCCCACTTTCTCTACCTCCCTCTCTCTCCTCTCCCACTCCCATTCCAGCAGCCCCCCCTCTCCTACAGCAGCAGCAGCCCCCCCCCCCCCCCCCCCCCGCATTCCCCTTCTCTTTTCTCTTCAAAACTTCATCAAAAATTGCCCCAAAATCCATCAAAAAAATCCCAAAACCCAAATCCGACTCCTACCCATTTTAGCTTAGCCCGTATAGCATGGATCTTTGTGAAAAGAGAGCATTTTGGGAGGCCGTGGATGCTTGTGGATCTTCAAATGTTTTTGGGTATAATTCTAAAACATTTTTTCTTAATTTGTTACAAATTTCTTAAAGCTAAACTACTTAAGTGTTAATTAGGCTTAAGTTGCAAGTTTTGGAATTCAAGTTAGGAATTTGAATGCAAGTTAGGGTTTTATAAAATTGGTGTATGGTTGTGTGTTATATTTAGGCTTTTTGTCATGTTAATACAAGATTAGTAGCTTGTGCTAATGGTTAGTTTAAAAATTGTGTTAATTTGCTAATTTGCTTACTAGGTTTTTGAAATTGGTTAAATACTTGGGATTAAAAATGTGTTTAGGTTTTTCATGAATTCATTAACTTTATTAAGTGTGGTTTAATGCTTTAGATCATGCAAATCTAAGCTAGATTGTAGTTTGTGTATTTTTGCTTTGAAATTGTTAAATTTTAGGTATTTTGTAAACTAGAATATTAGGGTTTTTGGAATTTAATGAGATTAAATTCCGGGAATTGTTTATAAGACTTATATAAGATATTTAATAAGTATATTGGCCGCTACATTCATTTAAACGTCATGTTTTGTACAAAACGGCGAATTGTGCTTGCTAGATTTACGGAAAAATGACTTTTTAAGTGAAATTGGGGTTTTTGTGAGTTTTAACATAGTTTATATTAAAATTAGTGTTCGTGAATGTGCAAATGAGTGTGATTGGATTTTTCTCGATGGTTTGACGTTTGTACATCGACATCGAGGGTTAGTTTGACTATTCTTGCATGCGTAGGCGATAGGTTTTGACCTATGCGTGATACGCGTGCCGATTTGATTTTCGTATGCCGTTTCGATTTCGAATTTAGTTTTAATGCGATATGGTGCGTTATGATATGTAGGTACCCCCATGTGGACTTCGAGACGACAAGCAAGCGCGTGGCGACGTCGACACCGGCTAGCGAGGACCAGGTGAGTAGATTTATATCTACGGGGAGAAGTCGGGTGGATGGCGTATAGCACCCCCGCAGTCCGTGGTGGTGTATACGGATGCGTATACACACCAACAATTATTATTTGTTTTTGGGATTAATAACGATGCTTAGGATGGATATTGGTGTGTTGGATTACTTTAGTGTTGCGAACCCTAGGGTAGTGTTGCACTACACACACACACCCATATTTGCATACATTCTTCTTTCATATGTGCGTACATGGGATTATATATTGATGTGTATATTTACACATGGGTATGGGACTATGTGTTTATATACTGGATTTGAGGATAGTAATTGGGATTTGAGATGAGTCGATGATATTGGGCTTGAGGCCAGAAGATCCGTGATATGTTTTGGTTCGTATTGAGATACGACATAATGTTTTAGCGGGTCTTTTGACGTAGTGATTCTTATACATGCATGCATACATAGATGGTATCAATATTGTATTAGACGTAGATCAGTACCCCGATCATGATATTTGATAAAGAGGATATCAGATGAATAGTATGATGAATGTGATATTGACCCGAACCCAGATTTGGGATGCCGTACGACGGATTTACGTACGAGCTATATATTAATGATTGATCCGCACTCTTGACTTGGGATTCCTGATTATAGATATGGTATCAGATATGATATTATTGAGGCGGGATCACCGACTATACATATACAGGTATGTATATGTATCGACTCAGATGATAGGCGGTTTCCTTACCTGTAGTTCAGCCGTATAGTTTTGTGTATTTGTTAGACTAGATTAGATTTCTTACCTATTTCAAAAACAAACGAATCGTGGGTATTTTAAAAGACAGCCCAAGGGATCCTGCGGATATTTCAAAAGACGTATCTTTTCATAAAAACACCATAGCCCCTATTTTCAAAACCCCATGATTCGTGTTATTTCAAAAGGCACCATTTGTAGGACTTATATTAGATTAATGCAGATTAGTTATAGTTGCGTCTAGTTTTCAGCTCCCGCTCCTTATTGTGGTTCGCTTCGCATCGCATGCTTATATTATGTTTCATACTCCATTATTGATATCATGCTGTTAGGACACCAGCACCATTACCGATGATGCGTATGTACCACGTACACTTACTTGCCGGCTCACACACATCTTCATCGGTAATTGCCATGTCACGTACACCTTAGAAAATATTATTGCTTGACATAGCATGTTAACTAATAGTTTAGACATTGTAGTTATTACCTGCTACTTCACGCATACTATTATTCATTGTTATGCCGTATTCATGGATTCTCATACTTATATTCATGGTCTTACATGCTATTGATGATTCGGATTCCCATGATATTTTATGGATTTGGAGGAAAACCGCAAAACATATATAAACTGCTTTCTTTCTTTTTAAATAAAAAAATGCGGTTTTCTTATGATGTATGAGTCGTCCATCATGAGTTTGCTGATGGATTTCGAGACCCGATTCGAGGAGATGGATGAACCGTTTCGGGTACATGGTGGGCCCGGTGCGGTACCCCGGGGAAAGAGGAATGTGTTGTTGACGTTGAGCCTGGCAGGGGAGCACTACCGACCGGTGATATTACCGACGCGTCGGATATCCGGAGGATACCGTCGTGGTCTTGAGATGGATGGTAGGGGCCGGTCTGGATTGACGGCACCCTAGATATTGATTTTGAGATATTGAGGTACATAGATTGTGATACAGAGATATCGAGATATTTGGACACTTGTTTTGTGTCGATATTGGGCACTGTTTTATGCAGATTTCTTTTATGGTACCTCACTTTAAAAATACAGAAATCTCACTGATTTATGAAAGAAGTTTTCGTCAGTACATGCATTCTGTTCCGTGCATTCATACCTCATTCATATGATATATTGCTACCTGAGGCACTGACACAGGCACATGAGATTACACTCGGGTTAGATATTTACCCTAGCCTTGTTATAGGCTGCTGGTTATATTTGAGGATATATTATGATCATTGACCCAGGTTGCGTTATTTATGCGATTTCTGTTCGTAGATGTTTTTCTATTCACGAGTTGGCAACTCACCCCCGTTGTGCCCTAGTTTCTTGCAGGTTTTGCCGTACATGTTTCTTTACGGCTTTGCGGGCACAGTTTCATTCCGGTGACTTTCTAGTAGGTGGGTTTTTTTTGTATCGTACCCATCATATTACCTTGTATAATATTATTCCGTTGTATCTAGTAAATTCCATCAACCAAACATGTATTTATTGAGATAGAGACCAGTGTTGTTTATTCTTTCGACCTTAGAGTCGCTCGTTTTATTTCTGGTGGTTTTGAGTTTCCTTTTGAGTTTTGATCCTCGCCGTTGGCGTTCTATATTATATTGCTTGTGTGGTTGTGACCGTCGATTGACGAAGAGTTAGCTCCCGCTTGGGGATGCCTTTTTCTTGATTTCGTATACTATTCATGTTGTATCCCGTTTGGGGGCCAGTATTTACAAAGGAGACTCTGCCGAAATTTTCAGTAAATTTTTGATGTTTTAAAAACCGCATAATTCGGCTTATGCTATTGATATTACTAGCTTTAAGTTGGTTTTTCCTGCACTCTACTATTTTTCTTGGTTTGGATTTCTGGGTTTTCGGTTTACTTAGATTACGTACGCCTCGAGACGTTCGTAGTTTAAGTGCCGGTCATGTTCCGTACTTTCGGGTCGTGACAAAATTGGTATCAAAGCGTTAGGTTTTAACCTTCGGAGCGTAGGATGACCCTTGGTTAGTGGAATAGGTGACTAAAGTAGAGTGACGTACCGTTGGTATGTTCCGCGGCATATTTACGACACGCCACTCCACTTATGAAGCCTTAGGATGTACATTTCCTTGTTCAGTATTATATTCCTTCCTGATCTAACCTCATCAGTACCAGTTATGGTTTTGCTGCCACGATTACGGGCAGGGAGAGCTACGGCTAGAGTTGCGGTCAGCATGAGCTCGTCAAGAACGAGGACTGACCAGGGCATGAATCCGGCGACACACGATTGCAGAGATGTGTCTTTTCATTGTGTCTTCGCGCCACGAGCGTTGGGTGGATTGCTGTATGAGATTACTCGGACGTGCCGATTTGCATTAGAGGATTGAGACACTGATAGAGGCCAGCCAGATTTTGATGACCATTGAAGTATTGCTTACTCCTGATGATTGAGGCACCGTTCAGCGTGCAGACGAGCGAGCCAGTTATTGCTGCGAACGACGAGATATTGCCCCAGATGCTGGAGTTACTGCAGAATGAGTTGTACTAAGAGATGATAGAAGGTCGCTAGTCATCGAGGATGAATGACTAGGACATGTGGATCGTTCGCCTACCCTGATGCGAGGTCATCAGATAGATTGATTCCAGCTGGAGACGACTTCACGCGGAGACGTTGGGAGTCGACAGAGACGATCGAATGTCAGAAACCTATTATTCCAAGTTTAAAGTAGTCGGAAAGACATGCAGGCAATTCTGTGGTCCCTCTATAAGAATGAAACCCTAACTCGACTTAATGACCGTGTGAAAGCCTTTAAACCTTCGGGTTTGCAGCAGTTCTACGGCGCTATTAGTGAGGCTTGGGTTTGCCCTTCTACGGCTGGACCACCGATGCTGTGGTATGTACTCGATACTATTAAACTGTGCCCAAGATGTTGAGCTCTAGGGGGATTATGAGGTTTTGACGACTCGATCGGATGGCTCGACTTAATTCGGATGCTAGGTGGTGAGATGCATTTCTTGGGAGACTCCCGATACGAGGACAGTCGTTGGAGCTCAGTCCATGCAGCCGCGACGAGACGAGTCCAAAGCAAACGACATTAGAGAAAAGTGAAGTAGGAGGTTCGTACCAGATCTAGATGAGATGGCGTTCCACTCCGCCGACATCAGAGATGCGATGCGCATGCCGAGGCATGGTACTTGGATATACCTTCCAGAAGAGTCGTGATGAGAATGCAGTCGTTCCAGAGCAAGACGCAGATATAGTAAAGGACGATGACTTCCGGACAGTTGGAACAGACGAGACATGGAAGAGACCGTGAGCAGGATTCCTTCCAGGACACTGCTGCAATGATATTTGCACCCAGGATCAGATGTGTCACGTACATTCAGAGAGACAGAGGCCGACGCCAGTGATATGCTGTCTTACGAGTGGTCGCGATGATTGACCGAGAGATGACCAGAGAAGTGCCAGAACGGGATCATCCCCGTTAGCACACCTGACAGGGCCGATGAGCCGATGGACCGAAAGATTGGTAATTCACAGTGAAGATCTTGACCCAGGAGTGGTCATGGTTACGCACACCAGCAGGACAGAGTTCATGATCATCGACGAGACGTCCCACTAGTGACCGTGACAGTTGACCGAGATTCTTAGAGGATGCGCTTGAGCGGTACTGTTCCGCCATTATTGATCACGATGTTTTGGGTGATTTATTCGTATGATTTGATTTTGATGATTGAGGATTTACGATCTTTGCACAGTGTTGCACTTGATATCGTTTTCGTGCTTTGGTTTCACATGTTTGTGATTTTACGGTTTTAGACATTTGAGTTGATTTTGTGCGTATGCACGCACACGAATTAGTTCCTGCACTCTATATAGTTATTATATGCTTGCAGTGCAGTGATACGCCTTTTGTGCACTTAGATGCACTGGACTTCGATTTCGATTGTGATACTCGATATTTGTTTTGTGCACCTTGTGCACCTGATTGATTTTGCGCACGTTCGGCGCTTGATATTGGATTTCATGATTTCGTGCACGATGGATCCACCTGATTTGGATTTTCACGCATGTTGGGCGCATGTTTTGAAGGATGATTTTGGTGCACACCAGAGGCACTAAATTGAGAATTTTTCGTGCATGTCAGATGCACCCGATTTTGCTGTCAGGCACACATGTTGCCTACGACAGATGTTTCGTGCACACCCGATGCACTTAGATGTTGTTTCTGTGCGCATGTATGGCACAATCATGGATTTTGATTTCCGTGCGTACCAGACGCACGTAGCATTCATGTGCATATTTTGGGATTGATTTCGTATAGAGCAGTACGTTTTTATGATATTGCTATGTGTTTTCGTACTGAGCAGGACTAGTCAGAGGACAGTACCTGAATATATTTTTGCATGCATTGATAGTTATTGAAGGGATTTCCAAAAAGAGAGCTATAACCTCAGTATTTACCTACGTGTCTGATATGACACGAATGTTTAAAACAAGGAGACCTTTCTAAATTGTTTCCAAAACGGCGGAACGTACATTTCAAACAAAGGTATATATGTATATAGTTATTTTCTTCTGATAGACGTCCGCCACTGTGCAGTGTTATACGCGTTGCACAACGACTTAAAGAGATTTGGCATTGATGTCTTCTCCATGACTCCGATGATTGCGGGATGCTTGACGGAGTTTTGATTTGAGTTATATACTCATTTTTCAAGCGCATGCGCTGCGCTACGATTTGTTTTATGTATTTACAATTTCGGAGCCCCGACGACTTGATGGTTTTCTTAGATGTTTTAGTATTTGGGGGAGTTTGAATTTAAATTCGGGGACCGAATTTCTTTAAGGGGGGAAGATTGTAACGTTTTGAAAATCGTTTCGGTGAAATTTCAAAAAAATCGGTAATATAAGGGGGTTTTCTGTAAAAATCCAAAATATAAATATCTTATTATAAAAATTAAATATACATATTCTAGCTATGTAATTGCTATTATTTGGTGTTTATTGAGCCGCTGGTGAAATTTCAAATTTTCTGAAAAAAATATTATTTTATTATTATTTTAAGCCGTCACTAATACATTTAATTAGGCAAAATTACAAATTAGAATGAGTTGAAACAAATTTTGTGCATCATAAAACATTAAATAAAATTTTATCATGTTGTTTTTGGAACGAAATCATTTTCCAAAACGGTTTAGAAATTATTGAAGAAAAAAAGGCTTTTTTTAGCGTAAATGGATGTTTGGGGTATTGTATTTATCATTTTTCATCACCCCACACCCGTACCCACACCCACACACCCCCATTTACTTCTCCCCTTGGCTGAATTCAGTAGCCACCATCTTTTTCCCCACTTGAATTTCAAAGGAAAAAAATGAAAGAAAAGAAAAGAAAATGGAGAAATGAGGTGGACCTTTGACCTTGAATTGACTTTGACTTCTCCCCCCACTTTCTCTACCTCCCTCTCTCTCCTCTCCCACTCCCATTCTAGCAGCCCCCCTCTCCTACAGCAGCAGCAGCCCCCGCCCCCCATTCCCCTTCTCTTTTCTCTTCAAAACTTCATCAAAAATTGCCCCAAAATCCATCAAAAAAATCCCAAAACCCAAATCCGACTCCTACCCATTTTAGCTTAGCCCGTATAGCATGGATCTTTGTGAAAATAGAGCATTTTGGTAGGCCATGGATGCTTGTTGATCTTCAAATGTTTTTGGGTATAATTCTAAAACATTTTTGCTTAATTTGTTACAAATTTCTTAAAGCTAAACTACTTAAGTGTTAATTAGGCTTAAGTTGCAAGTTTTGGAATTCAAGTTAGGAATTTGAATGCAAGTTAGGGTTTTATAAAATTGGTGTATGGTTGTGTGTTATATTTAGGCTTTTTTCCATGTTAATACAAGATTAGTAGCTTGTGCTAATGGTTAGTTTAAAAATTGTGTTAATTTGCTAATTTGCTTACTAGCTTTTTGAAATTGGTTAAATACTTGGGATTAAAAATGTGTTTAGGTTTTTCATGACTTCATTAACTTTATTAAGTGTGGTTTAATGCTTTAGATCATGCAAATCTAAGCTAGATTGTTGTTTGTGCATTTTTGCTTTGAAATTGTTAAATTTTAGGTATTTTGTAAACTAGAATATTAGGGTTTTTGGAATTTAATGAGATTAAATTCCAGGAATTGTTTATATGACTTATTTAAGATATTTAATAAGTATATTGGCCGTTACATTCATTTAAACGTCATGTTTTGTACAAAACGGCGAATTGTGCTTGCTAGATTTACGGAAAAATGACTTTTTAAGTGAAATTGGGGTTTTTGTGAGTTTTAACCTAGTTTATATTAAAATTAGTGTTCGTGAATGTGCAAATGAGTGTGATTGGATTTTTCTCGATGATTTGACGTTTGTACATCGACATCGAGGGTTGGTTTGACTATTCTTGCATGCGTAGGCGATAGGTTTGGACCTATGCGTGATACGCGTGCCGATTTGATTTTCGTATGCCCTTTCGATTTGGAATTTAGTTTTAATGCGATATGGTGCGTTATGATATGTAGGTACCCCCATGTGGACTTCGAGACGACAAGAAAGCGCGTGGCGACGTCGGCACCGGCTAGCGAGGACCAGGTGAGTAGATTTATATCTACGGGGAGAAGTCGGGTGGATGGCGTATAGCACCCCCGCAGTCCGTGGTGGTGTATACGGATGCGTATACACACCAACAATTATTATCTGTTTTTGGGATTAATAACTATTCTTAGGATGGATATTGATTTGTTGGATTACTTTAGTGTTGCGAACCCTAGGGTAGTGTTGCACTACACACACACACACCCATATTTGCATACATTCTTCTTTCATATGTGCGTACATGGGATTATATATTGATGTGTATATTTACACATGGGTATGGGACTATGTGTTTATATACTGGATTTGAGGATAGTAATTGGGATTTGAGATGAGTCGATGATATTGGGCTTGAGGCCAGAAGATCCGTGATATGTTTTGGTTCGTATTGAGATACGACATGATGTTTTAGCGGGTCTTTTGACGTAGTGATTCTTATACATGCATGCATACATAGATGGTATCAATATTGTACTAGACGTAGATCAGTACCCCGATCATGATATTTTATAAAGAGGATATCAGATGAATAGTATGATGAATGTGATATTGACCCGTACCCAGATTTGGGATGCCGTACGACGGATTTATGTACGAGCTATATATTGATGATTGATCCGCACTCTTGACTTGGGATTCCTGATTATAGATATGGTATCGGATATGATATTATTGAGGCGGGATCACCGACTATACATATACAGGTATGTATATGTATCGACTCAGATGATAGGCGGTTTCCTTACCTGTAGTTCAGCCGTATAGTTTAGTGTAATGGTTAGACTAGATTAGATTTCTTACCTATTTCAAAAACTAACGAATCGTGGGTATTTTAAAAGACAGCCCAAGGGATCCTGCGGATATTTCAAAAGACGTAACTTTTCATAAAAACACCATAGCCCCTATTTTCAAAACCCCATGATTCGTGTTATTTCAAAAGGCACCATTTGTAGGACTTATATTAGATTAATGCAGATTAGTTATAGTTGCGTCTAGTTTTCAGCTCCTGCTCCTTATTGTGGTTCGCTTCGCATCGCAAGCTTATATTATGTTTCATACTCCATTATTGATATCATGCTGTTAGGATACCAGCACCATTACCGATGATGCGTATGTACCACGTACACTTACTTGCCGGCTCACACACATCTTCAACGGTAATTGCCATGTCACGTACACCTTAGAAAATATTATTGCTTGACATAGCATGTTAACTAATAGTTTAGACATTGTAGTTATTACCTGCTACTTCATGCATACTATTATTCATTGTTATGTCGTATTCATGGATTCTCATGCTTATATTCATGGTCTTACATGCTATTGATGATTCGGATTCCCATGATATTTTATGGATTTGGAGGAAAACCGCAAAACATATATAAACTGCTTTCTTTCTTTTTAAATAAAAAAATGCGGTTTTCCTATGATGTATGAGTCGTCCACCATGAGTTTGCTGATGGATTTCGAGACCCGATTCGAGGAGATGGATGAACCGTTTCGGGTACATGGTGGGCCCGGTGCGGTACCCCGGGGCAAGAGGAATGTGTTGTTGACGTTGAGCCTGGCAGGGGAGCACTACCGACCGGTGATATTACCGACGCGTCGGATATCCGGAGGATACCGTCGTGGTCTTGAGATGGATGGTAGGGGCCGGTCGGGATTGACGGCACCCTAGATATTGATTTTGAGATATTGAGGTACAGAGATTGTGATACAGAGATATCGAGATATTTGGACACTTGTTTTGTGTCGATGCTGGGCACTATTTTATGTTGATTTCATTTATGGTACCTCACTTTAAAAATACAGAAATCTCACTGATTTATGAAAGAAGTTTTCGTCAGTACATGCATTCTGTTCCGTGCATTCATACCTCATTCATATGATATATTGCTATGTCACGCCCCGCTTCCCAGTGTACGGCGAAGTGGACGCGACGAGGCCCGCTACGTATATACTCAGAAGTATATACGCTAAGCGTAACTAAGCAATATAAATTAAATCACAAGAGACGAATAATATAGAAATAACAGCAACTTTTATTAATAACATTCTTTTTACAATGCAGGAAAAGAAAATACAACTGGAATGAAAAGCAATGACTAAACAATGGCATAACAGGAAATGAAATAAACTGGAAAGAACAAGGTACAATTATCTAGAGCTCTGGGTCTTCCTGGAACTGCTCCAAATCTTCACCGGTGGGCTCGATCTCAACTTGGTCCAACGCACCTGACGACATTCAAAGAAGAAAGAAATAGAATGTCGTCAGCGAACAGGTCGCTCGGTAAGTCCCACAAGAATAAGAAGAATGAGAATGATAGAGTAAAAGTATTTTTCTAAAGTATTATAATGTTGAATATTATGGAACATTGTGTGACGTTGTTGTTTGTAGCTTGGTACAGAAGGATGCCAGTGTATACGAGGGGGATCTCTATATGCTAGAGATCAGGGCAAACGGAAAGTACAAGGAACCGTTATGCCACGGTACAACAGCAACAGGATTCAGGTTAGGTGTCTTAATCTGACCACCTCGTGCCACCTTTAACATCTTCCGTACCAATCTACCCCTTAAACCCCGTAATGTTTTAACAGTAGTGTAGTATTGGAATATGTAAGTTGGTTGACTGACCAAAACCATGATATCAGTAAATATGTTGCAACTGTATTATCAGGTAAATGGAATATCAGGATAATGGATGAATATCCATGGTTTGATTCAGTCAAAATGAATATATTGTTAACTGGGTTCATGGATTCATGTATTCAAAGTGTGGTGGAATATAAAAGAATATAGATTGACTTGAATCATATTCGAGTCAAGAATAGTCAGACTCTAACCCGAGTCAGACTAAAAGAAGAGAATTTGAAGTTCAATATTAGCTAGGGGCCTTATTGTAATTTGTGAAACTTGAGGGGGTTTTATGTAAAAATACTTTTGTATAGTTTTCAAAATACACCTCAAGTATTTAATATTCGTCTTTAATATTATATTGAATGTGAATTTTATTTGTGTTATTCTAGTGAATATATCCTAATAAAAGTATTAATTGTCTTATCTGAAATTCATGGTATTTTAGTGTAACTTTTAATCTTGTAATTTTTAGAAAAATGTGGAAACTTTATATTATGATAAAATAGGTGTTTAAATGATAATTATATATATATTAACACATGAATAATTTTATATAAATATTTTATTTTCAAAAATCTCATTTTCTTTAAATGTCGTATTTTAAACCCTTCGAGACCGAATGCTCCTTGCGGAGGTCTGAATCTCGCACTACTAGCCTGCGGGTGCACGATGAACCGTACTTTCCCTAACAGGTTCCCCAAAAGTGGGTTGTAGCAGCACTTTGCTTAGGTTTTATAAATACTTTTCATTTAAGAAAACGGTTTTATTAATATAGGGTATTTATTTGCAAAAAGTATAGTTTTCCGTATTTTAGTTATTAGGGTTTCCTAAACCAACTAGCCTATTTCTAAGGTCTAAACGATGAGTCATTAGAAGCCTCAAATCGCCTCTTCACCGTCAATTGCGGCCAGGTAAGTACAAGTGAGGAGGGAGGGATCCGCTCACGAATCGTGAAACGGGCCTTTTAAAGTTACCCAAGCTCACTTGCCAAGCCTAGACACCACAAGACAGTTTAGATAAACGATCGATGTCCATGACCAATCGTGTTTTCATTTTATTAAAATATTTTATCTAAAAAGTTTACAACTTAAAGCTTTAAATAAAAGTTATAAAGATTATGGTATTTTAGTGAAAAGTCCTATAATCTCGTATTCTGTATTTTGATGTTTATCAATTGGGGTTATATTGAGTGTGTGTAGGGGTAGGTCATTACCCTGTGACTTATTTTAGGTTTTGGTGAAGTTTAAAGGTAAAATATGCTATGTTAAACTTAAAGGTATTTTAGCGCAAGAATACGGTATTCGAAAACGTTATCATTTTATGTGTGAAATTTCATTCAAATTGGGTTCTACAAGTTTAGTGATCAAGATAAACCTATTTAGGAGTGAGGGAATTAATTAAACTAAGAAAAATGAACTTCATGGTATTTTTTATGAAAAGAGTACGGTTTTGCAAAGAAGTTATCATTTTATGTGAAAAAGTTTGATTAAATTGGTTTAAGGGTGATTAATAGTCAACAAGAATATGGGTAGATAATATGTATTAGGTGACAAGTGGAAATTTAGAGAAAAACCGAATCGGAAATCGGTTTATCCGATTTCCGTCGGGTTCCAAAAATCCGTATTTTTATATGTATAGAAAAGAGAGATAGAGGGGATGGGACTTACGGTTTGGACAAGCTAATGAAGCTAGAGGTCGTGATGGTTGTCGATTCGTTGAAAACGTCGCGAAGGTCCCGATCCGGTCGCCGGAATCCGTCGTCGATTTCGGCAGCGCTTCGCTTCTCGCTCTTCGTACCGAGTTCTCGAGAATTTGAGAGAGTGGACTTAGAGTTGTGAAAGGAAAAGGTAGAGGGTAGGGGTCTTTATATAGGGCTAGGCTAGGGTTAGGGTTTAAAAAAATATTAAAAATTCATTAAATTTCATTAAACCTAGGAGTAAAAGGGATTTATTGGCCAAATCAAAACCGATCCAGGTATAATAAGTGTGCAAGAGGGTTGACCAAGTCAAGAGCCAACTTTTCTCAGTTGATGACTCGGCCGTCCGGCCAAGTCCGGCCGGCGGCGCCGGACCGAGTCGGCCGAGTCGCCGGCCGGCGGCGCCGAGTCGGGCCGAGTCAAGGGTCCAATGGCCGGGGGTTTTCCTGAGGAACAACTTGGTATTTTTACTTTTTGTTGTCCAGTACATATTTTGGGAGTTATGGCCTTTTTACCGTTGACTTCCAAAAAAAAAATAAAACAAAATAAATACAAAAATAATGTGGGGCATGGGATTTGAACTCTGGTTGCTTGGTTCAGCAGTGCAAGGTGTTACCAATGAGCTACAAGCTCCTTCTTGTAATTATTGTAAGGAATTAGATACTTAAATTGTTTCCAGCAACATTAATATTCCAAGTATACACTATATTTAAAGCAATTTTTTTGGTATACAAAATTGGAGTTGTTACAGGCTACCTGAGGCACTGACACAGGCACATGAGATTACACTCGGGTTAGATATTTATCCTAGCCTTGTTATAGGCTGCTGGTTATATTTGAGGATATATTATGATCATTGACCCAGGTTGCGTTATTTATGCGATTTCTGTTCGTAGATGTTTTTCTATTCACGAGTTGGCAACTCACCCCCGTTGTGCCCCAGTTTCTTGCAGGTTTTGCCGTACATGTTTCTTTACGGCTTTGCGGGCACAGTTTCATTCGGGTGACTTGCTAGTAGGTGGGTTTTTTTTGTATCGTACCCATCATATTACCTTGTATAATATTATTCCGTTGTATCTAGTAAATTCCATCAACCAAACATGTATTTATTGAGATAGAGACCAGTGTTGTTTATTCTTTCGACCTTAGAGTCGCTCGTTTTATTTCTGGTGGTTTTGAGTTTCCTTTTGAGTTTTGATCCTCGCCGTTGGCGTTGTATATTATATTGCTTGTGTGGTTGTGACCGTCGATTGACGAAAAGTTAGCTCCCGCTTGGGGATGCCTTTTTCTTGATTTCGTATACTATTCATGTTGTATCCCGTTTGGGGGCCAGTATTTACAAAGGAGACTCTGCCGAAATTTTCAGCAAATTTTTGATGTTTTAAAAACCGCATAATTCGGCTTATGCTATTGAAATTACTTGCTTTAAGTTGGTTTTTCCTGCACTCTACTATTTTTCTTGGTTTGGATTTCTGCGTTTTCGGTTTACTTAGATTACGTACGCCTCGAGACGTTAGTAGTTTAAGTGCCGGTCATGTTCCGTACTTTCGGGTCGTGACAATTATTAATCACAAAAGATTATTATTCATTCTTCTTATTATTCCTTGAGCTCTTGAAAAGCTTTCTAGGTTTTTCTTTTGTGATGTATTAGTGTGGGAAATTGATAATAAAAGAGAGCATAAATCCTACTTCATCATCCTCATCTAATCTAGCCAATTAGATTAGGGTGTTCACTTCATTAATACTTGATTAGTGAGTGAGAGCTTGAGTTAAAGAAATTTCAAGGTAGATCATCTTAGAAAAGGAATATTTCAAGCAAGCATGGATCATTCGGGTTGTGGAGCTTCTCTTGAGTCCGGGAGATCA
The DNA here is from genome assembly GCA_030015575.1 of Agapanthus africanus. Classification (NCBI taxonomy): domain Eukaryota; kingdom Viridiplantae; phylum Streptophyta; class Magnoliopsida; order Asparagales; family Amaryllidaceae; genus Agapanthus; species Agapanthus africanus. Next base: position 257,363,397 of record JASDDO010000004.1, read on the forward strand.
TGGATCGCGGTGAAGGGACTACTAATCGGAGCTTATGAAGCGAAGGAGCGGACTACAAAGGTTGTAATCCCACTCTCTTAGTTGTAAAGATGTTTACTTGCATGTTTAACCCTAATTATCTAGCAAAGATCCTCGCTTTAGGTTGTTCGGCACGTCTAAATTTTAAATCGGGCATGGTTGATTCCTTATAGACCCTTGTGACAGTGCCTAGTAACCCTACACATCATTATCATTGTGTCGTCTCTCCAAATCGAGACGTAAACCCGTTCCATACCACCACTTGTCTCTTCCCCACTTCTTCCTGGCTCTATACAACATGTTCTTCCACCAACCGGTGCGTTTCACTGATAAAATTTTCGAATGGTTGGTATTAAATTTTAGGCTTTGTAAAGCCTTATATTGACCAAATTACTTCACCCCCTCTTAAAATGCTTAATATTGTTTAACTCAAGTTTGGGGGGTATATTTTTGGCTCTTGAAAATAAAAGTTGTCCTCAAAATTATAGGCCGAAAATAAGTTTGGGGAGATTTCCACGTCCATATATTCTTATTCCCATTAATAACTTTTCCTCCCAAGCCTACAGGTTTTTGAGATTTAACAGATGACAACAGTGAGGACACTGCTGTAAACAGGTTTAGGGGAGGTTTGTGCTTATTTACGCATTACTTTGCATACCACTTTGCATAAGTACAAAATTTTCAAAAAAAAACTTTTATAATAAAAGATTAGAAAGTGAAAAATTACATTTAGAAGATTGGAAAAGTTTAAGAAAATAAAGAAAGTTAGATGTTTTCTTAAACGAAACTAGTAATAAGTAGTTATGAGCCGTTGTCCGAAGGGTTAGTAAGATGAAGAAAGTCACTAATCTGAGGATAAAAATAAGGATGAAAAATAGTTCATATTCTGTAAGCCAAACATTTGAATGTTGATACCCTACTATACGCACTTACACACGTCTTGAAACTCGGGATAGTAGAGGATACCTTGAAATGCTTTTGTCTAAAAGCCAAAGTACGAAGAGAATAAATTTAATGAGCCATAAAAGATAGAATGTGAAGAAAAATGAACACTGGTTTTGTAATCACCAAGGTAGCATAAAAAAATATAGCGAGGGTGCTTCATCACCTAGTGCCTTTGACCAACTGGTTTGGGAGTCACTGCTAAGCCTTAGGTGTTGCAAGACGAGAAAATTGCTAATAACGCCTAATATGTGAGCACATTGAGTAGTAAGTAGGTACCTCAAGAAGTATTAACGGTCGCATGAAAAATGTATGAGAAATTCCATCAAAATACTCACCGACTAAAAAGTACTGAGGTAGATGGACAAGAGTATGATAGCTTGAATTGAATTCTCCGAGTGTAGGGATGTCTTCTACACACACGTAGGGGTATATGATCGGTGTTTGGAAGAAAGGTAGGAATGTAGAATAAAGACGATGTTTTACTGAGAGATGATGTGATTTCTAACATTTTTTCATGACTATTAAGATAGGGCTCATGACAACCGAAAAGCTAGTGTAGTTGGAAACTCTTACTTTCAAGTTCTTTCTTTTATAATTCTTATCTTTATATGTAACTTTCACAGTCTTCCTTTTATTATAGGATTTTGTGGGTGTAATCCGCTGAAAACTCTCAGGACACAACACTCCTCCTACTAGGGACACCTAAAGGTTTAAATGCTTGTTGCACGTGCTCAGTACAATCGTGTTGCCTACAAAAGTGTGCTAGTTAGTTTTTCTTTTTCTTTATATTTTCTCCTTCTCTTGAATAAAAGAAGTTTGCTCGAGACGATCAAAGTCAAGTTTGGGGGAATTTGTTCAGTCGAAATTATTGCAATTTTTAACATAACAATTTCCTCACTTTTCTAATCATTTAATGGTGTTTTTTATAAATGTAACACATATTACAAATTCATTTAGAAAATACCAATTACCACGTGTTATATATATAATCAACATTCTTTAAAGGAAATTGTGTGTTTATTATTTCACGCATAATATTCTTTATCTCCAACATTCTTTATTGAGATTCTGTGCAGAAAATTATCTCAGGACAGGTATCGGAATCGCAAGTTCGCCGACAAAATGCAGCAAATCAAAGAGTGAAAATCTGACAGAGATTCAGAAGAGATAAAAAGATTCCAGATATCACCTGAGTACATATAGACCAACACCTGACTACAACAAAGAATTGAAGTATTGATCTCACCAAACAGCCGCGGAACCGCGGCCGAGTCAAGCCGATCTGCCGTGGATCCGCGGCCGAGTTGGGGAGACGGTCGATGATATTTCTCCAGAGGCTTCCCTATAGCTCCTTAGCTTGTTGAAGATGCTCCATTGTAACAAACTTGTTCTGTAACTTCCCTCCAACAGCCTTGCTTTTTGAGGAAGCTTGATAACAACCTTATTCTAGAAGTTTTCCTACAGCTACCTATCTTCTTGGGAAAGATTTACCTAGCTTCTAGTGGAAGATTAGTGAAGGGCTATAAAAAGAGATCTAAGCCTTCATTTTGAGGGTTAAACAATAGTTAGCCAATTAAGGGATAAATTTGTGTGACATAACTTGTGATCCCAACACCAATTCAAATCCAAATCAAAATCCAAATCAAGAATCGTTGAGAACAATATCAAGCGAAGACATTGAAGATCCTTTACGCGAAGCCAATCGTCATCAAGAGCACGAGATCCATGATAGACCCATGTCTCTCGAAGATCGAGCAAAGCGAATTTCGACGGAATAGTTACCTCTTCAAGGGAGCGATCGAGAGCAATTCTTATAATCTCGGATTGAGCGAAAGTGTAATTAGACGTCGATTTAATAAAGGTGATCATTTGTTAATTCTCGCTTTCTTTAAATTCTTGCATTATGAAATTTCTAATTCTTGATTCTTTTATTTTCATGATGCGTGGGTAAAATCTCCGCTTGTTAAGGATTCGAAGGAATTCGGAAGAATAAATGGTGATGAAATCCTAAACTAGTCTTAAGTCTTATGAGAATTATGAATTTTAGGAAAAAGAATCGTCAATGACCAATTTGGGAGCGAGATCGCCATTCTTGATAATTTCTTTGCTATTTTGGGAATAAATGATTGATGATTTTCTTTGCTAAAGGCTAGGTTTGAATGATGATCAATGAAAAGACAAGGGATAGTGAAGGAAAAACCCTAATTTCTTCAATAAATCCCTAATCTTCATTCATCGTCATCGTTCTAGCTATAATTCATCAATAGATAAGATGAGTCATTTTTAGTACTCATCATTGCTATGATTTCCTATCGAATTCTACAAGCTATTCTTCATTTTCTTGATAACTAAAATTGATTTTGGATACTTTCTTGATTACTAAAACGTAAACTCTTTCTTGATGTTTCTTGAAAATATTTCATCTAATAAATCTTGATTCATTCTCTTGAGTTTTCTTTACTATTTTCTTTCGACTCAACTAAAGCATGAACAAATAAATACAAGAATCTCAGTGGACGACCCGTTCTCATTAATGAACTACATTGACACCGTTTTTTATTGTAGCTATAAATTCTTTGATTGTGACAACACTTTTCCATTTCATATCACACAATTAAAACAAGATCAATCATGCGGCTAATATAAAACAAATGGCTCTTCTGTTCCAGGACATAGTGGAGATGATGATCCAGCCGGATCCTCCAGCCGAAGACCCTCCAATAATCATTGAAGACGACAGAGGGGAGACATCAAACCCTCCTACGGCTTTATCAGCAGCCAAAGAGGAGACGTTCTCCAAAGCTTCCCTTGACGACTACATAGCTCAACAAATACGAGCTCACCAGGCAAGCGAAGTGGCTTGACAAATCGTTAGAACTGGGCGGCCTTACCCAGGTTGGTACGACTAAATTAAATACCCACCAGGATATACGATCCCCAAATTCCATATGTATAAGGGGAAGGGCAATCCGCACCAACACGTTACTCAATTCAGAGCTTTGTGCGGTAACACCGGGGGCGATGACAAATTATTGCTTGGCCAATTTGTTAGCAGCTTGGCGGAGACAGCATTTGAATGGTATTCGGAGCTTCCGAATGATTCCATCAAGACATTTGCAGAAATAGAGCTACTGTTTACACAAATATTCGCAAGTGATAGCGAGCACACCCCGATCACGGCATTAATCAACGCCAGGGTGAAGCCGAGAGAAACCTGGGTTCAATACACAGTTCGGTGGCGGAACCTATGGTCGAAGTGTGAAAAGCGCATAGAAGAAGCTCCTGCTGTAGGCATGTTCGTGGGGACCATCGATCCTCAGACAACTATATCCCAATTTATGATATTCTTCAAGCCGACCACCTTCCAGGCCTTGATTGACAAACTGGCCCAAATGGACCAGATAGGCCATAGGCCATCCGCTTCCAAAACAGATCTCCAGAATGAAAAGGGGAAAGGGAAAGTGACCTTCGTTACCAACGCTCAACAACAATCGAATGACCCAAAGCCGGTGGTTCGCCAAAACAACAGACCGCGAGCCCTCGAATAGAAGTTGAGACGTCCTTACTCGTTCCCCTGGGATAAAACGAGGAGATTATTCTAACTAGCGGTACACAACAGGCTCATCACTCTGCCGGATCCGAGACGCCCACCGCAATCAGGCGACGTTAACAATCCCAATTACTACCTCTGCCACCGAATAGTGGGCCACCCAATCGAAGATTGCTACGTCTTTAAAAACTGGGTCGAAGACCAGTACCACATTGCAAGTTCGCGTTATCCGAAAACTGGAAGGTAAACCCGCAGCAGCAGCACGCTCCTAAAAAGGTGGATACGCCGGGGGCATCATGCTCATTTGTAGAGGAAGCTCCATGAGAAGTGGTCCTTTCAGCTAAAACTAAAAGAATGCTGAAAGATCTCCAAGAATGTCCGGCGATTAAGTGGAAAAGCCCGCTGGAGCCTGAAATTATTGACGGAATGCTGAAGCCGCACCCAACGCCAAAAGTTGGTAACGATGGACAAAACCTCCAGGCCAAGCCTCCGAAATCATCAAAGAAAAAGAAGAAGGCTAAGAAACCCATGTAGCACGACGGTAATCGTACGGGACTGCAAAAGTACATCGACGCGCTGGAGGAATACAACCAAAAAGCAAGGACCCCAGTCACACTGAAAGAATTCCTCAAGCATATTCTTGAAAACGGAGACAATGACATTGATGAAGGAGACGACTCGTCAGAAGAACCCGAGGAGTATGTGGCTAGCTGCCACATGATCTCTCACTCATCGATAAACGGCAAAGGAGCTCCTGACGTAGAGAAACTGGGGGCAGATCCAAAACCAAAACCCATTGAACCGTCAGATGACCTCATCGATAAGCTGCTGAACGAAGCTCTTCGAAAGAACAAAGCTGATCAAGAACGTGAAGTGACCATTTACGAAAAGTCCAAGCGTCGGTGTCAGGCCGAAAAAGCTCCGGTAATGAGAAGTCATAAAGTACCCTAACCGGGAGTGCCCTTGCCATTAACAGGAGCATAATCAAGATAAGGAAGCATTCCGCCAAAGCTCTGTCAGTAGGAATGAAGCTGCCACCTTCCAAAGAAAATACTTCCGGGAATATGTGCCCCGACGAACAGGATGTCCATCCAAAATACTGCTTGTATCATCGGAGGGTCGCACACCCTACCGAAGAGTGCAATGCCTTCAAGAAATGGTGGCAGGGATACGTTGCCCACCGACAACAATTCAAGCGAATGAAGCGCAAAGCCTGTCGGGAACAGCGAAGCACGACAGATGAGCGTGAAGGAACAGCCGGTAACTGTCACATGGTTGATGCCATCCCGACAAGAGAAAAACCTCAAGTTCTTACCTTCGGGAGCGATTCTGATGAAGAAATAGCCCTCGGCCCTCTTTTCAAGGAATCTACCTCTGAAAAGGAACAGGAAATGAAGAACTGTGAGAACATTCAGCTGCGTAACCGTACGTTGCCTGAAAAGAATCTCGAACCTTCAAACAAAGGTTCGGGAAAAATGGACAAAGGAAAGGAAAAAGTCCCTTAGGAGATTGCTCTCGATGATAGAGTTATTGAAGAGCTCACAGCCAAAGACCCGCCCAAGAAGAACAAGGTGGATTACAATGTCGTGGCACATCTGAGGAAGATACCTTCATAGTTGAGTATTTTGGATGCCCTTCTCCTGTCTAAAGATGCACGAGGTTCCATGATCAAGGCATTACAAGAGCCCGACCAGTTTCAAGCCTTCCTGGCAGAGGAAAAGATGAAGAATATTCTGGAAGAAGTCTATACGGCTCATATCACCTTCAGCGATGAAGACCTCCTTCTCGGAATGTGTGAGCACAACAGTCCGCTATATATAACCGGGTATTGCCACGACATCAAGATAGGAAAGATCCTGGTCGACAATGGGTCCTCTGTCAACCTTCTCAATATGAGAGTGTTGAAGAAGATCTGCATGAACGTTCAACACCTGGCGCGGGACAAAATTACTATCTCCGGTTTTGACTCCCAATCATCACAAATGCTCGGCTGTGTAATACTGACATTACGCTTCGGGCTACTCATCACTGACATCAAATTCCATGTTATTGACGCCAAGACTTGCTACAACGCTTTGCTAGGCAGACCTTGGTTACATGAGTACAACATCATCCCTTGTACACAACATCAGTGTATGAAGTACTTCAAGGATGGTCTCGAGTACACAGTTACAGGGGAGCTGAACCCATTCTCCGTAAATGAAGTTCGCAAATATGAAGACACCAAATACTTCTTGCCAGACTTTGAAGACATGGAAAGATGTCGCAAACAGGAAAATAAGCAAAAAGCCATCACTTCTATACCGATATTCGGGAGCGATACAGAAGAAGATGAAGAGATGGTCCACTCGGGACAACCCCAAGGCAATAGGCCAGGACCATTTGCTCATATGCTGGTCTTTGGCAGTGACTCTGAAGACGAGGCCAACACAGTGTTCTCCGTCCTCCCATCAATATAGACCTTTGCTAGAGCCGATCAGAGTTTACAGATTACCCTGGTTCCGCGGCTGCATTTCAAAGAACTTGATGCACTTGATACGTACAATGTGCAAGAGCTGCAGACCTTCTACATCCCTCCTCGCCAAAGAAGTAAGAAGGCGATCCTTTTTTACCAATCCACGGAGAATAAAGTGGAGAAAGAGGTATGGCACGGTGACGAACCTTCACTCGACAGGCTTCAACCAATCCGTCTGCCCAGATACTACGCAGAGAGACTGCAAAAGACTATTGAGACGCCAAGGCGTATCCTTCAAACAAACTATTTGATAAGCCCAGTTCTATAACATGATTTAGGATGTTCCCAGGACTCGGCGGAAGATGCCCAACGGGAGAATATAGACGACTGGCCTTGGATACGTTCGGTCCAATAAAAGGGAGCGGTTCCATGGCTGTCATATCATAAATGACTCCGGAAGAGAAGAGAATGCATCTCCATATAGCGTCGATGTCGAACCAGAGCGAGATCTCTCCATGAGAATACCAAACCCGTCATTCGAAGAACATATTGACAAGCTGATCAGAGAAGCGGGTCAAAAGGTTCGGGATGATCATAGCCACGAAATGGCCATTTACGAGAAAGCCAGGACGCAACATATCATTCAGCAGGCTACGGAGGATGACAATCCCCTTCACCCTCAACCTGATGTGCGCTCTCATGGCAAGAAGAAAGCCCGACGTAGAAGAAACAACAAGATGAAGAACGGGAATGACGTTCAAAAACAGCGAGGCGGATCTAAGAAGTCGTGCGATCGAGGAAAAGTCAGCTGGAATCCGTCTTTTATGAAAAAGATGGGTCGGGAGTACTCTTTCCCTCAAGACAAGACAAGGAAAATCTTCGACCTTGTTATAAAACATCAAATGATGGTGCTCCCGGAGTCTCAGCGCCCCGAAAAAATAGACGAGGGCCATCACCCGGATTATTGCTCCTACCACCGAGTAGTGGGACATCCTCTTGAAGACTGCTTTACCTTCAAAGACTAGGTTGAAGATCAGTATCAGCAAGGCAGGTTTGCTTTATCCGACAGTAAGAGGGTAGCCCCGCCACAAAAGCATGAGCCGAGAGCAACCTACACTACGAGGGAAAGTCTAGATCTGCACCAAGCTTGGAAACGAGCTCGTACCTGCCATATGATAACATTCTCAAAGGAGGAAGAGTATGAGAATATGGACGACCTCTCCCAGTGCTTCCCAAATGAAGATGAGAACGAGGTGATCTTGGAATTTCCACCGGCACCAAAAGAACAGGAAGATGGAATACACACCAAAGCAGAAAACCTGAGAAGAATCGACTTGGGGACAGCAAACGACCCAAGGACAACGTTCGTCAGTGAGCTGTTGTCTGAGAAACAGGTAGCCACGTTAAAGGATGTGCTTATGCAGTATAAAGACTGTTTCTCATGGAACTATTCCGAAATGCCAGGATTAGATCCAGAGATAGATGTGCATAAACTGGCGATATAGCCGGACGTCAAGCCAGTCAAATAGGCGCCAAGAAGAATGCGGCTCGAGTTTGAGATGAGTATCAATGCCGAAGTCAAGAAGCTAATCGACTCCGGCTTCATCCAAGAAGTTCAATACCCTGACTGGATCACCAATATCATTCCGTTAATGAAGAAAAATGGGACAGTACGCATCTGCGTAGATTTTCAGGATCTCAACAAAGCTTGTCCGAAAGATGACTTCCCAATGCCTATCACCGAGTTAATGATCGATAACACATCCACCCATGAAGTCTTCTCCTTCATGGACGGATCCTCAGGGTACAACCAAATCAAGATGCATCCTGAAGACCCAAAGCACACTGCTTTTTGAACTCCGCAAGGCATATTCTTCTACAAAGTGATTCCCTTTGGTCTGAAGAACGCTGGCGCCACTTAACAGAGGGCCATGACAAAGATCTTCGATGACCTCGTACATGAGATTGTTCAATGTTATATCGACGACCTCGTGGTGAAAAGCAAATCATATGAGGAACACTGGGAGCATTTGAAAATAGTGTTCCAGCGTCTTCGAAAATATAATCTGAAGATGAACCTTCTGAAATGCGCATTTGGAGTTTCCTCAGGCAAGTTCCTAGGATTCATCATACGACACTGGGGCATCGAAATAGACCCGTCGAAGATCAAGGCGATTATGGAAATGCCTCCTCCAAGAACTCTCATGCAATTGCGGTCTCTCCAAGGAAAGCTCGCGTATATCCGGCGGTTCATAGCTAACCTCTCCGGCAAATGTCTCCCCTACAGTCATCTAATGAAGAAAGGGATCCCGTTCGTTTGGGATCGCAAATGCCAAAGCGCACTAGAAGAAATCAAGCAATATCTGCAAAACCCGTCGATAATTACCGCTCCGGTCAGGGGAAAGCCCCTCATCCTGTACACAACAGCCCTTGAAGGTTCTTTAGGCGCGTTATGGGCACAGGAGAACGACCAGGGGAAGGAGAGAGCTCTTTACTATTTGAGTCGAGTCCTCCTGGGGGCAGAAAATAATTACTCCCCCATCGAAAAGCATTGCTTGGCGCTGGTCTTCGCGATAACGAGGCTTCGACATTTTGCCCTGGCACATGAGGTTCATCTCATATCAAAGGTGGATCCTCTCAAGTATTTGATGTCAAGAGCCATGTTAATGGGAAGGCTTGCCAAATGGGCCCTCCTCTTGATGGAGTTCTCGATAATATATCGACCCCTCAAGGCAATAAAAGGACAGGCAATCGTCAACTTTCTCACTGGACATTCGATACCTGCCGAATCTCCCTTGAACTGAGAATTGCCAGATGAATATGCATTTGACGCAATTGATAGGGAGAAAGAAGGGAATGATACCCGATGGGAACTCTACTTCGATGGAGCGTCCTCCTTGAAGAAGCGAAAGAAAAACACCCCTATGATTAAAGCCGGGGTAGGCCTTACCTTTATGACTCTACAAGGAGGGGTAATGCGTTTTGCCTTTTCGTTAACAGAGCCGAGAACAAACAACGAAGCGGAATATGAAGCTTTGATTGCAGGACTTGAGATTGCTATCGATATGGGGGTCGAAAACCTCCTCATATATGGAGATTCCCAGCTCGTCGTTAGGCAAGTAAATGGCAACTACCAGACGTGCAAACCAGAACTGATCAGGTATGGTGAAAGAGTGCAGCAATCGCTGACGCAAATCCTCTCCTACACCGTGGAAAGCGTACCGCGTGCGGAAAATAGTAAGGCAGATGCGTTAGCCAAGCTCGCTAAAGAACTAGCCGACGAAAACCTCGATGACGTAAAGATCATTGTGCAAAGCCGCCGGATTCTCGCACCAGCAGGAATATCTTTGAAGTTGTCTGAAAGAAGGGGAGCAACTGAACAAGCGGTCTTCCGAATAGAGGACAAAGAAAGGGCGGAGGATTGGAGAGAAGTCTTCATAGAGTACTTCAAATCCCATCGAACGTCCGAAGACGCGTCGTCAAGATATCAGCTCATGAAGCGAGCCTTGTCTTCCGCTTTCGTCAATGGTACTCTTTATAAGAGATCATTCGATTGTCTATGGCTGAGATGCCTGGGAACAGAAGAACCAAGAAGAGTCATTCAAGAAACTCATGACAGACTCTGCGGTTCCCATCAAGCTGGGCCAAAGATGAAGCTGAAGATCAAAAGAATAGGTTACTATTGGCCCACGATGATTCAGGACTACCTTGAATATGCGAAGCAGTGCCACTCGTGCCAAATTCTTAGGGACTTCATCGACTAGCACCCGAATCTGCTACACCCAACATTGGCTAGTTGGTTGTTCGAAATGTGGGGAACCGACATAATCGGGCCCATCGAGCCAGTATCATTCAAGGGACATCGATTCATATTGGCAACAACCGATTACTTCTCTAAGTGGGCAGAAGCAATACCACTAAGAGAGGTGAACACGGAAAACATCCTCCATTTCTTCAAGGCACACGTCCTTTACCGGTTTGGCACTCCACGAAGGATTATCTCTGATAACAGGACAGCCTACAGAAGCCATAAGATCAGCCGCTTTGCACAGCAGTATAAAATAGATTGGAGATATTCTTCATTTTATAATCCCCGAGCTAATGGTCTAGCTGAGCCTTTCAACAAGACCTTGACAAAGATCATAAAGAAAACGGTGTCCAGAAATAAAAAGGACTAGCATGGGAGATCGCATGAATCTCTCTGGGCCTATCGGACTACGTTCAAGACGGACACGAATACAACGTCATTCGCGTTGGTATTTGGCACGGATGTGGTACTTCTTTTGGAGATAGAGCAACCCTCCCTACAAGTGACGGTTCGGTAAGAACTAACGGACGAAGATAATGCCCATCTTCGACTTGAGGAGCTCGATGCCCTCGATGATACTCGTCTCATGGCGTAGCAAAACTTAGAAACTTACAAAGCAAGGATGACGCGCTCATACTGTAACATTTCAGAAAATATAAAATATTATTTTTGGAATTTCATATTAAAATAATATATTTCGTGAAAACTGCCCGATTTGCGAAATTGGGGTTTTCGTAAAATGGTATAAATATATTCCAATAATTGTGAAATAATTGGAGATTAAAATGATTTATTCATTTAAAAATATATTTATCGGATTTGGCATTTTTATAATTAATTATATACAGTTTAAATAAAAACCCGATTAGTGCACTACTAATCGCGATTATGCCAAATCTGTGTTTCTACAGTTTTCCATGGCTAGTGCACCATAACATGTTGCATTTTGTTACATATTGTTTTCCTTTGTGTTTGTTCATTGCTTTTGGTTCTATTTTGTGAGAAAAGAAAGAAATGAGTGTGTATTATTGAGGAGAGAGAAGGGGGACCACATCATGACTTGAGGCATGGTTTATGAGAGAGAGTGAGGTGAGAATAAGAGAGAGGGAGAGAGAGGGCAGCCACCATATCATCACGCCCATTTGTTTCTTCATTTCCTTTTTCTTCCTCATCTCCCTCCACCTTCACCCCCAAACTTCATCTCAATTCCCTTCCCAAAATCCTACACCCTCTTCATTAAAAATGATCCCCACTTCATCCTCTACACATTGGACCTTGCAAGTTTGGATTTTGGAGACTTTGAGAAGCTAGGGTTTTTCTTGAGTTGTCCAAATAAGGTATAATTCCTTTCATGTAGTTTAGTTTGTAGTTTCTTGCATTCTAATTTAGTTTAGAAGTTGATTTAGTGTGGAATTGTGAAGTTAGAAATCCCAAGAGAGGGTTTGGATGATGGTGTGGATTTGGTGATGTTTATGGGCTATTAAAACACTTGAGTGGTGTTTTTACTGGCCTAGAATAGAGAATACAGACTTAGGAATCATCCCATGTCGGTTTTGTGAAGTTTGGAGTGCCTACAGGGAATCTGGAGCAACCTGGGGTAATTTTGAGAAAAACAAACAATACCAGAGACCTAGTTGGACCAATAGGAGACCACCCTGAGAAGAAGAACCCCAACAGAGACAAATAGGCCGAGCTTGCCGGATTTTTGAGGCATGTGGCCGGCCAAATGTGGGTGTTTGGTGTCTAAGTTGGTTCAGGAGCTCATTTACTCCATATACAACACCCTATACTTGCTAGTTTAATCCCATTTTACCTGAGAGAGAATCTGGGAGCTGTTGTGAGTGATTTTTGTTATGTTTTCCGTATTTTGGAATGTTTGGTTTTGAAATTTGGATTTGTATTTGGTTGTTGGGCGTTTGTACGTCAACAACAAGTTTTTTTGATTTTTTTTCATGTGTAGGCTATAGGTTCTAACCTATGAGCGCACCGTGTGCCGTATTGGTTTTCCGGACTTGATGTTAATAGCGATTGCGATTGTGTATTTATTGTAGGTACCTTCGCGTGGATTCTGAGACGATGGAGCATGGCGTCATCGACTTCGGCAAGCAAGGATCAAGGTGAGTAGATCTATATCTACGGGGGAAGTCGGGTGGATGGCGTATAGCACCCCCACAAATTATAAATGGAAACCGATCTATAGGATGCAGTCGTAGAAAACCTAGATTAGGAACTAAGGTTATGGTTAAAAGGATAGTTAGAGATGATATGAGTGATTGAATATATATATATTGGGATATGATATGAAAGCTTTAGGGATATGAAAAGTGGATGTGAATAACGACTTATAGATATGTAGTTGCACTAGAATAGGTATGAGTTTTAAAGTAGCATGAAACTAGATTAATAAGGTAGAATGTATATATAAAATTGACTTGATGTAAGATGACTTAATGTGATGAAAAGAATATACGATGTGATCTGATGACTTGATTGATATATCGGTACGGATGCGAGTCGATAAGAGATGATTGATACCTTGCCGGTCCCCTTATATGAGATTGTTATGGACGTGGCCTGGGATATAGGTATATAGAGATATATAATGTTATGGATCATGAGTGATATACCGTACGAGACGTTAGGTCCGTACCCTCATTGTCATATAGGTTGATAGAATCCCTAATCGTTTAATGTCGTCGTGCGATAGATTACCGTACGTGATGAGTTTGACTTGATGATTGATAGATTCTCCGACTTGGATATGTTATAGTATTGATAAACCCTGCCTACACTGCTTAGCTCGGCCTTTATACAGATGATAGCTTTACGCTTACGATGGATCTTATGCTATGTCCATGATATTATCATTGCATTACATACACCTGCACAATTATCGGTGATGCGTATGTTACACTTACACAGATTGCCGGCTCACACACTTCATCATCGATAACTTCTATGTCACTTACACATTACATCATGCTATGCTATGATATACTTTCTATGTTCACATCACTATACCATGTCGCATGATATACTTAATATGCTCACATTTCTGTTATATGTTGCATACATCATGCTTTATGATTATACGCTTTGAGATTTGCTGATTTCATGAGATTCTGGATTTGAGAACCGTGGTCAAATTTCAAAGGAAATTATATATTGTTTTAAAAACCCGGTTTCTCTTGATATGATATTTTGAGACGTCCACCATGTGTTTTCTCAGTTCTAAGATTGGCATGTGAAACCCGATTCGAGGAGCGGTAGGCACCGTCTGCGGGTACATGGTGGATCCGGTGAGGTACCCAGGGGCAAGAAGACTCGTATAGAAAGGCGGTGAGCCCAGCGGAGGGACTACTACCTACCGGTGATAGTATAGAGCCTGAAGGATATCCGGAGGATACCGTTTGGGAGTTATGACATGAGATACTGAGGGCCGATCTGATGATGCGGCACCTGAGATATGAGGATTTACGTGTCGATGCTGGACACGGGTTTCATGATGTTTCGAGTGTCGGTGTTGGACACTCAGGTTCCATGATTTGATGTGTCATTGATGGACACATTCTTTGATATCCTCATATATTTACATGCATACAGGCATTGATTTTATTGTTGGATGTTATCCACATGCTTACAGGCATTGATTATTATATTGTTGGCACATTTACATGTACGGTCACCCTAGATATCATAGTATTACCTTCATGATATAGTTGACCAAGGAATCGTTGTTTATTCGATTTCTACTTGTTAATGTTTTCTACTCACGAGTTGGCAACTCACCCCCGTTGTGCCACAGTTCTTGCAGGTTAACCACATGGATCAGTAGCGGTATCTGTAAGTCCATGCTACCGCTCTCGGTACTTACGGGCTTGCGGAAATGACGAAAAACGATTTTTGTAGAGGAGGTAACATGGACTCAAAACGGATCTTTGTTAAACTATCTGCCTAACAACCTAACTAGGAGTTGTTAACTACTCGGTTAGGGGGTTATACCTTTCTTTCTTGAACTCCTTCGTCTTCAACTCTCGATGGTGTACGGATCGTCTTCACCCCGTCGTCTCCTTGCGGCGAAGATCGATCCACCCGAAAGCTTCTACCTTTGGCTTCTTCTTCGAACTTTGAAGAAACTAGTTCACTCGGTTAGCTAAACCTTGTGAATTAGAGTGAGTAGAGGAGAGTGTGTTGGGATTTTTCTCTATGGTTCTTGCTTCTCAACACATGAAACAAGTGAACCATAGACTAGAGAGAGAGGGAGAGCAAGAGGAAGAGGGTGAGAGCTCAAAACAAGAGAGAGAAAGGAAATTAGAGAATGAGTAAGACTTTTCTCCCTTTGGCTCTCATAATCCAAAGCCATTATAACAAAAAAATCAATCAAGTATTATGTGATGGTATAAGTCAAACTAGCCATATCATTTCATGCACTCATTTTGCACAAGATAAACAAGCAAGCAAAAGTCTTTGCCATGAAATGATAGCTATTGTCATGATGATGGTCAACTAGTCCAACCTAGTCAACCGGTCAACAAAGTCAACAAGTCAACAAAGTCAACCCCTCAATAACCATGTCACTATAATACTTAATTAATATTAATGTTAATCATATATCATATTCTCATTAGGGTTGAGCAAAAATTCAACAGTCAACAACTCTAATGAGAATCCTCTGCCTCTGTCTCTCCGTCAACTATGCATACACACCTGCATCCGCGTTCCGAGGAACATGAATACATACGAAATAAAACCAATCCCAAAACGTACACTAGGATCTGGCTTAAACCAAAACCCGCTAGTGTTAACTGTCCGGACATTGTACGTGCACAAGTGCACGGATGTGACCGAACCCTGTCGCAAAACCATGCGACCTCTACTCTTTTGCCTAAAGGCGAATAGCTTTCTGTATGGGACTCTAAAGACTCGACACTACGCTGGCAGTGGGTTTAACCACAGACCGCAAGCGGCACTAGCTGTGCGTAACGGTCCCCAGGTAGATGCCGACAAGAAGACTGACGAGGTGAAACCCATCTGAACTCCTACCGAGTCTGACTGTGACAGTCTCCATAGAGTCCGGTCTGTTCGTCTGATACATCGCATGGCGGGCCTAGGGGGCGGTAAACGTCAGTCCCTTAAAAGCGATACAAGTCGTGTCGGAGTGAAGCCCAGAACACCGTGAGATAACACTGGAAACCTACCAGTATATCTCGCTTGCCCTGGCCAGGGACTACTCGTGTAATGGCTTTCCTAGACACAGCGCGATGTCAAACCCCAATACCGGGAGAGACGAATCCTGTCTAACCGTCACTGCCTCCAAGTGCTTCGGCACTGCACCCAAAAACTACCTGTTTGCACAACTCCTTTGAGCCGTGGTAGGGTAGTAATCAAAGTACAGTGGGAACACACTCGAGGCGAAGTGACAGTGTCAAGTCAGCGGACTAAGCTGTACTCATGTCACCTGGAACAGATAACTGACGATAGGTATAGTACTAACCAACAGTTCCCGACGAGTCCTGTCCAGTATACTCGTAACCCAACGAGCACCCGCATACTATCTCCAGTACGACGTACTGATGGCTGTGGGACAGACCATCTCCCACACTGGGATGAGAAGCGCATACGCTAGTCTACTCCGGAGTATCGATGCCCTGTCTTGATAGTCCTGCGACTAGGGACCTGCATAAGTATGTGCTTATAGATTACCCAGCCCCTACTAGTGTGACTGCCATCACAACGCAGGTAATCAAGAAAATATCCTAAGGGCTCCACTAATGTGTATAGGTGATATGCTAAAATAAACACATGTACACATTGAAGTAGAAACAAACCAAGTAGCATACTACTATATTGAGCAAGATTGTTTGTACAAGGTGAATATCCCAAGCTTCCATTAAGTAATATACAAACTAGTATGATACAGTAATGGCCTCTAGGGCATATACACTAACAATCTCCCATTTGCACTAAGGCCATGTACTGGCGTATAGAAGACCTATCATCTCGATCAGCCGCTCGAACTGAATCTGGGGTAAGGCCTTTGTGAGTTGATCAGCAGTGTTATCTTCCGTAGAAACTCTCCGAACCTCGATCTCCTGGCGACCCACGATCTCCCTGATCAGGTGATACCGCCTCAAGATGTGTCTGGACTTCTGATGGGACCTTGGTTCCTTTGCTAAAGCTATAGCCCCGTTGTTGTCGCAATACAGAGGTATTGGATCAACAATGGTCGGAACCACCTGAAGTTCAGTTAAGAACTTCCTTACCCAGACAGCTTCTTTTGCGGCATCTGCAGCAGCGATATATTCCGCTTCCATTGTCGAGTCAGCAACGGTTTCCTGTTTGGAACTCTTCCAACACACTGCCCCTCCATTGAGGGTAAAGACATAACCCGACATGGACTTGGAATCATCCTTGTCACTTTGGAAGCTGGAGTCAGCAAAGGCCTCGATCTGGAGGTCTTTTCCGCCATACACCAAGAACATCTCCTTAGTCCTTCTCAGGTATTTAAGAATATTCTTTACTGCTATCCAATATTTCTCCCCTGGGTTTGACTGATACCGGCTTACCACACTCAGTGCATAAGCTACATCTGGTCTGGTACACAACATCGCATACATTATAGAGCCTACCGCAGAAGCGTAGGGTATAATAGACATGCGATCCCTTTCCAAATCAGTCTTGGGATACATCTCTTTGGAGAGGGTGATCCCGTGATAAGCCGGTAGATTACCGCACTTGGAATCTTCCATACTGAATCTTTTCAGTATGGTGTCGATGTACCAGGACTGTGAGAGTCCTAGTATCCTCTTGGATCTGTCACGATAGATCCGGATCCCCAGAATGTATGAGGCATCACCCAGGTCTTTCATGGAGAACCTGTGTGACAAGAACCCCTTGACAGATTGTAGCATAGGAATGTCATTTCCTATTAAGAGAATGTCATCCATGTATAAAACGAGGAATACTACAGTTCTCGCTACAAATCTACTATAGATGCATGGCTCATCTGGATTTTTGATAAAGCCAAATTCCTTGACCGTCTCATCAAAACAGATGTTCCAACTCCGCGATGCCTGCTTTAGTCCATAGATGGACTTAAGCAACTTGCACACCTTTCCGCTGCTCCCACTCTGAATGAAACCCTCTGGCTGGTCCATATAAACACACTCCTCTAAATTTCCATTTAGAAAAGTGGTCTTTACGTCCATCTGCCAAATCTCATAATCGTGGAAGGCAGCAATGGCAAGAAGGATCCGAATGGATTTCAGCATAGCTACTGGAGAAAAGGTCTCGTCATAGTCCAAACCAGGTCTTTGACGAAAACCCTTTGCAACCAGTCTAGCTTTATAGGTCTCAACCAGTCCATCTACACCAATCTTCCTTTTGAAGATCCACTTGCATCCTATGGGTTTTACCCCATCTGGAGCAACGTCCAACGTCCATACTTTGTTGGTGTACATGGACTCCATTTCGGTGCGCATTACATCCAGCCATTTTACCGAGTCAACGCTCTGAATGTCCTGCTGGAAGCTAGTCGGCTCATCATAATCTATGATGCAATCCTCTCTATCCCCGTCTATGAGAAAACCGTAGTATCTCTCGGGCGGATGAGACATCTACTCCTGCGGAGCGGCGTAGGAATGTCATTTTCTTTTGAACCCTCTGGTTCTACTAAGCTTTCAGTAATAATCTGTGGTTCTGGAATTTCTTCCAGTTCTATTTCGCTCCCACTTGTTTCCTTTTCTAAGAACTGGTGTTCCAGAATGTGGGCATTACGAGAAACAATGATCTTTTGTTCCTCTGCGTAATAGAAGAGATACCCCCTGGAGTTCTTTGGGTATCCCACAAACTTGCACAGTACTGAGCGTGCCTCGAGCTTGTCCGCATGCTGCTTTTTGACAAAAGACGGACATCCCCAGATCTTCAGATATTGAAGATAGGGTTTCTTCCCACTCCATATCTCATATGGTGTGGTAGGCACAGTCTTAGTCGGAACTCGGTTCAAAAGGTATGCAGCTGATTCCAGTGCATATCCCCAGAATGATCGCGGTAACTCAGCGTTACTCATCATGGACCGTACCATATCCAATAGGGTTCGGTTCCGTCTCACCGATACACCGTTATGTTGCGGAGTGTATGGAGGAGTAAGCTGAGAGAGAATTCCGTTCTCTTTTAAATAGTCCAGGAACTCGGCACTCAAGTATTCACCACCTCGATCCGATCTTAGTGTCTTGATACTTTTGCCGGTTTGTTTTTCTACTTCATTCTTATATTCCTGGAATTTTCCAAAGGCTTCGGACTTATGTTTCATTAAGAAGACATAACCGTACCTTTAAAAGTCATCCGTAAAAGTAATGAAGTAAGAATAACTGCTTCGCGCATGTGTAGACATTGGACCGCACACGTCGCTGTGTACGAGTCCCAAGAGCTCGCTCGCCCTTACTCCGTGTCCAGTGAACGGAGTCTTTGTCATCTTTCCTTTTAGACAGGACTGACAAGTGGCATACGATTGATATTCGAACGGATTCAAATATCCTTCTGTATGTAACTTCGTCAACCTTCTCTCATTGATGTGACCCAGTCTACAATGCCATAAGAAAGTCTGATTTATTTCCGGAGATTTTCTTTTGTGTGTATTCTGGACATTGAAAATCTGTGGTTGGTTTAGTACGTATATACCATTGCTTAATGTACCTGACCCAATCAGAACTTGATTAAGGTGAATGTTTACAACATTACTTACAAACGCAAATTCATAACCTTCTTTAGAAATCAAAGATATAGAAATGATATTACAAGTTGCGTTGGGTACAAAATAGCAATTACGCAAAACCAAAACGTGTCCATCTGACACCCCCAGGTGATAGTTCCCCACGGCCTTAGCATCCATGCTAGCTCCGTTTGCAACTTTGAGGGTCATGTCACCTGCCTTCAAAACCCTACGGTTTCTCAACGCCTGCAAAGAATTACAGATATGAGATCCTGATCCGGTATCCAATACCCAGGAAGTAGAGTTTATTGATAGACAGTTTTCAATAACATACACACCTGAAGCTGAAGCCGCAACTTGCTTCAGTTCCTGTGTCCTGGCTTTCCAAGCCTTGCAATCTTTCTTCCAGTGACCACTCTTATGACAGAAAAAGCACTCTTCTTTATCCACAAGCCTTCCCGCTACCTTTGTTGCTTTTGCTTTTCCCTTCGTATCCACTTTACTAACACCGCCCCTTGGTTTGGCGGAGGCTTTCTTCTTCTTTCCCTTGGCTTTCGCCTTGGACCTAGAAGAGGAAGATCCTCCTACAAACAAAGTGGATGTTTCCCTACCTTTCTGTAGGGTGCCCTATGCACTCCTCAGCATGTTGAGGAGTTCTGAAAGTTCAACTTCTTTTTCTTGTAAGTTGAAGTTCAGGATAAACTGGGCGTAAGTGGAAGGAAGGGACTGGAGAATCAAGTCCGTATAGAGTTCATTCTCTAACGTGGTCCAAAGTTCCGCGAGCTCCTCAATGAAGCCAATCATCTTAAGCACGTGTTCCGCTACCGATGATCCGATGGCCAACCTTGCCGAAAATAGCTTCTTCGACACTTCGTATCTTGCGATACGAGATTGCTCTCCATACAGTTCTTTTGAATGGAGAAATATGGATTCGAGGTCCATATTCTCGTGCCTCCTCTGATGTTCGTTGTCCATAGAGGCAAGCACGAGGCACTTGGCCTTCGTGCAATCGATCTCCCAGGTCTTACAGATTTCCCTATCCACGACGCTGGTTTTGGGACCTAGGACAGGGGGAGCTTTGGTGATAAGGAGATACCCCAACTTGTCATAAGTGATTGCCATTTTGACATTCCTGAGCCAATCTTTGTAGTTTGGCCCTGTCAGTATATTTTTATCTAGAAGTAACTTAAGTCCGGTCATGATGATTGGTCGCTGCAATTAGGAGAGAGAGAAGAAACACTTTAGCATGATGCTCTTGCAAGTTTAGAGTGGTTTTTAATTTGTCTAAACAGGATGGCTCCCACTGTCTCTCGAATCCCTCCTCAAACCAAAAAGGAAGAATTAGTCAGGATCAAACTCACCGTACAATACTTGCTTAACCGTTCGGCCAGGATGGTGTCGGTACTTCGAGGGAGGTTTTTCAACGCTTTCGCGAAGTTCCTTAATTTAAGAACCTCTTTTCCCTGGGGGCGTAGCCCCGCTAACACCTTTCTAGACACCTACTTGATTTATTGCATTGATCGTTAAGTGAGAAATTTCCCGAGGAGTAGCATATACTCACAGTAGGATCGGGATCCAAATATCATCGCGTGACAAAACTGAAGGAATCCTACCAGAATCATCACACTCGAAATGGTATGCAGTGCTAGCAAGTTTCAGTTCTTTTGAAACTCCCGATGTAGATTTTTGCCCCATGCTCTTATGACCTTGGCGTGAGGTCAAAATGTCATAAGTCACTTGTCGAGTTATTCCCATCATTATCCAGGTTAATTTGAACCCACCCGTACCTACCCTTGACGTAGGCCAAAATGGCAGTACGACTGTCTCAGACCAACGCATTCTATCTATGCAACAGATAAATATCCGGCAGCTACCAATCACTATGCCTTGGCGTGAGGTCAAAATACATAGCTTGAATACTACCGAATATTTAACTGAAATGATGGAGGGCTACGGATGGTTTTGGCAAAACCGTGAACGTAGTGAACTTGATATGATCGATGGAACGAGATAGCTTTTAAAAGGAGTGGCTTAAGCTCCGCGTTTAAAAGTTATTTTGAAAAGAAACCGAGTGGTTTTTGAAAGTGTTCCAACGACTTTTACTTGGTTTATTTTTCTTTGCATTTGTTCTTTTAATGCGTATTTTTCTTGCATTAGTTCTTTTAATGCGTCCCATCATTTAATCCTACCATTTCAGAAAACAACCAAAATATGACGTACGCTTATGCCATTCGCATTCGCCACGGGGCCCCGTCATTACCCGTTAGGTTACTTAACTAACGACAGAGCGGGGGCTGGGCTAGCGCGGCTGCAAAACATAAGCAACGCCTAAATAATATCATATATAGATATATTGCAATGATAGCCATTTCAGATCACAGATGAAAACATTGGATATACTAGGAATCCACAATTCGTATGAACCTGTAACGAAAAGCAGATTACACGGTCGCGGTGAATAGCCAAAACCCACCCTAGACCCCTACGGGTGCGGCAAACTACCCGCCAAGTACCCGAAGCGAAGCAACCTCCCTCAACTTCGTGAGTAGGCCACTCGGCACTTCGGGATACCCGGTAGTTTGTGCACCCCCTCCATGGGTCTATCCTTGGAGCAAAAACAGTAAAAAGAAATTATACAATGACGGCTACAACCCCGACCCGGTTGTGCGGCCATATAAATAATATTACACCAATTTACAAATTTACATGAATTGAAAGAAAAGAAAACTCCCATCTCACAACCCCCGACTATTCACCCGCGACAATCCAAAGAATTCATATACACAAACCATCAACATTACAGATCACAGATTTGTATAACTCCCACTAATCGACATATAGCGATTAGCAGACGTTCAATACAAATATCACATCACAGATATAAACCCGTTAGCCTTAGTCTTTAGAAACTCGATCAAAATACGGTTTTTAAAGCCCCCAAAACAAATGTTTCTTTCTAGAAAATCTGGGCTGAAAAAACATATACCAAAAATCCCAAAATACCCCATAGAACAAACTACAGTGAAGACGATCCAGAGAGGAGCTAAATCGGCCGCGGAACCGCGGCAATAGCAAGTTATTGCCGCGTTTCCGCGGCGGTTTGATGAGTTCTCTGGACCGTTTTTCTACAGTAGACTACAAAAACCCTGAGTCGATTTTTAAAGCATGATTTATTATTTTTACAACACTTTAAAAATTGACAGCAAGTTTGATATCGGGGTGTATTTCGTGACTTTTTCTCCGATCGAATTTCTAGTTACTATGCTAACATGTTAGGTAGTGTTTAACTAGGCTCTGATACCACTGTAAGTCCATGCTACCGCTCCCAGTACTTACGGGCTTACGGAAATGACGAAAAACGATTTTTCTTGAGGAGGTAACATGGACTCAAAACGGATCTTTGTTAAACTATCTGCCTAACAACCTAACTAGGAGTTGTTAACTACTCGGTTAGGGGGTTATACCTTTCTTTCTTGAACTTCTTCGTCTTCAACTCTCGATGGTGTACGGATCGACTTCACCCCGTCGTCTCCTTGCGCCGAAGATCGATCCACCCGAAAGCTTCTACCTTTGGCTTCTTCTTCGAACTTTGAAGAAACTAGTTCACTCGGTTAGCTAAACCTTGTGAACTAGAGTGAGTAGAGGAGAGTGTGTTGGGATTTTTCTCTATGGTTCTTGCTTCTCAACACATGAGACAAGTGAACCATAGACTAGAGAGAGAGGGAGATCAAGAGGAAGAGGGTGAGAGCTCAAAACAAGAGAGAGAAAGGAGATTAGAGAATGAGTAAGACTTTTCTCGCCTTGGCTCTCATAATCCAAAGCCATCATAACAAAAAAATCAATCAAGTATTATGTGATGGTTTAAGTGTAACATTTTCAAAAAGATAAAATATTAATTTTGGGAATTTTTATAATTTAATATTATTTTATTGAATATTTTAATATTTTGGTATTATTAAATACAAATAAATGGGAAAAATTATGGAAAATTATGGAAAATTCTAAAATAGGGTAAATTAGAGAATTATGACATTTTAAAGTTTTTGTGATTAGTTTGACACTAATTTAGTGCTAATCGCGATTAAAAATCGCTAATCGGTTTTTAGCAATTTTGTGCAAAACATGCACATATCTTTTTCTCTACACTTGTGCATTTCTACCATGGTTTTTCACTTTGGATTTACTATTCTTGTGAGAAGGGTTTTTGAAGAGAATAAGAAATAAAAAGAAAAGGGAAAAGGAATAAAATATAAGGTATGGGTGAGAGAGAGAAAGGGGTTTACTTTGACCAAGTCTTAGCATTTTCTCCCTCTCATTTCTCCCTCATCTATTCCTCTCATTCTCAGCTGAAACATTTCCTCTTCTTCCTACCACCTTCAAGCCTTCAATTCATCTCTAAAACATCACCAAAACCCTACCCCCATTTCACTAAAAAGATACACAAGCTCAAGATCTACACATTGGACTAAAGAAGCAAGGATTTCGGCCACTAGGGGCAACTCAAGAAAATTCTTGAGTTGCCAAATGAGGTATTTACTGAACCCTTAGCTTAGTTTTAGCATTACTTTCACCCCCATGTTGTGATAGAACGGATATTGTTTGATATTGTGGATTTGAGGATAACCAAGTTAGGGTTTGAGGGAAACTTGTGTTGTATTGTGAAATTGAGCTCAGTTGAGGTTATATAAACCCCCTAGTGCATGAATGGAGACCCAAAACCTGAGAGTTGAAACCCTGAATACGGATTTAGAAACCGATATCGGGGAATTTGTGAAATCTGTGAAGGGTATATTGAATCTGCTATCACCCGAGACATCCTAAATTAAAATTAATTGGACAGTGACATGTGCAGGCACCCAGGAAGCTACCACCAAGACCCCAACCCCTAACTCATCAAGCCGGCCGCAGATTTAACCATTCTGGCCGCAATTTGCGGCCAGACTATGGTGGATTTGGCTCATTTTGGTTTTGGTGTTCCCTTATCAGTAGTTTAGACCCCTGGCATGTGTAGATTTGTACAATTTGACCTAGGGTGAAATCTGGAACATATTTCCTTAGTTGCTGTTTTGGATTCGTGTTTCCGTATTCCGTATTCTTAAGTCTGAATTTGTGTCTTGTGTTTTACCTCGACTATTTGGCGTTTATACGACGATATAGAGGATTTATTGATGGTTTCGAAGGCGTGCCATAGGTTCTAACCTATAGGCCTCTTATCGTATCGTTTTGGGTTTCGTGTGCCGTTTTAGCTTTGATTTGGTTTTAATGCGCATATACGATATTTTGATATGTAGGTACCCATGAAGACTTCGGGACAACAAGCAAGCGCGTGGCGACGTCCACAAATGAAGACGCAAGGTGAGTAGATTATATCTACTGGGGGAAGTCGGGTGGATGGCGTATAGCACCCCCGCAGTCCGTAGTTATTATATTATATATGATAGTTAGGTGTATTATGGATAGTGTAGGGTTAGAAGTGACTAGTGTAGTTCATAGTCGCGAACCCTAGAATAGAATTACACCTACACGCACACCCTTGCATATTCCTTATACTTGCACTGTGTTGATGATATTGGATGACATTGGAGATGAGTCGATGATGTTGGGCCTTGTGCCGCAAGATTGGTGATTTGATGTGATTCGTATTTGGGATACGATACGTGATCTTTAGCGGGCCTTGGGACGTGTGCTTGCACACGCAGTATATTGATGGTATCAGTTGTACTAGACTTAGATCAGTACCCCAGATTATGTGATATGATGTTAGTGATACCTGAGATGTGATGAGATAGTGTGATATTGACCCATACCCAGCTATTGGGATGTCGCACGATGATTTACCGTACGAGCCTATATTGATGATAGATCCGCGCTCATGACTCGAGGATGTCTTACGATATACTGTATCGTACGCGATATTATTGAGGCGGGATCACCGACTAGTATATCTATATATATCGACTCAGATTTAGGTGGTTTCCATACCCCTCCTGATTGACCTGATACTTAGATCTGTAGTTTGCATAGTAGATTCTTCACTGTGGTGTTGATTATTTGATTTCCGCATATTCATACTATTCGCATTGCTTGCATATGTTTATTGCTATATTATTATCATGCTGTTAGGACACCAGCACCATTATCGATGATGCGTATGTTCCACGTACACTATTGCCGGCTCACACACTTCATCATCGATAATTGCCATGCCACTACACTGTAGTACTGTTGCATCAGGACATGATTCTTGCATTGCATATTGTACACTTATACCTGTACACAATCATAGAGGATTCTGACTGATTAGGGATTTGGGAACCGCAAGATGTTTATATGCGCATACTATTATTCCATGCTGCAGGATATATTGTTACTTGCATTTGACTTATATTGTCACATGCATCTTGCTTTCTGATTTGCGCATTGAGATAGGTTGTTTCTATGATATTCCTGGTTTTGAGAGAGGGCTGACCCGGACTAACAGATGCCCGATATATTGAGAGAGGGCTGACCCGGACTGACGGATGCCCGATATATTGAGATAGGGCTGACCCAGACTGACGGATGCCCGATATATTGAGAGAGGGCTGACCCGGACTGACGAATGCCCGATATATTGAGAGAGGGCTGACTCGGACTGACGGATGCCCGATATATTAAGAGAGTGGGCTGACCCGGACTGACGGATGCCCGGTATGTGAGGATTTACGTGCCGATGCTAGGCACAGGTTTTCATGATGTTTTCGAGTGTCGATGCTAGGCACTCAGGTTCCATGCTTTTGGTTATATCCTCATATTTTCCATGCATATGCTTTATGACATTTACCTGCATGATGCTTATTGTCATTGGGTGACGGGTGGACGGGTTCCACGTTTTTACAGACTTGATCACATACAGACTGGATTTACATTGATCATACTTCATTTGTATATATAACAGGGTATGAGGGCGCTGTTATATATACAATTACACCAATATTAGTGGTATGGGACGCTAATATATGTGTATTGATATCCTTTTGATACTTCATTATATTTACTTCATGCAGACATACCTTATACTGATGACATGTTATTACCTGAGTACTTGGCACTACATACATGATTAGATGTTACGTTGCCACTTTATCATGCTTCAGACGTACTCTTGTGGTTTATATTACTGATTGTTGACCTAGGTTTATGTCTTGCATTCGGTTTCTGCTTGTAGATATTTCTATTCATGAGTTGGCAACTCACCCCCGTTGTGCCACAGTTCTTGCAGGTTTTGCCGTACAGGTTCCGTAGCGGCATTTCTGGCACACTGCTTCTTTAAGGGTGATTTGCTTAGGTAGGTGGGTTCTTTTGCATCAAGAGCCACCATTGTACTTGTATTATTCTTGTATCTAGAAATTCCATCAACCAAACTTGTATATTGTTTCAGACTTAGACACTAGTGATGTATTATTCGGCCTTAGAGTCGCGCTTAGTAGTATTGCGGTTTTCATGCTTACTGAGTTTCTTTTGGATTTGATCCTCGCCTTTCGGCGTTGTATATTATATTGCATGTGTGATTGTGACCGTCAATTGACGAAGAGCTAGCTCCCGCTTGGGGATGCCTTTTTCTTTGCATATATTGTTATTCTTGTTGTACCCCATTCGGGGCCAGTTTTTACAAAAGAAACTCTGACGAAAATTTTAGAAAAGACTTCACTGTTTTTAAAATGCATATTCGGCTTAGTTATTTAAAAACCTTCACTTCTTTAAACCAGTTTCTTTATTTACTCTCAAAATGGTTTTATATTTCTGGGCTTTTGGCTTACTTAGATCAGATGGGGTCCTATAGACTTCATATGGTTCAAGGGCCAGTCACGTGCTCTTTCGGGTCGTGACAAAGTTGGTATCAGAGCGCTAGGTTGACCTTGGTTCGAGTCTAAGTTTGACTATGTGGAGCCTAGGGCGTTTATATATATACGAAACTTAGGCTTGACCTTACGGAACTTAGACTTAGTCGAGGGGGTATTAGACCCGAACTTTCGTCGTATAGGATGACCCTTCGTTGATGGAATAGGTAACTAAAGTAGAGTGACGTACCGTGGGTATGTTCCGCGGCATACTTACGACACGCCACTCCGCTTAAGGAACCTTAGGATGTACATATTTTCGAGATCAGTGACTCTCTTCATTTCCATGATTATACATCCATTTGAGATCCCCGATTCTATTAATTTCATGATCATACCTTTATTGATGATGTTCCTTCTTATGATCATGTATCCACTCTGGATCTGCTGTTCTCTTTCTTGCCATTGATATGCTCTCTTCGATACTCGATTGAGGTTCCTGTCGCCATGTTGAGCGCAGTTTGGGCTGCTGCTAGGGTTACGGTCAGGGCGAGCTCGTCTGGTACGAGGGCCGACCATTGTGTTTTCTGGTGACATGGGAACGTCTCGAGTTAGTATTGATGATTGTGACCTCTAGTGGAGGCGAGTGCTTGGTTTTGCACTGGATGATCAGGCCATTGTTAGAGCTGCCAGTTGAGAGAGGACTGTTGATGCACAGCATACCTCAGAGATTATGATGTCACCTACCGTGCAGACAGATGGACCAGCTGTTGCTGAGATTGACAGGATGTCGCTTCCGGAGCTTACGAGCTGAGATTGCCGGAGCTTCCCGGCAGATATGAGACAGATGATAGCTAGTCTACTCGATTTGAGAGACGAAGGTGATTCGTTCGATTTATGCGCCGGAGCGGGCCCAGTTGAGTTGAAGATTTCCAGTGTGGAGATTCTTACTCAGATCTAGAGCAGACCGATTTAGAGATGACCGCCAATGTGTCGCCTTTCCTGGAGGATTGAGGCGCTGTTCGGCGTACAGGCGAATGAGCCAGTTGTTGCTGCAGATGACGAGATATCGCCCAGACGATTGGAGCTACTGCAGCATGAGTACATACTTAGAGAGATGATGGTGAGTCGCTAGTCACCTGAGGATGAATGACTAGTACATATGGTTCGTCCGTTTACCGATGCGAGGTCATCAGATAGATTGTTTCCAGCTAGTGACGACTTCACGCAGGTTCGTGGAGAGTCGACAGAGACGATGGAATGTCAGGAGCCCATTTTCCAAGTTTAAAGTATACGGAAAGACATGCAGGTGATTTTATGGACCCTCTAGAAGAATGAAACCCTAACTCGACTTAATGACCGTGTGAAAGCCTTTGAACCTTAGGGTTTGCGGCAGTTCCGCGGCGCTATTAGTGAGGCTTGGGTTTGCCCTTCTACGGCTGGACCACCGACGCTGTGGCATGTACTCGATACTATTAAACTGTACTCAAGATGTTGATCTCTTAGAGGATTATAAGGTTCTGACGAGTCGATCGAATGTTCGACATCATTCGGATATCATGTGATGGGATGCTTTGCTTGGGAGACTCTAGATACGAGTATAGCCGTTGGAGCACAGTCCATGCAGCCATGATGAGACGAGTCCGAATCAGTCGACATTGAAGCAGAGTGAATAAAAGATTTCGCAAGAGATTTCGACGAGATGACGTCTTACTCCGCTGACATCAGAGATGCGAGACGCACGCAGAGGCATGGTATATGGATATAGCTTCCAGAAAGAGGCGCGATGAGTGTGCAGCCATTCCGGAACAAGAATTAGCTTCAGTAAAGGATGATGACTTCCAGGCAATTCGGCAGAAAAGAGATTATGCAAGAGTACCAGCCTCCGTACAGATCGGCATAGGCATGATTGGAAGAGACCCTGAGCAGGATTCCTTCCAGGACATTGCTGCAAGGATGTTTCCACCCAGGATCAGATGTGTGACGTGCATTCAGAGTGCCAGAGGCCGACGCCAGTGATATGCTGCTTTATAAGTGGTCGTGAGGATCGACCGAGAGATGATCAGAGAAGTGCCAGAACGGAATCGTCCCCGTTAGCACACCTGACAGGGCTGATGAGCCGATGGATTGAAGGATAGGTAATCCGCAGAGAAGATAAGGACCCAGAGACAGAGGACGCCAGACCGTGAGCAAGAGGCAAGTAGATATCTTGCGCTTCTAGCATTGGATGCACTGACTCCTTCTCGACCTTGAAAGAGGAACTACCGACGACGGTATTTATGATTTGTGATTTTGTGATTCGATTATCACGTATCCGTCATTTTGGATTTCGGTAATTTGGGCGTTCTGTTTGAATGATTTAGTTTTGATGACTGAGTTTTATGATATTTGTTTCATGCGCCCACTTGATGTTTATATTTTGCGCATAGTTATTACATTTGAGCTATTGATTGTGATTTCACACCTATCTTATGCAGTGATTTGATTTACACTTCCAGCATAGTCTTCATGCACCTTTAGTGTTTTGATATACGATCTTGGTGCACGCCAGATGCACTAAATCGGGATTCTTCGTACATGTCACATGCACCTGATTTTGCTGTCAGGCACACACGTTGCCTATGACAGATGTTTCGTGCACACCAGTGGCACCTAGATGTTGTTTTGTACACCTGTTTGACACATATGGATTTTGATTCCGTGCGCACCAGACACACCGGATGTTCTTATTTACATTTTTGGGGATTGATTTCCTATAGAGCAGTACATTTTTTTTATGATATTCGCTACGGATTGATGTTTTCGGAACCCCGACAAATTGAATATTACTGAAATGTTTTGGTATTTGGGGGTTTAAATTTAAATTCGGGGACCGAATTTATTTAAGGAGAGGTAGATTGTAACATTTTCAAAAAGATAAAATATTAATTTTGGGAATTTTTATAATTTAATATTATTTTATTGAATATTTTAATATTTTGGTATTATTAAATACAAATAAATGGGAAAAATTTTGGAAAAATTATGGAAAATTCTAAAATAGGGTAAATTAGAGAATTATGACATTTTAAAGCTTTTGTGATTAGTTTGACACTAATTTAGTGCTAATCGCGATTAAAAATCGCTAATCGGTTTTTAGCAATTTTGTGCAAAACATGCACATATCTTTTTCTCTACACTTATGCATTTCTACCATGGCTTTTCACTTTGGATTTACTATTCTTGTGAGAAGGGTTTTTGAAGAGAATAAGAAATAAAATGAAAAGGGAAAAGAAATAAAATATAAGGTATGGGTGAGAGAGAGAAAGGGGTTTACTTTGACCAAGCCTTAGCATTTTCTCCCTCTCATTTCTCCCTCATCTCTTCCTCTCATTCTCAGCTGAAACATTTCCTCTTATTCCTTCCACCTTCAAGCCTTCAATTCTTCTCTAAAACATCACCAAAACCCTACCCCCATTTCGCTAAAAAGATGCACAAGCTCAAGATCTACACATTGGACTAAAGAAGCAAGGATTTCTGTAACATCTCAAAAAATTAATAATAATAAAATACATTTTTTGGGGAATTTTTATAATTTAATATTATTTTATTGAATATTTTAATATTTTGGGATTATTAAATACAAATAAATAGGAAAAATTTGAGAAAAATTATGGAAAATTCTAAAATAGGGTATTTTATGGATTTATGCCATTTTTAAGTTTTTGTGATTAATTATATGCTTAATTAGTGCTAATCGCGATTAAAAATCGCTAATCGGATTTTTATGGCTTTTTGTGCAAAACTTGCACATATCATTTTTATCACACTTGTGCATTTTCTTTCATGTTATTTGGGGCTACTATTCTTGTGAGAAGGGTTTTGGAGGAAAAGAAAAAGAAAAGAGAATGGAATAAGATAATGAGGTATGGTGAGAGAGAGAGAGGTATGGTCCCTTTTGACCCCTTGACTTAGCCATTTGGCTAGATCCCCACACTCATTTCTCTCCCTCTCCTCCCCCATCTCCTGCAGCTGCTGCTTCCTCTCCCTTCCTCCACCTTCAAGCCCTCATTTCACCTCTAAAATATCACTAAAACCTCACACTCATTTCACAAAAAATGCACACAAGCTCACAAGCTATAGGATTGACCAAGAAGTTGGTGTTTTGGTGCTGTGGGATGATTCATGAGTCCCTATTGAGGTATTTCCTTCACATTAAGTGCTGAAATTCTTGTGCTTAGGCTTTAATTTAAGTTTCATATCGATATCGTGTGATTTTGTGCACTTTGGACAAAACTAGATGGGGTTAGGGTAAAGTTGAGATGTGGCTGTGCAATTAGACTCTAATGGTAACCTTAGACCCTATAGTGACCAAGACCCTGACCTAGCACAACCTGAAACCCAAAAATACGGAATTATGGAACTTTTCATGTCGGTTTGTGAAATCTGTGAAGGTTAATTTGAATCTGCTATCACCCGAGACACCCTAAAATAAAATTGAGTGGACAGTGACATGTGCAGGCACCCAGGAAGCTAACCACAAGACCCCAGCCCCCAATTCCTTCATGAGGCCGCCGATTTTCCCATTCTGGCCCAATTTGCGGCCAGAGCAGAGGGGATTTGCCTCGTTTTGCTTGCATGACCCCATTTCCTCTATTCTTGGCCCAGGGTACTTCTAGTTTTGACTGATTCCATCTAGGGTGAAATCTGGGACATATATCCTAAGTTGCTATTTTGGATTCGTGTTTCCGTATTCCGTATTTTTAAGTCTGAAATTGTGGATTTTGTTTTTCCTCGACTATGTGGTGTTTATACGACGATATAGAGGATTTATTGATGGTTTTGAAGGTGTGCCATAGGTTCTCACCTATAGGCCCCCTTAACGTATCGTTTGGGTTTCGTGTGCCGTTTTAGCTTTGATTTGGTTTTAATGCGCATATACGATATTTTGATATGTAGGTACCCATGAAGACTTCGGGACGACAAGCAAATGTGTGGTGACGTCCGCAAATGATGATGCAAGGTGAGTAGATTATATCTACAGTGGGAAGTCGGGTGGATGGCGTATAGCACCCCCGCAGTCCGTAGATAGTATACTATGTAGTTTATTTACGTGGTAGTTGTAGTGTGTTTTGGTTAATTAGAGTTAGAAATAACTAGCGTAGTTCCTAGTTGCGAGCTCTAGGATAGAGGTACACCGGCACGCACAACCTTGCATACTCATTATACTTGCACTGTGTTTGATGATATGGGATGACTTTGGAGATGAGTCGATTGTGTGGGCTTTGTGCCGCGAGATCGGTGATTTGATATGATTCATAGTTCGGATATGACTTGTGATTCTTTCGGGCTTGGGATGTGTGTTTACCCCCGCATGCATACCTTATTGATGGTATCGATTTGTACTAGACATAGAGTAGTACCCCAGATTATATGATCTGATGATGGTGATACCTGTTATGTGATGAGATAGTGAGATGTTGACCCGTACCCAGCTATTGGGATGCCGTACGATGATTTACCGTACGAGACGATATTGATGATAGATCCGCACTCATAACTCAAGGATGTCCTACGATATGTTGTTGAGGCGGGATCACCGACTATATATCTATATATATATCGACTCAGATTTAGGTGGTTTCCACACCTACCCCTCCTGTTTGACCTGATACTTAGATCTGTAGTTTGCATAGTAGATTCTTCACTGTGGTGTTGACTATTTGATTTCCGCATATTCATGCTATTCGCATTGCTGGCATATGTTTATTGCTATATTATTATCATGCTGTTAAGACACCAGCACCATTATCGATGATGCGTATGTTCCACGTACACTGTTTGCCGGCTCACACACTTCATCATCGATAATTGCCATGCCACTACACTGTAGTACTGTTGCATGACTTCTGATATGATTACCTTTCTTTACATGTCGCATACATCATGGATTTATTGCATAGCACATCGCATTGGATTTACTTCTTGATGTTGGATTTTCATGTGATTTCTGGTTTGAGGACCGTGGGATTATTTAAGAAAGGATGCTCTATTTTGAAAAACCCGGTACCTCGTGATATGATATTTTGGTGCGTCCACCACGCGTTTTCTCGGTGCTGAGACGTGTGCTTGAAACCCGATTCGAGGAGTGGATGATCCGTTTGCGGGTTCGTGGTGGGCCCGGTATGGTTCCCCTCGGCAAGATGATCGATGGGTTTTGCCGATTGAGCCTGGAGGCGGGCGAGTACCTACCGGTGATTGTATTTGAGCTCGGCGGATATCTGGAGGATACCGACCGGAGTTGAGAGATGGGCGTACTGCCGGGGCCGAGGGCCGATTCCGCAGACATAGCCCGCGGGCCGATCCGGACTGACGGAGCCCGATGGATGAGGATTTACGTGTCGATGCTAGGCACGGGTTTCATGATGTTTTTCCATGATTTTGTTTATATCCACATATTGCATACATGATGCTTATTGTCATTGGGTGACGGGTGGACGGGTTCCACATATATACAGACGTGGATCATATACAGACTGGATTTACACTGATCATACTTCATTTGTATATATAACAGGGTATGAGGGCGCTGTTATATATACCCTTACACCAATATTAGTGGTATGGGACGCTAATATATGTGTATTGATATCCTTGATAATTCATCATATTTACTTCATGCAGACATACCTTATACTGATGACATGTTATTACCTGAGTACCTGGCACTACATACATATTTAGATGTTACCTTGCCACCTTATCTTACTTCAGATGTACTCTTGTGGTTATATTACTGATTGTTGACCTAGGTTTATGTCTTGCATTCGGTTTCTGCTTGTAGATATTCCTATTCATGAGTTGGCAACTCACCCCCGTTGTGCCACAGTTCTTGCAGGTTCTGCTGTACAGGTTTCATTGCGGCATTTCTGGCACACTACTTTCTTGCGGGTGAATTGCTTTTGGTAGGTGGATTCTTTCGCATCAAGAACCACCATTGTATTTATTTTATTCATTGTATCTAGAATTTCCATCAACCAAAACTTGTATATTGTTTCAGACCTAGACTTTAGTGATGTATTATTCGACCTTAGAGTCGCGCTTAGTAGTATTGCGGTTTTCTTGTTGCTTTTGAGTTCTTTTGGTTTGACCCTCGTCTTTCGGCATTGTATATTCTTATTGCTTGTGTGGTTGTGGCCGTCATTTGACGAAGAGCTAGCTCCCGCTTGGGGATGCCTTTATCATTGCATATATTGTTATCCTTGTTGTACCCCATTCGGGGCCAGTTTTACAAAAGAAACTCTGCCAAAATTTTTAGAAAAGACTTTACTGTTTTAAAATGCATATTCGGCTTAGTTATTTAAAAACCTTGATTTCAAACATGTATTTCTTCACTACTTTAAACCAGTTTCTTTACTTATTCCTAAAAATGGTTTTAGATTTCTGGGCTTTTGGCTTACTTGGATCAGATGGAGTCCTATAGACTTCATATGGTTCAAGGGCCAGGCACGTGCTCTTTCGGGTCGTGACAAAATTGGTATCAGAGCGCTAGGTTGACCTTGGTTCGAGTCTAAGTTTGACTATGTGGAGCCTAGGGCGTTTATATCTATATACGGAACTTAGGCTTGACCTTACGGAACTTAGACTTGGTCGAGGGGGTATTAGACCCGAACTTTCGTCGCGTAGGATGACCCTTGGTTGATGGAATAGGTGACTAAAGTAGAGTGACGTATCGTTGGTATGTTCCGCGGCATACTTACGACACGCCACTCCGCTTAAGGAACCTTAGGATGTACATATTTTCGAGATCAGTGATTCTCTTCATATCCATGATTATACATCCATTTGAGATCCTCGATTCTATTAGTTTCATGGTCATACCCTCATTGATGCTGTTCCTTCCTATGATCATGTATTCCCTTTGGATCTGTTGTTCTCTTCCTTACCATTGATCTGCTCTCTTCGATACTCGATTGAGGTTCATGTCGCCATGTTTGAGCGCAGTTTGGGCTGCTGCTAGGGTTACGGTCAGTGCGAGCTCGTCTGGTACGAGGGCTGACCATTGTGTTTTCTGGTGACATGGGAACGTCTCGAGTTAGTATTGATGATTGTGACCTCTAGTGGAGGCGAGTGCTTGGTTTTGCACCGGATGATCGGGCCATTGTTAGAGCTTCCAGTTGAGAGAGGACTGTTGATGTACAGCATACCTCAGAAATTGTGATGTCGCCTACCGTGCAGACAGATGGACCAGCTGTTGCTGAGATTGACAGGATGTCGCTTCTGAAGCTTACGAGCTGAGATTGCCGGAGCTTTCAGGCAGATATGAGACAGATGATAGCTAGTCTACCCGATTTGAGAGACGAAGGTGATTCGTCCGATTTATGCGCCGGAGCGGGCCCAGTTGAGTTGAAGATTTCCAGTGTGGAGAGTCTTACTCAGACCTAGAGCAGACCGATTCAGAGATGACCGCCACTGTGTCGCCTTTCCTGGAGGATTGAGGCGCTGTTCGGCGTACAGGCGAATGAGCCAGTTGCTGCTGCAAATGACGAGATATCGCCCAGATGGTTGGAGCTACTGCAGCGTGAGCATATACTTAGAGAGATGATAGCGAGTCGCTAGTCACCTGAGGATGGATGACTAGGACATTTGGTTCGTCCGTTTACCGATGCGAGGTCATCAGATAGATTGTTTCCAGCTAGAGACGACTTCACGCAGGTTCGTTGAGAGTCGATAGAGACGATCGAATGTCAGAAGCCCCTTTTCCAAATTTAAGGTATACGGAAAGACATGCAGGTGATTCTATGGACCCTCTAGAAGAATGAAACCCTAACTCGACTTAATGACCGTGTGAAAGCCTTTGAACCTTAGGGTTTACGGCAGTTCCTCGGCGCCATTAGTAAGGCTTGGGTTTGCCCTTCTACGGCTGGACCACCGACGCTGTGGCATGTACTCGATACTATTAAACTGTACCCATGATGTTGATCTCTTGGGGGATTAGGAAGTTCTGACGAGTCGATCGGATGATTCGACATCATTCGGATATCGTGTGATGGGATGCATTGTTTGGGAGACTCCAGATACGAGTATAGCCGTTGGAGCACAGTCCATGCAGCCATGATGAGACGAGTCCGAATCGGTCGACATGGAACCCGAGTGAAGAAAAGAGTTCGCAAGATATTTCGACGAGATGACGTCCCACTCCGCTGACATCAGAGACGTGATACGTATCCAGAGGCGTGGTATATGGATATATTTTCCAGAAAGAAGCGCGATAAGTATGCAGCCGTTCCGGAATAAGAATTAGCTTCAGCAATGGATGATGACTTCCGGTCAATTCGGCAGGAATGAGATTTGAGAGAGGAACCTCGACAAGACCCTTCTGGAAGACGATACGAGAAGACCTAGACCCAGGGGTGGTCATGTTGCGCACACCAGCAGGCCAGAGTTTGGCATCGTTGACGAGGTAGTTGACCAGGTTCGGATAAAGGAACTTACCCAGATGCATTGCGAATTGATCAAGGACGGACGAGTATTGAGTATTCCTCCGACGATTGGGACGTGTTCCCGAGGACCTGTTCGGCCTGACATCCTCTATAGAATGATGAAGCTACAGAGTACGCGATTTCGAGTCCGTGTGAGAGATTTCGGATTGACCGTGGCGAGAACAGTGCAGTGCGTAGATAGCACGGCGTGACGTCATAGTGGACGACGATAGAGACAGGTGGAACCAGAGGTTCGGGCGAGACGCTGACGAGCTGTCATTACTTCCTGTCGAGACGAGAGACCTGATATGCTTACAGAGACGTTGGGATGTGATCAGTTTCCAAGAAAATATTGTGCCGAGGACACAAATGTCTATCGAGTGAGGAGAGATTATGCAAGAGAGCCAGCCTCTGTACAGATCGGCATAGGCATGATTGGAAGAGACCCTGAGCAGGATTCCTTCCGGGACATTGCTGCAATGATGTTTGCACCCAGGATCAGATGTATGACGTGCATTCAGAGAGCCAGAGGACGACGCCAGCGATATGCTGTCTTACGAGTGGTCGTGAGGATTGACCGAGAGGTGACCAGAGAAGTGCCAGAACGGAATCGTCCCCGTTAGCACACCTGACAGGGCCGATGAGCCGATTGACTGCGAGATAAGAAATCCGCAAGGAAAATAAGGACCCAGAGTCAGAGGACGCCAGACCGTGAGCAAGAGGCAAGTAGATATCCTGCGCTGCTAGCAGTGGATGCACCGATTCCTTCTCGACCTCGAAGGAGGAACTACCGACGACGGTATTTATGATTTGTGATTTTGTGATTTGATTATCACGTATCCGTCGTTTTGGATTTCGGTATTTTGGGCGTTCTGTTTGCATGATTTGTCTTTGATGACTGAGTTTCATGATATTTGTTTCATGCACCCACTGGATATTTAAATATTTTGCGCAGAGTTATTACATTTGAGATATTGATTGAGATTTCATGCCTACCGTATGCAGTGATTTGATTTACACTTCCAGCATAGTTTTCATGCACCTTAGTGTTTTGATATACGATTTTGGTGCACGCCATATGCACTAAATCGGGATTCTTCGTGCATGTCACATGCACCTGATTTTTCTGTCAGGCACACACGTTGCCTACGACAGATGTTTCGTACATACCAGTTGCACCTAGATGTTGTTTTGTGTCCATATATGGATTTTGATTCCTTGCGCACCAAACGCATAGGATATTCTTATATATATATATACATTTTGTGGATTGATTTTTAGTAGAGCAGTACACTTTGATGATATTCGCTATGTATTGATGTTTTCGGGACCCCGACAAATTCGACTTTTACTGAATGTTTTTGTATTTGGGGGTTTAAATTTAAAATTCGGGGACCGAATTTCTTTAAGGGGGGAAGATTGTAACATCTCAAAAAATTAATAATAATAAAATACATTTTTTTGGGAATTTTTATAATTTAATATTATTTTATTGAATATTTTAATATTTTGGGATTATTAAATACAAATAAATAGGAAAAATTTGAGAAAAATTATGGAAAATTCTAAAATAGGGTATTTTATGGATTTATGCCCTTTTTAAGTTTTTGTGATTAATTATATGCTTAATTAGTGCTAATCGCGATTAAAAATCGCTAATCGGATTTTTTTGGCTTTTTGTGCAAAACTTGCACATATCATTTTTATCACACTTGTGCATTTTCTTTCATGTTATTTGGGGCTACTATTCTTATGAGAAGGGTTTTGGAGGAAAAGAAAAAGGAAAAGAAAAAGAAAAGAGAATGGAATAAGATAATGAGGTATGGTGAGAGAGAGAGAGGTATGGTCCCTTCTGACCCCTTGACTTAGCCATTTGGCTAGATCCCCACACTCATTTCTCTCCCTCTCCTCCCCCATCTCCTGCAGCTGCTGCTTCCTCTCCCTTCCTCCACCTTCAAGCCCTCATTTCACCTCTAAAATATCACTAAAACCTCACACTCATTTCACAAAAAATGCACACAAGCTCACAAGCTATAGGATGGACCAAGAAGTTGGTGTTTTGGTGCTGTGGGATGATTCATGAGTCCCTATTGAGGTATTTCCTTCACATTAAGTGCTGAAATTCTTGTGCTTAGGCTTTAATTTAAGTTTCATATCGATATCGTGTGATTTTGTGCACTTTGGACAAAACTAGAGGGGGTTAGGGTAAAGTTGAGATGTGGCTGTGCAATTAGACTCTAATGGTAACCTTAGACCCTATAGTGACCAAGACCCTGACCTAGCACAACCTAAAACCCAAAAATACGGAATTATGGAACTTTTCATGTCGGTTTGTGAAATCTGTGAAGGTTAATTTGAATCTGCTATCACCCGAGACACCCTAAAATAAAATTGAGTGGACAGTGACATGTGCAGGCACCCAGGAAGCTAACCCCTAGACCCCAGCCCCCAATTCCTTCATGAGGCCGCCGATTTTCCCATTCTGGCCCAATTTGCGGCCAGAGCTGAGGGGATTTGCCTCGTTTTGCGTGCATGCCCCCATTTCCTCTATTCTTGGCCCAGGGTACTTCTAGTTTTGACTGATTCCATCTAGGGTGAAATCTGGGACATATATCCTAAGTTGCTATTTTGGATTCATGTTTCCGTATTCCGTATTTTTAAGTCTGAAATTGTGGATTTTGTTTTGCCTCGACTATGTGGCGTTTATACGACGATATAGAGGATTTATTGATGGTTTTGAAGGCATGCCATAGGTTCTCACCTATAGGCCCCCTTATCGTATCGTTTGGGTTTCGTGTGCCGTTTTAGCTTTGATTTGGTTTTAATGTGCATATACGATATTTTGATATGTAGGTACCCATGAAGACTTCGGGACGACAAGCAAATGCGTGGTGACGTCCGCAAATGATGATGCAAGGTGAGTAGATTATATCTACAGTGGGAAGTCGGGTGGATGGCGTATAGCACCCCCGCAGTCCGTAGATAGTATACTATGTAGTTTATTTACGTAGTAGTTGTAGTGTGTTTTGGTTAATTAGAGTTAGAAATAACTAGCGTAGTTCCTAGTTGCGAGCTCTAGGATAGAGGTACACCGGCACGCACAACCTTGCATACTCATTATACTTGCACTGTGTTTGATGATATGGGATGACTTTGGAGATGAGTCGATGGTGTGGGCTTTGTGCCGCGAGATCGGTGATTTGATATGATTCATAGTTGGGATATGACTTGTGATTCTTTCGGGCTTGGGATGTGTGTTTACCCCCGCATGCATACCTTATTGATGGTATCGATTTGTACTAGACATAGAGTAGTACCCCAGATTATATGATCTGATGATGGTGATACCTGTTATGTGATGAGATAGTGCGATGTTGACCCGTACCCAGCTATTGGGATGCCGTACGATGATTTACCGTACGAGCCGATATTGATGATATATCCACACTCATAACTCAAGGATGTCCTACGTTATGTTGTTGAGGCGGGATCACCGACTATATATCTATATATATATCGACTCAGATTTAGGTGGTTTCCACACCTACCCCTCCTGTTTGACCTGATACTTAGATCTGTAGTTTGCATAGTAGATTCTTCAATGTGGTGTTGACTATTTGATTTCCGCATATTCATGCTATTCGCATTGCTGGCATATGTTTATTGCTATATTATTATCATGCTGTTAGGACACCAGCACCATTATCGATGATGCGTATGTTCCACGTACACTGTTTGCCGGCTCACACACTTCATCATCGATAATTGCCATGCCACTACATTGTAGTACTGTTGCATGACTTCTGATATGATTACCTTTCTTTACATGTCGCATACATCATGGATTTATTGCATAGCACATCGCATTGGATTTACTTCTCGATGTTGGATTTTCATGTGATTTCTGGTTTGAGGACCGTGGGATTATTTAAGAAAGGATGCTCTATTTTGAAAAACCCGGTACCTCGTGATATGATATTTTGGTGCGTCCACCACGCGTTTTCTCGGTGCTGAGACGTGTGCTTGAAACCCGATTCGAGGAGTGGATGATCCGTTTGCGGGTTCGTGGTGGGCCCGGTATGGTTCCCCTCGGCAAGATGATCGATGGGTTTTGCCGATTGAGCCTGGAGGCGGGCGAGTACCTACCGGTGATTGTATTTGAGCTCGGCGGATATCTGGAGGATACCGACCGGAGTTGAGAGATGGGCGTACTGCCGGGGCCGAGGGCCGATTCCGCAGACATAGCCCGCGGGCCGATCCGGACTGACGGAGCCCGATGGATGAGGATTTACGTGTCGATGCTAGGCATGGGTTTCATGATGTTTTTCCATGATTTTGTTTATATCCTCATATTTCATACATGATGCTTATTGTCATTGGGTGACGGGTGGACGGGTTCCACATATATACAGACGTGGATCATATACATACTGGATTTACACTGATCATACTTCATTTATATATATAACAGGGTATGAGGGCGCTGTTATATATACCCTTACACCAATATTAGTGGTATGGGACGCTAATATATGTGTATTGATATCCTTGATACTTCATCATATTTACTTCATGCAGACATACCTTATACTGATGACATGTTATTACCTGAGTACCTGGCACTACATACATATTTAGATGTTACCTTGCCAACTTATCTTACTTCAGATGTACTCTTGTTGTTATATTACTGATTGTTGACCTAGGTTTATGTCTTGCATTCGGTTTCTGCTTGTAGATATTCCTATTCACGAGTTGACAACTCACCCCCGTTGTGCCACAGTTCTTGCAGGTTCTGCCGTACAGGTTTCATTGCGGCATTTCTGGCACACTACTTTTTTGCGGGTGAATTGATTTTGGTAGGTGGATTCTTTCGCATCAAGAACCACCATTGTATTTATTTTATTCATTGTATCTAGAATTTCGATCAACCAAAACTTGTATATTGTTTCAGACCTTGACTTTAGTGATGTATTATTCGACCTTAGAGTCGCGCTTAGTAGTATTGCGGTTTTCTTGTTGCTTTTGAGTTCTTTTGGTTTGACCCTCGCCTTTCGGCGTTGTATATTCTTATTGCTTGTGTGGTTGTGGCCGTCATTTGACGAAGAGCTAGCTCCCGCTTGGGGATGCCTTTATCATTGCATATATTGTTATCCTTGTTGTACCCCATTCGGGGCCAGTTTTACAAAAGA
Source organism: Agapanthus africanus (assembly GCA_030015575.1). Lineage (NCBI taxonomy): Eukaryota > Viridiplantae > Streptophyta > Magnoliopsida > Asparagales > Amaryllidaceae > Agapanthus > Agapanthus africanus. The sequence goes on from JASDDO010000004.1 coordinate 257,405,356, forward strand.
AACTCTGCCGAAATTTTTAGAAAAGACTTTACTGTTTTAAAATGCATATTCGGCTTAGTTATTTAAAAACCTTGATTTCAAACATGTATTTCTTCACTCCTTTAAACCAGTTTCTTTACTTATTCCTAAAAATGGTTTTAGATTTCTGGGCTTTTGGCTTACTTGGATCAGATGGAGTCCTATAGACTTCATATGGTTCAAGGGCCAGTCACGTGCTCTTTCGGGTCGTGACAATTTCGGCCACTAGGGGCAACTCAAGAAAATTCTTGAGTTGCCAAATGAAGTATTTGCTGAACCCTTAGGTTAGTTTTAGCATTACTTTCACCCCCATGTTGTGATAGAACGGATATTGTTTGATATTGTGGATTTGAGGATAACCAAGTTAGGGTTTGAGGGAAACTTGTGTTGTATTGTGAAATTGAGCTCAGTTGAGGTTATATAAACGCCCTAGTGCATGAATGGATACCCAAAACCTGAGAGTTGAAACCCGGAATACGGATTTAGAAACCGATATCGGGGAATTTGTGAAATCTGTGAAGGGTATATTGAATCTGCTATCACCCGAGACATCCTAAATTAAAATTGATTGGACAGTGACATGTGCAGGCACCCAGGAAGCTACCACCAAGACCCCAACCCCTAACTCATCAAGCCGGCCGCAGATTTACCCATTCTGGCTGCAATTTGCGGCCAGAATATGGTGGATTTGGCTCGTTTTGGTTTTGGTGTTCCCTTATCAGTAGTTTAGACCCCTGGCATGTGTAGATTTGTATAATTTGACCTAGGGTGAAATCTGGATCATATTTCCGTAGTTGCTGTTTTGGATTCGTGTTTCCGTATTCCGTATTCTTAAGTCTGAATTTGTGTCTTGTGTTTTACCTCGACTATTTGGCGTTTATACGACGATATAGAGGATTTATTGATTGTTTTAAAGGCGTGCCATAGGTTCTAACCTATAGGCCTCTTATCGTATCGTTTTGGGTTTCGTTTGCCGTTTTAGCTTTGATTTGGTTTTAATGCGCATATACGATATTTTGATATGTAGGTACCCATGAAGACTTCGGGACAACAAGCAAGCGCGTGGCGACGTCCACAAATGAAGACGCAAGGTGAGTAGATTATATCTACTGGGGGATGTCGGGTGGATGGCGTATAGCACCCACGCAGTCCGTAGTTGTTATATTATATATGATAGTTAGGTGTATTATGGATAGTGTAGGGTTAGAAGTGACTAATGTAGTTCATAGTCGCGAACCCTAGAATAGAATTACACCTACACGCACACCCTTGCATATTCCTTAAACTTGCACTGTGTTGATGATATTGGATGACATTGGAGATGAGTCGATGATGTTGGTCCTTGTGCCGCGAGATCGGTGATTTGATTTGATTCGTATTTGGGATACGATTCGTGATCTTTAGCGGGCCTTGGGACGTGTGCTTGCACACGCAGTATATTGATGGTATCAGTTGTACTAGACTTAGATCAGTACCCCAGATTATGTGATATGATGTTAGTGATACCTGAGATGTGATGAGATAGTGTGATATTGACCCGTACCCAGCTATTGGGATGTCGTACGATGATTTACCGTACGAGCCTATATTGATGATAGTTCCGCGCTCATGACTCGAGGATGTCTTACGATATACTGTATCGTACGCGATATTATTGAGGCGGGATCACCGACTAGTATATCTATATATATCGACTCAGATTTAGGTGGTTTCCATACCCCTCCTGATTGACCTGATACTTAGATCTGTAGTTTGCATAGTAGATTCTTCACTGTGGTGTTGATTATTTGATTTCCGCATATTCATGCTATTCGCATTGCTTGCATATGTTTATTGCTATATTATTATCATGCTGTTAGGACACCGGCACCATTATCGATGATGCGTATGTTCCACGTACACTGTTGCCGGCTCACACACTTCATCATCGATAATTGCCATGCCACTACACTGTAGTACTGTTGCATCAGGACATGATTCTTGCATGGCATATTGTACACTTATACCTGTACACAATCATAGAGGATTCTGACTGATTAGGGATTTGGGAACCGCAAGATGTTTATATGCGCATACTATTATTCCATGCTGCAGTATATATTGTTACTTGCATTTCACTTATATTGTCACATGCATCTTGCTTTCTGATTTGCGCATTGAGATAGGTTGTTTCTATGATATTCCTGGTTTTGAGAGAGGGCTGACCCGGACTGACGGATGCCCGATATATTGAGAGAGGGCTGACCCGGACTGACGGATGCCCGATATATTGAGAGAGGGCTAACCTGGACTGACGGATGCCCGATATATTGAGAGAGGGCTGACCCGGACTGACGGATGCCCGATATATTGAGAGAGTGGGCTGACCCGGACTGACGGATGCCCGGTATGTGAGGATTTTCGTGCCGATGCTAGGCACAGGTTTTCATGATGTTTTCGAGTGTCGATGCTAAGCACTCAGTTTCCATGCTTTTGGTTATATCCTCATATTTTCCATGCATATGCTTTATGACATTTACATGCATGATGCTTATTGTCATTGGGTGACGGGTGGACGGGTTCCACGTTTTTACAGACTTGATCACATACAGACTGGATTTACATTGATCATACTTCATTTGTATATATAACAGGGTATAAGGGCGCTGTTATATATACCCTTACACCAATATTAGTGGTATGGGACGCTAATATATGTGTATTGATATCCTTTTGATACTTCATCATATTTACTTCATGCAGACATACCTTATACTGATGACATGTTATTACCTGAGTACTTGGCACTACATACATGCTTAGATGTTACGTTGCCACTTTATCATGCTTCAGACGTACTCTTGTAGTTTATATTACTGATTGTTGACCTAGGTTTATGTCTTGCATTCGGTTTCTGCTTATAGATAGTTCTATTCACGAGTTGGCTACTCACCCCCGTTGTGCCACAGTTCTTGCAGGTTTTGTCGTACAGGTTCCGTAGCGGCATTTCTGGCACACTGCTTCTTTAAGGGTGACTTGCTTGGGTAGTTGGGTTCTTTTGCATCAAGAGCCACCATTGTACTTGTATTATTCTTGTATCTAGAAATTCCATCAACCAAACTTGTATATTGTTTCAGACTTAGACACTAGTGATGTATGATTCGGCCTTAGAGTCGCGCTTAGTAGTATTGCGGTTTTCATGCTTACTGAGTTTCTTTAGGATTTGATTCTCACCTTTCGGCGTTGTATATTATATTGCATGTGTGGTTGTGACCGTCAATTGACGAAGAGCTAGCTCCCGCTTGGGGATGCCTTTTTCTTTGCATATATTGTTATTCTTGTTGTACCCCATTCGGGGCCAGTTTTTACAAATGAAACTCTGCCGAAAATTTTAGAAAAGACTTCACTGTTTTTAAAATGCATATTCGTCTTAGTTATTTAAAAACCTTCACTTCTTTAAACCAGTTTCTTTATTTAGTCTCAAAATGGTTTTAGATTTCTGGGCTTTTGGCTTACTTGGATCAGATGGGGTCCTATAGACTTCATAGGGTTCAAGGGCTAGTCACGTGCTCTTTCGGGTCGTGAAATTAAGTCAAAATAGCCATATCATTTCATGCACTCATTTTGCACAAGACAAACAAGCAAGCAAAAGTCTTTGCCATGAAATGATAGCTATTGTCATGATGATGGTCAAGTAGTCCAACCTAGTCAACCGGTCAACAAAGTCAACAAGTCAACAAAGTCAACCCCTCAACAACCATGTCACTATAATACTTAATTAATATTAATGTTAATCATATATCATATTTTCATTAGGGTTGAGCAAAAAGTCAACAGTCAACAGTCAACAACTCTAATGAGAATCCTCTACCTCTGTCTCTCCGTCATCTGTGCATACACACTTGCATCCGCGTTCCGAGGAACATGAATACTTACGAGATAAAACCAATCCCAAAACGTACACTAGGATCTGGCTTAAATCAAAGCCCGCTGGTGTTAACTGTCCGGACACTGTACGTGCACAAGTGCACGGATGTGACCGAACCCTGTCGCAAAACCATGCGACCTGTACTCTTTTGCCTAAAGGCGAATAGCTTTCTGTATGGGACTCTAAAGACTCGACACTACGCTGGCAGTGGGTTTAACCACAGACCGCAAGCCGCACTAGCTGTGCATAACGGTCCCCATGTAGATGCCGACAAGAAGACTGGCGAGGTGAAACCCATCTGAACTCCTACCGAGTCTGACTGTGACAGTCTCCATACAGTCCGGTCTGTTCGTCTGATACATCGCATGGTGGGCCTAGGGGGCGGTAAACGTCAGTCCCCTAAAAGCGGTACAAGTCGTGTCGGAGTGAAGCCCAGAACACCCTGAGATAACACTGGAAACCTACCAGTATATCTCGCTTGCCATGGCCAGGGACTACTCGTGTAATTGCTCTCCTAGACACAGCGCGATGTCAACCCCCAATACCGGGAGAGACGAATCCTGTCTAACCGTCACTGCCTCCAAGTGCTTCGGGAATGCACCCAAAAACTACCTGTTTGCACGACTCCTTTGAGCCGTGGTAGGGTAGTAATCAAAGTACAGTGGGAACACACTCGAGGCGAAGTGACAGTGTCAAGTCAGCAGACTAAGCTGTACTCATGTCACCTGGGAACTGATAACTGACGATAGGTATAGTACCAACCAACAGTTCCCGACGAGTCCTGTCCAGTGTACTCGTAACCCAACGAACACCCGCATACTATCTCCAGTACGACATACTGATGGCTGTGGGACAGACCATCTCCCACACTGGGATGAGAAGCGCATACGCTAGTCTACTCTGGAGTATCGATGCCCTGTCTCGATAGTCCTGCGACTAGGGACCTACATAAGGATGTGCTTATAGATAACCTAGCCCCCACTAGTATGACTGCCATCACAACGCTGGTAATCAAGCAAAGATCCTAAGGGCTCCACTAATGTGTATAGGTGATATGCTAAAATAAACACATGTACACATTGAAGTAGAAACAAACCAATGTTAGTTATATGTATGCCCTAGAGGCCATTACTGTACATTGGATGTATATTGTAGTGGATGCTGGGACATATATAGGGAGGACTTTCTTGCTCGACATGATAGTATGCTATCTGGTTACTCTTTACCTTAACGTATATACTGATTGTCTCTCTGTTACATGTTGGTAAAGCCCTTAGGATGAGTACTTGACTACCTGGACTATGATGCGGATCATACTAGTGGGGACATGGTAGTCCATAAGTACATCCTTGAATGTCCCTATTCGTGGGTGTATCGAGATGGGGCATCGATATACCAGAGTAGACTAGCGTATACCTTCTCGACCCATACAGATGGGCGATGGATGATCCCATATCCATTGGTGTTTGACATCAGAGATGATATACGGGTGCTCAGTGGAGACTGGGTACGCTGGACGGACTCGCCGAGAACTCCCAGATGGCATTATACCTTACGTCAGATGGCAGTTCTCTGGTGACACTGGTACAGAGTAGTCTGTTGAACCGAGATCGTCATAGAGTCTTGTGTGGTTCCCACTGTGCTTTGATTTCCATCTTACCACGTCCAAGAGGGCGTGCAAAACGGTGGTTTTTGGGTACAGTCCCGAATCACATGGAGGCAATGAGCGATAGGAGGGGATTCGTCTCTCCCGGTATAGGGAGTTGATGTTGCGCTGTGTTCGATTGGCTATAACCGGAAATCCCTGGCCAGGGTTGCTGAGATTTACTGGTAAGTGTTACCAGTAGTTTCTCAAACTGTTATAGACCTCATATCGACACGACTTATCGAGCTATTGGGGTCTGACGTTTACCACCCCTAGGCAAGATATGCGACATATCAAACGACGAGACCGGACTGTACGGTAAGTGTTACTGGTTGGATTCACTGGAGTGTGAGCGGGCTTGCTCGTCGATCTTCTGATCGCTCAATAGCCGGGTGGCCGTTACGTTTAGCAGACCGCTTACGGCTTGTAGGTGTTTGATATGATCATCACCTGCTGCCGGCGTATTGACGAGTCTTTAGAGTCCTACACAGAGGTTTCCTGGCTCAAGCGAAACGAAATAGGAGCGCATATGAGATATGTGCGGGACCGAGAATAATGCGTGTATGTGATACCGTATTCCATTCTCGCGATGAATGTATCGAATGGTTGTATGCTATATAACCTAGTTATCGATTCAAGCGTTGATTCGATAAGTCGATACATTGAATACTAGTCGGTTATGTTCGACATGACCGGATCATTGAATCAAGTGTTGATTTAATGATTTAATGCATAATTATATATTTGATATATTACTTTGCATTAACTAGTATCGGTTTACTTAAGATGGATTTTCTCACTCGCCTGTGCACATTGTATATGTGATATATCTTGTGCACTTGATTGCATCATGTTTGATGATATATGATAGCTAGGGTTTGTGTAAAGAGTTAAACCTTAGTTAAGTAAATGGTTAGGGTTTTGATATATTTATTAATTCTTTTATCTTTTAATTTGTATTAAAAAGATAAGAGATAAAGAAAACAAAAGGTTGCTTTTCTTCATGAAGCTTGTTGAAGCTTCATGAAGCTTGTTGAAGCTTCATGAAGCTTTGACCAAAGAAACCTTTTGTCTTCATCTCATTAACCCTAACCATTCATTGAACTATAGTTAGCTCTCTGCACTTTACCATGGTTACAATTATGATAAGAATTCATTTTCTTTTCTATTCTTATTCTTATCATAATACTTATCATATTATTATCTTCATCTTCTTCTTCTTCTTCACAAGAAGAAAAAGCTTGACCATCAATGGTGATTGATGAATAAGAGTAAGAAATCCAATTCTAAAGTCTACCCACTTCCTATTTCTTCATCCTCTACCTCTTGCCAAGTAGTAGAGTGTGTTTCCTTCACAAGTTTTCTTGACTTGGTGAAGTTGGAGCTTGATCTAGCGATGCCTCGACGTAGATCATCTTCGGCACGAAGCCGACGACCTTGCCCGCCCATTTCTCCGATGAAGCCGACGCTAGAGCCCGGGATTTCATTTGGACAGCGAGAAGACTTCATTGCGGAGCTGTGGAGGTGGAGCACCGGATCTATAAAGGTTGTATTTCCGTTTTCTCTTTAGCTAAGTTGTTAGCTAGTTTCTTGTTTCGCCTAAAATCTAGTTAACGATCCGTAGTCTAGGGTTTCTCGACACCGTGAATTTTGAAATTGGCATGGTTGATGCCTTGTGAGACCTCTAGTGTGTGCCTAGGAACCTTTCAACCAAGTAGCATACTACTATATTGAGCAAGATTGTTTATACAAGGTGAATATCCCAAGCTTCCATTAAGTAATATACAAACTAGTATGATACAGTAATGGCCTTTAGGGCATATACACTAACAGTATCGCTGGCACATAGCTGCATTCGGGTGTTTTGCTTTGGTAGGTGGTACATGTTAGATCGTACCCCTCTTGTATTTATTATTCCTGTTGTATCTAGCTAACTCCATCAAATCAGAAACTAGTATTTGTATAAGTAGTAAGACTTAGCAAGACTTGTAGTTGCGAGATTTGAGCGATGGGTTTTATGTTCGCTTATTGGGTTGATGTCTTGCTTTATTCATTATCTTTTTGGTGTTGATCTTCGCCGTTGGGCGTCGTATACTTATTTTATGACTTGCGTGGTTGTGAATCCGCCGATTGGCGAACAGCTAGCTCCCGTTTGGAGATGTCATTTGTATTATCATTTATTTGTGGTTTTGGATCAAAATATACAAAGGAGGTGCTGCCCAAATTTTTAAAAGATGAAACATGTTTTTCAACTAGTAAACCCACTTGCATTTTTCATGTTCCTTTATCTATGCATTTAAGAAAACATTCGATTTCATTATACCTTTATTTTCAAAACATCACATCTTCTATTTTCTTAAAAAGGTTTAGATTTCTGGGCTTCGGCTTACTTGAATTACATTATGCCTTTAGACGTGGCGTGGTTTAAGTGCCAGTCACGAACAATATTTTCAGGTCGTGACACATATGAAAGATTGACTAGTACGAGAACATTCCGTCAAGGCGAACTCGTGCTAGTCGTAAAAAGACCTATGGTCCCCAATCGTGCTAAACGGGGGAAATTCGAGCCGATCTATGAAGGCCCGTACATCATAGACAAGGTCTACCAAGGTGGAGCCTACTTGCTCATGGATATGCATGGCGAAAGACCCTTCCGGCCAATAAACAGCCGATTCCTAAAAAAATACTACGCCTGAGGAGTCACGGCCCAGGTCAGTGGTATATGACGGCGCCTATGTCCGCTCGCTATCTTCTTGAGTCAAAACTGTAAGAGTAGTACCCAATAATACTCCGTCTCAAACATGGAGAGCTATGGACCGTATCGTCCTTAAACTAGCTTTAGACCGTAACGTCCTCAAAACTAACAATGTACCGTAATGTCCTTAAATTAGCTATGGACCATAATGTCCTTGAACTAACAACGGACTGCAACGTCCTTAAACTAGCTACGGACCGTAACGTCCTTAAACTACCAATGGACCATAATGTCCTTAAACTAACAACAGACCGCAATGTCCTTAAACTAGCTATGGATCGTAACGTCCTTAAACTAGCTATGGACCATGACGTCCCTAAAACTAACAACGGACCGCAACGTCCTTAAACTAGCTACGGACCGCAACGTCCTTAAACTAGCTACGGACCGAGATGTCCCTAGACTAACAATGGATCGAGATATCCTTAAACTAACATTAGACCGATATGTCTTTAAACTAACAACGGACCGAGAATTCCCTAAACTAACAACGTTGCCTCAAACACGGCGATGGTGGAGTGCAAGTCCATAAGTCCCAGCAGTGAGGGCTGCGACTCAAATATTACCGGCAAGCGGATGGATCACATGCGGCGAAACTATTCTCGAGAGTTTCATCGTGCAAAAAAAATGTACGTCCACATGCGAAATAGGCACGGATGAAAACCCGAAAGGGCGCCGTGAGTAAAAACAGCAGGACTACCGGTGAGTTTGTGAAAACCCGAAAGGGTGGAATCTCGTTAAAATAAAGATACCTGCAAGTTCCTCTCGACCTTGTGAGGAGAAAATACCTGCGTGAGATCCTTAAGACTCACAAGGGAGCAACACACTTAGGGATCCCCGCGATCCCTAAGGAGAAATTGCACTTACGGGATCCTCACGACTCGTAAGGAAAATTCCCCCTATGAGACCCTCAAGGCTCATAGGATTCGAAAGCCTTAAATTACAGGGATCTGAACCTGTTCTTAAGCCATCACATTTCCCAAATTGCCCTACAAGCGGTTCAATATTGACCCTTGTATACAATCCACGGGCACAAATAAACGTTTCCCTCACCAAGTTCCACCAATTGCGCGAAATTTCCCCATTTGGCTAACGACACTTGTAAGTCCTCTCGACTTATAAGGAGAAAACACTCTTGTAAGATCCTTACGACTTATAAGATAACAAACACTTAGGAATACTCACGACTCCTAATGAGAAAACACACGTACGAGATCCTCACGACTCGTAGGGAGAAACACATTTATAAGACCCTTATGGCTCATGACGTCAAAGCCTTAGTCGACAGGATCCTAACTCTGTTTGCTAAGCCACCTTTGTTCGAACCGACAAAGGCAAATGATGATTCGCTCCTGGCAATGTCCCAGTGGTAGCGATATTGATGCCTAAATCGGTATCAAATTCCAAGTCCTTTCACGGCAAATGATGATTCGCTCCTGGCAATATTCCAGTCGCAGCGATGCTGATGCTAAGATTGGTATCAGGTCTTAAGTTTCATACTCGCAGCAGAAATAAGCGAGCCAAAAATGCATATGAAATAGCCGAAATGATGGGGCAACTTGCAACAAAACTCAGCAAGTAAAATATATGCATATAAAAATAGCCGAAATGATTGGGAAACTTGCAATAAAAAGCGGCGAGTAAAGAAAAAGAAAAATAGCCGAAATGATTGGGCACCGCGAAAAAAAGCCGAAATGATTAGGCAATCGCGAATTTCGCGATATAAAAAGCTGAAATGATAGAGCATCGCGGAAACAAAAAAATGAAACTTCACCCTGCAGGTGAGATCACATTGACCCCTGTATACAATCCATGGGCACAAACGAAAAGGGAACCATATTGTCCCACCAGGCTCCGTCAAAGGGAAGCCAGATCTCGATGGCTACACCTGCAACCTAGAAATCAATAACGGCGTTCCTTATCGCTCCAACCAGAAGAAGATACGACGTCAGCAAAACGAAGCCATGGCAGAGTCCCTAGTTCCAAATCTCTATGGTTCACAGACAGCCTAGAGACTACCTCGGAGCCACGGCAAAGTCCCCTAGTTCCAAATCTCGACGGTTCACAGAAAACCTAGAGACTACCTCGGATCCATGGCAAAATCCCTAGTTCCAAGTCTCAACGGCGGCATCCACAGCCTAAAGATCAACCAAGCAGCGTTCTTCTTCCCTCCAGCAGGATGTAGACACAACATCAACAAACGGAGCCATGGCAGAGCCCCCTAGTTCCAAACCTTGACGGTTCATAGACAACCTCGACATTCATTACAATATTGCAGACACAATGTCAACAAACGAATCAAAGGAAGAACCCTAGCTTCAGGGTCTTGACGGCAACTCAATTGAGACCTGAAAGACTATCGGAGACCATCCCACTCCAGCACGAAGTGGTCATGACTTATTGGGGCTCCCAAACTGAGCCTACCCTCAAGTAAAAAGCAATATGGAATATCCCTAATGCTTGCTCTTTCTATGGTAATATTATCTGGAAGATTACTTGAAGACGTCTTGTCCAGCCACCGAAGGGATCAGAGACATGACAGTCGCGGGGCTACCCGAACAGCAAGATCGTATATCGGGGAATATATCGGCCAACGCGACGGTGCGACGGGTAAAAAACCCTAGTACCACAGACCCTAACGGACTTCTATTAGCAGGAGTTAACTGTGACGTTAGGAAACCCTTGCAAGAACTTCTCGATTCATCTTGACTCGTAAGGAAATTAGTGTCCTTGGGAGAACTTCTCGATTCGTCTCGACTCGTAGGGAAAAACCTTAGGCAATGGGGATAAGGACCTGTTTCCTAAGCACTAGAACCCTGCAAGTCGGTCCAGGATGGACTATTGCATACTATTCACGGGCCACACTCTCCAAAGTCGAATCTCGACAAGGAGGGAAACAACCACTTACGAGTCTTCTCGACTTGTAAGCGGGAAAAATTCTCTTGTGAGATCCTTACGACTCTCAAGAGAAAACGCACTTAGGAATCCTCACGACTCCTAAGGAGAAAACACACCTACGGGATCCTCTCGACTCGTAGGGAGAAAAGTCTTTATGAGACCCTCACGGCTCATAAAATAGAAAAGTCCTTCGTTGCCCTGCAAGGAGATCAAGGTAGACTATCTACAAGATGCATTTGCTAAAGGGACACGCCCATATAAAATGAAATATGTCTTTTATTCATAAATTCAAGTGGATACAAGATACATTTCACAAAGGAATCAAAATGAATACATGTTATTCATAAACCGCAAGTTTACAGAAAAAGGGGGTACAAAGACGGTTATTGAGGAGGAGGCGTCCTCAAAAAATCGGCCAATCGCTCGCACTCCTATCAATCCTCTCTCATGATCGGTCGCCGCGGCTAGCTCCGCTTCAACTTGAGCCCGTTGTCGCAAACAGCACGAAAGCTTTTCATCAGTTCCTAGTATGGCAGCTTCACAGTCCTTCACGACCCGCTCGGTAGAGTCAAGCGTCCTCCTCAGCGTCAACCCATCCGAAATGCATCACTGGAGATTGTCGAAGACGGCTTTTAACTGTGCAGCATTCGATTCAACCTTGGCGCGTAACCGGGCAGATTCGCTTGAAGTGGCTGAACACTTAGTCAAAGGATTTGAAGGTTTGATCTCAGTAGCGAGAAGAGGGGAGTGGACATCCTCATCATTTCACAGTCATGCTGATGACGGTATGCAACCTCCTCTTCCGCAGACAAGTTGCAGCAGCTCCGGTACTCAAGGGCGTGCAGCAGTTTTGCCCACTTCATGTTCTTTTCGCCACAGGGTCGCCTCTTGTTCAAAATGGAGGATGAAAGGAACACTGCTCTCGACCCACGCAGCCCGCTGGGAGTTCGAAGCTAATAATTCAGGAGCGAGATGCTTGAGCTCAATCTCATGCAGGCAAGCCTCAATCTTTCTGCAGTAATCAACCCAAGAGCCGACGAGATCTTCATCATGGAAGTTCACGAGTGTCGCCAGCATTGGATTGACTTCAACAGCAAATTCCGTAGCAGAACTGAGGGCCTCGGCATCGAGATCTTCGATGAATTCGCTCAACATTCGCCGGCTATTCGCAGCACCCCTGGAAGATGTGCGTTTAGCAAAGGGCCCTGCCGGCATTGGGATGCGAGACTCAAAGGGAGCTGGAGCCAATGCAATTGTTGCAAAATAAATTATGGTCAAATGTCGACTCGGGAGGTAAAGAAAATACACGAGCGATGGTGTCTATTATACCGGCTGTGGCAGCTGCCAAAATTTGGAGTACCGGAGGCGCGGCTATTCTTTCGTCTCCTCCTCCGATCCGTGACGCTGCGATAAATATAAAGAAGACTTAGCAACAATACGGCTATTCATAAAAGAAAGAAGGAGACAATAGCTGAAGGATATACAAACCAGTACCAGGAGGCGGAATGACTTCCTACTGGAAGGAGAAATACGGGTTCAACACCTGGTATAGATGGTCGAAAATGGCTCCTGCAGAATTGCGACAATATACTGTCAATACAAGGGAAATGGTACCCACAGTAAAACAGATAAGTCATAAACCCATACCTTCCAATATTTGAGAGGACATGGGAGAAGGAGAAGGGACGTCGATCGTCAGAGCTACGACCGGGGACGCTTTTTCAGATGGCACAGCCTCGGGATTCACCGCGCCTGTACTCAAGACAAACAAAATATTATTAAAAGGGCTGAACAAGATTGAAAAGATTGAAAATAGAGACTCAGCGATTACCTGATTAATCAGGGACCGAAACCATGGCGGAGGCGTCACCAGGTGTAACGGCTTCTTCGCGCTCTCTCAGAAGAGTAGATTCTGCACCCATAGCTTCATCCCCTGACTCGAAGAGGGCCGTCGTGACGCTTGCGACGCCCGCAGATACCAAGGAGCCACAGGGAGAAAGGGCAGCGGTCTGGACAGTCCCAGATTCCAGAGAGAGGGTGGCAACTTCGGCCATGGTAACCGCCAGGGTTTCACCCATCATCCCATCGCAAAGACTTGGCCCTGCAGAAAATGCATATGTCAAAATTCGAAGATCATGTTCTAGTAAAAGACTCAGCATTACGTTACCTTGGAGCAGCTTTTCGGTTTCTTCCCGAGCCACACGTGCAACCTGTCTACGGGCGGTAGACAACGCAGAAGGAATATCCGCCGAAGGAGTATCAGCAAACGGAATGCTGCTTGAGCCTGCACCCACGGCCAAACTGGCATCGCGTTCCCTTGCCGCATGCTTCCTACGCTTCCTTTCGGTTTGAGCAGTGAGAAATGATCTCCTCAAGACCTCTGACAAAGGGACGTCATCGTCCCAACCAAGCTCTTCTTCTGAAGCCGTTATGGCATCCGTCATCGGCTGCTTTAGCAAAGCCTCCTGTGGTAGCATTGGGAGAGATGGGGCTACAATAACTAGCTCTGGATGTTTTACCGCATCGCTGCTCGGGAGCGGCACTTCACTTGGAATAACCCGAGTCAAGGTAGTCCCTGCATCAAGATGAAAGAGAGGTTCAGAGCACGAATAAAGAATAAAAGGAATAAAGGCATAATGAATTGAATTATACCAAGGCCCAAGGAAGTGCGGAGCCTCTCTTCCTCTTCGAACGTCTTGAGGGAAGCCACGAGAGCCTCTTCGGCAGAAATACCTGTTGAAGAAGAAAGCGTTAGTAGAAGTATAATAAAAGAAGATAGCCGCGGAAGAATGTAACTGAAGTATACCTAACTTCGCGATAGTGATCACCGCCGCTTCTGCGCGAGCTAGTCGCTCGGAAGCCACAAGGGAAGCCAGGAGGTCAGTATCATCCACAGGCGCGATGAATAAACCCTCATTGGTCCCATACTCGCACAAACCCTCGCTGTAAGGAGCATGTGGCTCTTGGCCAAATATAACGTCGGTAGAAAACAACGACTTCTTCTTCATTTGTAAGCGAGCACCAGCAGCCGATGACAAGAGCTTGCGCTTAACGGGGATCTTTGGGCGGCGGGTCCCGATTTCCACGCCAACGCCGGATTCTGGGGACGCTACGGCTACCGTTTCTGCAGGAACACGGGGTAGAGGCTTCTCAGGGAGGGCGCGTGGGACTACAACCGCAGCAGCTTCTCTTAAGGAAGGAAGAACGGTGGTTCGTCGCTTCAAAGGAACTGCTGGATTACCAGCTGGGACAGCATCCTTGTGATCAAGCAATAGCCTCCTCTCTTCTCTGATAACAGAACCTGTCGCATACTGATAGCATGCCACGTAGGCGTTCGAAGCTTTCGGCACGTAGCTTGGCTCGCTGATGAGAAATCTAGACCCCGTGTTTAGCCGCATGAAGTGGTGCAGCGCACTGCGGATACGCTCTTCCATCGCAATCGGCTCAGCTAAGAAAGTCTCAAGCAGGACACCATGATCGTAACCTAACTGTTGAGAAAAACGGTGCAGGTTATACCTCATGAACAATGCCGAGGCGCCCTACCTGAACACTAGAAAGCCTGGCCTGAGCAAATATAAGTGTAGGATCTCCGGGGCCTTCAATGCAGGAGCCCTGTCTTTGAAAGTGTCGCACAGTGGTTGCACTGCCTTGGTGGATTCCTTGCCGATAGTTAAGACTCTGTCAACAAAAGTCATACTATCCCCGACCATGTGCGGGAGAAGGACCAGGCATCGAGCCTCTCACTGCGACGGATCTAATGCGGAAGCGTCCACTAGAGACATGACCCAGGGAAAGTTATAGCTGTCATAGAAGAGGGGCCGTTTGTGGACTCCGAAAGCACCAAGCACGTGCATTTTGACCCAAGACGTAAAGTAGTGCAGCGGAAGATGCATAGGTTTTACTCCAGGTTGAGTAGTATCCGCTGCTAAGCTCAGGCCGTGGTATAGATGAGCCATCCCCGCAATCCCAATGGCCACACGCGTCCCCACAACCATGCGGTGGGCTGGGTAAAAGACTGATGGACTCATATAGCGAGGGTGCATTGGAAGCACGAACCAATTCAACCATAAGCCAATAAACCCTAGGAAGAACGTCTCTTCATCGACGTCTGAAGTAGCAAGCTCTGCGAAAGAAACGACCGGGGTGTCCGGAATAAATAAGCCTCTTAAATCAGCATCCTTCGTCGGCTGGTTATCCAAACCAAAACCAAACGGGTCATCAAACTTGGCGAATTTCGCAGCTTGTTTTGATAAGAATTCTGGGCGAAGAAAGCGAGCGATGAAGTCTGTGAAGCTGACTCCATGCCCTCCAGACTCTAGAAATAGGCTCTCGTAAATGTTCAACGCCTTGATCAGACTTGGAAATCGATGTTGAATAGCATTCTCCGGGGTAAGGCCTATCACCACTGATTTGGTGGCGAATATGTACTCGTCACGGGGAAGTATCTCCTCGTAATGTTCCCCTCTGACGGGTAAGCCGGAGATCTCCGCGAACTCCTCCAAGGAGATTGAAACTTCCCGATCTGATAGAAGAAAGGTGTGAGTCGGGATGTTCCATTGTTCCAAGGAAGGTTTGACCCACCATACAGGAGGCGTGGAATACTGGAAAAGAGACGCATAAATCGCGGGGTACAACCCGAGCTTCAGCAGCAGTGATTTTTTGGCCGACAAGATGTATCGAGCCCACTGTAGATATCCGGCTGAATGGCGAGGAGTCAAGCCAATCATGTACACTTGTCCCCAAGGGCACGACTCGCATTGACATATGCGCCTCCCTAAAATATCCAAATCCATCGGCGACTGTACAGGTATTGAGGCCATAGAAGGCTGAAGGCGACCCTCTGAGGTCCAGTTGACCTCCTCTGCAGCGTAATTCACCTGAGGCGAGTCAGCGTAGTGAATCGCTGAAATGGGCTCTGAGGGTACCGCGCAAGAAAAACTATGCCGACCCTGGATGATTTGATTGTACCATGACCCCCATAGATGAAGAGATTTCTGCTCCGGGTCGTGATCTTTTATGAGCGCGAAGACTTCCCTATCCACGGGCACGTCAGTGAAGGCGCTCTCTGAACGAACAAAAGGAAAGGAAGAATCGAAAGCCATGGTACCTACACGAAAAAAGGGCGAGGGTTAGTTTCCAACGCTATTCTGACACTTAGTACTTTAAAATTGTACCACACATGCAATGCAGGAGAAAGGGACCAAGGGGGGACCCACAAAATCAAAGTGACGGCTCATCATTGATGAGACAGTCACTCATTAAGGAGGAAATCCTAAAAGGATTCTCATTTAATGAGAGGCTCATTGGGCCAAGGAGTTGAACTCCTTCGAGAGCAGTGCTCTGCAGACAGAATTTACATCTGTCAATTAAGAAGGGAATAAAATTCCCTTAAGATTTTCCTAAAGAGCAATGCTCTGAAAAAACCCTAAGATCTTTAAAGATCTGAAGTAGAAATCCAAGAAACTCTAAGAGTTCTTCATTAACGGGTTAAGAAACCCTAAAAAAGATTTCTTTAGATCTATGATCTACGAAGAGTAAAGCTCTATCCTAATTAACGGTTTAAAGAAACCCTAAAATACACCTTAAAAGATCGGTGATCTAAGAAGAGCAAAGCTCTGTTTAATGGGTTCAATTATGATCCTTACCAAAAAATTTGGGCAAAGTTATAACTCTAAAAGAGTTTCCATGGGCAGAGATCTAAGCTCTGGAAAGATAATTGAATTCTCAGAAAAAAGAAAAATGGAAGATGAACAGCAGCCATCTCAAGGGCCAAAGACCCTACTTATAGGCATGGGAAGACGATCCAACTTCCAAAAAGATCCAAAGGTGGAAAAACAGCCACCGCCGCACTCGCGTGTAAGCCATGTGAGCACAATGGTGGGTGGCATTTGTTTCCCCCCAATAAAAGAGCAAAGCTCTGTTCAAAATTTGAAAGAGGCAGCGACTCGCGTGCCTTGCACGAGGGCGCCAGCGCCAAGAGTTAAAAACTCTAAGGCAGCGCCTCGCGTGCCTTGCACGAGGGCGCCAGCGCCAAGAGTTATATGTATGTTTATAAGAGGGGATAATTGAATTATCTTTCTAATGGAGCTGGATTCATTGCATTCCAGTGTCGTTTGATATTTATAACACCTTTTAAACCGTAGATGTGTACCGCAGTTTCGTGCAGAACCATAATGTATACCTTAACCTTAGACAGTGCATATCTCTCTGCGTACAGTGGATATTATTGATCCGTCTGATTCGTTGAAAACATAACAGATAAATATAAATATTATCTAACTGTATCATTGCCTAATTATGATCCCAACAGGAAGTAAAATGTGTTACGAAACGGACTTCCAGTTCAGAAATTGGATTTCCAGCGGTAAACATTTAAAATGGAATGACCGTAACCCACAAAACTGAAACCCGATTGATTCGAAACCAATTTTTATGAAGAGACAATTTAATACACTATTTGTGATTTTTATATTGTTTTGCCAAATTATGCATGTGTCATTTTATGTGATTTTTCTAATTCAACCGACACCGGTCGCTCATATGTATTCAGTATTGCATTTACCGTATCCCCATCATGTTGCATGACTGTTATACCCTTGTATATGGTGTTCATTTGCATCGATATCATAGTGACCGTGTTGCATTACCAAGTGATAAATATTAGTGATTGGATTGTGGTAAGTACATTAGTGTAAAAACGCGATTGAATAATAGAAGTGACACATACTTGTACACAATCAACGGAACCAATTAGTTATTGCATTGTCGACGCCTATGAGGCATATATAAGTGTAACTATAACTAGTATAGGACGGGTATGGAAGCATTTATATTAGTGTCATAGGTAAGACATCGAGCACTGTCCATTTATCTTGGATACCGGTCGAGACATGCTTGATGGAGACCCTGTCTCCAGTTCTCGCGTAGACTTGTCATGGAGCGACTAGTATTTAGATTCATGGTCGGTGTTTGATATAGACCATGGGGTGTGGGCTAGTTTGAGTGTGAGTTCGATCAACAGAATCTCAGGAGTCCCACTGCCGGCATATTTAGTGATTTCACGATTTGTACGGATAGTGTTTCTGATTCTTACTGATAGTGATCCGGGCCCGTGTTCCCTTAACCCTGGGGCTTAACCTTGAGTTGGGGATACTTCTGCGTTGGTTGACGCTCATACTGGGACCGACAATAAGTTTAGTGACTTGGACATTGAGACTTAGAGACTGATTGCTTTAGTGACATGGACATTGCATTGATTACTGATCTGAGACACCTGCTTTATCGTTACATATACCGGTTATTTCATGCTCGCGTCATTACTCTATGTTTACTGCTTTATGTCTATCATCATTGCACATATTCCAGAAATATATATATATATATATATATATTGCTATTGTGTCGCTCTGACGACCTGAGTATGCATGCTCAGAGTGAGAAGTGGACTTAGCTCGGATCAGGATCTGTTTTACCTCGAAGATAATGCGGAGATCTAGATTGGCGACGTCAGTGCTATCCTTTCGTTTGACTCTATCCGGTTAGTTTTACATATGTTTTGATAGAATTAGTGACTGCATTTCTCATTACTTGCGCTATGATTACCGATTACCACGTAATGCTAGAAGCCGAAGTGTAACTACGGCAGGATGTTTCCATTACCGTAGGAGTATGGCTGGCCTTGTACCCCTCGTATTTTATATTTTGGGAAGTGTGGCGCGACATGGTTTTATTGGTACAGAGCCAGGTTTGGTTAGGATGAGATTACACTTTCCGACTATGGCTTGACAATTTAAGTCGCCCATTCGGTCTAGATTGTAAACTTGTTATCCTTGACTAGAGTCCCTATAGTTTGTCAAGCTACAATTTGACTCCATCCGCTAGAGTTTTGGGTGACTTGGTAGAGTTATGTGATTGTAACTATGAACTGCAGCATAGTTACAAGGCAGCACTCTGCTTGAGTGACTTAGAGTTCTACATTTGATTTCCACTCGGTTGAGTTTCGCCTCACCACATATTCATACTGCGTTCTTAATTCAATAACTTATTCCGGTCCTTCTATCTTAAACCGTCGTCCGAAAATTGTTGTTTCAGAATCATGGCTTCCCACGACTCTTCTTCCGCATCCGCTTTCCAGGATCACACCGCTGAGATTTTGGGCATACTGCAAGGATTGAGAGAAGCCCAGGAGAGGACGAACGATCTTTTAGTTGAGGGGTTAAGGAGGCAGCTAGTTCGAGCACCAGAAGGAGCCCCGATTATGAAGGAATCACTGTTAGTAAAAGAGGAGGTGTATAGATGAAGTGTCCATTTGTCCATCAACTTGAGGAGCAGCAGAGAACATAAGTATACGGTTAATGCAAGAGACTGGGGCACTTTCAGAGAGACTGTC
The DNA here is from genome assembly GCA_030015575.1 of Agapanthus africanus. NCBI lineage: Eukaryota > Viridiplantae > Streptophyta > Magnoliopsida > Asparagales > Amaryllidaceae > Agapanthus > Agapanthus africanus. The sequence goes on from JASDDO010000004.1 coordinate 257,424,968, forward strand.
GCCGCGCTAAAGGCAGTGTTTGATTTGTGGATACGACGAGCATCTTGTCAATGGTTGTTCTAAAAGGAAAGAGCTGCAAGGAGGAGATTCGTCAACGCCTTCCACATCCTCTTGAGTAACTTGGTTGTATTCGTACTTTTAATTTCGAGGACGGCACGAACCCAGCACAGGATTCAAACTTTCCTTACGAGATCACAGAGATTTAAATATCGACGCGAAGTTATCACTTTTCCTGCTTCCCATAAAGACATTGTTATTTTATTGGATTAGTTGTTTCTTTTCATTCAAATCTTGTATCTGTTGAACTCCTTGGTTTAAATGCAAACAAGAAAAAAAAATTGTGAGTTGTAATTAAGTACTTTTGTTTTCCTCACTTTCTCTAAGTACTCTACTATTTTAAAAAAATTTATAATTCTAACTTACACTGTATATTTTATTTTCTAGTCAGTTTTCTTACTAATGTTTTCCATACTATCATCCTTTTATTATGAAGTTCCATTCTTCATGCCTTTTGTCTTGATTTTATCTGCATTAATTGCAGGATGCTATTTTGAGTTATTTGCTACTCTATATTTTTTTAATGTTTTATTGTTTATTGTACTATTATCATTCATATTCATTTCTTTTGTTGGTTTCTTTTGATTAATTTTCAAAATTTATACTATTAGCGGTTTGAATTTTCTTTAAAATGAGTTTCATATTGATTTTCTATATAGTATTCCATTTTCTTTTTTCATATTTATGCCAACTATCTTTTGTTTTCTTATTTACGTTTACTTACGTATTCTTGTGCTCCAATTGATTTAAATTTTCTATTTACCGTAATATAAATTATGGTTATCTTGTATGCTAATAAATTTTATTTACTTGTACACATATCATTATCTCAGTATTATTTTAGTTCTTTTGTATTGTATTATCTCCGCACTTTGCAAATATAGTTTAGTTTTGGTTTTTACATAAGTTGTTGATATCTAGTTTGTTTACCAGCCACCTAAGTTTTCGTTTTATTTTTCTCCTGTATTTTACCGTATGAGTATTCTCAACTAACTATATAATTGCTTGATTTGTAGTTTTATTAAGGTGGTTTTGGTTCTTAATGCCTCTCAGCCAATCCTTCATTATTGTTTATTGTTGTCATTATATTTTAACTGTATTTGTATATATATAGTTTATTACTATTAATTGTTATTTCCTTATGTATGACTGTTCATTTTAACTGCTCTATTTCTTTTTCTTTTGCGTAAATCACTATATAGTAGTATTTGATTTTTGTTGCTTTTCGCGTGGCGTTTTATAGCTATCGTTTATTTTGAATTTCGAGGACAAAATTTTATATAAGTGAGGTATGATATAATACCCAGTTCCCCTATAAATATTTTCCGTATTTATGAAGAAATGTTTTCCCCAAAAAAATTTCTATTTAAAATTCTACAATTAATATTTCCTATATTTTTTCTAAATATAATTTCTAATTATATATTTTCCTAACCTAAACCTTAAACCCAAACCAATTCCCTAACCCAGACCTACCCGACCCGACCATACCTGAAACCCATTTCCCACTTCTTCTTCTTCTCCTTCTTCTTTTCTTTCCCGCCTCTTTCCCCCGTCTACTCCTTCCTCGCGCTCGCGCCCGCGAAACCTGCGCCCACCTCCGCACGACTCATTCCTCCTCCCTCGAAACTGCCCGCACGACTCGCTCCTCACCACGACCGTGCCTCACCCAAACGTTCTTCCTCGTCTCTCACGTCCACTTCCATCACCACAACGCCACTTCCCCTGCTACTCTTCTCCTTCTAACCCAACCTCATCACCTCCTTCTTCTTCGCAACTCCTCCCTCGAGAAACGATCCACGACGACGACGCTCCACCACCACAAACGTTGCCGACCTCCCTGCAACTCACCACTGGTCGCCATCATCTCCAAGAGCGCCACCTCCTCTCTCCCACGCCTCCACGAACTCTACCTCTCTGCACCGAGTACTCTCTTCCTCCATCATCAACACTGAGACCACCATGATGCCATCACCACTGCCGTAGGCACCCTAGAGCTCCATCGCCACCAACGTCTCCTCTTCTCCTTACACCACAACCGAATACCCCCACTGCAACCCATCACCGCCACGAGCCCTTTCCTTTCCGGCGATCGTCCATCGCTGCCGCCAACTTCACTCCTGATATGGACTCACCCCTATAGCTTTCAACGTAGCTTATCACTCTCTCTCACCAACCCTACTGTCCCTGCATCGCCGGCGAACTACCCGACCACTCCGCTGCTTCCTCCCATCGCCGAAGAGTCTCCCTTCCATCACTTCTCTACCTCCCAGCGCACCCGAGCTCCCTCATTGCTCTCTCCTGAACACCCATCGTCAACGACCCGGCAACACCTTACCGTCGACCACCAATAGCATGAGCCCCCAACATCCATGAGCCTCGGCAACCATCACCACCTCCACCAACCTCCGAGCTTCCCATTCCTCCTCGCCTTATCCTCCTCCCAACACCTATGAGTCCCTGCACCCACCGTTGATGCCTTCTCCATCGGCCACCTCCCTCCACCGCTATCGGACATCACCCATTCTCCTCAAGCTCACACCCTCCACCATCAACACCACTACACCCTTCACCACCACCGCCGACCTCATCTCTGCATAACTCCCCCCCAAAACCGCTCTAGCTCCTCCAGCTCTTTGTTTCTGCGTCGTCAGCCATTGTTGGAGCTCCAGGTCTCCGCCGCCAAACTCCGGGTCACCAAGCCTCATTTCCATCGCCGAGGCCAAGTCGAAGTTTAGCCTAGCTAGTCATGTCGTGCTCGCGCCATACGTAGTCGTGCCTCGCCATGGCCGTACCCGTGCCGTTGTCGGGGTCGCTGCCGTGATCGTAAATTTGTCTTCAGGCAAGTGAACCCCTCGCTTGCTACTCATGCTATATCTATATTAATTAGACGAGCGGTTTTAATCATAACTTTATAATTAGAATCATGTCGTAAACTATCATTAGGTTTTAATAACACGCCGTAGTAATTTATTTGTATTGGTTTTGGTTATGATCGGATCTCATAACATGTATAAATATCGCATAGAATTTATGAGAATTATATCTCATTTTAATCGGTTAGATAAAACCGACAGTCAATAGTTATGCAATATTACTTGCTAAGCGTTCGGCGTGCGGCATGAACCAAAACCTATTTTAAAATAGCGAAAATTGTGATCAATTGTTCCTTTTACTTTTAACTAACGTCGTGTAAAAATTTGGTTTCAAGATAATATAGTTTCGCACAAGAAACGGCGCCCCAAAAGGCAACGTTGAATCTGGAATTCACCGCACATGCCATGTTCTAAAATCCATATTATACTGAATGCAACTTGTAATCTAATGTTCTAGGGCTCGTATCGAAGCAAACAGATAAACCTACAGTATCCCATAGTTTATCTCTGAATGTTAATAATTCATAACGACGAAAACTGAGGCGATTCATGGCTCTAGACTGCAGTCCAGAACCAGAGTCTTTACCTTTACCCATTTTAGAGCGCATGTTTCTCCCAATTTAAATGTAAAAGTGTGCGGAACCATACATAGAAGCGGGGATAATTGAATTATATTTCTAACGGTGCTGGTCTCATTGCATTCCAATGTCGTTTGATATTTATAATACGTTTTAAACCGTAGATGTGTACTGCAGTTTCGTGCAGAACCAGAATGTATACCTTAATCTTAGACAGTGCATATCTCACTGTATACAGTGGATATTATTGATCCATCCAATGCATTGGAAACATAACAGATAAATCTAAATATTATATAACTGTAACGTCGCCTAATTATGATCCCGACAGGGAGTAAAATGTGTTACGAAACGGACTTTCAGTTCAGAAATTGGATTTCCAGCGGTAAATACTTAAAATGGAATGACCATAACTCATAAACCTGAAACCCGATTGACTCGAAACCAATTGTTCTGTATAGATAATTTAATACACTATTTATTCCTTTTATATTATTTTTCCGAATTATGCATGTGTGATTTTATGTGATTTTTCTAATCCAACCGACACCGGCTGCTCATATGTATTCAGTAGTGCATTTATCGTATCCCCATTATGTTGCATGACTGTTATACCCTTGTAAATAGTGTTCATTTGCATCGATATCATAGTGACCGTGTTGCATTACCAACTGATAAATATTAGTGATTGGATTGTGGTAATTACGTTAGTGTAAAAACGTGATTGAATAATGGAAATGACACATACTTGTACACAGTCAGCGGAACCAATTAGTTATTGTATTGTCGACGCCTATGGGGCAAATATAAGTGTAACTATAACTGGTATGGGACGGGTATGGAAGCACTTATATTAGTGTTATAGGTAAGATATCGAGCACTGTCCATTTCTCTTGGATACCAGTCGAGACATGCTTGATGGAAACCCTGTCTCCAGTTCTCGTGTAGACTTGTCATGGAACGACTAGTATTTAGATTTATGGTCGGTGTTTGATATAGACCGCAGGATGTGGGGTAGTTTGTGTGTGAGTTAGATCAACGTAATCTTAGGAGTCCCACTGCCGGCATATTTAGTGATTTTGGGATTTATACAGATAGTGTTTCTGATTTTTACTGATAGTGATTCGGGCCCTTGTTCCCTTGCCCATGAGGCTTACCCTTGGATTTGGGATACTTCTGCGGTGGTTGATGCTCACACTTGGACCGACGATAAGTTTATTGACTTGGACATTGAGACATAGAGATTGATTGCTTTAGTGACATGAACATTGCATTGATTACTGATCTGATACACCTGCTTTATCATTACATGTACCGGTTATTTCATGCTTGCGTCATTACTCTATGTTTACTGCTTTATGTCTATCATCATTTCACATATAACATAATTATATATATATATATATATATATATATATTGCTATTGTGTCGCTTTGACGACCTGAGTATGCATGCTCAGAGTGAGTAGTGGACTTAGCTCGGATCAGGATCTGTCTTACCTCAACGATACTGCGGACATCTAGATTGGCGGCTTCAGTGCTATCCTTTCCTTTGACTCTATCTGATTAGTTTTACATCTGTTTTGATAGAATTAGTGATTTTATTTCTCATTACTTGCGCTATGATTACTGATTACCACGTAATGCTAGAAACCAAAGTGTGACTGCGGCAGGATGTTTCCTTGACCGTAGGAGCATGGCAGGTCTTGTAACCCCTCATATTCCGTATTTTGGGAAGCCGGGCGTGACAACATCCATCAAGAGTTCTTGTTTTACATACATCGTAAAACCGTCAATTTTTTAATCTATTTGATGAATTAGTTAGAGGTATCCAAGTCTTATAAAATTTGATACATAAAATATCTAACATGTGTAGATCACGATGATCGATGTGGATCGGTGGAAAACATGACGTATTATGTGTTTGAAAAGTAGACATCAAAATAATAAATGAGGCCGAACCTCATAGGATCAGCTCCCTATATATATATATATATATATATATATATATATATATATATATATATATATATATATGGGAGTTGTCCATTGCAAATCAGTCCTCGTTTTTTTAAAAACGGGAACTCTCGGTTTACGACATATTTGAATGATCCGATCCGTTCAAATTAGTCACCCTATCCACAAATATACATGTATGAAAAATCAAAATATTTAAAGACCTCTAACATATCGGTGCAAAAATGAACGTCTTTCGATAATGCAACATAAACTTCATCCGATACATATGATAGAGGTCTTTAAATCTTTTAATTTTTCATACTCATATATTTAAGGGTGGGGCGATCAACTTGAAAAGATCGGTTCATTCAAATATGTCGTAGACCGAGAGTTTCCATTTTTAAAAAACGCGGACCGGTTTGCAATGGATCACTCACACACACACACACACACACACACACATATATATATGAAAAGGGTATGAGTCGGCGGCCCATTTTTTAAAAATGAGCCCTTACCTCAAAACACACATAACCCCATGTATTTCACCGATCCAAACCATTCATCTTTATCTATGTATCATGAAACCCTTACATACAAAAAATCTTGGAATATAAAGACTTCTAACGCATTCAGCAAGAAGATAGAAAAATCAACGGTTTATCGATATACGAAAATTGTGGTCGCTTGATGAAAGCATTAGAGATCTTTAAATCCCGAGATTTTTTTGTACATAAGAGTTTCATCACACGTAGATTAAGAAGGATGGTTTGGATCGGTGAAATACACAGGGATATGTGTATTTTTGGGCGATGACTCATTTTTAAAAATGGACCGCCGGCTCATACTTTTTCCTCTCTCTCTCTCTCTCTCTCTCTCTATATATATATATATATATATATATATATGAGAATAATGAAGGAAAGAGGTCTTTGGAGCCTTTTTCGTCAGGTGTAGTCAAAATATTATACCCTCCACTATCTTTTTCGATAATCGGCACCTACCATTTTCATCTTTATCATCAAAGATGTGGATATGCCAAATTTCATGTGAGTCTATCACCTTTTCACTTTTGAATTAGCAATATAAAAAGTTCTATTGTTGGTAAACCGTTAATTTTGCACCTACTAAATCAACAGTAAAAAAAGGTAGAATTGATAAAGAGATTTCAATAACACAATTGCAAGAAATGAAATTAAAAGAGAAGCATAAGAATCACAAAAATATTAGGAGAGAAATTGTTTTTTCTCACATCTCACAAAAAAAGATAACAGCCTTCTGTTGGCTATAGTGCCCTCAAGTCAATTATTGTAATCACATACACACGATTGTGATGACTAAGGGAGGACCTATTGATTGATCGTTCCATCGTATGTTCACAACCAAAGAAATTTATACCGCAATCAATTGACGGTGTTTATTGTAGTCTCGTCAATGAGAATGGATCGTCCACTAAGTGTAAGTGCACGGCGGCGCCCCGGCCTCCATCCCGAGGCCAAATGCAGAAGCGATGGTTAACTTTAATTTTTCTTGAACCGGCACCACCACGCACTAAAACCCGGATCGGGCCATTAACTAGTCCTAGCTAACTACTAGATGGGGGTAGAGAGATATACCGAGTAATCCGAGTCCTCCGGTCTTCTCGCCGTCGTCCCGATCTCCCGCGGAATTTCCGGTCTCCACCTCCTCGCCGGAAAGGCACCACGTCGCCTGCTTCTTTTACGGGCTCCCACCTCTATACCGAGGCAACTCGGGCACGAAGTTGGCAAGTCGCCGTGCCCAAGATTTGCTGTAGAATGAAGTGTAGAATTTTTGTCTCATTTTGGGGTAGTGGAGGTTGCCATTTTAGTGGAGGAATGATACTTGGAGTTTTGTGGAGGAACTTGGGGATTTTTCTAGCATCAAGAGAGCAAAAATCCCCACTACAAAAATTGGGCAGCCCCTCCTCATCTTTGGCCGGCCATGCATGAATAATGGAGAGAAGAGAGTGAATGAGGGAATGAAGGCATCAATAATGCAAGAAGAGAATCAAATGATATCATGAAGGGAAATGATCACAAACACAAACCCACACTCCACCAACCATCATCATCACTCCAAAGTAAAGCCATCATCATCAAGCATGATGACTTCAAAAAGTCAAGTCATCATGAAGAAGTCAAGAAGTTAAGGTCATGGTTCAACCATCATGACACCACAATGTGCAAAGCCCCCCCTTCCAAATTGCTTATTTGCACAAATGCAAATAAGCCCTCCTCCACCAAACTTCAGCCAATGAAAGATACAAAGAAATATGGCCGAAACGGAAAGCAAACTGGCAACTCCAGAAAACTGGTCCCGTAATAAATTACAGGAAAACCCCGATACTGTGTATACACACCCGCATTTGTATTCCGACCGAAATACAAATGCAATGAGACAAAATCTACACTGTACTATACTAGGATCCGGCTTGATCCAAAGTCGGCTAGTAATATCCGTTCGATCCTGATCCGTGCAATACCGCAGGTATTTGATCGAACCCTGCCATATATCCATACGGCCTCTAGTACATACCGTCCGATCCTGATCCGTGCAATACCGCACGTATCTGATCGAACCCTGCCATATATCCATACGGCCTCTAGTACATACCGTCCGATCCTGATCCGTGCAATACCGCACGTATCTGATCGAACCCTGCCATATCTCCATACGGCCTCTACAGCGTTTCGCCCGAAACTTAAGTAATTGAATGTGGGGAACTCTAAAGACTCGTCAACACCTTGGTTGTGGATTTAACCACAAGCACGTCAGAGTATAAGCCAATACGTAACGGGCTACCAGGTATTGACCAAAAGGGACGTCGATGAGTGAACTCATCCTGACACCCTAATGAGCCTGTCAGTGACAATATCCGTACAGTCCGATCCGTTCGTCTATGAGCATCGCATGGCGGGCATAGGGGGTTGGTAAAAGTCAGACCCCCAAAAGCGGTACAAGTCGTGTCGGAGTGTAGCCCAGAACACATTGAGATACTACTGGAATACCTACCAGTAAATCTCCTGCCTCGGCTGAGGGCTTCGTGTAATGGCTCTCCTAGACACAGCGCGACCTCACCCCCAATACCGGGAGAGACGAACCCCTGAAGATCCGCTCACTGCCTCCATATGGCTCGGGACTGTACCCAACTAAAACCTGTTTGCACGTCTCCTTTGAGCATGGTAGGGTAGTAATCAAAGTACAGTGGGAACTCACACAAGACAAATGACGATCCCCAGGTCGATGAACTAACCTGTACACATGTCACCAGGGAACTGCTATCTGACGTCAGGTATAAGACCAACTAGCATGTTCCCGGCGAGTCCTGTCCGGTGTACTCATAACCCAATAAGCACCTATATACATCTTAGGTGAACCAACTAACACCAGTGGCTTGTGAGACCGGCCACCGCCCCTCGTCGGGGTCTCGACTGTATACACTAGTCTACTCTGGAGTGTCGATGCCCTGTCTCGAAACTCCCACGACTACGGACCTTTTAAGGATGTGCTTATAGACTGCCAGCTCTCACGTATATGATCGCCCTCATACTGCTGGCAGTCAAGCAAGAATCCTAGAGGCTCTATCAACGTGCAATAGTGACCTGTCAGGTCACCTAAAGCAGTACACGATGATAAAGATAAACCAGATAGCATACTATCATCTCGAGTAAGACTGTCCTACCGGGATAGATCCTCCCTCAATCATTGCAATCACGTGCCTGTGATCCAATAATTGACTCTGAGGGCACTATCTCCAACAATCTCCTACTTGCACTCAAGGCTAATTATTGCGATGTCGCATACTCACAGCCCGTGTGATACCGAACACCCAACTCCTCTACTAGTCAGTCTCACAAAGCTCGTTTGCGAAACTAATGCGTTCGAGGAATAGCCTCAGTGAGTGGATCCGCTTTGATGTTTCTTTCTATGTCTCTCTATATCTCAAGTTCGCGGAGAAAGCTATCTCCCGAAATGAGCAATACCTGTCTTAGAATGTGTCTGGATGTCTGATGGGACCTAGATCATAAGTGAACTCCAAATCCAAACTTCTTAGACTGTATCGTCAACTGAACTTAATCAGTATCCTGCGCCATGCCTCCCTCGGTATTGCCTTGGACCACCTGTCCAAAATACCGCCCCTCGTCAGAAGGAAAAACTGTAACTCTGACAACCTCCTTGTCGTCCATGTCACCTTGGAAGCCTGGAATGATAACTGTCTCCCGAATGAGGCTGTCGTTATCATATCCCTAGAACATTCACTTATGTTCTAAAACTGCTTCCGACTGTTTCTCTAGGATAGGATCAATGTCAACTTATTGCATCTAGTGCAAGAACAACATCTGGTGTGGTACTTGACATCTCATGATTGACTCAATTGCCTGAGCAAGTGATCTGCCAATCATGCACATCCCTCTCCCCTTTAGTCTGTAAGACACCTTTAGAGAGGGTGACTCCATCACCTGCAGGTACACTACCGTGCCAGAAGTCGTCCATTCTAAATACTCTTAGAATGCTGTCCAAGTACCCAGATTGGGAAACCACCCAAATCTAGATCTAAAACCATAGATCTAGTAACCAGTATGTCTGATATAATGTCCAAGTCCCATGTGGAGAAACTACTGTGTGACGACCAAAGTATAACCGATCGTAGTATAGGAGTTTCTTTTCCTATTCTTTGTATGTCATCCAAATACCATGATATCACACCCTACTACCTTCTCAACATATCCATCCCCTATTCTGATGAAGTCAAACCTATGACTGTCACATCAGAAATTGATGATCTATCTCTGCTATACCTGCTTTAGTCTATAAATAGACATAAGCCAACTGTCCACCAATGCTTCCGCTGCTCCAACTGACTACGACAACCTTCTGCCAGAGTCATATACACGTACACTTCTAAAACTAGTTTAGAACGACGCTATAATCATCCTCCCACCGGGTCTCGCAACCTGGAACAACAACAATGGCAAGTGTGGGTAAACAAGAACTTCCCTGTCACCGTCCTTGAGGCTACCGGAGTACCTCTCGGGTGCCTGAAGTTACCCACCAAATCTGCGGAGTAGCCAATGGAATGTCAATCCAGATTGAATCTTTAGGTTCCTTATCAAATCTTCAGTAATCGTTTGCGGTTCTGGAATCACTTCCAGTTCTACCATACTCCCACTACTGTTTTCTGAAAAAATCCATTTTTAATAAAACTGTGGCGAGTCTAGAACAATATTTCTATTGATCTGCCAGATGGTAGAAAATCAACCCTCGTCATAGCCTGGGTCAACCCACAAACAACCATTACAGAAACGTGCCTTGAGTTGTCCAGTGTCTGGTTTTAATCATAAACCGGACAACCCCCCGTACCTTAACATCGTTAAGATATGAACTGTTCTATATCAAATATAGAACCAGAGGCACTGATTTAATTGAACCAGATTCAAATCATGCAGCTGTCTCCAGTGCATGTCAACTAAATGGAAGGAGGCCGATCAGCGTTACTCAACTTAGGAATGCTTCCAATTATGAGTAACCTGAAAGAGAAGCAAGTTCTCTTAACCATTACTATCAACTGAATACCATACACAAGTATCTGTATCTTCGATCACTTTGAAGAATCCCGATACTTGCAATACCTGGTTCTCTACTTTATTCAAATACCTATAACTTCTCAAAATTCGGACCCTGTGTTTCCACGAAACACCTGTCTAAAAACTAGAGAAGTCATAAGTAAACCGAATATAGTACGAGGACCAACCCCTCTGTCCTGATGGACCCTGGACAACATACAATACTCTGTATAAGTCCCTTGAGTCTGATGACTCATTCACTGTGTGTCGTAGGTTGAAAACTGTACTTATGGTTAAGAAGAATTACACCGTTGTTTAATGCTCCTTACCTAACCATCCACTGATGTAGGTAAATGTCATAGACATAATTTCTAAAAGGTATATCTCACTCAATGAAAATAGACGTACAGATATATCAATTAGAAATTGGTGCATAACAGCGGATATCCAAAACCAAATATTTGCCTTCCGGCAACCAACCTAGGCGATTTCCTCAAATATCACTGATTACAACGAATCCCGATATAATGAGGACGATCACCTAATTCCCAATAACTTACTCCCACTCATCATCTGTAAAACAATACAGATGTGAGAATCATACCTGGTAAATACATACCCTGGAGCAAGTGTCTTAATTGGGAAATCAGTTTTCCTTTAACAGTACACAGTGAAACTGAAACATTGAAATGTTTCGATGGGGTATCCCGGTATTCCTAGTAATATCTGTTCCATTATCCATATTCATAACTGTAACCGTGTAATTCTTTGCCACCTCTCCAAATCCCTTTATATGTCTTTAGTCATTACCTTCTGTACACCCCTTTAGGCCAATTGGTTTTCTTCCTTCCCTACCGTTCGGCACCAGCCTTTGGTTTGGAAGAAGACTATCCAATAAGCATAATGGGTGTACTGTCCTAATCCTAGGAGCACTCACAATGCGAGAGAAGGTGAAGATAAAAGACAACCGAATAAACCTTATTCCTATTCCTCCTGAACTAGAATCCATCTCCGAACTGGAACAAGTTCCTTTCGAGTTCGTATATAACCATACGATGGAGTATCCAATAAACTGTGGATCTTCGTAGTGATACGGAGTGTTCTGGAGAAATACAAAGGTGATTTAGGATTGGCGAAGAAATACTTGGTTTGGTCGTGAATATCAGTCGCAATTTATGTTGCCCTCTTACTAATCCCTTGATATGTCTTTACTTAATACCTTCTGTACACCATCGTTATGCTAATTGGTTTTCTTCATTCCCCACCGTTCGGCACCGGCTTAAGGTCTGGAAGAAGACTATCCAATTTGCGTAATAGGTGTACTATCTCCTAAACCAAGGAGTACTCGCAACCTGAGACAAGGTAAAAGGAAAAGACAACTGAATAGTCCTATCCGTTTTCTCCAGAACCTGAAACCATCCTCGAATAAATTCTTTCGAGTTCGTATCTAACCATACGATGGTTTTGTCCAATGGAAGTGGACGTTCGTAGTAATACGGGGTGTCCTGGAGAAAAGGGTAAAAGTAGGAGTGGCAATGAGGTTTGCAACTCTGACAATCCAAAAGCCAGTGTTTAAGAAGGTTCGGTCAACTTGGTCACTGAGTTATAGTCTTAGGGTCAGGTCAATGGTCGCTGCCAAAGAGAGAGAGAAAAGAAACTCTCAGCGTGCACTCTAACCTAGATCAGAATGGTTACCAATTTATCTAATCTGGAAACCTCCCACTGTACCGTCAAATTCTCCTCCAAACCTGAAAGAAGAATTAGTCGGGGTTACCCGAGGAGTAAACTAACTCATCAGTGGGAATCGGGATCCAACTATCATCGCATGATAACATGACGTAATCCCCTCATGGTGTCACACTCCAGAAGGTATGCGCATATCTGGCAAGTTTCAGTTTCTTTAGAAACTCCCGATGTGATTTCTGCCCCATGCTCTTATGACCTTGACTTTGGCCAACATATCATAAGTCACATGTCAAGTTCTACCTGTCATTCTCCAGGTTAATTTGAACCCACCCGTACCTACCCTTGACTTTGACCAAAATGGCAGTACGACTGTCCCAAACCAACGCATCTATCTATGCCCCAATAGCTACCAATCACTGTGCCTTGACTTTGGCCAACATACACAGCTTGAATACTATTGACTACCCATATGAAACGACAGAGGGCTACGAATGGTTTCTGGCGAAAACCTTTAACGTAATGAACTTGATATCGTTGAAGGAACGGATAGCTTTTAAAAATATAGTGACGAAAACCTTTGCTAAAGAGGTCACTCCCGGTGAAGGGATCTCGGCTCTTTCCCCGTAGAATGAGGTGCAGGATATTCCAACTGAATACCACGGTGCAAAGCAAAAGTAATCGGCTATAGTGAAGTTATTGCCCTGACGCAAACTTTTTGTCCAAGGGGTCACTCCCGGTGAAGGGATCTCGGCCCTTGCCTCGTCGACTGAGGAGCAGGATATTCCAACTGAATACCATGATGCAAAACAAAAGTGAACGTCCTTGCAATAACAGCTTTTTGAAAAGTGTTCCAACAATATCAGATAGGTTTGTTTTAACTTGCATTGATCCGAATCAACGCAGTCCCATCAATTGATCACACCACAAAGAAGGAAAATATACTGATGTACGTATATGCCATCCGCATTCGCCACTGGGTCCCGTCATTACCCGTTAGGTTAGCTAACTAACGACAGAGCGGGGACTGGACTAGCGCGGATGCAAAACATATACAACATCTACTAATATATATACCAATATATTATATTTCGCTCAAGACGTGATAAAAATGCAACATCACGGAAATGTACAGCATCACAGAACAATATAGATATCTGGGATCCCCGGGTTTCACAGAGCCGCTACTGAAACCTGACGTTCCCCTGGTCGTGTGGATAGCCAGTGCAATGAAATCCTAGACCCCTACGGGCGCGGAAAGTTACCCGCCAAAACCTGAAGCGAGGCAGCCCCCTTCAGCAACATGAATGGACCACCCGGCACTTCACGGAATCCGGTAACTTGGGCACCCCTCTTGGATCAACCTGTACCCCCTACGAGTGCGACGAATAGCCTGCCAATTCTAGAGTGAAGCCCCCTCCGTCTCAATGCCATCAGATGCGGGCCCGTTGCCCTCTAGAACCCGGCTATCCGTGCACCCTTCCTTGGGGTAATCCTAGTACAGAAAGTAAAATATACATACAACGGGTACATCGACCGCAACCTGGTCGTGCCCCAAAATAATAATACAATCAGGCAGTGACGGCAGTCCACATGTCGGACGCTCGCCCCGCAATATCAAATGTACATAATACAACCAAATCAGTACTACCATTGCATCCAGGCTATCCCCCACGACCAATCCGCAACATCACAGCATAACACAGAACATCAACGTGAAAGTCACGTTCGCAAATCCGTCTAACCGGGCTATAGCAGTTAGACTGGATTTACCGATCAAGTGACATTCACGGTCGCAGATATAATGTAAATACTGTGAACTAATGTGTTTAAAATATCCGATCGATCAAATTTTAACAAGTGGGCCCCAAGTACTACTGTAGCACATCAAGAAATTCTGGGCCCAAATTTAATATTCCAAAAACCCTATTTTCAACCTAGAAAGCAACTGCAGAAATTTGATACGGCAAGGACATCAATGTGCGGTGGAACCGCGGCCCAAGGGGGGTTTGGCCGCGGTTCCGCGCTCCCGTAGTCGAGTTACTGCATCGAATTTCTACAGAATGCTTAGAACTTCCAGTACATCACTATTCAACAACCTGAAAAAATTTTCGAGCCAGAAAAAAAATTGACAGAAAACTAATGCATGTGTTATTGGGTTTTCGGAACATTTGTTCGATCGGAAGTGTAAAACACATTAGACAAAGCTAGACTATGTTAATGGCGAGGCTCTGATACCACTGTAAGTGCACGGCGGCGCCCCGGCCTCCATCCCGAGGCCAAATGCGGAAGCGATCGTTAACTTTAATTTTTCTTGAACCGGCACTACCGCGCACTAAAACCCGGATCGGGCCATTAACTAGTCCTAGCTAACTACTAGATGGGGGTAGAGAGATATACCGAGTGATCTGAGTCCTCCGGTCTTCTCCCGTCGTCCCGATCTCTCGCGGAATGTCCGGTCTCCACCTCCTCGCCGGAAGGGCACCACATCGCCTGCTTCTTTTACGGGCTCCCACCTCTATACCGAGGCAACTCGGGCACGAAGTTGGCAAGTCGACGTGCCCAAGATTTGCTGTAGAATGAAGTGTAGAATTTGTGTCTCATTTTGGGGTAGTGGAGGTTGCCATTTTAGTGGAGGAATGATACTTGGAGTTTTGTGGAGGAACTTGGGGATTTTTCTAGCATCAAGAGAGCAAAAATCCCCACTACAAAAATTGGGCAGCCCCTCCTCATCTTTTGCCGGCCATGCATGAATAATGGAGAGAAGAGAGTGAATGAGGGAGTGAAGGCATCAATAATGCAAGAAGAGAATCAAATGATATCATGAAGGGAAATGATCACAAACATAAACCCACACTCCACCAACCATCATCATCACTCCAAAGTCAAGCCATCATCATCAAGCATGATGACTTCAAAAAGTCAAGTCAGCATGAAGAAGTCAAGAAGTCAAGGTCATGGTTCAACCATCATGACACCACAATGTGCAAAGCCCCCCTTTCCAAATTGCTTATTTGCACAAATGCAAATAAGCCCTCCTCCACCAAACTTCGGCCAATGAAAGATACAAAAAAATATGGCCGAAACGGAAAGCAAACTGGCAACTCCAGAAAACTGGTCCCGTAATAAATTACAGGAAAACCCCGATACTGTGTCTACACACCCGCATTTGTATTCCGACCGAAATACAAATGCAATGAGACAAAATGTACACTGTACTATACTAGGATCCGGCTTGAACCAAAGCCAGCTAGTAATATCCGTTTGATCCTGATCCGTGCAATACCGCACGTATATGATCGAACCCTGCCATATATCCATACGGCCTCTAGTACATACCGTCCGATCCTGATCCGTGCAATACCGCACGTATCTGATCGAACCCTGCCATATCTCCATACGGCCTCTACAGCGTTTCGCCCGAAACTTGCGTAACTGAATGTGGGGGACTCTAAAGACTCGTCAACACCTTGGTTATGGATTTAACTACAAGCACGTCAGAGGTATAAGCCAATACGTAACGGGCTACCAGGTATTGACCAAAAGGGACGTCGATGAGTGAACTCATCCTGACACCCTACTGAGCCTGTCAGTGACAATATCCGTACAGTCCGGTCCGTTCGTCTATGAGCATCGCATGGCGGGCCTAGGGGGTTGGTAAAAGTCAGACCCCAAAAGCGGTACAAGTCATGTCGGAGTGTAGCCCAGAACACCCTGAGATACTACTGGAATACCTACCAGTAAATCTCCTGCCTCGGCCGAGGGCTTCGTGTAATGGCTCTCCTAGACACAGCGCAACCTCACCCCTAATACCGGGAGAGACGAACCCCTGAAGATCCGCTCACTGCCTCCATGTGGCTCGGGACTGTACCCAACTAAAACCTGTTTGCACGTCTCCTTTGAGCGTGGTAGGGTAGTAATCAAAGTACAGTGGGAACTCACACGAGACAAATGACGATCCCCAGGTCGATGAACTAACCTGTACACATGTCACCAGGGAACTGCTATCTGACGTCAGGTATAAGACCAACTAGCATGTTCCCGGCGAGTCATGTCCGGTGTACTCATAACCCAATGAGCACCTATATACATCTTAGGTGAACCAACTAACACCAGTGGCTTGTGAGACCGGCCACCGCCCCTCGTCGGGGTCTCGACTGTATACACTAGTCTACTCTGGAGTATCGATGCCCTGTCTCGAAACTCCCACGACTAGGGACCTTTTAAGGATGTGCTTATGGACTGCCAGCTCTCACGTATATGATCGCCCTCATACTGCTGGCAGTCAAGAAAGAATCCTAGAGGCTCTATCAACGTGCAATAGTGACCTGTCAGGTCACCTAAAGCAGTACACGATGATAAAGATAAACCAGATAGCATACTATCATCTCGAGTAAGACTGTCCTACCGGGATAGATCCTCCCTCAATCATTGCAATCACGTGCCTGTGATCCAATAATTGACTCTGAGGGCACTATCTCCAACACTAAGAAAGTGTGATTTGTTCGTTATCGTTTTAGTTGAGTTGAAAATTAAAAGATATAAGAAAATGATTCAATATTTGTGAAATTTAGTTTCAAGAATCATCAAGAAATAGATCTAAAATCAAGAAATGATAGAGATCAAGAAAATGTCCAAATAGTTTGAATTATCAAGATTTGTAAAGAGGCTTGTCGGAATTGATCCAATTGATAGTGATGATGAATACTAATTATTATAAATTCTTATCTATTGAAGATTTATTGCTAGATCGAAGACAATCAATGATGTTTAGGGATCTATTGATGAAACTAGGGTTTCTCCATCATCATCCCTTGTCCTTTCATTGATTATCATTCAAATTCTAGACTCTAGCAAATTAAATCACCGGTCGTTGATCTCTAATTTAGAGCGAAAACATTCAAGAAAGAGATCTCGCACAAATTAGGTTTTCGATGATTCAATTTCCTAAAGTTTACAAAACTCATAAGACTTAAGAATCGTTCAAGAATTTAATCATCATCATCTACCTATTTTCTCGATTCCGCTACAAACGGAGTTTTCACTCAAACATCATGAAAAAGAAAAGAATCAAGAATCTATAACTCTTCATAATGCAAGAATGTAAAGAAAAAAGCAAGACTAAGAATTTTCACCTTTTATTTATCAACGTTTAGGTGCAATTCACTCAAAAATTACAAGATTTGAGGAAGAACTAAATCGTCGAAACTAGCTTCGCTTCGGTCTTCTTGAGTCGCGGATCGTCATGGATCTCTTACTCGGATGAAGATCGGCGTTGCTTCAATGGCTCGTTGAAGGCTTAGTTGATTTGGTACTCGATGAATCTTGATTTGGCTCCAAGTGTGTCACCTCACTTGATTTGAATTGATTTGGATTAGGGTTTTGAGTTTCAAGTTGTGTCACTCAACTTGTGCAAATTGGCTCAATATTCAACAACCTTTGTAATGAAGCCCTAGGTCCCTTTTTATAGTTTTTCCTTTAGCTTCCCTTAGTAGCTTGGTTTATTTTCTAGTAGAAGTTAGGTTGTTATGAAGCTTGCATGAGAAGCTTGGTAGGTATTAAGCTTGCACAAGAAGCTTGGCTGTTAGAAGGAGAAGTTTCTGGAGAAATCTACACAATTCGAAGCCTTTTGGAGAAGCTTGGCTGTTAGAAGGAGACCTCTGGGAAAATTACCAACCGCCGACCAGTCAGATCGGCAGCGGATCGGCGACGGATCAGCCTGACTCGGCCGTGGATCCGCGGCCGTTTAGTGGACTCTCTGGTTGAATTCTTCAGGGTATTTTGTGTTGACTTTTTGGAACTTTCCTGATGTCTGGAATTTTATATTTCTTTCTTGTTTGCTGCC
This sequence comes from Agapanthus africanus, assembly GCA_030015575.1. Classification (NCBI taxonomy): domain Eukaryota; kingdom Viridiplantae; phylum Streptophyta; class Magnoliopsida; order Asparagales; family Amaryllidaceae; genus Agapanthus; species Agapanthus africanus. The sequence continues at coordinate 257,443,550 of JASDDO010000004.1, forward strand.
AGATCACAAGTCTTGGACTTGATGTATTTTATCGGCACTTTTAGCAGTTCCGGCTCTTTTACCTGGAGAATTTCCTGCACACAATCTCGAGACAAGTAATGATATACAAATATCATGCATGTAATAATAAACACACAATTTCCTTCATAATGCCGGTTATAATGTATAACACATGTTATTTGATATTTCGCAGACAAATTGCTAATATGTGCTATATTTATAACAAACACCATTAGATGATTACAAAGAGTAGCGAAATTGATGTATTAAAAATGCAATATTTTCGACTGATCAAATTCCCCCAAACTTAATTTTGGTCGTCTCGAGCAAACATCTTTTATTCAAGAGAAGGAGAAAATAGAAAGAGAAAAACTAACTAGCACACTTTCGTAGGCAACACGATTGCACTGAGCACGTGCAACAAGCCTTTAAACCTCTAGGTGTCCCTAGTAGGAAGAGTGTTGTCTCCTGGGGGTTTTCAGCGGATTGCACCCACAAAATCCCATAATAAAAGGAAGACTGTGAAATTTACATATAAAGATAAGAATTGTAAAAGAAAGATTTTGAAAATTAGAGTTTCCAACTACAATAGCTTTTCGGTTGTCATGAGCCCTATCTTAATAGTCATGAAAAGATGTTAGAAATCATATTACCCCTCAATAAAACATCGTCTTTATTCTTCATTCCTATTTTTCTTCTAAACATCGATCATATACCCCTACGTGTGTGTAAAAGACATCCCTACACTCAGAGAATTCAATTCAAGCTATCATACTCTTGTCCATCCACCTCTGTAATTTTTAATTGGTGAATATTTAGATGAGATTGCTCACACATTTTTCATGCACCGTTAATACTTCTTGAGGTACTAACCGACCGATTACTCATGTGCTTGCTTATAAGGCGTATTAGCATTTTTCTCGTCTTGCAACACCTAAAGCTTAGCAGTGACTCCCAAACCAGTTGGTCTAAGGCACTAGGTGATGAAGCATCCTCGCTATATTTTTTTTATTGCTGCCTTGGTGATAACAAAACCAGTGTTCATTTTTCTTCATCATTTTATCTTTTATTCATTTATAATTTCCTTCAAACTTTGGCTTTTAGACAAGAGCATTTCAAGGTATCCTCTACTATCCCGAGTTTCAAGACGTGTGTAAGTGTGTATAGTAAGGTATCAATATTCAAATGTTTGTCTTCCAGAATAGGAACTATTTTTCGGACTTATTTTTATCCTCATATTAGTGACTTCTTTTATCTTACTAACCCTTGGGACAACGGCTCATAACTACTTATTACTAGTTCGTTTAAGAAAATTTCTAATTTTCTTGGTTTTCTTAAATTTTTCCAATCTTTTGGATTTAATTTTTCACTATCTAATCTTTTATTATCTTATTTATGTACAAACAGTTTTTTTTCATTATATGTTTTGTGCTTATGCAAAGTGATGCGTAAATAAGCACAAATCTCCCCCAAACTTGTTTTCAACAGTGTCCTCACTGTTGTCTTCTGCTAAATCTCAAAATCCTGTAAGCTTGGGAGGAAAATTTATTAACGGGGGCAATAAATATGATCGTGAAAATCTTCTCCTAAACTTATTCATTGGCTCACTATTTTGAGTAAAAATTTTATTTTCAAGAGCCAGATTATACCCCCCCCCCAAAACTTGAGTTAAACAATGTTAAGCTTTTAAAATCACAAGAGGGGGTCAAAGTTATTGGTCAATGCGAAGCTTTGCAAAGACCGAAAGTCAACACCAACCATTCGAAGATTTTATTAGTGTAGTGCACCGATTGGTGGAAGAACATGTTGTATAGAGCCAGGAAGAAGTGGGGAAAAGATAAGTGGTGTAATAAAATGTGTTTGCGTCTCAATTTGGAGAGACGACATAGTGATTGTGATGGATTACTCGCATTCTCTTTATAGTCTAGAAGAAGGGGTGGAGGTTCAGTTTCTTTGTATTGAGGTGGATTCATCTCAACACCCGTGTCTTTTAAAAATGCGAGTTCATCAGCGAAAATTTTCTCAAAACTCTCATCGATACCCCGAAGAATAATGTCATCAAAAAGCGCGGGGTGATCTTCAGACACCAATAACGGTTCATAATCAGTGTTAGTTGTTGACGCGGACAACTCGGTGGAAGAGTCCGTATGTGTATGATACATAGTTGGGTCAAACAACAACATATGAAAAGAGTCTAGATCAGTATCATGAGGCTGATCAAATTTGCTGCCGTCGACATCCATTAATTCGACAGAACAAACCTGAGCAGAATGTTCAGAGGGTACACTTCCCAACTTGTAAATGTTCAGCTCAATTGACATCTTCCCGAAGGATAGGGTCATAGAGCCGTTACGACAGTTGATTATAGCATTGGAAGTGGCCAAAAAGGGGCGACCAAGGATCACCCGAATTTGATTCCGTGGGTTCACTACAGGCTGTGTATCAAGAACAATAAAGTCCACAGGAAATACAAATCCCCCGAGTTTTATTAACACATCCTCCAGTTCACCCATAGGTTTGGTGATTGATCGGTCGGCCATCTGGAGAGTGCAGTGAGCAGATTTCAACTCTCCGATCCCTAACTGCTCATACACCGAGAAAGGAAGCAGGTTAACAGTTGCGCCAAGGTCAAGTAGATCACGGTTAATGTGTTTACCCCCCCCCCCAAAATAGAAATATTAGGACAGCCAGGGTCCTTACGTTTTCTAGGTAATTGTTGGGGAAAAGCTGTGTCTACAGTCTTTGACATGAACACTTTTTTTTGGCACTTGAGTCTTCCTCTTCCTAGTGCACAAGTCCTTGAGAATTTTTGCATAAGCCGGGACTTGTTATATAGCATCTAGGAGAGGGATATTGATGTTAACCTGTTTAAAGATTTCAGTGATCTTCTCCATTTGCGGACATGGTTTGTTTCCCCTTAACCGATTCGGATAAGGAGCTTTAGCAATAAGAGCGGGGTCCAACATTGGAGATGATCGTGTGGGTAGAAAAGATTCCAGAATAGGAGTGGGGATCGTCTTTGGTGGACTAGAAGAAGTATGCTGAGGGTTCGAGCCTTGGGGAAAACGGAGAATAGGCTCGGAAGAAAATGGTGGGGTAGACGAACTAGGATCAGAAGTAGAAGTAGATGTGGAAGGAAAAGTGGAAGTGAAAGTCAGGGTGTTATTGATTAACTCTTCATGATTATCAATCTCTTCCCCAACTTGATTATTCAGTACTCTTACGGATCCCAACGTCGTAATGGCATTCACATTGTAGTGTTGAGAATGCCCAGGATTCGGTAGGGGTTGAGACGGAAGATTCCCTTGCTCTCTAGCACTCATTTCGGCTTTTGATTGTGCAATTTGTTCTTCCATCGATTTTATACTCTCAGCTTTGGAGGCGGAGTTTTTCTTTATATCATCGACAGAAGACTGAACCTCAGCCGAAACTTGCATGAAATTTTTCAGAATCAAATTCATGGTTTGTGCGAGTGAAGAGGATTCATCAGTACCGATCAACTGCAAAGGATTATACGGTGCAGGTGTGTTGACCCGGTTTTGAAAGTTTTGAGATTGGTAGGAGTGCTGACTTATTTGAAGTGGTTGCTGTTGTGGTGGAGGGCCCCTTTGGAAATTGTTTTGGTTTGGAACCGTGTTTTGAGTTTGTGATTGGTTCCAAGCAAAGTTAGGGTGATTCCTCCAACCCTGATTATAAGTGGAAGAATACGGATCATTTCTAGGTCTTTGTTAGAAAGCAGCATAGGTATGCTCTTGACCATGAAACGGAGAATTCAATGGACAATCTTTTGTAAGATGAGATAGATCAGAACAACATCCACAGACAGTTTTGCAGAGTGACATCTGATTTAGGGAGGCTGCTAAAAATTTATGTTCCATAGCTTCGAGTTTCATTTGCATTGCTGCCATTTCAGCTCTAACTCCTATAGAAACATCAAGTTGATGAATACAACCCCTAGACGATGACTGGTTTACACTCTCCCACTGTAAAGTTCTTTCAGCGAAATCTTCTAAAAATCTCCAGGCTTCACCATCATCTTTATTCATGAAGGTGCCTTGACACATGGATTCAAGGATCTGTTTTGTTGTACGATTAATTCCCTCTTATATGATTCTGCACAGATCCCATCTAGGGATTCCGTGATGAGGACATTGAACTAACAGATCCTTGAAGCGTTCAAAACACTTCGAGAATGGTTCATTTGGAAGCTGGGTAAATTGATTTGTTTCGCTACGGACTCGAGCTGTCTTATGATTATGGCAGAATTTCTTTAGGAAAGCTGTTACGAATTCTCCCTAGTTTGAAATAGAATGTGTGGCTGTGTTATAAAGCCACTTCTCAACTATATCGCACAAAGAGAATGGGAGAAGACGTAGACGCATAGTATCCACAAAAAGCTGTGAAGTACCCATCATAGCGTATACATTTTCAAATTTGGTAATAAAGACATATGCATCTTCAGACTCGAGACCGTGATATTTTGGTAAAAGATTGATGTATTGTGGTTTGATTTCAAAATTGTCCCTATTGGCTGGTGGAATGGTGAGACAGGTCGAAAGAGGACCTCGCATAGGGTAACATCTCTCTTGGAGAGAGATGCGGGGCGGATTCTGCGCACTTGCAGGCGGTGGCAGAGTAGTGTTAAAGAATTTCGATGGAGAACCGTCCATCGAAGTGGGTGTGGTAGTAGGTGAAGAAAAAGTAGACGTAGAATTACCGACTTCGATGTCGATAGGAGGAACGCGGACAAGACGGGCACTAGAATCCCGTGTCCAGCCGAGCATGCACTAAATGGTTTAGCACAAGTGGCAGCGTTGTGATAATTAGATAAAAGATGAGTTTGGTGTTTGGTTTGAAAAAATAGGAATTTTGAAAAAAATAAAATCACAAACAATGCACAAGCAACCCTAATTCTAGTGGTCACCTAGGTCAAGTCTCTAGACCGCTCCTAGACTTCTAGAAGACAAGTCGTAAGATAGATCCTCTACTGCCTCTATGCCCCTCCTGTGGCCAGGTAAGTGGGAGGTTCTCCACTACATAAGTAGTGGGCCTAATTAAGTAACCACTTGCCTTAGACACGTGTTCATATCATAAAATTGCATTATTATATTCCCCATTCTTATGCATTTTACAAAATAAACAGGTGCTTTTGACCAATGTCTACTACATAGTACAGGTTACAAGTTCTCGGAACAAAAACAGTGAAAAAGACAAAAGACGATACAAAAGTGGGACTACGATCAACAAATAGAAGGATCTTGATCAAGCCTACACGAAGATCAGTTCACAAAGAACAAGGCATCGCAAGGTTCAAGACATCGACACGAAGCAACGGTAAAAGTCCACTGCAATTATTCACTGTGGAGATCTGGGAGAGAACAAGACAACATTCTGAAGAACCAACCAAATAAATAGGAAGCCAAAGACACTAGGAAGCAGTACAAGAGAATTCAGCACACAAGACCATCTTTTGGCCGCGGAACCGCGGCCAAACCAGGGCTGCGGCCGCGGTTCCGCGGCCGTGTGATGCCCGTAGTGGCGGAAAAAATTTCCATAATACTTGGCGGCGCTGACTAGTCTTCCTAGAGGTATTTTTGTAATAGCAGACATGCGGCGATTGTAAACCTAGGGTTTTCTATGTCCTATAAATAGAAGCCCAAATTCTTGTATTAGGTCATGCCTCCTTTCATTAATAAAATTCAGAATTCTTTTTGGAGAGAATCAATTTGTATGTTCTTAATTTATTTTCTGCCCTAGGTTAATTTTATTATCTGCCCTAGGTAATTTCTATTCTTGCCCTAGTTTAGATTTAATTCCTTGCCCTAGATAGATAGTTTAGATCTGCTCTTCAATTCCCTAATGAGCGAGTAGTCTCCTCGCTTGTTAGGGTTAGCTTTGGGGAGGGTTTGAGAGATGAAGATCTCTCACCCCTTTCTTGTCCATTACATATAATTAATAGGACTCCATGCATACATGCACACACCGCTCCCTACGACACCCTATCACACGAGGTAGCGGTGATACCGTAGTATAAAGGCTCGGTTGAGCGTGTTTTCCAAGGAGGTTAGGGTAAGGATTGATAAAGGAAGGACAAGAACATAGAGGAAGAAACATCTTCCCAAATGGTTCTAATCCACTTTATTAATAATTACCATAACTCCTAATATATCTTAATATGGGTATAGAAAGCGGTGAGATTTATTGACTTTCGAAACTTAACTTAAACCTAACCCTAGCAAGATTTAGATCTAGATTAAATTAGTTTCTAGATTTAATCAATCCGTTCACTCTATTCGGAATTAGCTCGTAAGAGCAATTAGGAAATTCACAAAATCCCTGTGGACCGACCCGTACTCACCGGCTAGCTGCAAAGCGACGCCGTTCTTGATTGCGGTTTAGAATTATTTTTGATTAAATCAAATGGCGCCGTTGCCGGGGATGGCGTGTTATTTCCTTTTTGTAATTTCGGGTTAATCTAAAATTGAAAAAATCATAAAAAACTGAAAAATCAGAAAAATATAAAAATTTATCATCTTTTATTTTGTGAAGAGTATTTTTCGTGTGAATTTTGCAGGACCGCAGAATTAATTCGGATATGGAAATCTACAGAGATCAAAACAGAAAACAGACGATCCTAACAACAGAAGATTACAACAACAGAGGAGCATACAAAATATGGGGAACCAAACCGACTAGCCGACCGCGGATACACGGCTATAACAACATTCGGACCGTGGAATCGCGGCGGGGAGGTGACATCATCATCTCCAGATTTTTCTCGGGATCCGAAAAGGCCAAACGACAGCTTTTCCACCGCCTAAACCCGCTTGCGACTGTGGAAGCGCCGCATCTTTCTGACGTCAGTTGACCAAATTTCTCTGTAAGTCTTCTGATCTCCTCCTCTGCAAATCCCGATATACCTTCTGTAAAAATTTCCTGCAGGATTCTTTGCGCTAAAAATCTTCCCCCTTCCAATAACAAATCTTGTGCAGGATTCTTTGCGCCGCACTTAAAATAAAATAATAATTTGATTGCAAGTGGTTGTTACTGTTTGCATATTTTTAATCGGACATTAAGGGGCTTGAGACCAATCCAGATTGGGTGGGGATTTCATCACCCTTCACAGGACCCCAGAAATCACATAAGGCATTTTCATTGACCATTTTTAATTAAAAAAAATACTAGACTCAGCCCTAAGGACGTCGTGCTCAATAGGACAAAGGACTAGTTGTAGGCATCGACCGTTGATCCTAACCTGACTTTGTGGTGTCTAGGAAAGTGTGTCTAAGGCGAGTGGTTACTTAATTAGGCCACTACTTGTAGTGGAGAGTCTCCACTCACCTGGCACTTACCTGGCCGCAATTGGCGGTGAAGAGGCGGTTTGAGATCCTATTTCTAGCCCTTTGGAACAGTTAGGAGCTGTCTAGCTGACCTAGATGACCCTAGATCTAGGCCTGATTGTGCATTTGTGGTTGATTGAAAGTGTGTCTAAGCCCTTTATTGAAAATTTTTGCGAAGAGTACCACATAAAAAAAGGGATTTTTTTTATAAAAGCTTGCGGATTTTGTCGCTAAGAACTCCTTGCACCACCCACCTTCTTTCTCTTCTCCTTCTTACATCATGGTTACCCCACCTCATAAATCTCTTGCCGAACTTTGGTATCCCGAACCTAACTTTGCCTCTTACGCGAATTGTTTCGGTCGATTTAAGGACGACCCCTCCATGCCAAAAATTTCTTTGAAATATCAAATAGAAGCGTCTAGGAGAAACAATTCGACTTTGCAATCCACTATGTATCAACTGTGTCAACCTTCACCACATTCTTACGTTGATACTACCTTTTCGAGTCCTATTGTAACTCCTAAACCCTTGTCTATTGCTGAACACATTGAATAATCTCGTAGCCGATCATTCACTCCTCTCAACACATCTAGTTCTAGGGATCAACAAGTCCATTCATCTTTTTATCCAAATGTTGATCATATTCCTGTCCAACCATCCAATTCCTACCAGTCCTACGCGACTTTCCCACCTTTACTAGACATTGCTTCTACACAGCCATTTTGGAGTTTCACGTATCCAAACAAATTCGAATCTTTTACCGAAACCCCTTCACAACCCATGTCTAGTTTGGAACAGTCGTTGGAAGCTTATATTTTAGCAACAAACAAAATGATGAGGAATGTGGATGCGTCCATGGCCGCCCTTATGCAACCTAGTGAACCGGTAGCTAGTTTCCAACTAGCTCCAAAAATTCCAATGTATGAGGAGGCGGTTGGACAGAGTGAGAATTTGAAAGGAGAGAGTGAGTTCTACACCTTTCCAAATCAAACCTACCCATACCCAATTGAAGCCCACAACTCCGGTTTTCCATCGATTGTCCCAAATGATTCACAAGTTGAAAATAAAACATTTGACGAGTTGTGTGACTTTGTAGTGCTTGATTTGCCAGATTGTGAAGAATCCCTTTCGAGTGAAACCACACCTAATCCTTTTGAACTTTACACCTCCACTCTAGAACCTAAATTGATAAATATCCATGCTTTTGATGAGGTGTCAGAAAAAATTGATTTTCACTTGATTGAGGATATAGACGCCGGGAATATTTTGGATGATGAACTCGTCGATTTGATTGATGTTTTATGTCCAATTCATCATCCCGAGTCATTAAATGTTTCTCCCGAACTTCATATGCGTCTAGATTTTGATGATAATGGCATGGATAAGCAAAATTTTGAGGAGAATATTGAGGAAATTATTGAGGATGAACCAGTTTTGTTTGATGAGTCGGATTTCCCAATTCATCATGTCCCTTCCACTGATTATGTACACCCTCCTGAATCTTTAACCGATACCCTTCCTCACTCACTTCCCTCTGTTCTCGTTCCGACCTTGCAAGAGACCATTACGCTTTCATCTCCAATACCAAGTTCGACGTACCCATGTTTGCTCACGAATTTTGAGGGATTTAATCTCATTTTTCCGCGGGTTGATGGATTAGCACAATCACTTTTTACACATCGGTCATTACAAATTGTGCTAATTTATACACTCCATCCCCACCCTCAAGTTCGTATTCCCACTTTCTTTGGTTCTACTAGTCTTCCATTAATGATACCGAGTGTTGATGAATCACAATCCGATATCTTGAGTTCGATAATTGTAGAAATACACCTTGATTTAGAATCTTTTGAGAATGAGGTAGATGAGCTTTACGAGTCTCCTACCTCCGTAATTTTTGAACAATCAAGTGTGTTGAATTCTGGCGTGATACTTTTTGAGATCGAAACGTTCAATTGGACCTTCGATGAAAGTTTCGAAGATATTTTCGCCGACGAACTCGCATTCTTAAACGATATGGATTTTGTGATTAATCAACCTCCACTCGAAGAAGTAGAACCACTACCATTTCTTTTTTCCCTCCGCCATTCTCCTTCACCGAGACTGTATACCGTTTCTATCTCCGCACGGTCTCGTGTGCTTCTCATTTCTTTTCTTTACACTCCATTCTTTCACCAACCTCACCATTATCACGATAGAATTTTTGAATGGTTGGTGCTCACTTTTGGTCTGTGTAAAGCCTTTTATAGTTTGATTTTTCTCCTCCCTAACTCTGAATTTTAACGCTTAAACAGTGGAAACACTGTTTCACTTAAGTTTGGGGGGAACCTTGTTGTATATATATTTTGTTTTTCTTTTAACAACAAAAAAATATATTTTGTAAATAAATAAACAGGGGAGTGCCGACATTCTCAACCCTCTTGGTGTGGCAGGACAGTGAGGACACTGTCAAGTTTAAGTTTGGGGGTATGCTCGGTAAGCCTTCTTCCTTCGCATTTATATGAACATTTTGCATTTGCATACTTATTTTAAAACCCATAAAAATTTGAAAATTTGAAAAATTATAAAAATCAATGTATTCAATTTTGGCCCTAATTGACTTGAGTTTGACAACAAGGTTAACTAGCTAGGAACAACTAGATCTTATACTTAGTAAATTAAAAACCCTAAAAATAACCTTTCTTAAAATTTAGCAGTAGAAAGTATATGTCTTTGTAGTTTATTTAGAAATCGACAAATTTTGAGTTCACTTCTTGGGCTAAGTCAAAACCAAGGAAAAGTAATGATATTTTTATTAGAGTACAAGTTTGAAAAATAATTCCTAGCTTAAGTCTAAATTCTGAAAATATATACCCTACAAATTGCACAAACACGAACCTTGAAACTTGGAATAGTAGGGAGACCTTGAAATGCTCTTGTCTTAAGTCCTTAGTACGAAGAAAAATAAAGAAAATACAAGTGTGAATAAAAAAAATGAACACTGGTTTTGGTAATTACTTAAGGCTGCAAAAATAAAAAAATATTTAGCAAGGGTGCTTCATCACCTGGTTCTTTAGACCAACTGGTTTGGGAGTCACTGCTAAAAGCCTTAGGTGTTACAAGACTAGGAATTACGCTTTAATGTGCAAACACATCTTGTAATCGGTTGTTGGTACCTCAAGAAGTATTAACAGTCGCATGAAGGATGTGTGAGAAAAATTCGTCAAAAATTCACCAATTAAGAAGTGCTTTGGGCAACGGACAAGAGTATGATTGCTTGATTTGAATTTCCAAGTGTAGGGGTGATATACACACACACGTAGGGTTATGTGATCAGGGTTTAGATAAGAGATAGGAATGAAGAATAGGACTTGTATCTTTAATAGAGATGATAAAAATTCCTAAGTTGAGAAAGAACCCTAGAAGGAAAACTTAAGAGATGCCAAAATCTAAATAGGTCTATAGAACATATATAACTTAAGTTAAATGATAAGGAAGCGTGAAGAATACGGGTGGATAATTTACGAGTCGAAAGATAATAGAATTCCTTGTTAGAAAACCTAATTGGACAATAAAAGTCAATGGACCTAATTGATAGGATTTTGTGGGTAGTATCCGTTGAAAACCCTCAGGAGACAACACTCCTCCAACTAGGGACACCTAGAGGTTTAACGGTTTGTTGCACGAGCTCAGTGCAATCGCGTTCCTGCGAAAGTGAGGTTAGGTTTTTGTTGAGAATAAAACTAGGTTTGCTCGAGGACGAGCAAAAGATAAGTTTGGGGGTATTTGTTCATATCATAACATTGAATTATTATATTCCCCATTCTTATGCATTTTACAAAATAAACAGTTGCTTCTGACCCATGTCTGCTACATAGTACAGTTACAGGTTCTCGGAACAAAAACAGTGAAAAATACAAAAGACGATACAAAAGTGGGACTACGACCAACAAATAGAAGGATCTTGATCAAGCCTACACGAAGATCAGTTCACAAAGAACAAGGCATCACAAGGTTTAAGACTTCGACACGAAGCAACGGTAAAAGTCCACTGCAATTATTCACTGTGGAGATCTGGGAGAGAACAAGACAACATTCTGAAGAACCAACCAAATAAATAGGAAGCCAAAGACACCAGGAAGCAGTACAAGAGAATTCAGCACACAAGCCCATCTTTTGGCCGCGGAACCGCGGCCAAACCAGGGCTGCGACCGCGGTTCCGCGGCCGTGTGATGCCCGTAGTGGCGGAAAAAATTTCCATAATACTTGGCGGTGCTGACTAGTCTTCCTAGGGGTATTTTTGTAATAGCAGACATGCGGCGATTGTAAACCTAAGGTTTTCTATGTCCTATAAATAGAAGCCCAAATTCTTGTATTAGGTCATGCCTCCTTTCATTAATAAAATTCAGAATTCTGTTTGGAGAGCATCAATTTGTAGGTTCTTAATTTATTTTCGTCCCTAGGTTAATTTTATTATCTGCCCTAGGTAATTTCTATTCTTGCCCTAGTTTAGATTTAATTCCTTTCCCTGGATAGATAGTTTAGATCTGCTCTTCAATTCCCTAATGAGCGAGTAGTCTCCTCGCTTGTTAGGATTAGCTTTGGGGAGGGTTTGAGAGATGAAGATCTCTCACCCCTTTCTTGTCCATCACATATAATTAATAGGACTCCATGCATACATGCACACACCGCTCCCTACGGCACCCTATCCCACGAGGCAGCGGTGATACCGTAGTATAAAGGCCCGGTTGAGCGTGTTTTCCATGGAGGTTAGGGTAAGGATTGATAAAGGAAGGACAAGAACCTAGAGGAAGAAACATCTTCCCAAATGGTTCTAATCCACTTTATTAATAATTACCATAACTCCTAATAGATCTTAATATGGGTATAGAAAGCGGTGAGATTTATTGACTTTCCAAACTTAACCTAAACCTAACCCTAGCAAGATTTAGATCTAGATTAAATTAGTTTTTAGATTTAATCAATCCGTTCACTCCATTCGGAATTAACTCGTAAGAGCAATTAGGAAATTCACAAAATCCCTGTGGACCGACCCGTACTCACCGGCTAGCTGCAAAGCGACGCCGTTCTTGATTGCGGTTTAGAATTATTTTTGATTAAATCAACACGACAAAAGAAACGCGGATAAACAATAGATTACCCACGACCTCCTTCTGTCCTATGTGAGCGCGACAGTCCTTAGAGTCATGTCTAGATTTTTTTTAGCTAATGAGGGTGATGCGGATGCAAGTTTGTGATTTTGGGGGCTTAGGAAGGGTAATGAAATCCCCACCTAATCTGAATTTGGTCTTTGCCCCTTAATTTCAGTGTTATAAATGTAAATAACTAAGATCCAACACGCAACAATTTTTCTTTTTGCGGCGCTGCGAATTTTTGCAAAGAATCCTGCATAAATTGGTTATTGGACAGAGCAGGGAGGAGATAAGAAAGACAGAGATTTACCTAGAAAATTTGGTATAGTGAAGCAGCTAGAATACCGCGGAACCGCCGCAATATGCTACCTACGGCCGCGGATGCGCGGTCTCATGTTGAGATCCCTGCAAAAAAATTGGTACAGATGCTTCTGTTGCCTCACTGAGCTCCCTGGGATGCTCGGAAAAGTTTTCCTCTCGCTCCACAGATTACAGATCTCCTTGCAAAAAATCACAACAAATCATTAAGCGCTTGTTGCAAATTTTGATCTAAAAATTCAGATAGAATAATAAATTTTCCAACTCAAATTACAAAATCGAACAAATTAGCACACTATCCCCGGCAACGGCGCCATTTGATTGATCGTTCCTTCGTGTGTATTTAGAAATGTTTCACAACCAAAGAATTTTTTACCGCAATCAATTGACGGTGTCTATTGTAGTCTCGTCAATGAGAACGGATGTCCACTGAGAAAGTGTAATTTGTTCGTTATCGTTTTAGTTGAGTTGAAAATTAAAATATATAAGAAAATTATTCAATATTTGTGAAATTTAGTTTCAAGAATCATCAAGAAATAGATCTAAAATCAAGAAATGATAGGGATCAAGAAAAAGTCTAAATAGTTTGAATTATCAAGATTTGTAAAGAGGCTTGTCGGAATCGATCCAATTGATAGTGATGATGAATACTAATTATTACAAATTCTTATCTATTGAAGATTTTTTGCTAGATCGATGACAATCAATAAGGTTTAGGGATCTATTGAAGAAACTAGGGTTTCTCCATCATCATCCCTTGTCCTTTCATTGATTATCATTCAAATTCTAGCCTCTAGCAAATTAAATCACCGATCGTTGATCTCTAATTTGGAGCGAAAACATTCAAGAAAGCGATCTCGCTCAAATTAGGTTTTCGATGATTCAATTTCCTAAAGTGTACAAAACTCATAAGACTTAAGAATCGTTCAAGAATTTAATTATCATCTTCTACCTATTTTCTCGATTCCGCTACAAGCGGAGTTTTCGCTCAAACATCATGAAAAAGAAAAGAATCAAGAATCTATAACTCTTCATAATGCAAGAATGTAAAGAAAAGCAAGATTAAGAATTTTCACCTTTTATTTATCAACGTTTAGGTACAATTCACTCAAAGATTACAAGATTTGAGGAAGAACTAAATCGTCGAAACTAGCTTCGCTTCGGTCTTCTTGAGTTGCGGATCGTCGTGGATCTTTTGCTCGGATGAAGATCGGCGTTGCTTCAAAGGCTCGTTGAAGGCTTGCTTGATTTGGTACTCGATGAATCTTCATCTGGCTCCAAGTGTGTCACCTCACTTGATTTGAATTGATTTAGATTAGGGTTTTGAGTTGCAAGTTGTGTCACTCAACTTGTGCAAATTGGCTCAATATTCAACAACCTTAGTAATGAAGCCCTACGTCCCTTTTTATAGTTTTTCCTTTAGCTTTCTCTAGAAGCTTGGCTTATCTTCTACTAGAAACTAGGTTGTTATGAAGCTTGCATGAGAAGCTTGGTAGGTATTAAGCTTGCAAAAGAAGCTTGGCTGTCAGAAAGAGAAGCTTCTGGAGAAATCTACACAATTCGAAGTGTCTTGGAGAAGCTTGGCCGTTAAAAGGAGACCTCTGGGAAAGTTACCAACCACCGACGAGTCGGATCGGCCGCGGATCCGTGGCTGATCGGCCTGACTCGGCCGCGGATGCGCGGCCGTTTAGTGGACTCTCTGGTTGAATTCTTCAGGGGTATTTTGTGTTGACTTTTTGGAACTTTCCTGATGTCTGGAATATTATATTTCTTTCTTGTTTGCTGTCAGATCACAAGTCTTGGTCTTGATGTATTTTATCAGCACTTTTAGCAGTTTCGGCACTTTTACCTCGAGAATTTCCTGCACACAATCTTGAGACAAGTATTGATATACAAAGATCATGCAAGTAATAATAAACACACAATTTCCTTCATAATATCGGTTATAATGTATAACACGTGTTATTTGATATTTCGCATACAAATTGCTAATATGTGCTATATTTATACCAAACACCTTTAGATGATTACAAAGAGTAGGGAAATTGATGTGTTAAAAATGCAATATTTTCAACTGATCACCTATACGTGTAGTGTTAGTGATATATGCCCTAGAGGCCATTATTGTATCATTCTGGTTTGTATATTACTTAATGGAAGCTTGGGATATTCAGAGTTGTAAACAGTCTTGCTCAAAATGGTAGTATATTACCTGGTTTGTTTCTACCTCAATATGTGCATGTGCTTCTTTTAGCATATCACTTATACATATTGGTAGAGCCCTTAGGATTTTTGCTTGATTACTAGCGTTATGATGGCAGTGATACTAGTGGGGGTTGGATAGTCTATAAGTACATCCTTATACAGGTCCCTAGTCATAGGATTATCGAGACAGGGCATCGATACTCCAGAGTAGACTGGTGTATACGCTTCTCATCCCAGAAGGGGAGATGGTCTGTCCCATAGCCATTAGTATGTAGTACTAGAGATAGTATGCAGGTGATCATTGGGTTATGAGTACACTGGACCGAACTCGTCGGGAACTGCTGGTAGGTATTATACCTATCGTCGGGTAGCAATTCCCAGGTGACATGAGTACAGCCTAGTCTGTCGACTTGACACTGCTACTTTGCCTCGAGTGTGTTCCTACTGTTCTTAGATTACTATCCTACAACGACTCAAAGGATTCGTGCAAACAGGTAGAAGTTGGGTGCAGTCCCGAAACACTTGGAGGCAATGGCGGTTAGATAGGATTCGTCTCTCCCGGTATTGGGGGTTGATATCGCGCTGTGTTCGGAAAGCCATTACACAAAGTCCCTGGCCAGGGCAAGCGAGATTTACTGGTAGGTACTCCAGTAGTTTCTCAGGGTGTTTTGGGCTACACTCCGACACAACTTATTGCGCTATTAGGGGTCTGACGTTTACCATCCCCGTAGGCCCGATATGCGATACTCTTAGAAGAACAGACCAGACTGTACGAAGATTGTCACAAATAGGCTCAGTAGGAATTCGGATAAGTTTGCTCATCGGCCTTCTTATCGACAGATACCTTGGTAGTTGTTACGTACAGCTAGTACCGCTGACGTGCTTGTGGTTAAACCCACTGTCAGCGTACTGTCGAGTCTTTAGAGTCCCACACAGAGGGTTTTCCTGCATCGGGCAAAACATGTAGAGGTCGTATGGTTTTACGATAGGGCTTCGATCACTTACGTATACTTGTACACGTATGATGATCGGGAGATTAATACTAGTGGGCTTTGGTTTAAGCCGGATCCTAGTATTATATTGATGGATTGTTTCGTCTCTTTGTATTTGTATTCTTCGGAATGCGGATGCGGGTATGTGTATACGGGTGAGGGGAATTCTCGTAATTTCTCGGGAAAGCTTCTAGAAGAGGACACCTAGTTAGGGTTTATTTCTTTATTAGATTAAACATTATTAGGTTGAGGAAATGAGGTGGAATTTTACATTGAATCTAGCATGGCTACTTTGTGACTCATGGCTATGACTCACCATTAGATATTTTGTGAAGCTCATTAGATATTTGTGTGAGATATTATATCTCCTCAATTATTAGATATGCTACATCTTTTATCAAGGGTAGCCAAGCCTTTCCAATGTTCACACTTCACTCTAATATTTCCTCAAGTATTCTTCTTCTTCCTCATAACCCTAAACCTCTCATGTATTGAGAATCCTAAGGTTCCAAGAGACAAAGTAATCCATATACACTATCTACATCCTCTATGCCTTATAGTTTAGCGAACTAGATGTCGTATTTACCTCGAATTTGAGGTTGAATCTCCGACTATAGACTCTCGGATGGATCGTCTTTGACTCGAGGAGGCCGATGAGGAGGCATCGATCCGTTACGATCCTCGGAGCTTATGATGACGATGAGGACAGCAAAGAAGACCTAAAGGACATGTAACGTGAGGTATAACTTCATATCCGAGTAGTTGACCTCATAATAAGTTTAGCTAGTTAGTGTTTAGTATCGATCCAGGAGTTTAAGTTCATGTTGCGAACTTTGAAAAATCGGTTTTTGCAAATTCCGCCTTAGGGTTTAGCATCGATCCTGGAGTTTAAGTTCATGTTGCGAGCTTTGAAAATTCGTTTTTTGCAAATTCCGCCTCCCCGCGGGCACGCGGGTTGCGCGACATGGACTTACAGTGGTATCAGAGCCTACTAAACCTTTACTAGCTAGTTAGCAAGTTATTAGAACTTCGATCGTCGGAAAAACACGAAAACAAAACACTCGGACCCTCATGTTTCTGTCGATTTTAAAACTGCTAGAAAAATTATTTCAGAGGATTGAAAATTCAGTGCAGGGTATTATAAAAACACCCAAGAAAAATGAGTTGGGAAATCGCCAAGACGTTCGCGGAAGCGTGGCGGAACGGTGCGTTCTGCCGCGGTTCCGCGGCCGAGTTGAGGCCGATTCGACTCGTTCTTCTTTTGTTGTTCTATTATTAGGTTTATTGTTCTCTGGAATATTTGGTTTCTACCCAGTATGATTTGTGTGCTGGTTTGCACTTGGGGTAGACATGGAAAATAGTTTTCGATCGAAATTCAAAGTTATTTGCTAATCGGGTTTTATCTGTGTTGTGATATATGTGTTCGTACACTTCAACTAATTGCTATATGTCAGTTAGTTTAGGGTTGCACATATATGTGATGTTGGTTTGTGTATATGAACTTATTGGATCGTCGTAGATGAATAGCCAGGATGTGAGAAGAGAGTTTTCTTTCATTCAATGTAAATTGTAAAGTGATGTAATATTATTTTGCGGGTCACATCCGGGTTATGGTTGTAGCCATCGTTGTATTATTTCTTTTACTATTTTCTGCTCCTAGGATAGACCTAAGGTGGGGTGCACAAACTACCGGGTTCTTTGAAGTGCCGAGTGGCCTACTCACTTTGCTGAGGGAGGTTGCTTCACTTCAGGAATTTGACGGGTAGTTTCCCGCACCCGTAGGGGTCTGGGGTAGGATTTGGCTATTCATCACGACCGTGGAATCCGACTTTTGTTACAGGCTTAAACGAAACGTGGAATTCCTAGTATATCCAATATGTTCATCTATTATCTGGAATGCCTATTATTGCGTGAGAAGAATATATATATATATGATATCTAGTAGGTGTTGCTTATGTTTTGCACCCGCGCTTGTCCAACCCCCGCTCTGGCATTAGTTAAGTAACCTAACGGTGTAAGACGGGCCCAGTAGAGAATGCGGATGGCATAATCATATGTTATATTTTCGTTTCTCTCTGTAATGATAGGTGTAAATGATGGGACTGCATTAGATTAATGCAAAGCAAACAAACCAAAGTTGAATTGTTGGAACACTTTTTAAACCACTCGGTTTTTTCAAAACAGAAACTTTTAAAATGCGGAACTTAAACCACTCCTTTAAAAGCTATCATGGTTCCTTAGATTATATCAAGTTCACTACATTCACAGTTTCGCCAAAACCATTCATAGCCCTCCGTCATTTCATATGAATATTTAGTAGTATTCAAGCTATGTTTGTTGACCTTCGCCAAGGCATAGTGATTTGTAGTTGCTGGGTATTCATATGTAGAATAGATAGATGCGTTGGTTTGGGACAGTCATATTACTTTGTTGGCATTCGTCAAGGGTATATACGGGTAGGTTTAAATTAACCTGGACAATGATGGGTAGAACTTGACATGTGACTTATGATTTGTTGGCCTTCGTCAAGGTCATAAGAACATGGGGAAAAATCAACATCGTGAGTTTCTAAAGAAACTGAAACTTGCTAGTTTTGCATACCATTTGGAGGATGATAATGTTGGTAGGATTCCTTCAGCATTATCACACAATGATATTTGGTTCACAATCCTACTGTGAGTATCCGCTACTCCTCGGGAGATTTTTTCACTTAACGATCAATGCTATAAACCAAGTAGATGTCTAGAACAATGTTAGCGAGGCTACGACTCCAGGGAAAAGTGATTATTTAATTAAGGAACTTCACGAAAGCGTCATAGAACCTACCTCGAAGTACCGACACTAGTCTGTCCGAACGTATACGCAAGAATTGTACGGTGCGATTAATCCTGACTAATTCTTCTTTTATAGTTTGAGGAAGGATTCGAGAGATAGTGGGAGCCATCCTGTTTAGATAAACTAAAAACCAATCTAAATTTGAAAGAGCATCATGCTAAGTGTTTTCTTCTCTCTCTCTTAATTGCAGCGACCAAGTGACCAAGACTAGGTTACATCTAGATAATAAAATGACTGAGTTAAACTATAATGACTGGAGAAGGTTTGTCCAGATGTCCATTGCCTATGACAAGCTGGGCCACCTCTTTATTGCTAAATCCCCCACCGTCCCAGGTCCAGTTTCAACTATCGCGGATAATGATATCCGTAAGATATCAGAAAAGGACAGTGTGAATGTCAAGTGCCTCGTGTTGGTCTCAGTAGATGGTGTAAACCATAGGCAGCACGAGAAGATGGACTTAGTTTCCATCTTTCTCCATAACAAAGATTTATATGGAGAGCAATCTCGTATCTCAAGATATGAAACCTCAAAGGAATTACTTCAAGCAAGGTTGGCTGTCGGGTCATCTAGAGGGGACAATGTCCTTACGATGACTAGCTATATTGATGAGCTCACGGACCTGGAGACCAGGTTGGAGAACGAATCATATGCTGACTTGATTCTAGAGTCCCTACCTTATACTTACGCCCAAGGGAAGAAAGTTATACTTCCAGTTGAGGGCGCCCTGAAGGAAACCTTGAAGACACCTGCTCTGCTTATTGGGGAATCTTCCTCTTCTAGATCCAAGGTGAAAGACAAGGGAGAGAAGAAGAAGGCCTCCACCAAGCCGATAGGCGGTGTCAGTAAGGTAGAGGAAAAGGGAAGGGCAAAAGTTTCGGGGCCAACAGTAGGGAAAGATGGATGTTCCTATTATCAAGGTAAAGGGCATTGGCAGAAGGAATGCAGGGCTTGAAAAGACAGAAGCCAGGATTCGAAGCACGTTGTGGCTTCGGCTTCGGGTGTGTTTGTAATTGAAAACTGTATGTCAATTAACTCTACTTCCTGGGTACTAGATATCGGATCAGGATCTCATAGGTGTAATTCGTTACAGGATTTGAAAAACCATAGAGTTATCAGGGAAGGTGATATGACTCTCAGGGTTACTAACGGAATGAGCGTGGACGCTGTATCCGTATGGGAATATCACCTAGGATTGACAAGTGGGCAGATAATGATTCTACGTAACTGTTTGTATGTACCTAGTCTGGCTTGTAATATCATATATGTATCTTTACTTTCTAAAGAAGGATATAACTTTACATTTGTAAGCGATGTGGTCCACATCCACCTAAATCAAGCTTTGATTGGGTCAGGCACATTAGATAATGGTATATACGTATTAAATCAAGCTCAGGTTTTCAGTGTCTAGAACGCACTTAAAAGAAAGTCACCGGAATTAAATCAGGCTTTCTTATGGTATTGTAGACTGGGTCACATCAATGAAACACGGTTGACGAAGTTACATAAAGAAGGATATTTGGATTCGTTCGAATATCAGTCTTATGCAACTTGTCAATCTTGTCTCAAAGGAAAGATGACAAAGACTCTGTTCACTGGACACGGAGTAAGAGCGAGCGAGCTCTCGGGACTCATACAGAGCGATGTTTATGGTCCAATGTCTACACATGCACGAAATGGTTATTCCTATTTCATTTCTTTTATGGATGATTTCTCTAGGTATGGACATCTCTTCTTGATGAAGCATAAATCCGAGGCCTTTGTGAAATTCCGGGAATATAAGAATGAAGTGGAAAAACAAACAGGCAAAAGTATCAAGACACTGAGATCTGATCGAGGTGGTGAATACTTAGTGTCGAGTTCCTGGACTACTTAAAAGAGAATGGTATTCTCTCTCAACTTACTCCTCCATGCACACCTCAGCACAACGGTGTATCGGAAAGGCAGAATCGAACTCTATTGGATATGGTACGTTCCATGATGAGTAATGCTGAGTTACCGCGATCCTTCTGGGGTTATGCACTAGAATCAGGCGCATATCTTTTGAACAAGGTTCCTACCAAGTTTGTGCCTACCACACCATATTAGATATGGAGAGGGAAGAAACCCTATCTTAAGTACCTTAAGACACGGGGATGTCCGGCTTTTGTCAAAAAGCAGCATGCGGACAAGCTCGAGGCACGCTCAATACTGTGTAAGTTTGTGGGATACCCAAAGAACTCCAGGAGGTATTTTTTCTATCACGCAGAGGAACAAAAGGTCCTTGTTTCTTGTTATGACACTTCTTGGAAACTGAATTTTTAGAAAATCAGATAAGTGGGAGCGCAATAGAACTGGAAAGAATTCCAGAACCACAAACTATTACTGAAAACATTGTTGAACCAAAAGTTTCAAAAGAACAGGATATCCCCGCGCCACTCCACAGGAGTAGTAGGCAGTCTCATCCACTCGAGAGATACTACGGTTTTCTCATAGACGGGGATCGAGAGGTTTGCATCATCGACGACGATGAGACGACTAGCTTCCAGCAAGCCATTCATAGCAGAGACTCGGTAAAATGGCTAGATGCAATGCGAACCGAAATGGAGTCCATGTACACCAACAAAGTATGGACTTTGGACTTTGCTACAGAAGGGTTAAAACCCGTAGGCTGCAAATGGATCTTCAGAAAGAAGATTGGTGTAGATGGACAGGTTGAAACCTATAAGGCTAAACTTGTTGCAAAAGGATTTCGTCAAAAACCTGGTTTGGACTATAATGAAACATTTTCTCCACTGGATATGCTCAAATCCATTCGGATCCTTCTTGCCATTTCTTCCTTCTACGATTATGAGATCTGACAGATGGACGTAAAAACGGCTTTTCTAAATGGTAATTTGGAAGGGTGCATCTATATGGATCAGCCAAAAGGTTTCATTCAGAGTGGGAGCAGCGAAAAAGTGTGCAAGTTGCTTTAGTCCATTTATGGACTAAAGCAGGCATCGCAGAGTTAGAACATCTGTTTTGATGAGACGGTCAAAGAATTTGACTTTATCAAAAATCCAGATGAACCATGCATATATATTAATATTGTAGGGAGAAATGTGGTATTCCTCGTCTTATACGTAGATGACATTCTCTTGATAGGAAATGACATTCCTATGCTACAATCAGTCAAAGGATTCTTGTCACAGAAGTTCTCCATGAAGGACCTGGGTGATGCCTCCTACATTCTGGGTATCCAAATCTATCGTGATAGATCTAAACGGATAGTGGGACTTTCACAGTCAAGGTAAATGAAAAGATTCAGTATGGAAAATTCAAAGCGCGGTAATCTATCGGCTTTGTTACGGAATCACCCCCTCCAAAGAGATGTCTCCCAAGACTGATTTGGAAAGGGCTCGCATGTTGATTATACCCTACGCTTCTGTGGTAGACTCTATAATGTATGCGATGTTGTGTACCAGACCAGATGTAGCTTACGCATTGAGCGTTGTAAGCCGGTATCAGTCAAACCCGGGGTAGAAGCACTGGATATCAGTAAAGAACATTCTCAAGTACCTGAGAAGGACTAAGGAGATGTTCTTGGTGTATGGCGGAAAAGACCTCCATATCGAGGCCTTTGCTGACTCCAGCTTCCAAAGTTACAAGGATGGCTCCGAGTCCATGTCGGGATATGTCTTTACCCTCAATGGAGGGGCGGTCTGTTGGAAGAGCTCCAAGCAAAACACCGTTGCTGACTCGACAATAGAAGCGGAGTATATCGCTGCTTGTGACATCGCGAAAGAAGCAGTCTGGATGAGGAAGTTCTTAACAGAACTTCAGGTGGTTCCGTCCATTGTTCATCCAATACCTCTGTATTGTGACAACAACGGCGCTATAACTTTAGAGAAGGAACCCAGGTCCCATCAGAAGTCCAGACATATCTTGAAGCGGTACCACCTGATCAGCGAGATCTTTGATCGCCAGGAGATCGAGGTGAGGAGAGTAGATACGGAGAATAACACTGTAGATCCACTCACGAAGGCCATCCCTCAGATACAGTTCGAAAGGCAAATCGAGATGATAGGTCTGCGATATACCAATACATGGCCTTAGTGCAAGTGGGAGATTGTTAGTGATATATGCCCTAGAAGCCATTATTGTATCATACTGGTTTGTATATTACTTAATGGAAGCTTGGGATATTCACAGTTGTATTAACAGTCTTGCTCAAAAGGGTAGTATACTACTTGGTTTGTTTCTATCTCAATATGTGCATGTGTTTCTTTTAGCATATCGCTTATACATATTGGTAAAGCCCTTGGGATCTTTGCTTGATTACCAGCATTGTGATGGCAGTCACACTAGTGAGGGCTTGGTAGTCTATTAGCACATCCTTATACAGGTCCCTAGTCGTAAGATTATCGAGACAGGGCATCGATACTCCAAAGTAGACTAGTGTATACGCTTCTCATCCCAGCAGGGGAGATGTCTGTCCCATAGCCATTAGTATGTCGTACTGGAGATAGTATGCAGGTGCTCATTGGGTTATGAGTACACTAGACAGGACTCGTCGGGAACTGTTGGTGGGTATTATACCTATCGTCGGGTAGCAGTTCCCAGGTGACATGAGTACAACTTACTCCGTCGACTTGACACTGCTACTTCGCTTCGAGCGTGTTCCCACTGTTCTTAGATTACTACCCTACCACGGCTCAAAGGAGTCATGCAAACAGGTAGTAAATGGGTGCATTCCCGAAGCACTTGGAGGCAGTGGCAGTTAGATAGGATTCGTCTCTTCCGGTATTGGGGGTTGATATCGTGCTGTGTTCGGAAAGCCATTACACAAAGTCCCTGGCCAGGGCAAGCGAGATTTACTGGTAGGTACTCCAGTAGTTTCTTAGGGGGTTTTGGGCTACACTCCGACACGACTTATTGTGCTATTAGGGGTCTGACGTTTGCTATCCCCTAGGCCCGATATGCGATACTCTTAGACTAACAGATCGGACTGTACGGAGATTGTCACAGATAGGCTCAGTAGGAGTTCGGATGAGTTTGCTCATCGGCCTTCTTATCGACAGATACCTGGGTAGTCGTTACGTGCAGCTAGTACTGCTGACGTGCTTGTGGTTAAACCCACTGCCAGCGTACTGTCGAGTCTTTAGAGTCCCACACAGAGGGTTTCCCTGCATCGGGCAAAAGATGTAGAGGTCATATGGTTTTACGACAGGGCTTCGATTGCTTACGTGTACTTGTGCACGTATGATGATTGGGCGGATAATACTAATGGGCTTTGGTTTAAACCGGATCCTAGTATTATATTGATGGATTGTTTCGTCTCTTTGTATTCATATTCTTCGGAATGCGGATGTAGGTATGTATATACGGATGAGGGGCATTCTCGTAATTTCTCGGGAAAGCTTCTAGAAGTGGACACCCAATTAGAGTTTATTTCTTTATTAGATTAAACATTATTAGGTGGAGAAAATGAGGTGGATTTTTACATTGAATCTAGCATGGGTACTTGGTGACTCATGGTTATGACTCACTATTAGATATTTTGTGAAGCTCATTAGATATTTGTGTGAGGTATTATATCTCCTCAATTATTAGATATGTTATTGATCTAAATTTCGGATCGTGTTGTGAAAATATAATCACAACCAAAGAATTTGTAACCGCAATCAATTAACGGTGTCGATGTAGTTTCGTTA
Organism: Agapanthus africanus; assembly: GCA_030015575.1. Classification (NCBI taxonomy): domain Eukaryota; kingdom Viridiplantae; phylum Streptophyta; class Magnoliopsida; order Asparagales; family Amaryllidaceae; genus Agapanthus; species Agapanthus africanus. The sequence continues at coordinate 257,468,046 of JASDDO010000004.1, forward strand.
ATGAATACGGATCGTCCACTGAGATATGAGTACTTGTTCGATTTTGCTTTAGATGAGTCGAAATGAAAAGATAAAAGAAAATTCAAGAAAGTAATTTGAGATTTAATTACGTTGTCATTTCAAGAAAATCAAAAATAAATTCAAGAATTAGAAATCAAGAAAGTGTCCAATATCAATGTAGTTATCAAGATTATGAAGAATAGCTTGTAGGAATCGATCGAATTGGTAGCAATGATGAATCTAACAATGACGTATCTTATCTATTGAATAATTGTAGCTATGACGATGGTGATGAATGAAGATTAGGGATCTATTGAAGAAACTAGGCTTTCTCATTCACTATCCCTTGTCTTTTCATTGATCATCATAAGGATCTAGCCTCTAGCAAAGAAAATCATCAATCGTTTGATCCCTAATTTGCAACGAAATTAGCAAGAATGTGATCTCGATCCAAATTAGGTCATTGATGATTCTTTTTCCTAAAGTTCACAAATCTCATAAGACTTAAGATTAGTATTAAGATTTTATCATTACTAGATCTACCGATTCTCTCGATTCCTTTATAAGCGGAGATTTCACTCACACATCATGAAAATTAAAGAATCAAGAACGAGAAATTTCATAATGCAAGAATGTAAAGAAAGCGATAATTACAATTATCACCTTTATTAAATCTCCTTCAAATTACACCTCTCAATTTGAGGTTACAAGACTAGCTCCCGATCGCTCTCTTGAAAGGGAATGTGTCGTCGATCTTCGCTCGGCTCGATCAACGTGAGTCGTGGATCGTCGCGCATCTCTTGCTCTTGACGATGATCGGCGTTGCGATAAAGGATCTTTGATTGTCGCTCGATTTTGCTCTCAATGGATCTTGATTTGATTGGATCTCAAGTTGTGTAACTCAATTTGAATTTGAAGTGTGGCTCAATGTGTAATTATGAACAACTTTTTGAATTATTTTTCCAACACTGACCCTAGATCTAGATCCCTATTTTATAAAATTCAAATAAATCATCCCTCATAAGCTAGGTTGTTAGAGAGAGCCTTCTAAAATGAGGTTGTTACAAGAAGCCTTCTAGAAGAAGGTTGTTATGCAGAGCCTTCCAGAAGAAACCACGTGGTAATTAAACATCTTGAGAAAGCAAGGTTGTTAGAATGAAGCTTCTGGAGAGAACAAGTCATCGGAGCTCCCAACTCGGCCGCGGATCCACGGCAAATCGGCCAACTCGGCCGCGGTTCCGCGACCATATGAGGAGATCTTTGCATCATTTTCATGGGGTCTTCTGGTGTTGGTATTTGGGTGTTCTTTTGATGTCTGGAATCATTTAATATCTTCTGAATCTCTGCCAGATTTTAAGGCTTTGACTTGTTGCATTTTATCGGCAATTCTGTGATTCCGGTTCTTTGACCTGAATAATTTTCTGCACACAATCTCAATGAAAGTGTTGAGAGATACAAAATATTATACGTGAAATATTTACACAAAATTTCCTTCATAATGCCGGTTATAATGTATAACACATGTTATATGATATTTTGCAGACGAATTGCTAATATGTGCTATATTTATACCAAACACCTTTAGATGATTAGAAAGAGTAAGGAAATTGTCGTGTTGAGAATGCAATATTTTCGACTGAACAAATTCCCCCAAACTTAATTTTGGTCGTCTCGAGCAAACATCTTTTATTCAAGAGAAGGAGAAAAATTTATTAGGAAAAACTAGCACACTTTCGTTGGTAACACGATTGCACTGTGCACGTGCAACAAGTCTTTAAACCTCTAGGTGTCCCTAGTAGGAGGAGTGTTGTCTCCTGAGGGTTTTCAATGGATTGCACCCACAAAATCCTATAATAAAAGGAAGACTGTGAAAGTTACATATAATGATAAGAACAATAAAAGAAAGACTTTGAAAATTAGAGTTTCCAACTACACTAGCTTTTCAGTTGTCATGAGCCCTATTTTAATAGTCATGAAAAGATGTTAGAAATCACATCATCCCTCAATAAAACTTCGTCTTTATTCTTCATCCCTACCTTTCTTCCAAACATCGATCATATACCCTACGTGTGTGTAAAATACATCCATACACTTGGAGAATTCAATTCAAGCTATCATACTCTTGTCCATCTACCTTAGCACTTTTTAGTCGGTGAATATTTTGGATGGAATTGCTCACACATTTTTCATGCAACCGCTAATATTTCTTGAGGTACTAACCGACCAATTACTCATGTGCTTGCTGATTAGGCATAAATAGTATTTTTCTCGTCTTGCAACACCTAAGACTTAGTAGTGACTCCCAAACTAGTTGGTGTAAGGCACTAAGTGATGAAGCACCCTTGCTGTATTTTTTTATGTTGCCTTGGTGATTACAAAACCAGTGTTCATTTTTCTACACCATTTTATATTTTATTCATCATTTTTTATTTTCTTCGTACTTTGGCTTTCAGACAAGAGCATTTCAAGGTATCCTCTACTATCCCGAGTTTCAATACGTGTGTAAGTGCGTATAGTAGGGTATCAACATTCAAATGTTTGGCTTTCAGAATATGAACTATTTTTCAGACTTATTTTTATCCTCAGATTAGTGACTTCTTTCATCTTACTAACCCTTGGGACAACGGCTCATAACTACTTATTACTAGTTCCGTTTAAGAAAACTTCTAACTTTCTAGGTTTTCTTAAATTTTTCTAATCTTTTGGATGTAATTTTTCACATTCTAATCTTTTATTATCTTATTTATGTACACACATTTTTTTATTATATGTTTTGTGCTTATGCAAAGTATGATGCAAAGTGATGCCTAAATAAGCACAAACCTCCCTCAAACTTGTTTATAACAGTGTCCTCACTGTTGCCATCTGTTAAATCTCGAAAACCTGTAAGCCTGGGAGGAAATTTATTAATAGGGGCAATAATATATGAAAATGAAAATCTCTCACAAACATACTTTTGGCTCACAACTTTGAGGACAACTTTTATGTTCAAGAGCCAAAAATATACCCCCCCAAACTTGAGTTAAACAATGTTAAGCTTTTTAAGATCATAAGAGGAGGGTAAAGTTATTGGTCAATGCCAAGCTTTGCAAAGACCGAAGGTCAACACCAACCATTCGAAGATTTTATCAGTGAAACGCACCGGTTGGTGGAAGAACATGTTATATAGAGCCAAAAAGAAATTGGAAGAGATAAGAGGTGTAATAGAAGGGATTTGCGTCTCAAATTGGAGAGAAGACACAGTGATGATGATGAGGGATTACTCGCATTCTTATAATTGTCAAGAACAAGGGGTGGTGGTTCAATTTCTTTGTTTTGGGGTTGATTCATCACAACTCCCGTATCAGCTAAGAATGCGAGTTCATCTGCGATGCTTTCATCGATATCCCGAAGAATAATATCATTGGAAAGAACGGGATGATACTCAGACTCCATGAAAGGTTCAGAATAAGCGTTAGATGTTGACCAGGACAACTCAAAAGAAGGGTCTGTATGTGTATAATACATTGCTGGGTCAAACAACAACGTACTAAAGAAGTCTGGATCTGTATCATGAAGCTGTTCAAATTCGCTGATGTCGACATCCATCAATTTGACAGAACATACATGAGCATAAGGTTCGGAGGCTTGACTTCCCAACTTGTAAATGTAAAGTTCAATTGACCTATTCCCGAAGGATAGGGTCATAGAACCATTTCGACAATTGATTACAGCGTTCGCAAGAAAAGGTCGACCTAGAATCACCGGAATTTGGTTCCGTGGGTTTGCTACAGGTTGTTTATCTAGAACAATAAAGTCTACAGGGAATATAAATTCCCCGACTTTTATCAACACATCCTCTAACATACCCCTTGGGCGGGTGATAGATCGATTTGCCATCTGGAGAGTTGTGTGCGTGGGCTTTAACTCTCCTATACCCAATTGCTCATACACAGAATATGGAAGCAAGTTAACACTAGCGCCAAAGTCGAGTAGAGCACGATTGATATTTTTACCCCCAATAGAAATAGAGATTGTAGGACAGCCAGGGTCCTTATATTTCTTGGGTACTTGCTGGGTAAAAACTATGCTTACATTACTCGATATGGATACCTTTTTGGGCACTTGAGTTTTCCTCTTCCTAGTGCATAAGTTCATAAGGATTTTTGCATAAGATGGAACTTGTTGGATAGCATCTAGGAGAGGGATATTTACGTTAACTTGCTTAAACATTTCCATAATCTTATCCATTTGTTCATTAGGTTTGTTGGGCCTCAATCTGTTTGGAAATGGAGCTTTATCAATAAGTGTTGGCTCCAACATTTGTGGAGAAGTTTGTGGGGGTGGAAAAGATGAAGTAGGTAGAGGGTTCGAGCCTTGGGGAAAACAGAGAATAGGCTCGGAAGAAGAAGGTAAACTGGACGAAATAGGGTAAGAAGTAGAAGTGGAAGTAGAAGTGGAAGTGGAAGTGGAAGCCGGGGTGTTAATGATCAACTCATCATTATCAATTTTTTCACCCATATGATTGTATAGCACTCTTCCAGATCTCAACATGGAAATAGCACTCACATCATTATAATACGAGGGTCCAGGATCAGGTGGGGGTTGAGATGGAAGTTTCTCTTTCTCTCTAGCACTCATTGCAGTAGTCAGTTGTGCGATTTGTGCTTCTATCGATTTAATACTCTCACCGTGGGAGGCAGTATTTTGCACTAACATTTGGATAGAAGACGTTAAAATATCATTTGTTCGCATAGAATGTGCAATGAACATGTCGAGTGCAGAGGGTGTAGCAATACCGGCAGAAGATGGATCAAAGTTGTTGGCCGGGTTTTGAAAATTTTGTGGTTGAAAGGGGTGCTGACTCAGTTGTAGTGGTTGCTATTGTGGAGGGACCATTTAAAAGTCATTCTGGTTTGGAACCGTTTTTTGAGTTTGGTGTTGGTTCCAAGCAAAATCAGGGTGATTTCTCCAACCTTGATTATATGTGGAAGAAGAAGGACCGTTTCTAGGTTGTTGCTGAAATGCAGCATTAGTGTGACCATAAAACGGTACATTCAAAGGATATTCTTCCGTCAAATGTGATGGGTTGGAACAGCAACCACACATGGTTTTGGGAAGTGTGTATTGGTTTAGGGAGGCTGAGGAGAACTTGTTTTCTAAAGCATCGAGTTTCCTTTGTATTGCGGCCATTTCGGCTTTCATTATGATGGAAACATCGAGCTGATTGATATCTTTCCTAGACGATGAATGACTCACACTTTCCCATTGTAAAGTGTTTTATGCAAGATCTTCCAGGTATTTCCAAGCTTCACCATCATCTTTAGATAGGAATTGGCATTGACACATGGTTTCAAGCATATGTTTTTTCGTGAGATCAATACTCTCATAGATAATTCGACACAGATCCCATCTAGGGATTCCGTGATGAGGACATTGGATAAGAAGATCCTTAAGCCGTTCAAAGCATTTCCAAAATGGTTCATTGGGAAGTTGGGTAAACTGGTAGATTTCACCCCGAACACGGGCGGTCTTATGATTGGGATAAAATTTCTTAAGGAATGTTACAACGAATTCGTCCCATTTCGAAATAGAATGTGCGGTTGTGTTATAAAACCACTTCTCGGCTATATCGTAGAAAGTAAAAGGGAGAAGACGTAAACGCATAGCATCCATAGACAGTTGTGACGTGCCAATCATAGCACATATGTTTTCAAATTTGTTTACAAAAACGTATGCGTCTTCAGACTCAAGACCGTTGTTGGGGTAAAAATTTACACCCCGGTTGACCAAGTCAAAATCATAGTCAACCCCAGGCCAAGTGGGCCCAAGCCCCGGGTCAAGTGGGCCAATACCCGGGTCGAGCCCTAACATGTAGCGGCCGGCCTCCCCCTATGCCAAAATAAAAGTTTTGTAACAAATAATTTTGTTGTATTTCTTTTATTTTATTTTATGAATAAATGTAAGAAAATGGGCATAAAGACAAATTTTGTAAAGCCCATGGCTTATGTGCAAAAAGAAATGGCACATGAGCCATGGGATAGGCAAAATGGCATTTTGAAAAGCCCAAGGGGCTATATGTAAAGTGTATAGCCTATAAAGGCAAGGATAATGAAAATATCCCAACAACTTTTTCTCTCTCCAAAAAAAGTTTAGATCTGAGATCTTTCTCCTTCCTCAAGGTTCTAAAACCTTCTTCTTTCTTTTGAATTAAATCAAGAGTTGTACTCTTCATTTTATAAAACTAAATAGTTTTTCACCACAAAACCCATAAAGAGGAACTCAGATCTTCCATTAGATCTCAAAAAGAAAAGATTTTTAAAATCTCACATCTCTTGATCTTCAAGATCCGGTCAACAAAGGAAGAAGAAGGAGACCCATCTCCAGAAACCCCACTTTGGGGAAGAACTAGGGCGCAAGGGGAGAAGCCCTTCATCAGCTTCAAAACATCTTAGGAGATTTAACTCCACTCTAATTTCTCTTTCGGGAGTCTCTGGGGCTAAAAGCCTATTTTTCTCGCCGGCGCCCGAGCGCCTTACGCTTAAGCGCCCAGCGCCCACGTGCCGACACGTGGCGCGCTAGCGTTCGAGCACCTAGCGTTCAAGCGCCCAGCGCTCAAGCGCCAAGTGCCCACGTGCCGACATGTGGTGCGCTAGCGCTCGAGCGTCCCACGCCCACGTGCTGACACATGGCGTGCCCACCGCTCGAGCGCCCACGTGGCGTGCTCGCGCTCCAGCGCCCTGCGCTCAAGCGCCCTGCACTCAAGCGCCCAGCGCCCAAGTGGCACGCTAGCGCTCGAACGCCCAGCGCTCAAGCGCTTACGTTCCGACACGTGGCGCGCTGGCGCTCGAGCGTCCAGCGCCCACGTGTCGGATACGTGGTGCGCTAGCGCCTAAGCGCACAGCACCTAAGAGCACAGCGCTCAAGGCACTGGCCCCACGCGTCCTTTGGGCACTTTTTCTTCCTTTTTTTTATATATGTATACATGTATATATATATAGATGCACACAAACTCTACAACACTGTCCCTCCCAAAAAAAATTTCGGCCGGGGCGCTGCCCCGCACCCCGCAAAGGGGCTGCTAGCCCCCTTGACCCCCAACCCTCTATCCGGGTAGCGGGACCCCCGTAAAAACTCTGCGTGGCTCCCGATGTATCCAAAACCCCCTTTCAAAACACAACACACGCACGCTGCACATTAAGTTCGCATGACCAGTTTAACCCGTTAATCGGAGGTTCCCTTGCTCCAAAGGCGAGGGGTAATTAACGGCAGCTTAGTCCGCGGCTGCCGGAGATTCTGATCCCCACAATCAATAAACCCCAGCCTACCCTAGGCAACGGGAATCTGTACTGCGCCTGACAAGCGCGCGCGTATTCACATCTCAATGGAGTGACGAAAAACACCGTACAGATTCTGGCACGCCCGGTGGGACCTTTCTCTCCTCCCATATTTCGGGTTAAACGTTCATGCGAACTCAATCAATATATACATATCGATTGCCTGTACTGAAATGATTTTTTTTCGTGCAGCAATCAACTTTCAATGACAATGTCTCCCAAGACGAATTCATCTTCCAACGTGACCCTGATCCCGTATGTGGTCAAGGTCAATGCTCGTGTGGTTCTCCCCGCAAGCCTCAGTCGAAAGTGGGAGGAATTGCCCCGCCAGTTTGGCTCCGTCATCATCTACCCAGCGGAAGCGCTCATCTGGCAGAAATCCCGGCAAAACAGGTGGCCAAGCCGGTCTCAAGGGGCAGGAGGCCGAAAGTTGTGATCGCTAAGGCGCCACAAACGAAACTTAAGACAGCTCCTGAACGACTCTTTGGGGCTCCAGCTGGGGGCAAGGCTTCCGGTACAAAGGGCAACATCAAACGTTGCGGACGAGCTCAAGTGATGACTCCATCAAATGCATGATCGGGCGTCTCCTATAGCCTTTCTATCAATCGGTCTACAGCGTCTTCCAGAAAGGCCGAAGTCTGCCAAGTGCTTAAAACAGAGAAGTTAAGGCAGAAGCGACTCAGGTATTGAGCCAACAAGAGGGCCAGGACTCTGGCCAGGTGGAATCTTATGAGGTTCCAAGAGCAGGGTTGCCCCGCGATGACGGCTGAATCGGCCGTAAAAATCAGCAATTCCTTCGAACCTCTGAAGTGGGTTCAGAAAGATGCCATGACCGCCAGAATCAAGAAGACAGCGGTCTGAACGTCGCTACAAAGAGACATGTCCTGGCCCCAATAGAAAAAGTATGACACTGTCTCTTCAAGAGTCTATCAGGCGCTCTGTGCTGCGCGAAAACAGCGGGGCAAAACCGAAAAAGAAGCGCCAGCACCATTCAAGAACCTGGTCAGGCCAGCCGCCTTCAATCGACTGCCCGCTACCGAAACATGGGGGTCAAGACAGAGATGTGTGAAATCGGCCACCGATAATAAAAAGACGGCTGGATATGTTATCCATATGGTCTATATGGCGGGTGGGCGCCCCAGCGACAACCTTCGCAGCAAAAGTAAGGAGGGGGAGACCACATCCCAAGCCTAATTTGGCTTGAATGTAGTTGCTGCTTCCCAAGAACAGCCGCCTCCGATGGATTATGAAAACCCTCTCGAAGAGGACGATAGGAAACCCTTAAGTCTAGGAAGAGTCAAGCTCAGACAGCAAGGAAGAGCCGACTTTCCGCCCCAAGACCGCGGAGCAAGAGCTGCTTCAAGAGCTTCGAAAACAGCTCAAGAGCAAAGATAAAGAGATGGACAAGCTCTATTCGAAAATTGACGACCTAACGAATGTTGTGATGCAGCTTACGGCTCAAATTGCTCAAGCGCCTCCCAATCAAGCACAAGTCGCTACTCATCAGCCGGGTGATGACAATCCGATGCAGCCAATGCCTGTGCCTTTGGGTCCAAGACTGGTCGAGCCATACGAAAGCCGGCCACATTCCGCTTCCGGGGACGCCTTGGCCCCAGATAATACCATCCCGCTAACACAAGATCGGATAATGGATTTGGTCACCAGCAAGGTTAAAATATTGGTGGCCGAAGCTGAAGCCCAGAAAGAAATTGGAAGTAGTGGGCGGCCATATCCCGCACAGTACGATCTGATCGAGTTCCCGAGCGGTTACGTCATTCCTAAGTTCGGAAGATTTGATGGAACGGGGAATGAAAATCAGCACGTCGCCCACTTCAAAGCATCGTGCGGAAATACAGGGGGCAATGACGCGCTCCTTCTTCGTCAGTTTGACAACAGCCTGACCGATGTCGCCTTCAACTGGTACGCGAGTATACCAGACGGGTCCATCATTACCTTTGCCCAAATGGAGTCTCTGTTTCAACAAAGGTTCATGAATGTCAGTGATAAAATCTCTATTGCCGACCTTGTGAGGACCAAGCCGGGGAAGAATGAAAGCAACACCGACTTTATCGCCCGATGGCGTAATCTCACAGTCAAGTGTGAACCGCCGCTGGTGCAGGACTAGTTCATCAGCCTTCTCATTGGGAACCTCAGCAATTGGATGGTCCCATTCTTGTGTACAGCAGGTCTCAAGACGTTTCAAGAGCTAACCAAGAAAGTCTAAATGCTGGAACGCTCGAAGCAAGAGTCTACCTCGGACTCTCAGAGAGACAAGACTTAGAAAATCAAGCGGGACGACAACCGTAGAAGCGGGAGTTCCAGCAGTACCAATGTCTTCAATGCGTCCGACAATGAAAAAAAGCGAAGGGCGGGCGAATCCAAAACCAACCAGTCTCGAAAGCTATTGCTAGGAGGAGATGGGCCTTCCCTAGAGGAGAAGAAGAACAAGGTTTACTCTTTCAGAAGGGACAAGGTCCGCAAGATATTTAAAGATGCCCTGAACAATGGCCTACAATTGCCGGAGTCGAAAATACCCCAAGAAGCAAAAATGACCGACAATCCCCTGTATTGCCCGTACCACCGAGTAGTGAGCCATACGATCGAGGATTGCTATATCTTCAAGGACTGGGTCGAGAAGCAGTACAACTCTGGAGAGATTGAGCTGTCCAAAAGTGTGTTGGTGAACAATCAAGTTGCAACCACAACTTTATACAGACAGAAGATGAAGCCTTCTGGGAGCAGACAGCCGAACCCGCTGCCCTGAGAAATGAAATGGACTCATCACGGCCTCCGTGGAGTACGCACATATCTAATAAGACGAAGAAGATGATAAAGCTACTTCGTAAAGTGCCCAGGACGGAACGGGAAGGGCAGAAGAAGCCTACCTTTCCAGCTGCCAATGCGGCTCCATTAGGCTCAAAATCCAAAAAGCTCAAGAAGAAGAAAAGTGCAGCTCGGCGCGAAAAGGAGTCTGTAGGGAGATCGACCATTCAAAAATATATCGATTCCCTCGAAGACTATGAACAGAAGGAAAGAACTCTAATTCAATTGAAAGAGTTCTTTCCCATAGAAGCAGCGGAGATTTTGGAGGAGTTGAAAGAAGGCTCCAATGAAGAGATCCCTATAGTGACCTGCTATGCCATCCATCTGGGCAGCGACTCTGAGGAGGATCTCTGTTTTCCCGAAGTGGACGAGGAGCTCGCCACAAAGGCCAACCAAGTCCAACTCAGAAGCGGCAGGGCTCTACCGCCAAATCAGGGAAACGCCTCAAAAGTAAAGAAAAACAGGTGGCTAATGAGGAAGATGACAGAGAGCCGGCTAATGAAAACTCAAGTCCTTCCTCAGTGGACTACAATGTCTTGGCTCATCTCCGAAAGCTCCCGTCTCTCCTGAGCATCTATGATGCCTTGGTCCTATCTAAAGAGCTTAGAGATGTTCTCATTCATGCTCTACAAAACCCTGAGCGGTATCAGGCTCGCTTTGCAGAAATTAATATGAAAGAAGCACAGCACACTTGGCAAGCCGCCGCAGTCACGTTTAAGGATGAAGACTTGCTACTGGGAACGGCTGAGCATAATCGGCCGCTTTACGTGATCGGGTACAGCGACGGAGATCGGATTAATCGCATATTGATTGACCCGGGGTCCTCAGTGAACATCATGAACTTACAAACTCTGAAGAGTTTGTCGATGGACGTCCGACACCTGTCAAGAGAAAGGATTGTCATTTAAGGCTTCAACCAAAATTGCCAGCAAGTTCTGGGGTCCATAGCTCTGCCAATAAAATTTTTGGATCTGCAGACCGAAGCTAAGATATACGTGATCGACGCTTACACGTCTTATAAAATTCTCTTGGGGCGGCCGTGGCTCCATAATTACGGCATCATTTCGTCAACTCTCCATCAATCCATGAAGTATACTAAAAATGGCGAAGAAAGACGCATTGACGGAGACATCCAGCCGTTCGGTGTGCATGAAGTCCGATTTGAGGATTCTCGGTACTTTATGAACGTCCAAAATGCTGAGCCACAGCTGACCAAAGACAGAACAGACCCGAAACTCAAAAGCAAATCTGAGCCAGCTGTCACTTTCAGAAGAAAAAACGCCCAAGTGCGCCCGTGTTTCGGTAGTGACACTGATGAGTCCGACACTGGAAGTCTGTCCTTCTGTGAAACTCGCCCTCGTTTCGGTAGCGATACAGACGAATCTGATACTGAAGGCCCATCTAGTAGCAAAGTCCGCCCTCATCTTGGCAGCGACACCGAAGAGTCGGAGGAAGAGGATCTGCCGTGCAACAGCGGTGCAGATTGGATCCCTATGCAGCAAGAGAAACTCTTATAGACCTTCGAAATTGCAGAAAGGCCCCTAACTGTCACAAGGGTGCCAGAACAGATGTGCAAAGAGCTCGATGCATTTTCAGTCTCCACCGTGGACCAGCTGAAAACTTTCTACTTTCCCGGAAGGAAAAATGGACAGAAGGGCATTCTTTTTTATGGGTCAAATCCTGTTGTGCACCCGGACGATTTGTCTGTCGCGTGCCTTCCTCATGAGAGAGGCATAAGAGCCGTCCTCAACCCCAGATACTATGCACCCGAGATGCAGGAATATTTCAAAAAGTGCGGATGCCGCTAATATCAAACGGAGTCCGAAGCAAAGTTTTATGAAGGGCTATGGCATCCGCCACAGGTTCGAGCACTCATCGATGGACGAATTCCAGATAGATGGGGCATAGGCTACATTCAACCTGATTCCAAAGCATGCTACATTACCCATATTAGGGAAGCCAGCAAAGAGTCAAATGATGATTACGAGCTAGCCGAGCCAGAAGAAGCTCCTCAAGAGCTCAAAGATGGAGGACAAGAAACCTTCGACGAACTAGACGAGATTGACTTAGGAACGCCCGATAATCTAAGGCCAACCTACATTAGCTCACTCTAATCAGAGGAAATGAAAGCGCAGATAATCACCCTGCTGCACGAGTTCGTCGATTGCTTCGCATGGACGTATAAAGAAATGCCTGGACTTTCCCCTGATGTGGCCATGCATAAACTTGCTATATCTCCCGATACTAAGCCAGTCAAACAAGCTCCTCGAAGAATGAGAAGGGAACTAGAAGAAAAGGTCATCGAGGAAACAAAGAAGCTCATGGATGCCGGCTTCATCAGGGAAGAGAAATATGCGGACTAGATCGCATTCATAGTCCCAGTGAAGAAGAAAAATGGGAAGATCCGAGTTTGTGTCGATTTCAGGGACCTCAACAAGGCATGTCCTAAAGACGACTTCCCGCTACCGGTCATGGAAATGATGGTTGATGACACCTCAAATTATGAGTTGTTCACCTTTATGGATGGCTCGTCTGGATATAATCAGATCAAGATGTCGCCTGAGGATGAGAAACACACAGCATTTCGAACCCCGATCGGAATATATTGCTACAAGGTGATGCCATTCGGACTGAAGAACACAGGTGCTACATATTAAAGGGCAATGACTAATATCTTTGATGACCTAGTCCATAAAGTCGTCGAATGTTATGTTGATGATCTGGTCGTCAAAACTAAAGCCAAGGCCGACCACATCTAAGATCTTAGGACCGTTCTCACCAGACTGAGGGAGTACGATCTGAAGATGAATCCTTTAAAGTGTGCTTTTGGCGTGTCATCGGGAAAATTCCTAGGCTTCATAGTCCGATATCGAGGGAACGAAGTTGACCCATCAAAGATAAAGGCCATCATGGAGATGCCCCCTCCGAAGAGTCTGACACAGCTAAGATCTTTTCAAGGCAAGCTTGCTTATATATGGAGGTTTATCTCAGATTTATCGGGGAGATGTAGGCCCTTCTCAAAGCTCATGAAGAAAGGAGCTCCTTTTGTCTGGGATGCCGAATTTCAAGAGGCGTTCGAAAGCATCAAATGGTACTTGTTGCACCCTCCAGTGCCGGCCGCTCCTATTCCAAATAAACCGCTGATTCTCTACACTACCGCGCTGGATGAGTCACTCGGTGCGCTCCTTGCTAAGAACAACGAGGAGGGAAAAGAGAATTACCTCTACTACCTCAGTCAAACTTTAGTCGGGGCGGAACACAACTATTCCTCGATTCAAAAGCAATGCCTGGCTCTGATATTTGCTGTGAAAAAGCTGAGGCACTATCTGCTCGCTCATCGGGTTATGCTGATCTCCAAGATTGACCCGCTCAAACACTTGATGACCAAAGCAAGCCTAGCCGGCAGAATGTCAAGATGGGCTGTCATGTTACTTGAGTTTGACATAGTTTATACTCCTCAGAAAGCAGTGAAAGGGCAAGCTCTTGCAGACTTCCTCACCGCTCATCCTATATCAGAAGGGTCGCCACTAAATTATGAGTTACCCGAAGAACAAGTGCTGCACCTCGTGGAAGATGAGCCATGTTGGGAGCTCTATTTCGATGGAGCTTCATCAATAAGGACCTCCAATAAATCAAGAGTTCCGGAGATAAAAGCAGGGATAGGATTGGTGTTCATCACGCCGTCAATGGGAACCCTACGACGTTCTTTTGCTCTCACCGAGCCTCACACAAACAATGAGGCCGAGTATGAAGCTCTGATAGCTAGTTTGGAGCTCGCCATAGAAATGGAAATCCTTCGGCTACGGGTTTACGGTGACTCCCAGCTTGTCGTCAACCAAGTAAGCGGCGACTATAAGATATACAAACCCGAGTTAGCTCGGTACAGAAGCCAGGTGGTGGAACTCATGAAACGGTTCACTCACATTGAACTAACGAGAGTCCCTTGAGTGTTGAATGAAAAGGCTGACGTACTCGCTCGCTTAGACAAGGAGCTGGCTGATCCTGACATGGACGAAATTCTGATCACAGTCAGGAGCCGGCAAATTCTACCCCATGTCTCTTTACGAGAAGAGGAAAGCGCAGAATAGAAGAGCAGTCCCGCCGAAGAAGCTTCGATCGTTCAAGACGAGCCCGATTGGAGAGAACCCTTCATAGAGTACTTCCGATACGACAAGCTGGCCGAAGGAAGGTTTGCGAGGGTTCAGCTGAAGAAGAGAGCTCTCCGATACATGTTTGTAAATGACACGCTATACCGCAGGTCATATGACCAACTCTGGCTCAGGTGCCTGTCAACGGCCGAAGCCCAAAAAGTCATGAAAGAAGTTCACTTAGGCGTTTGCGGTGCTCACCAATCTGGCCCCAAGACGCGACTTCAAATTAAACGGCTTGGGTATTACTGGCCCACCATGATATGGGATTGTGGAGAGCATGCAAAGAAATGTTATATCTTCCAAATTCACGGTGATTTCATTCACAAGCACCCCAATCCGTTGCATCCTACGGTGGCGTCGTGGCCCTTCGAAGTCTGGGGAACCGACATAGTTGGTCCAATTGATCCTCCGTCATCCAAAGGCCACCGGTTCATAATGGCTGCAACAGACTACTTCTCTAGATGGGCTGAAGCTGTCAAGCTAAAAGAAGTCAAGACAGAAGATATTCTGACATTCTTCCAGCATAATATTCTATACCGTTTCGGTACACCAAGAAGAATCATTTCTGACAACGGGCCTTCTTTCAAGAGCTTCAAAGTCTCTAGATTCGCTACTCAACACAAGATAGACTGGCGATATTCCTCCATCTATAATCCAAGGGCTAATGAGCTAGCCGAAGCCTTCAATAATACTCTATGCAAACTCCTGAGGAAAAATGCTTCAGCCAACAAGAGAGACTGGAATCTCAAGCTTCATGAGGCGTTGTGGGCATATCGTACAACGCACCGTACTCCAACTCAGTCCACTCCATACTCATTGCTCTTCGGGGTGGAGGCGGTCCTCCCCCTCGAAGTCGAAGTTCCAAGCTTAAGAATAATCGTTCACCACGAATTGACGGAGGAGGAAAATGTCCTCCTTCGGCTGGAGGAGCTTGACGCCCTCGAAGAAAAGAGGCTTGCAGTACAGCAAAATCTGGAGCTGTACCGAGCCCAAATGTCACGGGCCTATGATACGATGACTCGTCTCCGCGCTTTCAAGAAAGGTGAATTGGTATTGGTCCTCAAAAGACCGATCATCCCAAATCGACATGCTAAGGGAAATTTCGAGCCAAACTGGGAAAGACCATACATAATCGAGAAAGTGTTCGACGGAGGATCCTACCAATTAATAAGTGCCGAGGGAGAAAGGCCCATGCCACCCATCAATGGCCGATATCTCAAGAAATACTACGCGTGAATGCTCCAAGTCGCAGGCGAATTGAGCACACCAGCCCTACGGTCTGGATCATATATCCTGCAAAACCGTATACAATCCACGGGCGTAAACGACCCTTATCTCTCCCAAATCCTGCCGGTGAGACTACTTTTAAAGTCCCACCAGCGGCAAAAAAATGGTATGTCCACAAGCAAAACGGGCACTGATGAAAACCCGAAAGGGCTCCGTGAGTAAAAACAGCAGGACTACCAGCGAGTTTGTGAAAACCCAAAAGGGTGCAAACTCGTAAAAAAAGAAGAAGATGAAATACACTCGCAAAGTCCCCTCGACCTTAGGAGGAGAAAATCCCTGCGTGAGATCCTTACGACTCACAAAGGAGCAACACACTTAGGAATCCTAACGATTCCTAAGGAGAACATACACTTGCGAGATCCTCTCGACTCGTAGGGAGAAAATGCTTTTATGAGACCCCTTACGGGTCATAAAATTGAAAAGCCTTAGGTTATAAGGGCCCAAACCTGTCTCTTAAGCCATCGTTCCCCAACGGGACACGGCAAATGATGAGTCGCTCCTGACATTTCGCTTCAATGTTAGCGGTGCTGATACCAGGAGAGACTCATCATTCGCCTTTAGCCTACCCTAACCCTAAAATCCCAAACTCCAGTCCAAATGACCCCTAAGTCGTTAAACTGGGAATGAGGGAAACTTCCTCATGGCAAATGATGATTCGCTCCTGGTACCATATTCCAGTGTAGCGGTGCTGATGTCAATCTAAATCACATCAAATCAGCGAAACAACCAATGACCTCCCTGGAAGAATCAAATTCCACCTCGGAAACAAGTCAACTTCATCCCTGACACCGCAAGAAGCAGAGCAAGTCAAATCCAGAATCGACCGTCCAAGTCGCTAAAAGGGCAGCACCGACCGTCCACGTCGCTAAATGGGCAGCACCGACCGTCCAAGTCGCAAAAAGGGCAGCACCGACCGTCCAAGTCACAAAAAGGGCAGAATCGACCGTCCACGTCGCTAAAATGGCTGCATCGACCGTCCAAGTCGCTAAAAGGGCAGCATCGACCGTCCAAGTCGCTAAAAGGGCAGCACCGACCGTCTAAGTCGCTAAAAGGGCAGCATCGACCGTCCAAGTCGCTAAAAGGGCAGCACCGACCGTCCACGTCGCTAAAAGGGCAGCACCGACCGTCCAAGTCGTAAAAAGGGCAGAACCGACTGTCCACGTCGCTAAAAGGGCAGCACCAACCGTCCAAGTCGCAAAAATGGCAGCATCGACCGTCCAAGTCGCTAAAAGGGAAGCACCGACCGTCCATGTCGCTAAAAGGGCAACATCGACCGTCCAAGTCGCTAAAAGGGAAGCACCGACCGTCCAAGTCGCTAAAATGGAAGAACCGACCGTCCAAGTCGCAAAAAGGGCAGCACCGACCGTCCAAGTCGCAAAAAGGGAAGCACCGATCGTCCACGTCGCTAAAAGGGCAGCACCGACCGTCCAAGTCGCTAAAACGGCAGCACCGACCGTCCCCGTCGTTAAAAGGGCAGCACCGACCATCCAAGTCGCAAAAAGGGCAGAATCGACCGTCCACGTCACTAAAAGGGCAGCACCGACCGCCAAGTCGCTAAAATGGCAGAACCGACCGTCCAAGTCGCAAAAAGGGCAGCATCGATCGTCCACGTCGTTAAAAGGGCAGCATCGACCGTCCATGTCGTAAAAAGGGCAGTGCAGGCTTCCTACGAAGCGGGAACCAGATCATTCCGAGCCAGGGAAACATCTATCTCGGAGACATGTCAATCAACGACCATCCATGTCGTAAAAAAGGCAGTGCCAGCTTCCCAAAAAGCGGGAACCAAATCAAGTCGCCTCCAAGTAAAAGAAGATCCATCAATTTCATGCACACAACCCACATATGTGGTGTGCATTTATTGATGGGGGGCAATTTTTTGGGGTAAAAATTTACACCCAGGTTGACCAAGTCAAAATCAAAGTCAACCCCAAGCCAAGTGGGCCCAAGCCCCGGGTGAAGTAGGCCAATGCCCGGGTCGAGCCCGATCATGAAGCGGACGGCCTTCCCCCATGCCAAAATAAAAGATTTGTAACAAATAATTTTGTTGTATTTATTTTATTTTATTTTATTTTATTTTATGAATAAATGTAAGAAAATGGGCATAAAGCCAAATTTTGTAAAGCCCATGGCTTATGAGCAAAAAGAAATGGCACATGAGCCATGGGATAGGCAAAATGCCATTTTGAAAAGCCCAATGGGCTATATGTAAAGTCTATAGCCTATAAATGCAAGGATAATGAAAATATCCCAACAACTTTTTCTCTCTCCAAAAAAAAGTTTAGATCTGAGATCTTTCTCCTTCCTCAAGGTTCTAGAACCTTCTTCTTTCTTTTGAATTAATTCAAGAGTTTTACTCTTCATTTTATAAAACTAAATAGTTTTTCACCACAAAATCCATAAAGGGGAACTCAGATCTTCCATTAGATCTCAAAATGAAAATATTTTTAAAATCTCACATCTCTTGATCTTCAAAATCCGGCCAACAAAGGAAGAAGAAGGGGACCCATCTCCAGAAACCCTAGTTTGTGGAAGAACTAGGGCGCAAGGGGAGAAGCCTTTCATCAGCTTCAAAACATCTTAGGAGTTTTAACTCCACTCTAATTTCTCTTTCGGAAGTCTCTGGGGCTAAAAGCCATTTTTTCTCGCCGGCACCCGAGCGCCTTGCGCTCAAGCGCCCAGCGCCCAAGTGCTGACACGTGGCGCGCTAGCGCTCGAGCGCCTAGCGTTCAAGCGCCCACGTGCCGACATGTGGTGCGCTAGTGCTCGAGCGCCCAGCGCCCACGTGTCGGATACGTGGTACGCTGGCGCCTAAGCGCACAGCACCTGAGCGCACAACGCTCAAGGCGCTGGCCCCACGCGTCCTTTGGACACTTTTTCTACCTTTTTTTATATATGTATACATGTATATATATATATATATAGATGCACAAATACTCTACAACACCGTCCCTCCCAAAAAAAATTTTGGGCCAGGGCGCTGCCCCGCACCCCGCAAGGGAGCTGCTAGCCCCCTTGACCCCCATCCCTCTATCCGGCTAGCGGGACCCCCGTAAAAACTCTGCTTGGCTCCCGATGTATCCAAAACCCCCTTTCAAAACACAACACACGCACGCTGCACATTGAGTTTACATGACCAGTTTAACCCGTTAATCGGAGGTTCCCTTGCTCCAAAGGCGAGGGGTAATTAACGACAGCTTAGTCCGCGGCTGCCGGAGATTCGGATCCCCATAATCAATTTACCTCAGCCTACCCTAGGCAGGGGGAATCTGTACTGCGCCTGACAAGCACGCGCGTATTCCCATCTCAATGGGGTGACGAAAACACCCTACAACCGTGAAATTTGGGTAACAGTTTGATAAATTGGGGTTTAATTTCAAAAGTATCCCCATTGGCTGGTGGAATAGAAAGACAAATAGGAAGAGGACCACGTTTAGGGTAGCATCTCTCTTGAAGAGAAATGCGCGGAGGAATCTGCGCACCTGTGGGCGGTGGCAGAGTGGTGTTGTTAAAATTTGATGGATATCCGTCATCGCGGTCGTGGTGGGTGGTGGGAAAGAAGACGAAGAATTACCAACTCTGGGGTCAATAAAAGAAACGCGGACAAGACGGGCACTAGAATCCCGTGTCCAGCCGAGCATGAACTAAACGGCTTAGCACAAGTGGCGGCTTAAGTAATAATTAGAGAAAAGATGGATTTGGTGATTTTTTTTTAGAAAGACGGATTTTTTTTTTAAAAATCACACAAACAATGCACAAGCAACCCTAAATCTAATGGTGACCTAGGTCAAGTCACTAGACCGCTCCTAGACTTCCAGAAGACAAGTCACAAGATAGATCCTCTACTGCCTCTTTATCCCTTTTATGGCCAGGTAAGTGCCAGGTATGTGGGAGGTTCTCCGCTACGTAAGTAGCGAGCCTAATTAAGTAACCACTTGCCTTAGACACACTTGACTTAGACACCACAAAAGAAACGCGGATAAGCAATAGATTACCCACGACCTTCTTCTGTCCTAATTGAGCGCGACGATCCTTAAAGTCTTGTCTAGATTTTTTTTAGTTAATGAGGGTGATGCGGATGCAAGTTTTATGATTTTTGGGGCTTAGGAAGGGTAATGAAATCCCTACCTAATCTGAATTTGGTCTTTGCCCCTTAATTTCCGTGTTAAAATATGCAAACAACCAATATCAAAATACGCAACAATTTTTTTTTGCGGCGCTGCTAATTTTTGCAAAGAATCCTACAGAAAATGGTTATTGGACAGAGCAGGGAAGAAATAAGAAAGTAGGAAATGGACCTAAGAAAACTGGAGCTCTGAAGCGTCAAGAATGACGCGGATCCACCGTAGAATTGCTGTTATGGCCGCGGTTCCGCGGTCTTCTGATGTGATCACTGCACGAAACTTTCTTCAGTTGCCCCCTTCAGTTCTCTGGCCTCCCTGAGATGATCTGAATATTTTTCCCTTTGCTGCAGAAATTCCAAATTCCCTTGCAAAAATCACAACAAATCGTTAAGCATTTGATGCGATTTTGATCTAAAAAATTCTGATGGAATAATAAAATTTTCAACTCAAATTGCAAAAAACGAACAAATTAGCACACATCCCCGGCAACGGCGCCATTTGATTGATTGTAAATTTCGGATCGTGTTTTGAAAATATAATCACAACCAAAGAATTTATAACCGCAATCAATTAACGGTGTCGATGTAGTTTCGTTAATGAATACGGATCGTCCACTGAGATGTGTGTACTTGTTCGATCTTGTTTTAGTTGAGTCGAAAAGAAAATATAAAAGAAAATGATTCAAGATTAATGAGATTTAATTTCAAGAAACATCAAGAAAATAGATCTAGAATCAAGAAGATATCTAAATCAATTTAGTTATCAAGATTATGTAGAATAGCTTGTAGGAATCGATCGAATTAGTAGCAATGATGAATACTAAAAATTACGAATCTTATCTATTGATAAATTGTAGCTAGATTGATGATGATGAATGAATATTAGGGATCCATTGAAGAAACTAGGGTTTCTCCTTCTCTATCCATTGTCTTTTCATTGATCAGCATTCGGATCTAGCCTCTAGCAAAGAAAATTATCAATCGTTTGATCCCTATTTGCAATGAAATAATCAAGAACTTGATCTCGCTCCAAATTAGGTCATTGATGATTCTTTTTCCTAGAGTTCACAAATCTCATAAGACTTAAGATTAGTTTTAGGATTTCATCATCATTAGATCTACCAATTCGCTCGATTCCTTTACAAGCGGAGATTTCACTCACACATCATGAAAATTAAAGAATCACAAACGAGAAATTTCATAATACAAGAATGTAATGAAAACGAGAATTAACAATTTATCACCTTCATTAAATCTTCTTCAAATTACACCTCTCAATTTGAGGTTACAAGACTAGCTCTCGATCGCTCTTTAGAAAGGGAATTTGCCGTCGATCTTTGCGAGGCTCGATCGCCGTGAGTCGTGAATCGGATGCGGATCTCTTGCTCTTCATGACGACCGGCGTTGCGATGAAGGATCGTTGATTGCTCGCTTGATTTGCTTCTCAATGGATCTTGATTTTGCTTTGGATTTTGATCTCAAGTTATGTCACTCAACTTGAATTTGAATTGTGGCTCAATGTGTAATTAATGAAGAACTTTTTGAATTATTTTTCAACCCCCTCCAAAATTTAGATCTAGATCCCCATTTATAGAATTCAAATAAATCTTCTCTTATAAGCTAGGTTGTTAGAGAGAGCCTTCTAGAATGAGATTGTTACAAGGAGCC
This sequence comes from Agapanthus africanus, assembly GCA_030015575.1. Lineage (NCBI taxonomy): Eukaryota > Viridiplantae > Streptophyta > Magnoliopsida > Asparagales > Amaryllidaceae > Agapanthus > Agapanthus africanus. Next base: position 257,489,411 of record JASDDO010000004.1, read on the forward strand.
TTCTAGAATAAGGTTATTATGCAGAGCCTTCCAGAAGAAGCCACGTGGTAATTCAGCGTCCTGAGGAAGCAAGGCTGTTAGAACGAAGCTTCTGGAGAGGACGCGTCATCGGAGCCCCCCAACTCGGCCGCGGATCCGCGGTAACTCGGCCAACTCGGCCGTGGTTCCGCGGCCATATAAGGAGATCTTTCTTCTGTGTTGGTATTTGGGTCTTCTTTTGATGTCTGGAATCATTTAATCTCTTCTGAATCTCTGCCAGATTTTAAATATTTGACTTGCTGCATTTTATCGGCAATTTTGCGATTCCGGTTCTTTGACCTGAATAATTTTATGCACACAATCTCAATGAAAGTGTTGAGAGATACAAAATATTATACGTGAAATATTTACACACAATTTCCTTCATAATGACGGTTATAATGTATAACACATGTTATTTGATATTTTGCAGTCGAATTGCTAATATGTGCTATATTTATACCAAACACCTTTAGATGATTAGAAAGAGTAAGGAAATTGTCGTGTTGAGAATGCAATATTTTCGACTGAACAATATGCTTCATCTTTTATTAAGGGCAGCCAAGCCTTTCCAATGTTCACACTTCATTCTCATATTTCCTTAAGCCTTCTTATTCCTCATAACCCTAAACCTCTCATGTATTGAGAATGCTAGGGTTTCAAGAGACAAAGTAATCCATCTACACTCTCTACATCCTCTATGCCATCTAGTTTAGCGAACTAGATGCCGCAATTACCTCGGATTTGAGGTTGAAGCTCGGACTATAGACTCTCGGGTGGATCGTCTTTGACTCAAGGATGCCGACGAGAAGGCATCGATCCGTTACGATCCTCGGAGCTTATGATGACGAGGAGGACAGCAAAGAAGACCCGAAGGACATGTAACATGAGGAATAACTTCCTATCCGGGTAGTTAACCTCATAACAAGTTTAGCTAGTTAGGGTTTAGCATCGATCCTGGAGTTTAAGTCCGTGTTGCGAGCTTTGAAAAATCTTTTTTTTTTTTGCAAATTCCGCCTCCCCGCGGACACGCGGTGTGCGCGACATGGACTTACTGGTAGAACAGTCTTACTCAAAATGATAGTATGCTATCTAGTTTGCCTTTATCATCATGTACATGTATTATGTGGTATTACAGATCACTATTACATGTTGATATAGCCTATTGGATTCTTACTTGAGTACCAGCATTATGATGGCGATCATATACGTAGGAGCTGGGTGGTCCGCAACCACATCTTTAAATGTTCCTAATCGAGGGAGTATCGATACTTGACATCGATACTCCAGAGTAGACTAGTGTATACTTATCGAGACCCCGACGATGTGCGGTAGCCGGTCTTACAAGCCATTAGTATCAGTTAGTCACATAAGATAGTATACTGGTGCTCATTGGGTTATGAGTACACTGGACGGACTCGCCAGGAACATGCTAGTTGGTATTATACGTATTGTCAGATAGCAGTTACCAGGTGACATGTGTACAGGTTAATCTGTTGACCAGAGATCGTCATTTGTATCGTGTGAGTTCCCACTTTGCTTTGATTACTACCCTACCACGGCTCAAAAGAGTCGTGCAAAAAAGTTTTAGTTTGGTACAGTCCCGAGTCACATGGTGGCAATGAGCAGATCGTAAGGGATTCATCTCTCCCGGTATTAGGGGTTGATGTCGCGTAGTGCACGGGTGGCCATCACCAAAAATCCTTGGCCAATGTAGTCGAGAATTACTGATTTGGATCAGTAATTTCTCAGTGGGTGATAGGCTTCATACCTACACGAAATGTCGTGTTATTAGGGGTCTGACTTTATCCACCCGCTAGACCCGATATACGATACTCTTAGACGAACAGAACAGACTGTATGGAGATTGTCACGGACTGGCTCTGTTCAGTTGATAAAACTGCATATTTAATATGACATTTTTCCTACTATTTCTATGTAAAGAAAGGTGTTTATTATAATATATGATACATGTGATGGTTTATCTATAAAAATACTATTTTCATGTATTTATATATTATAATTAACATTTGGTAGGAAAAAGTAAGCATATAATATCCATGTAACATTTGGCCCATTTAAATATGCTTACCTTATTAAATACCTTTGACCAATTCTTAATGGTTAAGTTAATATCTCAACTCTACAAATATTATTTGTTGAGTTGTTGTCCAGAATTTTCAGGGCTAAAATCAAGGAAATCAAAGTTGTTAGAACAAACCTGCCTAATTAAGAAAGTAAACTAAAGAAATCAAGTCTGGCAGTGATGTAGAAAAGATTTTCAGTTTCCAGAGATTAAAAAGTTCACCACGTGTCATAAAGATAAAGCTCCAGAAGAGAAAATCCTGTGATCCATCTATAAGGCCGCGGATCCGCGGCCAAACCCACCTATTGGTCGCGGATCCGCCGCGGTCTAGCTGTATTGAGAGTTGAGATTTTGTTGTTGCGATCTTAACCACTGGTTTCCAAATTAGGAAGCTAGGGTTATGGCTCTGGAACTATAAATAAGGACCGAGAGCCTCTTGGAAAAATGATCAAGCTGAAGAGATCACGAAGTCCAAGACAGGCTCACGCATCCAGGCTGATCATCAACGGTTCATCTACTTTCTTAGAAGAGATCGAGAAGCAAACTAGCATTTGTAATGATTTTCTAAGGGAATAAAGTGTAAATGAATTTTTTTGATTAATAAAGATAGTTCTTTTTCTTATTCTATTTCTTGTAGTTTCATTATGATTTCCCTCTCCATCTCTTCTTCTCCCCTCATGCACGAGTAATTCTCCGCTTGATAGGTTCGTAGGATTAGGGTAGATTAATGGATGATGAAGATCCTTAAACTCTTTTTACATCCTATAAAGTTTATAAACTCTATCAAAAGAATAGTTAACATCCAAATTAGGCGCACTACCAATTTATTGCTAGTCTTGACCGCGATTAGAGATTAGATCAAAGATTGTTTCGGTAAAGGCTAGATATGAACGGAGTTCCATGTCGAGATAGGGGTTAAGAGTGGGAACCCTTTTTCCCTCCAGAAATCCTAATCTACATCCATCTCTGTCGTTCTAGTTTTAAATCTATTAAAGGATAAAAAGAGTAATCTTTAATTAATCATTCATTACTACTAAATCCTACCGAACCCTACAAGCCCCCTTTTATATTAAACTTACATCCAAAATTAATCTAGATCTATATTTTGCATCCGTGTTTAACATAGATCTAGAACTTACAATCATTCTTTATTCTTCCTCCTTTCTTTCTCAACACGCCTAAAAAAAGAATAAAATATTCAACGTTTCCCTGAGGACGACCCGTACTCATCTCGGTCTAGCTACGCGCGACACCGTTATTGATTGCGGTTAACTACACACTTTTACAGATCAATCAAATGGCGCCGTTGCCGGGGATACGTGCGTAATTTTTTATTCTTACTATTTGTGTTGAATTCTTATTCGATCTATATCATAATTAAAACAAAACTGCAAATTGTATATTTAACGAATTGTGTGAATTTTGCAAAGAGATCTGGAGTCACAGACTTGAGGAAACAGAAAGACAGAGACATTCATCGAGATCTAGAGGAGTACAAAAGGCCACAGAGAAAATTTTCATAAACTGATCTCTCTTCCTTGCGAAAGAACCGCGGTAAATAAGCCACATTCGCGGCGGAAGCGCGGCGAAATTGGAGATCTAGGGTTCCAAACTTCTCTGGTAAGATTCTCAACTCTTTCTCTCTCCTCTGAAATCCAATAAAATATCTTTTCTGCAGGATTCTTTGCAAAATATCGCCGTTCAAAAATCTTTTTGCAAAGTTTGTAATTGGTTTGTCTTGCATATTTTAATACGGACTTTAAGGGGCAAAGACCAAATCCAGATTAGGTGGGGATTTTATCACCCTTCCTAAGCCCCACAAATTACAAACCGAGCATCTGCATCAACCCTACATTAATTTAAAAAAATATCTAGACAAGACTCTAAGGACTGTCATGCTCAATAAGGACAGAGGAAGGTCGTGGGTAATCTATCGCTTATCCGCATTACTTTTGTGGTGTCTAAGGAAAGTGGTTACTTAATTAGGCCCACTACTTACGTAGTGGATACCTCCCACTTACCTGGCCACACGAGTAGTAAAGAGTTGGTAGAGGATTGATCCTACGGCTTGTCCTTTGGAAGTCTAGGAGCGGTCTAGAGACTTGACCTAGGTAACCTTAGTTCTAGGGTTGTTTGTGCATTTTTGTGTGATTTGTCTAAGTCCGATACACTTTTCAAAATAAACCATTTTTAAAAGTACACACGCTGCCACTTGCGCTAAACCCGCTTAGTGCATGCTTGGCTGGACACGGGATTCTAGTGCCCGTCTTGTCCGCGTTCCTGCTATCGATTCCGAAGTCGGTGCTTCTTCATCTTCTTTTCCCCCACCACACACCACATCAACCGAGATGGACGGCGCTCCATCAAATTATAACACCACCCTACCACCTCCCGTAGGTGACCAGAATCCACCGCGCATCTCTCTCCAAGAGAGATGCTATCCTATCCACGGTCCACTTCCCACTTGCTTATCTATTTCACCAGCCAACGGGGATAATTTTGAAATTAAACCCCACTACATCAATCTGTTGCCCAAATTTCATGGGCTTGAATCTGAAGACGCGTATGTTTTCATCACTAAATTCGAAAACGTATGCGCAATGATGGGTACTTCACAACTGACTGTGGATACTATGCGCTTATGTCTTCTTCCATTCACTTTGTGCGACTTGGCAGAAAAATGAATTTATAATACTGCCGCACACTCTATCACTAATTGGGATGAATTCGTAATAGCATTTCTTAAGAAGTTTTACCTAAACCATAAGACCGCCCGTGTTAGGAGCGAGATCAACCAGTTTACCCAGCTTCCCAATGAACCATTTTGGAAGTGCTTTGAACGTTTCAAGGATCTGCTTGTCTAATGTCCTCATCATGGAATCAATAGATGGGATTTGTGCTGAATTATATATGAGTGCATTAATCCAGCGACAAAGCAGATGCTTGAAACAAATTTTCAATGCAATTTCATGTCTAAAGATGATGGTGAAGCTTAGAAATATCTGGAAGATCTCGCTGAAAATACTTTGCAGTGGGAAAGCGTAAGACCACCTTCATCTAGGGGAGGTATTCATCAGCTCAATGTTTCCATCGCAGTAAAAGCCGAAATGGCAGCGATGCAGAAGAAACTCGACGCTATTGAGAACAAATTCTCATCAGTCTCCCTAAATCAGGTAACGCTTCCCAAGACCGTGTGTGGCTGCTGTTCAGATCCTTCACACTAGACGGAAGAATGTCCTATGAATGCACCGTTTCAAGGTCACGAGCAAATTAATGCTGCTTTTCAGAAGCGACCTAGAAACGATCCTTATTCTTCCACGTACAATCAGGTATGGAGGAATCATCCTAATTTTGCTTAAAACCAAAACCAACCCCAAAATCAAAACCAGTTCCAAAGCAATTATCAAAGACCTCCTCCACAGCAATCACAACCACAAAGTCAGCACCCCTTTCAGTCACAAAATTTTCAAAATCCGGCCAACACTTCTGCACCGCAATTGGCCGGTACTGATAACTCTTCACTCGTACAAACTTTGGATTTGTTTATGAAACATACCATTCAAATGTCGGCTGATATGAAGTTTTCTATTGATACCATAAAGGAAGACTCCGCCTCCCACGGTGAGAGTATTAAATCAATAGAAAACCAAATTGCACAGTTGAACGCCGCGATGAGTGCGAGAGAAAAAGCGAAACTCCCATCTCAACCCCTACCGAATCCCGGCCACTCAAAAAGTTATAATGTGAGTGCCGTTACCACGTTGAGATCGGGAAGAGTGCTGGATAACCAAGTGGGTGAACAAGTTGATGATGTTAATAATACCAATGATACCCTGGCTTCTACTTCTTCCCCTAATTCGTCTAGTCTCCCACCTTCTTCCGAGCCTATTCTCCGTGTTCCCCAAGGCTCGAACCCTCAGCCCACTTCCACAAATCTATCTAAAACGATCCCCACTATAATTCTGGGATCCATTCCATCCCCACAATCCTCTCCAATGTTGGACCCAACCATTATTGTTAAAGCACCTTATCTAAACAGGTTAAGGGGCAACAGACCAAGTCCACAAATGGAGAAGATTGTGGAAATTTTTAAGCAAGTTAACATAAACATTCCTCTCCTAGATGCTATTCAACAAGTTCCGTCTTATGCGAAAATCCTAAAGGACTTGTGCACTAGGAAGAGAAAAGTTCAAGTACCTAAAAAAGTTTTCCTTGTGAGTAATGTGAGCACTGCTTTTACACAACAACTACCCAAGAAAAGAAAGGATCCCGGAAGTCCTACAATTTCTATTTCTATTGGGGGTAAAAATATCAATCGTGCTCTACTCGATTTAGGTGCTAGTGTTAACTTGCTTCCGTATTCTGTTTATGAGCAATTAGGGATCGGAGAATTAAAACCGGCACATTGCACTCTTCAGATGGCCGATCGATCTATCACCCAACCTAGGGATGAGCTAGAGGATGTCTTAATCAAAGTTGGGGAATTTATATTTCCTGTGGACTTTATCTTTATAGATACACAACCTGTAGCGAACCCACGAAACAAAATTCCGGTGATTTTAGGTTGACCTTTTCTTGCAACTTCCAACGCAGTAATCAATTGTAGAAACGGCTCTATGAACCTATCTTTCGGGAAGATGTCAATTGAGCTTAACATTTACAAGTTGGGAAGTGAACCCTCCGAACCCTATGCTCATGTGTGTTCTGTCGAAACAATAGATTCCGACAGCAGCGAAATTGAAGAGCTTCACGATACTGATCTCGACTCCATTATTACGTTGTTGTTCGGGCTAACAGCTAATGCTAAATGCGAACCTTTTATGGAGTCCGGGTATCATCCCGTTCTTTCCGATGAGATTATTATTCGGGATATCGATGAAAGTTTTGAAGAATTTTTCGCTGACGAACTCGCATTCTTAGAAGATATGGGCGTTGTGATGAATCAACCCCAACCCAAAGAAATTGAACCGCCACATCTTCTTCTTATCAAGAATGAGAATGCGAGTAATCCATCATCATTGTTTTGTCTCTACAAATCGAGACGTAAACCTTTTCCATTACACCTCTTATCTCCTCCCCACTTCTTTACGTCAATTGGCGACATGTTCTTCCACCAACCTTGGTGCTTCATCGATAAAAATTTTGAATGGTTGGTTTTGACTTTTGGTCTTTGCAAGGCTTTACTTTGACCAATAACTTTTACCGTCCCCAATAATGTTAAATGCTTAATACTATTTTACTTAAGTTTGGCGGGTATATTTCGGCTCTTGAAAATAAAAATTTTCCTCAAAATTGTGAGCCAAAAATAAGTTTGGGGGAGGATTTTCACTTTTTGTTGCCCCCGTTAATAACCTTTCCTCCCAAGTATACAGCTTTTTGAGATTTAAAAGAAACAACAGTGAGGACACTGCTGCAAACAGGTTTGGGGGAGATTTATGCTTATTTACGCGTTACTTTGCACTATACTATATATAAGCACAATTTTTTTTTGATAATCAAAGAGTAGAAAGTGAAAAATTATATATGAAAGATAGGAATAGTTTAAGAAAACCAAGAAAATTAGAAGTTTTCTTAAACGAACTAGTAATAAGTAGTTATGAGCTGTTGTCTCAAGGGTTAGTAAGATGAAAGAAGTCACTAATCTGAGGATAAAAATAAGTATGAAAAATAGTTCCTATTCTGGAAGCCAAACTTTTGATTGTTGATACCCTACTATACGCACTTACACACGTCTTGAAACTCGGGATAGTAGAGGATACCTTGAAATGCTCTTGTTTAAAACCAAAGTATGAAGGAAATTATAAATGAATAAAAGATAAAATGGTGGAGAAAAATGAACATGGGTTTTGTTATTACCAAGGCAGCAATAAAAAAATATAGCGAGGGTGCTTCATCACCTAGTGCCTTAGACCAACTGGTCTGGGAGTTACTGCTAAGCCTTAGGTGGTGCAAGATGAGGAAAATACTAATACACCTAATCAGCAAGCACATGAGTAATCGTTCGGTTAATACCTCAAGAAGTATTAACGGTCGCATGAAAAATGTGTGAGCATATTCTATATAAATATCGATTAAAAAGTACTAAGGCTGATGGACAAGAGTATGATAGCTTGAATTGAATTCTCCGAGTGTAGGGATGTCTTTTACACACACGTAGGGGTATATGATCGATGTTTGGATGAAAGGTAGGAATGAAGAATAAAGACGATGTTTTATTGAGGGATGATGTGATTTCTAACATCTTTTCATGACTATTAAGATAGGGCTCATGACAACTGAAAAGCTAGTGTAGTTGGAAACTCTAAATTTTCAAAGTATTTCTTTTATAGTTCTTATCTTTATATGTAACTTTCACCTTCTCTCTTTTATTATATGATTTTGTGGGTGTAATCCGCTGAAAACCCTCAGGAGACAACACTCCTCCTACTAGGGACACCTAGAGGTTTAACGGCTTGTTGCACGTGCTCAGTGCAATCGTGTTGCCTACGAAAGTGTGCTTAGATTTCTCCTTTCTTTTTCTCCTTCTCTTGAATAAACTAGTTTGCTCGGGACGATCAAAGATAAGTTTGGGGGTATTTGTTCAGTTGATAAAACTGCACATTTAATATGACAATTTTCCTACTATTTCTATATAACGAAATGTGTTTATTATAATATATGATACATGTGAGGGTTTATCTATAAAAATACTATTTTCATGTGTTTATATATTATAATTAACATTTGGTAGGAAAAAGTAAGTATATAATATCCATGTAACATTTGGCCCATTTAAATATGCTTACCTTATTAAATACCTTTGACCAATTCTTAATGGTTAAGTTAATATCTCAACTCTACTAATATTATTTGTTGAGTTGTTGTGCAGAATTTTCAGGGCTGAAATCAAAGAAATCAAAGTTGTTAGAACAAACCTGCCTAATTAAGAAAGTAACTAAAGAAATCAAGTCTGGCAGTGATGTAGAAAAGATTTTCAGTTTCCAGAGATTAAAAAGATCACCACGTGTCATAAAGATAAAGCTCCAAAAGAGAAAATCCTATGATCCACCTATAAGGCCGCGGATCTGCGGCCCAACTCACCTATTGGCCGTGGATCCGCCGCGGTCTAGCTGTATTGAGAGTTGGGATTTTGTTGTTGCGATCTTAACCACTGGTTTCCAAATTAGGTAGCTAGGGTTATAGCTCTGGAACTATAAATAAGGACCGAGAGCCTCTTGGAAAAATGTTCAAGCTGAAGAGATCACGAAGTCCAAGACAGGCTCACGCATCCAGGCTGATCATCAACGGTTCATCTACCTCCTTAGAAGAGATCAAGAAGCAAACTAGCATTTTTAATCATTTTCTAAGAGAATAAAGTGTAAATGAATTTTGTTGATTAATAAAGGTAGTTCTTTTTCTTATTCTATTTCTTGTAGTTTCATTATGATTTCCCTCTCCATCTCTTCTTCTCCCCTCATGCGCGAGTAATTCTCCGCTTGATAGGGTTCGTAGGATTAGGGCAGATTAATGGATTATGATGATCCTTAAACTCTTTTTACGTCCTATAAAGTTTATAAACTCTATCAAAAGAATAGTTAACATCCAAATTGGGCGCGCTACCAATTTATTGCTAGTCTTGACCATGATTAGAGATTAGATCAATGATTGTTTTGGTAAAGGCTAGATATGAACGACGTTCCATATCGAGATAGGGGTTAAGAGTGGGAACCCTTTTCCCTCCAAAAACCCTAATCTACATGCATCTCTGTCGTTCTAGTTTTAAATCTATTAAAGGATAAAAAGAGTAATCTTTAATTAATCATCCATAACTACTAAATCCTAACGAACCCTACAAGCCCCCTTTTATATTAAACTTACATCCATAATTAATCTAGATCTATATTTTGTATCCGTGTTTAACATAGATCTAGAACCTACAACCATTCTTTATTCTTCCCCCTTTCTTTCTCAACACACCTAGAGTAAGAATAAAATATTCAACATTTCTCTGAGGACGACCCGTACTCATCTCGGTCTAGCTACGCGCGACACCGTTATTGATTGCGGTTAACTACACACTTTTACAGATCAATCAAGCTCGGTAGAGGTTCAGATGAGTTTATTCGTCACCCTTCTTTTCGCTCAGTACCTGAGTAGCCGTTACGTACAGCTAATGCCGCTGACGTGCTTGTGGTTAAACCTACTTCTAGCGTATTGACGAGTCTTTAGAGTCCCACACAGAGGGTTTCCCTGGTTCTGGCGAAATGATACAGTAGCCGTACTGGATACGTGAAGGGTTCCAATCGAATGAGTGTACTAGTTACCCGGACTTTCGATCGGACGGTTGATAATACTAGCTGGCTCGGGTTTGAGCTGGATTATTAAATCAGGTATTGATTTAATAATTTATATATATGTATTTCGATATGTATATTCTAGTACTATGTTCTTTGCGTTATTATATCTCTTTGGGTATTCGTATTTCGGTATGAATACAGGTATGTATATACAGTAGAATGTAATCCGTATTTATCTGGAAAACATTCAAGAAGGTGGACACCTCATTTTAGATTATCCATTTATTATTAAATGGTAAATGAGGTGTAAAGTAAGAAAGAGGGGAGTATGGTGAGAACCATGCTTCTATAGTTGCACAAATGAATTGTTTATTCATTTATGCAAACTATTCAAGCATAGTGTGAATTTAAAATTGAAAGAATTGGTTTTACAAAACCTAGCTTCTCATTTTCTCTCTCTATGGATGGTTCATTTTTCTTTGAGATGGGATTTTCTTCACCTCACCATCATGAGCTTCACTCCCTCTCTAGTTTTCATGAGTTCCTCCACCTTCATTCTAAAACCTCTTCTCTACAATCTCATGAGTTGAGAATCAAGAAAGGAGGTGAGATAGATAAACACTTTGATCACTACACTACATCCCTAGGCACTCTAGACTAGCAATCTAGAGTCCCTAGTTGCTTCACTTGATCATTGGTGTGGAGCAAGAGCCAAGAGCTACATCCCTCAGATGGATCATCTTCGACGGAGGAAGACCGGCGGCCAAATTCAGTTGAACACGCCTCAAGGAGCTTGGGAAGATGGTAGAAGACCGAAGGACTTGGCTCATTCGGTATAACCATTTTTATCTCAGTAGTTTAGCTCTTTTAGTTAGCTACTATAGGTTTATGGTTCGATCTTGACGGGTTAGTTAGCGCCAAGTTTTTTAAACGCCAGTTTTGTTCCGCACTGGCCACGGTAGATACCCAGGGCACTATCGTAACACAACATGGTATCAGAGCCACCCCATAAACCATTACTAGATAGTTTGCACAAGGTTAAAATATCGATCGACCATTTTTTCCGAATCGTATTTCCATTTTAACATGCTTGCTGTCGATTTTGAAAGTTGTTCAAATTTTTTTTCAGAGGGTCTTAAAATTATGTGCAGGCAAAACTAGAGCTATGAAAAAAAATTGGGCACCTAACTCCAAAATTCGGCCGTGGAACCGAAGCAAAATGGCACATTTTACCGCTAAACCGCCACGCTTTTTGGGCTACGGTGCCCCAAATTTTTTCTGGGGCTCTAGTTCATGGAAATATGATTTTTTTGATGTATGGTTTTGGCCCAGATTTGTTTGAGTGCTGGTTTGCATTTGGGGCCAATTTGGAAAGTTTTAGTCGATCGAAATTTTAAGTATGTGATTATCAGTGCATGTGAATATATCTGCGACCGTGAATATCGTTGAGCGGTACAACCCGACTAGTTGCTATATGTTCGACTAGACGGGTTTGCGAACATGATATTCACGTTGATGTTCTGTATTGTGCTGATATTGTAGTTGGATTGTCGTGGTGGATAGCCTACAGTGCAATGGTAGTAGTACAGTTCAGATTCATTTGTATATTCGATATTGCGGGGCAAGCGTCCGACATGTGGACTGCCGTCTCTGCCAGATTGTATATTCTTTTATTGGGGCACGACCGGGTTGAGGTCGATACCGCCATTGTTTATATATTTTCCTTTTCTGTATTCGGATTACCCCGCGGTGGAGTGCTCGAATAGCCGGATTCTAGAGGGCAACGGGCCTGCATCTCATGGCGTTGAGACGGAGGGGGCCTTACTTTAGAATTGGTGGGAAATTCGCCACACTCGTAGGGGGTATAGGATGACCCACGGAGGGGCGCCTAAGTTACCGAATTCCGTGAAGTGGTGGGTGGCCCATTCACTTTTTTGATTGGGGTTGCCACACTTCTGGGATTGGCGGGTAACTTACCGCGCTCGTAGGGGTCCAGGTTTTCATTGCACGGGTTATCCACACGACAGGAAACGCCGGGTCTCATTTGTGGCTCAAATGAAACCCGAGCCTCCAAGATTATCCACCATTCTGTGTTGCTTGTTGATGTTCTATGATGTTGCTTGTATCATGCCTGGGACGAATGTTATATATATATTTATATATACTAGTAGATGTTGTATATGTTTTGCATCCGCGCTGTTCCATCCCTCTCTCTGCCATTAGTAAAGTAACATAACGGTGCATGACGGGCTCCGTGGCGAATGCGGATGGTATATACGTACATTGTATTTTTGTTCCTTTTTCTGGTGTGATATGGATTAATTGATGGGACTGCATTAATTCTGATTAATGCAAGGAAAAAACCCTATATGATGTTGTTGGTGTTAGGTCCACGTTACCCATCCCGATGCTTACGGGGAGGCGGAAGAGGTAAAAATCGGATTTTTAACACAAGGTAACATGGACCAACCACGAAGGATCTTTGCTAAACAATAACTAACAAACTAACTACAAGTTCTAGCTACTATGTTAGATGGTTATACCTAGATGTTGAACTCCTTCCCTTCTTGTTGTGGTCCTCCTTGTTGCTTGCTCCTTGGAGTGGTGTAGACGGCTCCTCCTCTTCGTCTTCTCTTTGCCGAAGAAAGATCCACCCGAAGGCCTCTACCTTGAGCTCCTACCTCAACCAAGAGGTAACTAGAGTGCTTGGCTTGCTAGACTAAGAACCCTAGAATGAGTAGAGAGTTGTCTCGATGGTTCTATCTCACAAAGCTCATGTTTTTCAACACATGAAAGAAGAGAGCTTTGAGAGAGGAAGAGGAAGAGCAAATCATGAGAGAGAAAGAGCAAGAGAGAATGAGCAAGAATAACAACCATGCTCTCATATGAGAATAATAATAATAATAACTAAAGAAAATTGTGATGGTTAGTTGAAATGACCATTATCATTTCACATTTAATGCAATTTGCAAGAATCAAGAAGCATCTTGCAAAAGAAATGATCATGGTCAAATGGTCAACCAAAGTCAAATGGTCAACCAAAGTCAAATGGTCAACCTAACCATGGCACAATTATCCTTAATTAATATTATTAATCATATTTCTCATTCTCAATAGGGTTTAGAAAAAGTCAACTGTCAAAAACCCTAATAAGATTCCTCTGCCTCTGTCAATTGTGCATACACACCCGCATCCGTGTTCCGAGGAACACGAATACAATGAGACATAACCAATCCTAAAACAAATACTAGGATCTGGTTTAAACCAAAGCCCGCTAGTAATAACTTCCCGGACACCAAACGTGCACAAGTGCGCGGATGTGAACGAACCCCGTCGCAAAACCATGCGACCTCTACTCTGTTTTGCCCAAAGGCGAACAACCCTCTGTGTGGGACTCTAAAGACTCGACACTACGCTGGCAGTCGGTTTAACCACAGGCCGCAAGTGGTACTAGCTGTATGTAACGGTCCCCAAGTAGATGCCGATAAGAAGACCGATGAGGTGAACCCATCCGAACTCCTACTGAGCCTGAATGTGACAATCTCCGTACAGTCCGGTCTGTTCGTCTGAGAGTATCACATGTCGGGCCTAGGGGGAGGTAAACGTCAGTCCCCTAATAGCGGTACAAGTCATGTCGGAGTGTAGCCCAGAACACCCTGAGAAACTACTGGAAACACTACCAGCAAATCTCGCTTGCCCTGGCCAGGGACTTTGTGTAATGGCTCTCCTAGACACAGCGCGATATCAACTCCCAATACCGGGAGAGACGAATCCTGTCTAACCGTCACTGCCTCCAAATGTTTCGGGACTGCCCCCAAATACTACCTGTTTGCATGACTCAATAGAACCGTGGTAGGGTAGTAATCTAAGAACAGTGGGAACACACTCGAGGCGATGTGACAGTGTCAAGTCAACGGACTAAGCTGTACTCATGTCATCTGGGAACTGTTAACTGACGATAGGTATAAAACCAACCAACAGTTCCCGACGAGTCTTGTCCAGTGTACTCGTAACCTAACGAGCACCTGCATACTATCTCCAGTACGACGTACGGATGGCTGTGGGACAGACCATCTCCCCTGCTGGGATAAGAAGCGTATGCACCAGTCTACTCTGGAGTATCGATGCCCTATCTCGATAATCCTACGACTAGGGACCAAAATAAGGATGGGATTATAGACTACCCAGCCCCCACTAGTGTGATCGCCATCACAACGCCGGTAATCAAGCAAAGATCCTAAGGGCTCCATCAATATGTATTAGCGATATGTTAAAAGAAACATACACACATATCAAGATAGAAATAAACCAAGTAGCATACTACTATATTGAGCATGTTAGTTATGTATATGCCCTAGAGGCCATTGTTGTACATATGATGTATATTATGATGGATGCTTGGATATATACAGAGAGGACTTTCTTGCTCGTCATGATAGTATGCTATTTGGTTTCACTTTATCTTAACATGTTGACTTGTATTGGTTTACTGTCTTACTCTCACATGTTGATAAAGCCCTTAGGATATGTACTCGACTACTGGGATTATGATGAGATCATACTAGTGGGTCCACGGTAGTCGATGAGTACATCCTATAAATGTTCCTAGTCGAGGGTATATCGAGACGGGGCATCGATACACCAGAGTAGACTAGCGTATACGCATCTTGACCCATATGATGGGCGATGGATGATCCCATATCCATCGGTGTTTGACATCAAGGATGGTGTACGGGTGCTCAGTGGAGACTGGGTACACTGGACGGACTCGCCGAGAACTCCCAGATGGTGATATACCACACGTCAGATGGCAGTTCTCCGGTGACACTGGTACAGGGTAGTCTGTAGACCCGAGATCATTATAGAGTCTTGTGTGATTCCCACTGTTCTTTGATTTCCACCTTACAACATCCAAGAGGGCGTGCAAAACGGTGGCTTTTGGGTACAGTCCCGAATCACATGGAGGCAATGAGCGATAGGAGGGGATTCGTCTCTCCCGGTATAGGGAGTTGATGTTGTGCTGTGTTCGATTGGCTATAACTGGAAGTCCCTGGCCAGGGCTAATATAGAGATATACTGGTAAGTGTTACCAGTAGTTTCTCGACCAGTTATGAGCCTCACATCGACACGACTTATCGGTTACTGGGGTCTGACGTATACCACCCCTACACTTGATATGCGACATATCAGACGAACAGACCGGACTGTACGGGAGTGTTACTGATTGGATTCATAGGAGAACAGACAGGCTAGCTTGTTGATCTTCTGATCGCTCAATACCTGGACGGCAGTTACGTTTAGCTAACCGCTTGCAGCTTGTGGGTGTTTTGATATTGACGATTCTTTAGAGTCCTACATAGAGGTTTCTTGGCTCAGGCAAAACGGAGTAGAGGCACATATGAGATATGTGCAGGACCGAGGATAATGCGATATGAGATACCGTATTATATTCTCGCGATATTTAGATATGAACCAGGACATCGGATCAAGTGTTGATTTGATGAATCGGTACATGATATATTAGTCGGTTATATTCGATATAGCCGGATCGTCGGATCAAGTGTTCATTCAATGATTTAATGTATAATGATATATATGATATATTGTATTGCATTATCTAATATTGGCTCGCTTTATTATTTCATTTTCTCACCGGATTAATACATTGATATATATGCGATATATGTTAATTGTATTATTTTCTTTTGTTGCAAATATATAATATATATATGATATATATTATTGTGACATGATATGATTTATTATGAAACATGTTTAAGGATGATTAAAAGAGATTAGGGTTTGATTAGGGTTAGCTCTTTCTTGTTTATTCTAGAAGGGTTTCCTTTTTGTCTTGGTTAAGATATTATGGTTGATACTTATCCTTAACCTAACCAAACCCTAGCTCTAGTTTATTCTCTACAAAGGTTAAGCCTATCATCCTTGACCATGGTTCCATATCAATCATATATTCTTATCTACTATTCATCACAAAAGGAATTATCTCATTATTTTTCATCTTCTTCTCTCTTGAGTTTTTGAGAAAGCTCACTAGAAATTCCTTTTGTGATGATTTCTTGTGAGAAAGTGAATTAAAAAGATAGCATAAATACTACTCCATCATCCTCATCTAATCTAGCCCATTAGATTAGGGTGTTCACCTCATTAGAGTGAGAGAGCTTGGGTTATAGCAACTTCAACGTAGATCATCGGAGAAGCGGAACAATACAAGCTAGCATGGATCGTTCGAGTCGTGGAACCTCTCTTGAGTCCGGGAGATCGTGGATCGCGGCGAAGGGACTTCTACTCGGAGCTTGTGAAGCGAAGGAGCGGACTACAAAGGTTGTAATCCCTCACACTTAGGTTTAAAGATGTTATCTTGCATGTTATACCCTAATAATCTAGCAAAGATCCTGTCTTTGGGTTGTTCGGCACATCTAAAATTTTATTTGGGCATGATTGATGCTTTATGAACCTTCACAAGAGTGCCTAGGAACCTTACAGTAGTATCAGAGCTACTAGGCATTGGATGTCGACCTATGGGGGGTTCTCACTGTGTGACAGTGTGGCGAAGCATAGGCTCTTACCCCCAGGGTGTCCCGAGACCGAAAGGTGTTCCGGCGGGTTGTAGTCCTCGCGAGGGGGCATGCATAAAAAGTAGCTGCTGAGGGACCCGTTGGTGCCATGGTGACCCCATTGGATGGGGTGGCTGCCTGACCTACAGTGGTATCAGAGCCTAGCTAGAGCATTAGGCGACGTGTTTACGAAGTTAAAACTCCGATCGAACCCGAACCGACAAAACAAAACCACTCTCTGGATATTTTTCAAAAATGCGATTTTTTCCGAATTAAAAATACCTAAAAAATTCAGCAGGGAAATATAAGAATTGTGGTGAAAAACGAGCACCCTATACTTCCAAACCGCCGCGGAACCGTGGCCGTACCGTGCTTGGGCCGCGGATCCACGGCCGTACATGGGAGATTGGTACTTTATTTTGCACAGTAATTCATATTTTTGTGATTTATATTTTATGGGTATTTTTATTCTGACTCAAGTGTTGGGTATTTCGGGGTTTATTTTGTAATCGTAGATTCGATCGGAAAATTTAAATTCGTTTTTATTTCCGGATTTTTAGAAACTATTAAAATGTTCGAACGGATATCATTAACTCACTTTTTCCCGACACGAAAAATTTTCAAGTGTTGAATTTTTTCTCGAGTTTAAATCTTTCGGAAATGCGTGCAAGTTTTGTGGTGGACCCTCCAGAAGACAACAAACCTTAACTCGATTATGTGACCGTCTTGAACTGCCCTTTAAACCATAGGGTTTGGGGCAGTATGGCGTGCCACATGTGAGGCGTTGGTTTGACCCTTCTACGGCTGGACCGCTACTACTGTGTCACATTCCGGATTATTTGAACTCCGCTCAAGTGTTGAGCAATTTGGGAAATTTTGGGTATTTGATCATTTGATCGGAAAGTTTAATACTGTCTATTTATCTGGAATGTGATACAATATGTGGAATTCATAGAGTTAGGCATGAAATGCGAAGTATGTGATATTTCGGATTTACGATGTCTAAAGTGATTGTGGATTCCAAATATTGTAGTTTTACAATTTCTTTTCTGTGACCGTAAGTGTAGTATGTAGTTGTATTGCCAGTTTTTGTTGCTATACGACAACGACGATCGGTGTATGCATACTTACTTACGTTGATGATATGTGATATTATGTGTTGCTGTGATATGTTATATTGGATCGTCGTGTTCTGAATAGCCGGGGGTTTTATGTGAGATGAGGGTTTTTATTTTCATTCATGTAAAATTCATTTGTATGTAATATTCTTTTATTGGGGCACTTCCGGGATGAGGTTGATGTCACCATTGTATATTATTTACTTTTCCGCATTAGGTAGACCCAAGGAGGGGAGCACAAGTAACCGGGTTCTAGGGTCCAGTGGGAGGCCATCTCGAGGAGTCGAGACCGGGTCTCCTAACCCTAGAGTAGGCAGTGTTACTTGCCCCTCTCGTAGGGGTCTAGGGATGTGGGTTTGGCTATTAATCGCGACCGTGGAATCCGTGTTTTATACAGGCTCGTATTGAAAACACGGACGTCCTAGTATATCCAATATTTCATATATGTTCTTCTGCTGCATTGTTCTGTGATGAGATCATATTACTGCCTGAGATGAATGCTTATACTATATATATATATATGCTGATATATAAATATTACTGCTTTCGTTTCTTCGTGATGCTTAGGAAGCATAAGCTGATGGGATTTTTTATTAATGAGATTAATAAAAGGAAAAGAAACCTAAATGATGTTGTGGAATCAAAACTTTATAAAAAGGGTAGCTACAGTTTTGCTTTGCATAGCGGTATATGTGATATACCCTGCACCTTATTCGATGAGGAAAGAGCCGAGATCCCTTCACCGGGAGTGACCACTTTAGCGAAACTGGCAGATGCTACAAAACTCGGTTTGTCTTTTGATTGCTTTTAGAGTTTTGCTTTGCACAGTGATATATATGATATATCCTGCACCTTATTCGATGAGGAAAGAGCCGAGATCCCTTCACCGGGAGTGACCTCTTTAGCAAAACTAATGAAAGCCTAAAAAACACTCCATTTCAAAATTTCACATGATTCTACGACGATATCAAGTTCATTACGCTCATGGTTTTCTGAAAAACCTGCGTAGCCCTCCGTCATTTCAGATAAAGACTAGTTAGTATTCGTGCTAGGTTTGTTGACTATGTTAAGGCGTAGTGTGCGGTAGCTAATTAGTACTTATCTGTTTAAACATGAGATGTGATTGGATTAGGGTAGTTGTACGACTTTGTTGACTATGTTAAGGGTCGCACAGGTGGGTTTAATTCAATCGGGAAATGACGGGTTGAAATTGGCTAGCAATTATAATTTGTTGACTATGTTAAGGTCATAAGTTGCTAGGGGCAAAATATTATCGGGAATTTCAAGTGTTCAAATTTGCAATGAGATTGCATACCTCCTATGAGATAGTTGGATCCCGATACCCACTGCGAGTAAGAGTTACTCCTGGGAGAGTTTTACACAGGACAATTAGCCGATCAAGTAGGTGTCTAGAAAAGTGTTAACGGGGTTACGCCTAAGGGAAAACGAGGTTTACTTTAATTAGGTTCGTGCGAAAGCAAGGGGAACCTCCCTCAAGTACCGGCACTGATCTGGCTGAAAGATTGACGAAATTGTAGTGTATAATTAATCCCGGCTAATCTTACCTTTTTGGGTTTGAAGGAAGATTTGATAAAAAAACAACAGTGGGAGACATCCTGATTAGATAAGATAATAACCAATCTAATCTTGCAAGAGCATACGCTAAAGTGTTGTCTTCTCTCTCTCTCCAGGTAGCAACCATGTCAGGCCATAATCAAGATAACAATATGAATGTATTGACTGAACCCGCTTATTATACTGAGCAGGGGAACGTTGGACCCGTTCTTTCTTATAAGAGTTATAAGACTGAACAGGGAATAGGAGAATATCTGGATTCTCACGCCGCCCAAAAGAACATGCATGTTGATGCATCTTCTTCAGGTGTGTTAGTTATTGAAAACTATTTCTCAGTTCACCCTACGTCCTGGGTATTAGATACCGGATCAGGATCCCACATATGTAAATTGTTACATGGGCTACGTAAAGGTAGAGAACTGGGAAAAGGTGATCATTCCGTTCAAGTAGGGAACGGTGCAAGTATTGCAGCCAAAGCAGTTGGCGAATATCACCTAGTATTGCCAAGTCGTAATACACTGATTCTAAATGAGTGCTATTATATACCGAACATGATGTGCAACATTATATCAGTTTCTTTATTAAGTAAAGAAGGATATAATTTTGTAGTAAAGGATAATATTATGAGCATATTCCTAGATCAAAAGTTGATTGCATCAGGCTCGTTACATAATGGCATATTCATTCTAAATCAGAACACAGTCCTCAATATACAAAACACACACAAGAGGAAAAGTTCAGAAATGAACGAATCCTTCTTGTGGCATTGTAGACTTGGTCATATCAATGCGACACGACTAGCTAAGTTACATAAGGATGGTTATTTGAATCCGTTCGAATTATCATCTTATGATACTTTCCATTCATGTCTCAAAGGAAAAATGACCAAAGCTCCGTTTAGTGGACACGGAGAAAGAGTTACTGAACTCTTAGGACTAGCACATAGTGATGTATGCGGTCCCATGTCTACGCATGCCAGGAACGGTTCTTCCTACTTCATTACATTCACTGACGATCTCTCTAGATTCGGACATGTGTTCCTGATGAAACACAAGTCTGAAGCATTTGAGAAATTCAGAGAATATAAGCACGAAGTAGAGAATCAAACGGGCAAAAGTATTAAGATTCTTCAATATGATCGAGGAGGTGAATACTTAAGCAATGGGTTCCTAGATTATCTAAAAGAGAATGGGATTCTCTCTCAGCTTACTCCTCCTTATACACCACAGCACAACGGTGTATCGGAACGGAGGAATCGCACCCTATTAGATATGGTGCGCTTTATGATGAGCGAGGCTGAGTTGGCTATTTCCTTCTGGGGCTATGCGCTTGAGACTGCAGCATACCTATTGAATCAAGTTCCGTCTAAATCTGTGCCTACCACACCATATGAGATATGGAGTGGGAAGAGACCATATTTTAAACGAGTTAAGATATGCAGTTGTCCGGCCTATGTCAAAAGGAAAAATCCAGACAAACTCGAGGCACGGTCAGTTCTTTGCAAGTTTGTGGGATATCCTAAGAATTCCCAAGGATATTTTTTCTACCACGCTGAAGAACAAAAAGTGTTTGTTTCTCAATATGCCAACTTTTTGGAAAAGGAATTTCTTGCAAAAGAAATTAGTGGCAAAGAGGTAGAGCTGGAAGAGGTTCCAGAAACACAAATTGCAACTGAAGATTTAGTAGAACCAGAGGATTCATTAGTACCCGACGAACCCCAGCCTCTCCGCTGATCTAGTATGGTTTCTCGTCCACCTGAGAGATACTACGGTTTTCTCATTGATGGTGGAAGCGAGGATCGCATCATGGAAGATGATGACCCGACTAGTTTCGAGCAGGCCATCACGAGTGGTGACTCTGTGAAATGGCTGGATGCAATGCGATCTGAGATGGAATCCAGTACACCAATAAAGTATGGATTTTAGAAAATGCTCCTGAAGGGGTAAAACCCATTGGGAGCAAGTGGATTTTTAAAAAGAAATTTGGTGTAGATGGAAAAGTTGAGACTTTCAAAGCTAGACTTGTAGCAAAAGGTTTTCGTCAACGACCAGGTGTGGATTATGACGAAACCTTTTCTCCAGTGGCTATGCTTAAGTCCATCCGGAACTTACTTGCCATTGCTGCATACCATGACTACGAAATCTGGCAAATGGATGTTAAGACCGCCTTTCTAAATGGTGATTTAGAAGAGTGCGTGTACATGACTCGGCCAGAGGGCTTCGTAGATAGTGGGAGCAGCGGAAAGGTGTGCAAACTGCTTAAATCCAGTTATGGGTTAAAGCAAGCATCGCGGAGTTGGAACATCTGTTTTGATATAGTAGTCAAAGTGTTTGACTTCATCAAAAACATAGATGAACCTTGTATCTATAAGAAGGTAGCAGAGAGTAAGGTTGTCTTCCTCGTATTGTACGTGGATGACATACTCTTGATAGGAAATGATATTCCTATGCTGCAATCAGTCAAGCTCTTCTTATCACAAAGATTCTCAATGAAAGATCTAGGTGATGCCTCCTGCATATTGGGGATTAGGATCTATAGAGATAGATCCAAATGGATACTGGGATTGTCCTAATCCAGGTACATTGACACCATACTAAAGAGGTTTAGTATGGAAGAATCCAAGCATGGGAACCAACCCATGATCTCTGGACTCACTCTCTCCAAAGAGATGTCTCCCAAGACTGATTTAGAGAGAGCTCGCATGCAGGCGATACCCTATGCTTCGGTAGTAGGCTCTATCATGTATGTGATGCTGTGTACTAGACCCGATGTAGCATACTCACTAAGTGTAGTGAGCCGGTATCAAGCAAATCCTGGAGAGAGTCACTGGACAGCTGTGAAGAACATTCTCAAGTACTTGCGAAGGACTAGAGACATGTTCTTGGTGTATGGTAACGGAGAACTCCGGGTGGAGTCCTTTACCGATTCCAACTTCCAAAGTGATAAGGACGACTCTAAGTCGCACTCGGGATTTGTCTTTACCCTCAATGGAGGGGCGGTATGTTGGAAGAGTTCCAAACAGGATACCGTTGCAGACTCAACGATGGAGGCTGAATACATCGCTGCCAACGATGCTGCCAAAAAGACTGTCTGGGTTAAGAAGTTCATTAGTGAACTTGGTGTGGTTCCATCCATTGAGCATCCAATACCTCTGTATTGTGATAATAATGGAGCTGTGGCTTTGGCCAAGGAACCCAGGTCCCATCAGAAATCCAGACATATTCTGAGGCGGTATCACCTGATCAGGGAGATAGTTGATCGCCCGGAGATCGAGGTCAGGAGAGTTGATACAAAGTACAACACTGCAGATCCACTCACGAAGGCCTTTCCCCAGATACAGTTTAAGAGATTATTCGGGATGCTATGTATGAGATACTACAGCAGCTGGCCTTATTGCAAGTGGGAGATTGTTAGTTATGTATATGCCCTAGAGGCCATTGTTGTACATATGATGTATATTATGATGGATGCTTGGATATATACAGAGAGGACTTTCTTGCTCGTCATGATAGTATGCTATTTGGTTTCACTTTATCTTAACATGTTGACTTGTATTGGTTTACTGTCTTACTCTCACATGTTGATAAAGCCCTTAGGATATGTACTCGACTACTGGGATTATGATGAGATCATACTAGTGGGGACACGGTAGTCGATGAGTACATCCTATAAATGTTCCTAGTCGAGTGTATATCGAGACGGGGCATCGATACACCAGAGTAGACTAGCGTATACGCATCTTGACCCATATGATGGGCGATGGATTATCCCATATCCATCGGTGTTTGACATCAAGGATGGTGTACGGGTGCTCAGTGGAGACTGGGTACACTGGACGGACTCGCCGAGAACTCCCAGATGGTGATATACCACACGTCAGATGGCAGTTCTCCGGTGACACTGGTACAGGGTAGTCTGTAGACCCGAGATCGTCATAGAGTCTTGTGTGATTCCCACTGTGCTTTAATTTCCACCTTACCACGTCCAAGAGGGCGTGCAAAACGGTGGCTTTTGGGTACAGTCCCGAATCACATGGAGGCAATGAGCGATAGGAGGGGATTCGTCTCTCCCGGTATAGGGAGTTGATGTTGTGCTGTGTTCGATTGGCTATAACTGGAAGTCCCTGGCCAGGGCTGATATAGAGATATACTGGTAAGTGTTACCAGTAGTTTCTCGACCTGTTATGAGCCTCACATCGACACGACTTATCGGTTACTGGGGTCTGATGTATACCACCCCTAGACTTGATATGCGACATATCAGACGAACAGACCGGACTGTACGGGAGTGTTACTGATTGGATTCACAGGAGAACGAACAGGCTAGCTTGTTGATCTTCTGATCGCTCAATACCTGGGTGTCTGTTACGTTTAGCTGAATGCTTGCAGCTTGTGGGTGTTTTGATATGATCAACACCTGCTACCGGCGTATTGACGATTCTTTAGAGTCCTACATAGAGGTTTCTTGGCTCAGACAAAACGGAGTAGAGGCACATATGAGATATGTGCAGGACTGAGAATAATGCGATATGAGATACCGTATTATATTCTCGCGATATTTAGATATGAAGCGGGACATCGGATCAAGTGTTGATTCGATGAATCGGTACATGATATATTAGTCGGTTATATTCGATATAGCCGGATCGTCGGATCAAGTGTTGATTCGATGATTTAATGTATAATGATATATATGATATATTGTATTACATTATCTAATATTGGCTCGCTTTATTATTTCATTTTCTCACCGGATTAATACATTGATATATATTGGATATATGTTAATTGTATTATTTTCTTTTGTTGCAAATATATAATATATATATGATATATATTATTGTGACATGATATGATTTATTATGAAATATGTTTAAGGATGATAAAAAGAGATTAGGGTTTGATTAGGGTTAGCTCTTTCTTGTTTATTCTACAAGGGTTTCCTTTTTGTCTTGGTTAAGATATTATGGTTGATACTTATCCTTAACCGAACCAAACCCTAGGTCTAGTTTATTCTCTACAAAGATTAAGCCTATCATCCTTGACCATGGTTCCATATCAATCATATATTCTTATCTACTATTCATCACAAAAGGAATTATCACATTATTTTTCATCTTCTTCTCTCTTGAGTATTTGAGAGAGCTCACTAGAAATTCCTTTTGTGATGATTTCTTGTGAGAAAGTGAATTAAAAAGATAGCATAAATACTACTCCATCATCCTTAACTAATTTAGCCCATTAGATTAGGGTGTTCTCCTCATTAGAGTGAGAGAGCTTGGGTTATAGCAACTTCAACGTTGATCATCGGAGAAGCGGAACAATACAAGCTAGCATGGATCGTTCGAGTCATGGAGCCTCTCTTGAGTCCGGGAGATCGTGGATCGCGGCGAAGGGACTTCTACTCGGAGCTTGTGAAGCGAAGGAGCGGACTACAAAGGTTGTAATCCCTCACACTTAGGTTTAAAGATGTTATCTTGCATGTTAAACCCTAATAATCTAGCAAAGATCCCGTCTTTGGGTTGTTCGGCACATCTAAAATTTTATTTGGGCATGATTGATGCTTTATGAACATTCACAAGAGTGCCTAGGAACCCTACAGAGCAAGACTGTCGCAAACCCGTGTATATATCCTAAGCTTCCAAAATGTATTATACAAACTAGTAGTATACAATAATGGCCTCTAGGGCATACATATCCAACAATCTCCCACTTGCACTAAAGGCCAGTAATTGGTGTACCGCATACCCAACGTCTGCTCTATGGCCAGCTGCTGGCGTACCGCACACCCAATAGCTCAAAAAGTCGCTCGAACTGTGTTTGAGGGAGGGCCTTTGTGAATGGATCCGCCGTGTTGTCTTTTGTGTCCACTCTCCGTACCTCGATCTCCTGGCGATCAATGATCTCCCTGATCAGGTGATACCGCCTTAAGATGTGTCTGGACTTCTGATGGGACCTTGGTTCCTTTGCTAAAGCTATAGCCCCATTTTTATTGCAATACAAAGGTATTGGGTCAACAATGGACGGAACCACCTGAAGTTCACTAATGAACTTCTTCATCCAGACCGCCTCTTTTGCGGCATCGCTTGCAGCAATGTATTCAGCCTCCATCGTCGAGTCTGCGACGGTATCCTTTTTGGAACTCCTCCAACACACCGCCCCTCCGTTGAGGGTAAACACAAAACCCGAGATAGACTTGTGATTGGTAGCGATTCTGCGTGTTCAAGTTTAGTTAATTACCGCAATCAAGACGGTTTTGCTTGTAGCTAGCCGGTTGAGTACGGGTCGTCCGCAGGGAGATGGGAATCTTTTTCTATGTGCTATAACGAGTTAAGTCCAATTTTCCAGATTTTTTTGTGATTAACTAAGTGTTAAAATGAGTTTAAAGAGAGCTTGTTAGGGTTAGGATTAGGTTAGTTAGAGTTAGGAGTCGCTCACTTCTTTCGTTGCCACTCTTAATATCGGTGTTACGGTAATCGGCAACAACGAGGATTAGCACGTCTAGGAAGGAACTTGCGAGTATAAGCTAGGCTTTCCAACGCTTAAGTTCTTCCTTTTGGTGCTTGTCCATCCGTTCTTGGCTCTTAGCCATAACCTCCGGTTAATTCAACCACAACCGGTCTCACTACGGAATCACCGCTATCATGTAGGATAGGGTGCCGTAAGGAGAGGATTGTGGTTCAATTAACGGGAGTCGATTTAAGATGTTGGGCAAGGAAAGAGTGAGAGAGATTTCCTTCTCTCAAACTTCCCTTATCCTACCCTAACAAGTATGGAAATTACTCACCCATTACAAGAAGAACGAAAAATAAAATAAAGGAGGAAGATAGAAAGAAAGAGATTAGAAGATAACAACTAGCTATTTGCGACCTCACCTTGGCAAGGATCAAGCGTAAGCATCATGGTTGTTTAAGGATAAAGGGAAATAAAACAAGAAAGAAACAAACACAAATAACAACAACTATGTTAACAAATGAAAATTACAAGCAATAATAGTTAACAAAATAAAGAGACAAGCATGGTAAGAACAAGAGCTCCTTTATTCATTCTTCACTCACAAAAGCTCACTACAAGTTTTTTAATGGAGAAGAGATGAGAGGAGGAAGAAAAACAACACCATATAACCTAAAAACTAAATACAAGATTATGCCCCCTTGGCTTCACAAGGTTCTGGACTATTTATAGGCAGGAAGCTGGAAATCTAGGGCAACATTCAGAACCTTCATAAAAAGACCCAAATACCCCTGAGTTTTGATGTTCTGCGGAGGCCGTACGGCCGCGGTTCCGTGGCCTAAGCATGCTTAGGCCGCGGTTCCGTGGCCCTTTGGGGGAATTAGGTCACCAATTTTGGTGGCTTCTCCTGGATAGCAGTGCCCTTCAGTATGGTATATGTTTTTTCTCATAATTTCTTCACGATTTTTCCAGAATTTCTGTTGAGCAAAAGGTTATGTGATGTGGATTTTTTGTCATGATTTTCTCGAGGTCCGCGTAGATTTCTTGGATCTTGTGTTGCCATTGAGCCTTGTGCATGAAAATGACATTGATTTGCTATTTTTTCTTTTAAACTGGTGTGCGGCAACATACGGATAGAGAGCGGAGACCCGTGTTTTATCTGTGGTTGGCAGGAACCCAGGTTTTGTCGTGTTTTTCCATGAATTTCACCGTTTAGAGCCGAGAACCTGTATCCTGCAATTAACTAGCAAACACGGCTCAAGAGTACCTACCGATATGCAATGTGATAAAAATTGGGCGGTATAAAAATGCAAAAATCTGATATGAACAACTTGCTGTCATCCTTGTCACTCTGGAAGCTTGAATCGGTAAAGGACTCGACCCTGAGGTCTCCATTACCGTAAACCAGGAACATCTCCTTAGTCCTTCTCATGTACTTGAGAATGTTCATCACTGCCGTGTAAGTCCATGCTACGTCTCCCGGTACTTTCGGGCAAGCGGAATTTGATAAAAAACGATTTTCTTAGAGGTGGTAACATGGACTTAAAACCCGGATCTTTGTTAAACATCTAACTAACAACCTAACTAGAAGTTGTTAACTACTCGGTTAGGGGGTTATACCTTTCTTTCTTGATCTCCTTCGTCTTCAAGCCTCGATGGATGTCCGGATCGCCTTCACTCCGTCGTCTCCTTGCGCCGAAGATAGATCCACCTCGAAAGCTTCTACCTTTGGCTTCTTCTTCGGTCTTTGAAGAAACTAGTTCACTTGGTTTGCTAAACCTTGTGAACTAGAGTGAGTAGAGAAGAGTTTGTATGGGATTTTATCTATGGTTCTTGATTCTCAACTCATGAGACAAGTGAACCATAGAGTCAAGAGAGGGAGAGCAAGAGGAGGAGATGAGAGCTCAAGAACAAGAGAGAGAATGAGCATGAAAGAATGAGAGAAGACTTTTCTCATTTGGCTCTCATAATCCAAAAGCATTATAACACATCATATCAATCAAGTATTATGTGATGGTTTAAGCAACCATAGCTATATCATTTCATGCACTCATTTTGCACAAAAGAGCAAGCAAGCAAAAGTCTTTGCCATGAAATGATAGCTATGGTTATCATGATGGTCAACTAGTCAAGCCTAGTCAACCGGTCAACAAAGTCAACAAGTCAACAAAAGTCAACAAGTCAACAAAGTCAATCCCTCAACAACCATGTCACCATAATTCTTAATTAATATAATTGTTAATCACATATCATATTCTCATTAGGGTTGAGCAAAAGGCCAATAGTCAACTGTCAGCGGTCAACAACCCTAATGAGAATCCTCTACCTCTGTCTCTCCGTCAACTGTGCATACACATCCGCATCCGCGTTCCGAGGAACACGAATACAAACTGGATAAATCCAATCCCAATACGTACACTACGATCTGGCTTAAACCAAAGCCCGCTAGTGTAAACTGTCCGGAAACTGTACGTGCATAAGTGCATGGATGTGACCGAACCCTGCCGCAAAACCATGCGATCTGCCGCAAAACCATGCGACCTCTACTCTTTTGCCTAAAGGCGAATAGCTTTCTGTGTGGGACTCTAAAGACTCGACACTACGCTGGCAGTGGGTTTAACCACAGACCGCAAGCGGCACTAGCTGTGCGTAACGGTCCCCAGGTAGAAGCCGACAAGAAGACTGACGAGGTGAAACCCATCTGAACTCCTACTGAGCCTGAATGTGACAATCTTCGTACAGTCCGATCTGTTCGTCTGATACATCGCATGGCGGGCCTAGGGGCGGTAAACGTCAGTCCCCTAATAGCGGTACAAGTCGTGTCGGAGTGAAGCCCAAAACACCCTGAGATAACACTGGAAGCCTACCAGTATATCTCGATTGCCCTGGCCAGGGACTACTCGTGTAATGGCTCTCCTAGACACAGCGCGATGTCAACCCCCAATATCGGGAGAGACGAATCCTGTCTAACCGTCACTGCCTCCAAGTGCTTCGGGACTGCACCTAACTACCACCTGTTTGCACGACTCCTTTGAGCCGTGGTAGGGTAGTAATCAAAGTACAGTGAGAACACACTCGAGGCGAAGTGACAGTGTCAAGTCAGCGGACTAAGCTGTACTCATGTCACCTGGGAACTGATAACTGACGATAGGTATAATACCAACCGGTCAGTTCCCGACGAGTCATGTCCAGTGTACTCGTAACCTAACGAGCACCCGTATACTATCTCCAGTACGACGTACTGATGGCTGTGGGACAGACCATCTCCCACACTGGGATGAGAAGCGCATACGCTAGTCTACTCCGGAGTATCGATGCCCTGTCTCGATAGTCCTGCGACTAGGGACCTGTATAAGGATGTGCTTATAGATTACCCAGCCCCCACTAGTGTGACTGCCATCACAACGCTGGTAATCAAGCAAAGATCCTGAGGGCTCCACTAATGTGTATAGGTGGTATACTAAAATAAACACATGTACACATTGAAGTAGAAACAAACCAAGTAGCATACTACTATATTGAGCAAGATTGTTTATACAAGGTGAATATCCCAAGCTTCCATTAAGTAATATACAAACTAGTATGATACAGTAATGGCCTCTAGGGCATATACACTAACAATCTCCCACTTGCACTAAGGCCATGTACTGGCGTATCGAAGACCTATCATCTCGATCAGCCGCTCGAATTGAGTCTGGGGCATGGCCTTGGTGAATGGATTTGCATTGTTATCTTCTGAAGCGACCCTCCGAACCTCGATCTCGTGGCGATCCACGATCTCCCTGATCAGGTGATACCGCCTCAAGATGTGTCTGGATCTCTGATGGGACCTGGGTTCCTTTGCTAAA
Organism: Agapanthus africanus; assembly: GCA_030015575.1. NCBI lineage: Eukaryota > Viridiplantae > Streptophyta > Magnoliopsida > Asparagales > Amaryllidaceae > Agapanthus > Agapanthus africanus. Next base: position 257,519,359 of record JASDDO010000004.1, read on the forward strand.
GCTATAGCCCCATTGTTGTCGCAATACAGAGGTATTGGATCAACAATGGACGGAACCACCTGAAGTTCTTTCAAGAACTTCCTTATCCAGACAGCTTCTTTTGCGGCATCAGATGCAGCGATGTATCCCGCTTCCATCGTCGAGTCTGCAACGGTTTCCTGTTTGGAACTCTTCCAACACTCCGCCCCTCCATTGAGGGTAAAGACAAAACCCGACATGCACTTGGAATCATCCTTGTCACTCTGGAAGCTGGAGTCAGCAAAGGCCTCGATCTGGAGGTCTTTTCCGCCATACACCAAGAACATCTCCTTAGTCCTTCTCAGGTACTTGAGAATGTTCTTTACCGCTATCCAGTGTTTCTCCCCTGGGTCTGACTGATACCGGCTTACCACACTGAGTGCATAAGCTACATCCGGTCTGGTACACAACATCGCATACATTATAGAGCCTACCGCAGAAGCGTAGGGTATAATAGACATGCGATCCCTCTCCAAATCAGTCTTGGGAGACATCTCTTTAGAGAGGGTGATCCCGTGACAAGCCGGCAGGTTACCGCGCTTGGAATCTTCCATACTGAATCTTTTCAGTATGGTGTCGATGTACCTGGACTGTGAAAGTCCTAATATCCTCTTGGATCTATCACGATGGATCCGGATCCCCAGGATGTATGAGCCATTACCCAGGTCTTTCATGGAGAACCTATGTGACAAGAACCCCTTGACAGATTGTAGCATAGGAATTCCATTTCCTATTAGAGAATGTCATCCACGTATAAAACGAGGAATACTACAGTTCTCGCTACAAATCTACTATAGATGCATGGTTCATCTGGATTTTTGATAAAGCCAGATTCCTTGACCGTCTCATCAATACAGATGTTCCAACTCCGCGATGCCTGCTTTAGTCCGTAAATGGACTTAAGCAACTTGCACACCTTTCCGCTGCTCCCACTCTGAATTAAACCCTCTGGCTGGTCCATATAGACACACTCCTCTAAATTTCCATTTAGAAAAGCTGTCTTTACGTCCATCTGCCAAATCTCATAATCGTGGAAGGCAGCAATGGTAAGAAGGATCCGAATGGATTTCAGCATAGCTACTGGAGAAAAGGTCTCGTCATAGTCCAAACCAGGTCTTTGACGAAAACCCTTTGCAACCAGTCTAGCTTTATAGGTCTCAACCTGTCCATCTACACCAATCTTCCTTTTGAAGATCCACTTGCATCCTACGGGTTTTACCCCGTCTGGAGCAACGTCCAACGTCCATACTTTGTTGGTGTACATGGACTCCATTTCGGTCCGCATTGCATCCAGCCATTTTACCGATCGACGCTCTGAACGGCTTGCTGGAAGCTAGTAGGCTCATCATAATCTATGATGCAATCCTCTCTATCCCCGTCTATGAGAAAACCGTAGTATCTCTCGGGCGGATGAGACTGCCTACTACTCCTGCGGAGCGGCGTAGGAATGTACTGTTCTATTGAACCCTCTGGTTCCTCTAAGCTTTCAGTAATAGCTCATGGTTCTGGAATTTCTTCCAGTTCTACTGTGCTCCCACTTATCTGGGTTTCCAAAAACTCAGTTTCCAAGAAGTAGGCATGACGAGAAACAAGAACTTTTTGTTCCTCTTCGCAGTAGAAGAAATATCCCTTGGAGTTCTTTGGATATCCCACGAACTTACACTGTACTGAGCGTGCCTCGAGCTTGTCCGCATGCTGCTTTTTAACAAAAGCTGGACATCCCCATGTCTTAATGTGCTTAATATAGGGTCTCTTCCCACACCACATTTCATATGGTGTAGTAGGCACAGTCTTAGTAGGAACTCGGTTCAAAAGGTATGCAGCTGATTCTAGCGCATATCCCCAGAATGATCGCGGTAACTCAGCGTTACTCATCATGGACCGTACCATATCCAATAGGGTTCGGTTCCGTCTCTCCGATACACAGTTATGTTGCGGAGTGTATGGAGGAGTAAGCTGAGAGAGAATTCCGTTCTCTTTTAAATAGTCCAGGAACTCGGCACTCAAGTATTCTCCACCTCGATCCGATCTTAGAATCTTAATACTTTTGCCGGTTTGTTTTTCTACTTCATTCTTAAATTCCTGGAACTTTCCAAAGGCTTCGGACTTATGTTTCATTAAGAAGACATAACCGTACCTTGAAAAGTCATCCGTAAAAGTAATGAAGTAAGAATAACCGCTTCGCGCATGTGTAGACATTGGACCGCACACATCGCTGTGTACGAGTCCCAAGAGCTCGCTCGCCCTTACTCCGTGTCCAGTAAACGGAGTCTTTGTCATCTTTCCTTTGAGACAGGATTGACAAGTGACATACGATTGATATTCGAACGGATTCAAATATCCTTCTGTATGTAACTTCGTCAACCTTCTCTCTTTGATGTGACCCAGTCTACAATGCCATAAGAAAGTCTGATTTATTTCCGGAGACTTTCTTTTGTGTGTATTCTGGACATTAAAAATCTGTGGTTGGTTTAATACGTATATACCATTGCTCAATGTACCTGACCCAATCAAAACTTGATTAAGGTGAATGTTTACAACATTACTTACAAACGCAAATTCATAACCTTCTTTAGAAACTAAAGATACAGAAATGATATTACATGTTGCGTTGGGTACAAAAAAACAATTACGCAAAACCAAAACATGTCCATCTGACATTCCCAGGTGATAGTCCCCCACGGCTTTAGCATCCATGCTATCTCCGTTCGCAACTCTGAGGGTCATGTCACCTGCTTTCAAAACACTACGGTTTCTCAACGCCTGCAAAGAATTACAGATATGAGATCCTGATCCGGTATCCAATACCCAGGAAGTAGAGTTTATTGAAAGGCAGTTTTCAATAACATACACACCTGAAGCTGAAGCTGCAACTTGCTTCATTTCCTGTGTCCTGGCTTTCCAAGCCCTGCAATCATTCTTCCAGTGACCTTTCTTATGAAAATAGAAGCATTCTTCTTTATCCACAAGCTGCCCCGCTTTCTTTGTTGCCTTTGCTTTTCCCTTCGTATCCACTTTACTAACACCGCCCCTTGGTTTGGCGGGGGCTTTCTTCTTCTTTCCCTTGGCTTTCGCCTTGGACCTAGAAGAGGAAGATCCTCCTACAAACAAAGTGGATGTTTCCCTACCTTTCTGTAGGGTGCCCTCTGCACTCCTCAGCATGTTGAGGAGTTCTGAAAGTTCAACTTCTTTTTCTTGTAAGTTGAAGTTCAGTATAAACTGGGCGTAAGTGGAAGGAAGGGACTGGAGAATCAAGTCAGTATAGAGCTCATTCTCCAACGTGGTTCCAAGTTCCGCGAGCTCCTTAATGAAGCCAATCATCTTAAGCACGTGTTCCGCTACCGATGATCCGATGGCCAACCTTGCCGAAAATAACTTTTTCGACACTTCGTATCTTGCGATACGAGATTGCTCTCCATACAGTTCTTTTGTATGGAGAAATATGGATTCAAGGTCCATATTCTCGTGCCTCCTCTGATGTTCGTTGTCCATCGAGGCAAGTACGAGGCACTTGGCCTTCGCGCTATCAATCTCCCAGGTCTTACGGATTTCCTTATGCGCGACGCTGGAGGTGGGACTTGGGACAGGGGGAGCTTTGGTGGTAAGAAGATACCCCAGCTTGTCGTAAGTGATTGCCATTTTGACATTCCTGAGCCAATCTCTGTAGTTTGGCCCTGTCAGTATGTTTTTATCTAGAAGTAACTTAAGTCCAGTCATTTCGATTGGTCGCTGCAATTAGGAGAGAGAAGAAGAAACACTTAGCATGATGCTCTTGCAAGTTTAAAGTGGTTTTTAGTTTGTCTAAACAGGATGGCTCCCACTGTTTCTCGAATCCCTCCTCAAACCAAAAAGGAAGAATTAGTCAGGATCAATCTGACCGTACAATACTTGCTTAACCGATCGGCCAGGCTGGTGTCGGTACTTCGAAGGAGGTTTTCCAACGCTTTCGCGAAGTTCCTTAATTTAAGAACCTCTTTTCCCTAGGAGCGTAGCCCCGCTAACACCTTTCTAGACACCTACTAGGTTTATAGCATTGATCGTTAAGTGAGAAATTTCCCGAGGAGTAGCATATACTCACAGTAGGATCGGGATCCAAATATCATCGCGTGACGAAACTGAAGGAATCCTACCAGAATCATCACACTCCAAATGGTATGCAACACTAGCAAGTTTCAGTTCTTTTGAAACTCCCGATGTGGATTTTTGCCCCATGCTCTTATGACCTTGACTTTGGCCAACAAATCATAAGTCACATGTCAAGTTCTACCCGTCGTTCTCCAGGTTAATTTGAATCCACCCGCACCTACCCATGACTTTGGCCAACAAGGCAGTACGACTGTTCCAAACCAACGCATCTATCTATGCTGCACATGAATACCCAATAGCTACCAATCACTATGCCTTGACTTTGGCCAACAAACACAGCTTGAATACTATTGACTATTCATGTGAAACGACAGAGGGCTACGAATGGTTTTGGCGAAACCGTGAACGTAGAGAACTTGATATAATCGATGGAACGAGATAGCTTTTAAAAGGAGTGGCTCAAACTCCGTATTTTAAAAGTTTGTTTTGAAAAGAACCGAGTGGTTTTTCGAAAGTGTTCCAACGACTTTTACATGGTTTATTTTCATGCATTACTTCTTTTAATGCGTGATATTCTTGCATTAGTTCTTTTAATGCGTCCCATCATTTAATCCTAGCATTGCAGAAAACAACCAAAATATGACGTACGCTTATTCCATTCGCATTCGCCACGGGGCCCCGTCATTACCCGTTAGGTTACTTAACTAACGACAGAGCGGGGGCTGGGCTAGCGCGGCTATAAAACATAAGCAACGCCTAAATAATATCATATATAGATATATTGCAATGATAGACATTTCAGATCACAGATGAACACATTAGATATACTAGGAACCTGCAATTCGTACGAGCCTGTAACGAAAAGCAGATTACACGGTCGCGGTGAATAGCCAATACCCCACCCAAGACCCCTATGGGTGCGGCAAACTACCTGCCAAGTACCCGAAGCGAATCAACCTCCCTCATCCCCGTGAGTAGGCCAATCGGCACTTCGGCATACCCGGTAGTTTGTGCACCCCCTCCATGGGTCTATCCTAGGAGCAAAAACAGTAAAAAGAAATTATACAATGACGGCTACAACCCCGACCCGGTTGTGCGGCCATACAAATAATTATTACATCAATTTACAAATTTACATGAATTGAAAGAAAAGAAAATTCTCGTCTCACAACCCCCGGCTATTCACCCGCGACAATCCAATGAATTCATATACACATTCCAGCAACATTACAGATCATAGATTTGTATAACCCCCACTAATCGACATATAGCGATTAGCAGAAGTTCAATACAAATATCACATCACAGAAAAACCCGTCAGCTTAAGTCTTTTAGAAGTTCGATCAAAAATACGGATTTATAGGCCCCAAATACAAAATTTTCGTGCTGGAAAATCTGGGCAGAAAATACATATTCCAAAAATCCCAAAACAACCCCAGAAATACACTGCACCAAAGTTGGACCCCGGCCGAGTCAAATCGGCCGCGGAACCGCGGTGGGAGCGTGCTCCCGCCGCGTTTCCGCGGCGCTTTGAATCGATCGTGGGACCAAATTTGGTGGTTATTCTAATAAAAGCCTGAGCCGATTTTTAAGATGAAAATTATCAACTTTTGAGCAGAATAAAAATCGGCAGAAACTTGGCTATTTTGGGTTCGTTTTGCGACTTTTCTTTAATCGATCTTCTATCTACTTTGCTAACATGTTAGATAGAGTTTAACTAGGCTCTGATACCACTGTAAGTCTATGCTACCTCTCCCGGTACTTTCGGGCAAGCGGAATTTGATAAAAAACGATTTTTCTAGAGGTGGTAACATGGACTTAAAACCCGGATCTTTGTTAAACATCTAACTAACAACCTAATTATGAGTTGTTAACTACTCGGTTAGGGGGTTATACCTTTCTTTCTTGATCTCCTTCGTCTTCAAGCCTCGATGGATGTCCGGATCGCCTTCACTCCGTCGTCTCCTTGCGCCGAAGATAGATCCACCTCGAAAGCTTCTACCTTTGGCTTCTTCTTCGGTCTTTGAAGAAACTAGTTCACTTGGTTTGCTAAACCTTGTGAACTAGAGTGAGTAAAGAAGAGTTTGTATGGGATTTTATCTATGGTTCTTGATTCTCAACTCATGAGACAAGTGAACCATAGAGTCAAGAGAGGGAGAGCAAGAGGAGGAGATGAGAGCTCAAGAACAAGAGAGAGAATGAGCATGAAAGAATGAGAGAAGACTTTTCTCATTTGGCTCTCATAATCCAAAAGCATCATAACACATCATATCAATCAAGTATTATGTGATGGTTTAAGCAACCATAGCCATATCATTTCATGCACTCATTTTGCACAAAAGAGCAAGCAAGCAAAAATCTTTGCCATGAAATGATAGCTATGGTTATCATGATGGTCAACTAGTCAAGCCTAGTCAACCGGTCAACAAAGTCAACAAGTCAACAAAAGTCAACAAGTCAACAAAGTCAATCCCTCAACAACCATGTCACCATAATACTTAATTAATATAATTGTTAATCACATATCATATTCTCATTAGGGTTGAGCAAAAGGTCAATAGTCAACTGTCAGCGGTCAACAACCCTAATGAGAATCCTCTGCCTCTGTCTCTCCGTCAACTGTGCATACACACCCGCATCCGCGTTCCGAGGAACACGAATACAAACTGGATAAATCCAATCCCAATACGTACACTACGATCTGGCATAAACCAAAGCCCGCTAGTGTAAACTGTCCGGACACTGTACGTGCATAAGTGCACGGATGTGACCGAACCCTGCCGCAAAACCATGCGATCTGCCGTAAAACCATGCGACCTCTACTCTTTTGCCTAAAGGCGAATAGCTTTCTGTGTGGGACTCTAAAGACTCGACACTACGCTGGCAGTGGATTTAACCACAGACCGCAAGCGGCACTAGCTGTGTGTAACGGTCCCCAGGTAGAAGCCGACAAGAAGACTGACGAGGTGAAACCCATCTGAACTCCTACTGAGCCTGAATGTGACAATCTCCATACAGTCCGATCTGTTCGTATGATACATCGCATGGCGGGCCTAGGGGGCGGTAAACGTCAGTCCCCTAATAGCGGTACAAGTCTTGTCGGAGTGAAGCCCAAAACACCCTGAGATAACACTGGAAGCCTACTAGTATATCTCGATTGCCCTGGCCAGGGACTACTCGTGTAATGGCTCTCCTAGACACAGCGCGATGTCAACCCCCAATACCGGGAGAGACGAATCCTGTCTAACCGTCACTGCCTCCAAGTGCTTCGGGACTGCACCCAACTACCACCTGTTTGCACGACTCCTTTGAGCCGTGGTAGGGTAGTAATCAAAGTACAGTGGGAACACACTCGAGACGAAGTGACAGTGTCAAGTCAGCGGACTAAGCTGTACTCATGTCACCTGGGAACTGATAACTGACGATAGGTATAATACCAACCGGTCAGTTCCCGACGAGTCCTGTCCAGTGTACTCGTAACCTAACGTGCACCCGTATACTATCTCCAGTACGACGTACTGATGGCTGTGGGACAGACCATCTCCCACACTGGGATGAGAAGCGCATATGCTAGTCTACTCCGGAGTATCGATGCCATGTCTCGATAGTCCTGCGACTAGGGACCTGTATAATGATGTGCTTATAGATTACCCAGCCCCCACTAGTGTGACTGCCATCACAACGCTGGTAATCAAGCAAAGATCCTGAGGGCTCCACTAATGTGTATAGGTGACATACTAAAATAAACACATGTACACATTGAAGTAGAAACAAACCAAGTAGCATACAACTATATTGAGCAAGATTGTTTATACAAGGTGAATATCCCAAGCTTCCATTAAGTAATATACAAACTAGTATGATACAGTAATGGCCTCTAGGGCATATACACTAACATGCCGTACAGTGGTTCTCAACTGGGTCTGACTGATACCGGCTCACCACGCTCAGCGCGTAAGCTACATCTGGTCTTGTACATAGCATCGCATACATTATAGATCCCACCGCCGAAGTGTAGGGTATAGTGCTCATGCGAACCCTCTCCTCGTCAGTCTTTGGAGAGGGTGATTCCGTGCAATGCGGGTATATTACCGTGCTTGGAATCTTCCATACTAAATCTCTTTAGTACGGTCTCTATGTACCTGGACTGCGAAAGTCCAAGTAGTCTCTTGGATCTATCTCTGTAGATCTTGATCCCCAGAATGTACAAGGCATCACCCAGGTCCTTCATGGAGAACCGTTGTGATAAGAATAGCTTGACCGATTGTAGCATAGGAATGTCATTTCCTATCAAAAGAATGCCGTCCACGTACAAGACTAGGAATACGAAAGTTCTTCCTACAATCATCTTATAAATACAAGGCCCATCCTCATTCTTGATGAAATCAAATTCCTTGATTACTTCATCAAAACAGATGTTCCAGCTCCGCGATGCCTGCTTTAATCCATAAATGGATTTAAGCAACTTGCACACCTTCCCGCTGCTCCCACTGTCTACAAAACCTTCTCGCTGATCCATATAAACGCATTCTTCCAAACTGCCGTTTAGAAAAGCCGTTTTTACGTCCATCTGCCAGATTTCATAGTCATGGAAGGCAGCAATGGCAAGTAGGATCCGGATGGATTTGAGCATAGCCACTGGAGAAAAAGTTTTGTCATAGTCCACACCAGGTCTTTGACGAAAACCTTTTGCAACGAGTCTACCCTTATAGGTTTCCACCTGCCCATCTACACCAAGTTTTCTTTTGTAGATCCATTTGCATCCAACGGGTTTTACCCTAGGTGGAGCAATATCTAAGGTCCACACTTTATTGGTGTACATGGACTCCAATTCGGATCGCATAGCATCCAGCCACTTATCAGAGTCCCTACTGATAATGGCCTGCCTGAAACTGGTAGGATCATCTTCTTCCAAGATGCAATCCTCTCGATCCCCGTCTATGAGAAAACCGTAGTATCTCTCGGATGGATGAGAAATCCTACCAGACCTGCGGAGTGACTGAGGTTCGTCAGGTATAACTGAATCTAGTGGTTCCTCCAAATCTTCAGTTACATTTTATGGTTCATGGATTTCTCCCAGTTCTACCGAACTCCCACTAGTTTCTTTTGCAAGAAACTCCCTTTCTAAAAAGGTAGCATGGCGAGATACAAACACCTTCTGTTCCTCAGTGTGGTAGAACAGATATCCTAGTGAATCTTTAGGATATCCCACAAATTTACATAGAACTGACCGTGCCTCTAGCTTTTCCGGTTTCTGTGTTTTCACATAGGCCGAACAACCCCATATCTTAAATCGCTTAAGATATGGATTTCGTCCACTCCATACTTCATATGGAGTCTTAGGCACAGATTTAGATGGAACGTAGTTTAGTAGGTATGCCGCTTTCTGAAGCGCATGTCCCCAGAATGAAAGAGGCAACTCAGCACTACTCATCATGGAGCGAACCATATCCAATAGGGTACGATTCCTCCGCTCCGATACACCGTTGTGCTGTGGTGTATAAGGAGGAGTAAGCTGAGAGAGAATTCCATTCTCTTTTAAGTAATCTAGGAATTTCGTGCTTAAGTACTCCCCTCCTCTATCCGATCGGAGGATCTTGATACTTTTGCCAATCTGGTTCTCCACTTCGTTTCTGAATTCTCTGAATTTCTCAAAAGCTTCAGATTTGTGTTTCATCAGATACATATATCCGAACCTAGAGAGATCGTCAGTGAATGTGATGAAGTATGAGAACCCACCCCTTGCATGTATAGACATTGGACCACATACATCACTGTGTATGAGTCCCAAGAGCTCTGTTGCTCTTTCTCCATGTCCGGTGAATGGAGATTTGGTCATCTTTCCTTTGAGACGGGACTGACAAGTTTCATAAGATGAAAACTCGAACGTATTCAAGAGTCCATCTTTATGCAACTTACTTAGTCTTTTCTCTCCGATATGACCAAGTCTACAATGCCACAAGTAGGATTCATTCATATCTGAACTCTTCCTCTTGCGTGTGTTTTGTACATTGAGAACTGTATTCTGATTTAGAACATAGATACCATTACACAGTGTACCTTCTGCAACCAGTACCTTATCAAGGTAAATGTTCATGATGTTTCTATCAAGAACAAAGTTATATCCATCTTTATCGAGTAAAGAAACTGATATGATGTTGCAAACCATGGAAGGTACATAGTAGCAATTGTTCAAAACCATAGTATTGCCATTTGGCAACACTAGGTGATATTCACCGACGGCTGCAGCATTAACTAGTGCTCCGTTCCCTACCCTGAGGGACATATCACCAGGTGCAACTTTCCTACTTTTTCTCAGTCCCTGCAATAAATTACAGATATGAAATCCTGATCCGGTATCAAGTACCCAGGAGGTAGGGCTGACCGAAAAGCAGTTCTCAATTACAAGAACACCTGAAGTAGATGCAAAACTATGCTTCTTCTTCAATTGGGTCTCCTTGGAATCCATACAATCCTATTTCCCTTTCTCATACTCACGATCGCCATCATAAGTTAGAGCCAAACCGACTTTCCCCAGCCGCGAATAAGAATTCGGATTGGTCAAGCGATACATTTTGTTATCTTGATTAGGGCGTGAAATGGTTGCTACCTGGAGAGAGAGAAAAGAAACACTCAGCGTGCGCTCTTGTAAGATTAGATTGGTTATTAATTTATATAACCAGGATGGCTCCCACTGTTTCCTCAAATTCTTCTTCAAACCCTAAAAGAAGAACTAGTCAGGATTAATCGCACGTCACAATACTTGCTTAACCTTTCAGCCAGGATAGTGTTGGTACTTCGAGGGAGGTTTTCCAATGCTTTCGCGAAGTTTCTTAATTACATAACCTCTTTTCCCTGGAGGCGTAGCCCCACTAACACCGTTCTAGATACCTACTTGGTTTATAGCATTGATTGTTAAGTGAAATAATCTCCCGAGAGTAATCCAACTCATCAGTGGGATCGGGATCCAACTATCATTGTGTGATGACCTATATGGAATCCACTCTAGTCACCACACTCCAGAAGGTATGCTGAATCTTCAAGTTTCCTGTATGTTTGAAACTACTGATGTGGTTTTTGCCCCTAGGACCCTAGTGACCTTGACGGGGTCAACAAATCAAAGAGTCCTAGTCAAGTTCAACCCGTCATTATCTGGATTGCATTAAACCCACCCGCATAACCCTTGACGGAGTCAACAAGGTTATACGATTGTCCTAACCAATCCCATATAGTGCTACAAACAAGCACCACTCAGCTACCGTACACTACGCCTTGACGGAGTCAAAAAACGCAGCACGAATACTAAGTGTTACTTGTAAGAAATGACGGAGGGCTACGGCTGGGTTATTGGCGAAAAACCCGTTAACGTAATGAACTTGATATCGTTGAAGGAACCTGAGTGGTTTTATAAATATATAGTGGCGAAAACTTTTGCTAAAGAGGTCACTCCCTGTAAAGGGATCTCGGCTCTTTCCTCGTAGAATGAGGTGCAGGATATTCCAAACTGAATACCTCCATGCAAAGCAAGAATAATCGACTATAGTGAAGTTATTACCCTGACGCAAACTTCTATCCAAGGGGTCACTCCCGATGAAGGGATCTCGGCCTTTGCCTCGTCGAATGAGGTGCTGGGTATTCATAACCGAATACCTCTGTGCAAAACAAAAGAGAACATCCTTGCAATAACAGCTTTTTGAAAATTGTTCCAACAGCATCTTTTAGGTTTATTTTCTTTGCATTAATATAATGTGTCCCATCAATTAATCCTACCATTGCAGAAAACAACGAAAATATGACGTACGCTTATGCCATCCGCATTCGCCACTGGGCCCCGTCATCACCCGTTAGGTTACTTAACTAACAACGGAGAGGGGGCTGGACTAGCGCGGATGCAAAACATAAGCAACGCCTACTAGATATCATATATAGATATATATACATTCGTCAGATGCAATGATAGCCATTCCAGAACACAGATGAACACATTGGATATGCTAGGAATCCGCGTTTCGTTCGAGCCTGCAACGAAAAACGGATTACACAGTCGCGATGAATAGCCAAACCCCACCCTAGACCCCTACGGGTGCGGCAAACTACCCGCCAAGTACCCGAAGTGAGGCAACCTCCCTCAACAACGTGAGTAGGCCACTCGGCACTTCAAAGTACCCGGTAGTTTGTGCACCCCACCTTAGGTCTATCCTAGGAGAAAAAAAAGTAAAAGAAATAATATACAATGGTGGCTACAACCTCAACCCGGATGTGCGGCCATAAAAATAATATTACATCAATTTACATCAAATGAAAGACAAAGAAACTCTCATCTCACAACCTCGGCTATTCATCCGCGACAATCCAACAAGTTCATATACACAATCCAACATCACAGATCACAGATATGCACAACTCCCACTAATCGACGTATAGCGATTAGTCGACGTTCAGTACATATATCACATTACAGATATAACCTATTAGCTAAAGTTTATAGAATTTCGATCAATATTCCAATTTGAAACCACCCCAAATACAATATTGTTCTCTGAAGAATCTGGGCAGAAACAAATCATCTTAAAAATCACAAAACATCAGTCAGAACACACTGCAGGAAAAACGAGTCACGACCGAGTCGACTCGGCCGCGGATCTGCGGCGAAACGCTTGGTTTCGCCGCGCTTCCCCGGCGGTCTGAATGATTCAGGAGTTTGTTTTTCTTGGGTGTTCCTAGAAAACCCTGCACGTATTTTTCAGGTCTGTGGAAATATTTTTGGACCTGTTTTTAAAATCGGCAGAAAACACAAAAATTTGACGTATTTTGTGATTTTTTCCGGATCGAAGTTCTAATCACTTTGCTGACATGTTATTTGTTGTTTAGCTAGGCTCTGATACTACTGTTAGGTCCACGTTATCCACCCCGGTGCTTACGGGGAGGCGGAATAGGTAAAAATCGGATTTTTAACACAAGGTAACATGGACCAACCACGAAGGATCTTTGCTAAACAATAACTAACAAACTAACTACAAGTTCTAGCTACTAGGTTAGATGGTTATATCTAGATCTTGAACTCCTTCTCTTCTTGTTGTGGTCCTCCTTGTTGCTTGCTCCTTGGAGTGGTGTAGACGGCTCCTCCTCTTCGTCTTCTCTCTGCCGAAGAAATATCCACCCGAAGGCCTCTACCTTGAGCTCCTACCTCAACCAAGAGGTAACTAGAGTGGTTGGCTTGCTAGACTAAGAACCCTAGAATGAGTAGAGAGTTGTCTTGATGGTTCTATCTCACAAAGCTCATGTTTTTCAACACATGAAAGAAGAGAGCTTTGAGAGAGGAAGAGGAAGAGCAAAGCATGAGAGAGAGAGCAAGAGAGAATGAGCAAGAATATAAACCATGCTCTCATATGAGAATAATAATAATAATAATAACTAAAGAAAATTGTGATGGTTAGTTGAAATGACCATTATCATTTCACATTTAATGCAATTTGCAAGAATCAATAAGCATCTTGCAAAAGAAATGATCATGGTCAAATGGTCAAAAAAAGTCAATTGGCCAACCAAAGTCAAATGGTCAACCTAACCATGGCATAATTATCCTTAATTAATATTATTAATCTTATTTCTCATTCTCGTTAGGGTTTAGAAAAAGTCAACTGTCAAAAACCCTAATGAGATTCCTCTGCCTCTGTCAACTGTGCATACACACCCGCATCCGTGTTCCAAGGAACACAAATACAATGAGACAAAACCAACCCCAAAACAAATACTAGGATCTGGCTTAAACCAAAGCCCGCAAGTAAAAACTGCCCGGACACCAAATGTGCACAAGTGCGCGGATGTGAACGAACCCCGTCGCAAAACCATGCGACATGTTTTGCCCAAAGGAGAACAACCCTCTGTGTGGGACTCTAAAGACTCGACATTACGCTGGCAGTAGGTTTAACCACAGGACGCAAGTGGTACTAGCTGTACGTAACGGTCCCCAGGTAGATGCCGATAAGAAGACCGATGAGGTGAACCCATCCGAACTCCTACTGAGCCTGAATGTGACAATCTCCGTACAGTCCGGTCTGTTCATCTGAGAGTATCGCATGCCGGGCCTAGGGGGAGGTAAACGTCAGTCCCCTAATAGCAGTACAAGTCGTGTCGTAGTGTAGCCCAGAACACCCTGAGAAACTACTGGAAACACTACCAGCAAATCTCGCTTGCCCTGGCCAGGGACTTTGTGTAATGGCTCTCCTAGACACAGCGCGATATCAACTCGCAATACCGGGAGAGACGAATCCTGTATAACCGTCACTGCCTCCAAATGTTTTGGGACTGCACCCAAATACTACCTGTTTGCATGACTTAATAGAGCCGTGGTAGGGTAGTAATCTAAGAACAGTGGGAACACACTCGAGGCGAAGTGACAGTGTCAAGTCAACGGACTAAGCTGTACTCATGTCACCTGGGAACTGTTAACTGACGATAGGTATAATACCAACCAACAGTTCCCGATGAGTCTTGTACAGTGTACTCGTAACCTAACGAGCACCTGCATACTATCTCCAGTACGACGTACTGATGGCTGTGGGACAGACCATCTCCCCTGCTAGGATAAGAAGCGTATGCACCAGTCTACTCTGGAGTATCGATGCCCTGTCTCGATAATCCTATGACTAAGGACCAAAATAAGGATGTGCTTATAGACTACCCAGCCCCCACTAGTGTGATCGCCATCACAACGCCGGCACTACTACAAATAGGGGTTGCCCCTACGGATTTATCCGTAGGGGCAACCCACTGCCCCTACGGATATATACGTAGGGGCGAAAAAATACCCCGCAGGTGCAAAGGCCGCAGGTGCAAGTTGAGGCCCTGAACTTGCCCCTACGGGCAAATTCTTGCCCCTACGGATATCTGTGTAGGTCCTGTTGCCCCTACGGATTAAGCCGTAGGGTATAAGATTTTATATTATTTACGGTTTATTTTAATAAATTACTTGGCCCTACGGATATACCCGTAGGGGCATGTACTACCCCCTACGGATATATGCGTAGGTACGTTTCCGTAGGGGCATAAATTCAGGATTCCTGATATTTTGCCCCTACGGATAACGCCGTAGGGGAGAGTCAGTGGCCACTACGGATATATCCGTAGGGGCTTTCCCAACCCCCTGGTACTGAGATCTGGGGGAAATATCAGTTACTGCTGATATTTTGCCCCTACGGACATATCCGTAGGGGTAACATGTTTGCCTACGGATTAATCCGTAGGTACATATTGTCTGAATTTTTTTTGAAAAAATGGGCTGTTTGATTTTTTCCCGCCCTGTGCACAATAATATATACATTAATCAAATCATATATTGCAGTATTCATAATCACATCTCACGCATATATATAATATACAAAAGAAACACAAAAACTGAATATGATATAAATACAAACCAATATCAATATCGTTTCAAAATGTAGTACAATGTGTATGATATAAATAAATACATGTTTCAAAAAAAAAGAACCAAAAATCTACCCTAGCTCGGTCCAGCTCCACCTCTGAATAACGATAGAATAACGCGCGCCTGCTCCTCGGTCAATAAACTATGCAATTTGTCGCGAGCGGGAGTCTGAGCGGCATGTGGAGCCGGCGATGTGGTCTGCGCAGCCGCCGTCGAGGTAGTCGCTTGCGGAGCCGCGGCTGCGGGAGTCTGAGTGGGCGGTGGAGCTACAGGAGCTGTCTGCGGAACCGCAGCCGATGTAGTGGCTTACGGAGCCGCAGCCGAAGGAGTTGTGTGTGGAGGCTCGGCCGATCTACCCTGTCGCTTCTGGATATAACGTGTGTAAGAAGCGTGTAAGAACTGTTTATTATTCGAATTCGTATCATTATTAAGTTATTTCGAAACCCTGTTTGGATATCTAGTTTGGAAAAGCGTTGTTTATTTCAATTACAAATGTATGTATGATTAATCAAACTTAAGTCTAAAACCAAATAAGCTCAAGCTACGTACTAATTATGGATATGTTGATATGTATATAATATGAAATGATATTTTACTATAAAGTAGTATACATACCAGCATCTCCTTCAACTCCTGAACACTGGCCCTCAAGCTATCCAGTTCATGATGGATACGTCGCTCACTGGAGACGGAGGAAGTAACCACCGGGGTGGAGTCCAACCTCATATGGGCCCTGCTAGAGCCCAGTCCTCGGCCTCTCTCCCAACCTCCGTGGTGCCGTCCGTGTGCGGCGTCTAGGACTGGGGTCAGCAGCCTCGAATGTTGCCTTCCCCCTAGCAACTGTCAGAACATTATATTTAGCACATACTGGTCTATAAAATTGACAAGAAACACCAAAATCAACAAATTCAAAGCCTTACCTACAGAGATAGAAGATGTGCTCCTATGGTATCTGCATGTATCAAAATTTGAATAATATTAATTAATTTCAGTACATACATACTAACAAGGTAAACTCGCATATAGCGCTGCTTACACATATGACAGGGAGTGAACAAGCTCTTATAGATCATCAGGCGCAAATCTAATCTCATCAAGCAGCCCATGATAATGAGTTGGACGACTAAGAGCAAAAGGAATGTGTGTATATTTATGATATAGCATTCTAAATCAATATACATGCCCTATATAATATATAAACATACCTGGAGGAACGGGAGTGGCCTCTGTCCCTGATATGGACGCATCACCAACAACTAGACAATCAAACATTGACAATATAAGTAATTTTGACATAAACAGGCATGGATATCTATATCATAAATTCAAAATGGATATTAGAGAGCGCACCTGCAGTGAGAAGTGGTAAAAGTATCACCCAACTAGAGTGTAATTTACAGAATCAGTTGAGACTCTTAAAAGTCATAGAAGAACCCGACCTGCACAAATCTGATGTATGCTTTCCATTGGACACTAAGAAGTCTCTAAAGGGAAAAGCCTATATGAAAGCCATCATTAGTTCATATCAGAAGATTGATGCTGAAACAGAGAACGAGGAATGTCATTTTTTTCTTCTTCCGTCACATTACTGTCTTCTCCTTCTTCCACATTACTGTCTTCTCCTTCTTATTATGTGCGCGTGCAAATTCAATGACTATATTGAGAATATCGATTAATAGTGGGTAGGAAAAGTATTTCTCAAATGACTTTTGCGTCTTAAAACCATAAACTACTAAGTAATGGCATACATAATTTTTTTAGTATAAAGGTTGTTATTTTAAGTTTTCCCTTATAGAGATATGATCTAACTGCATCTATAAACTATAAGTGTGCAGAAAATTATGATAAGAAACCATAAGAAAGGGTCGTAGCCATGCATAACCTTGAATCTACATACCAAATCATGCAAAAGCATGCACTTATTGTCACCTTGCCTTGGAATATAAAATATCTTGGAAGACTATAAGCGAGCATTTAAATCTTGATAGCTTTTGACTTCAACATATATTTTTCTCAAGTACCATGAAATATACTTGCTCCGTATAAACCGTTTTCAGGAAGATGGATTAATAATGACAAATTATCCATTGTGGCTCACTAGGTTAGCATTTTCTCTTCTATTGACCATCTTACTAATCTGCTTGGTAAATTTATTCGGAACCGGCTGCGAATCATTAAAAGACATGCATAAGAAAGAAAGCTAAAATACAGATATATAGCATACCGATACATCGAAACTTCATAGTTGCGATGGCAATCCAGAGATATTTATTTCTACACACGTGGTGCGCGTGCGAATGCGTCAGGCATCATGGACAAATATTTCAGAACATGGAAAGTATTATTCGTATAAAGTAATTAAAACTTTTAAACACCTTGGGTAGATATTTTCTTAGTTGATGCAATCATATCATGAGGACTAAATTTAAGCTATTATACATATGCATATGTATTTTTCTAACCTAATATATCACACACACACACACACAGAGAGAGAAAGAGAACACCTGGTAGATAGAGAAATCAGGTAGCAGGATCCTGAAGAAATGGAGTCCATAGCATTGCTCATCATCATCATTCATGATCCCTTTGATAATATTTTTTCAAAGGGATCACGGATGATGATGATGAGCAATGCTATGGACTCCATTTCTTCAGGATCCTGCTACCTGATTTCTCTATTTATCTGGTGTTCTCTCTCTCTCTCTCTCTCTGTGTGTGTGTGATATATTAGGTTAGAAAAATACATATGCATATGTATAATAGCTTAAATTTAGTCATCATGATATGATTGCATCAACTAAGAAAATATCTACCCAAGGTATTTAAAAGTTTTAATTACTTTATACGAATAATACTTTCCATGTTCTGAAATATTTGTCCATGATGCCTGACGCATTCGCACGCCCACCACGTGTGTAGAAATAAATATCTCTGGATTGCCATCGCAACTATGAAGTTTCGATGTATCGGTATGCTATATATCTGTATTTTAGCTTTCTTTCTTATGCATGTCTTTTAATGATTCGCAGCCGGTTCCGAATAAATTTACCAAGCAGATTAGTAAGATGGTCAATAGAAGAGAAAATGCTAACCTAGTGAGCCACAATGGATAATTTGTCATTATTAATCCATCTTCCTGAAAACGGTTTATACGGAGCAAGTATATTTCATGGTACTTGAGAAAAATATATGTTGAAGTCAAAAGCTATCAAGATTTAAATGCTCGCTTATAGTCTTCCAAGATATTTTATATTCCAAGGCAAGATGACAATAAGTGCATGCTTTTGCATGATTTGGTATGTAGATTCAAGGTTATGCATGGCTACGACCCTTTCTTATGGTTTCTTATCATAATTTTCTGCACACTTATAGTTTATAGATGCAGTTAGATCATATCTCTATAAGGGAAAACTTAAAATAACAACCTTTATACTAAAAAAATTATGTATGCCATTACTTAGTAGTTTATGGTTTTAAGACGCAAAAGCCATTTGAGAAATACTTTTCCTACCCACTATTAATCCATATTCTCAATATAGTCATTGAATTTGCACGCGCACATAATAAGAAGGAGAAGACAGTAATGTGGCAGAAGGAGAAGACAATAATGTGACGGAAGAAGAAAAAAATGACATTCCTCGTTCTCTGTTTCAGCATTAATCTTCTGATATGAACTAATGATGGCTTTCACATAGGCTTTTCCCTTTAGAGACTTCTTAGTGTCCAATGGAAAGCATACATCAGATTTGTGCAGGTCGGGTTCTTCTATGACTTTTAAAAGTCTCAACTGATTCTGTAAATTACACCCTAGTTGGGTGATACTTTTACCACTTCTCACTGCAGGTGCGCTCTCTAATATCCATTTTGAATATCGATAATATTACATTCAAAATGGATATTAGAGAGCGCACCTGCTGTGAGAAGTGGTAAAAGTACCACCCAAATAGAGTGTAATTTACAGAATCAGTTGAGACTCTTGAAAGTCATAGAAGAACCCGACCTGCACAAATCTGATGTATGCTTTCCATTGGACACTAAGAAGTCTATAAAGGGAAAAGCCTATGTGAAAGCCATCATTAGTTCATATCAGAAGATTGATGCTGAAACAGAGAACGAGGAATGTCATTTTTTTCTTCTTCTGCCACATTACTGTCTTCTCCTTCTTCTTCTGCCACATTATTGTCTTCTCCTTCTTATTATGTGCGCGTGCAAATTCAATGACTATATTGAGAATATGGATTAATAGTGGATTGGAAAAGTATTTCTCAAATGGCTTTTGCGTCTAAAAACCATAAACTACTAAGTAATGGCATACATAATTTTTTAGTATAAAGGTTGTTATTTTAAGTGCGCGTGCAAATTCAATTAAAGTTAGATTTGAGGATACCCATGTATGAGTTGTATTCTATATATGTGTGTTTCGATTTATGATTTCGCTTAAGTGTAGGGTTGTTTTTACTTAAAGAAGTATCACCATCTACTATATATAAAAAAATATAGCAAACTAGGATTGGTATTCAAATCCCAGTCCAGATTGGTATTCAAAATTTATTTAATTAGTTTGTGATCCACATCATTTGATTCGTTGCTTGAGGCATCAATGTAGGCACAAATATCGGCGACGAGGAACTCGACGAGGAAGAACGAGGGCGGTGGTGGGCCAAGAACGGAAGGCGGTGGCTGGCTGAGAACGGAGGGCGCGCGGTGGCGACGAAGAGAAAATTGGAGACGCGGGAACGAGAGAAAATTTTGGGAACGAGAGGGAAAGATATCGAGGCGTAGGGCATTTCTGTGCCTTTTTTAATTAAATTCCTATTTAGATGCCCTTACGGACATAACCGTAGGTTATTGGTTTGCGGCTCCGTAGGGCCAAACAACAAATTAAGATTTAATATTTTTAAATTAAAATGTCGGGCACCGTAGGGACAAAGTGGCGCTTTTAGTTTCATATATGAGTATCGATGGGAATATGAAGGTTTCATATTATCATCGAGTATCATATATTGGTTTTAACCTGAATATCTCGAGTCGCTCTCTAATTATGCGTTTGTTGTGCATTCGTGTTGTATGTGTAACATGATTTTAAACCATTGAGATCAAGATTGATAGAACTGATCATCCTACATTGCAATAGCATTCATCAACCAAAAACTATTATTGCAATGGTATTCATCTATAACAATCAACAATTAAAACTACAAATGTAGGATACTGATATCATAAAGCGTTATACGCAACATTGATAGAACTGATAAATAAAAAAACGAAACACAAACCGTATCAAGATTTAACAACTTTGATTATGTCATATACGCGGGCCGATATTTTCATATTAGCCAATAGGCAAAAATAGATTGCGGTCTGGATATGGCATATTGGCAGATGTTACCTATATGCATACATGCATGTTGTCTCCCTATTTTTTCATAAATCAAACCAACAACATACATCAAACTAGTCCATGCCACCAATCGGAAACTCCACTATGTTTTTGAATTATTATTTTTCCAAATAGCATTGAGCTCCTATTGATATTGTCCCATCCAACAAATTTGTTGTGCTTGCCTCGACCATCATCTAGCTTTCACATGACATACACATTATATGAGTAATATAGTTATAAATTATGGTATTTTGTTGTCATCAATCCACCTAACCCTAACCCCAAGTTGCTTAATAATTCAAGCAATTCAACAGCATTTAGTACCAAATCACTAGCCTTCGGCAACAATACTCGTCCAAACTAAAAACATGACATTGGTGTTACTACAGTAATTGTCCCCTCCATACTTACGCTCTAATTCCATGAAACAAACAACCCCTTAGTGGATTTGGATTGGAGTTGGATTTTTGGAATATCAAATCCATAAAAACTTGCCAGTTTTGTATTTGGTTTGCAAACTTGATTTTAGGATTGATTGATGCAACTAGGATATTTGGAGCCCTTTCCATTCCGTCGAAAAAAGTAAGGATTTGCAAAAAAATCCATGTCCACAATTTGGGCACAACCAAACAAAAGAATAAGAAACTCGTAAACCATCATCTTTCATTTTCATTTGGTACAAAACAAACAAAAAAGACACATAAATTCATGAATCAACCTTAAGACTTTGAGAATCCATGTGCCCAAGGACACTAATCATCCAACATATTCGATATGAGCCCAAAGAACACTTAACATCCATTTTCAATATGAATCTGACTACAATTTTTTATTTTTTTATTTTTACATATCAAATATGAACAATTAATCCAATATCCAAACAACATCTACAAGAAATAAATGTGATCGGATGATATAACAATGTTTTCAAGGCTACATCAATTGACAACACCAAAGCCAGCACCAAAGCCAGTTTTCAAGGCTACATCAATTGACAACACCAAAGCCAGTTTTGCTACGAATTAGTTGGTGAAAGAATGGTTTACACAGCAGTACACAAGAACACATCCGGGCATCTTGCTATACTAACTAGAGTGTAAAGATACATACTAGAATAATTTTCCAACTCCCCACCACTTAATCCCAACCCAGCCCCAGCCCCCGCCCCCAGCCCCAACCCCACCCCAGCCCAGCCCCACCCTAACCCTAAACCCAGTGCGGCCAGCTAAACCCCAACACCAACCCTAAGGCAAACCCTAACCCCAGCCCCACCCCACAGCAGCTGAACACCAACCCTAACCCTACCCCGACCCCGACCCCGACTACGACCGCGACCCCTGCCCAACCCCAACTCGCGCGCCATGAACCCTAAACCCAAAATAATCCCAAAAATCATTAATTTACCTCACCTGATCCCTAATCCCGAAGTAATCCAAAGATTTACTCACCTGAACCGCTGCTGCGCTGGGGCTGGGGCGACGACCTGAACCGCGGTGGCGACGAGAGCTGAGGTGGCGACGAAACCGGTGGTGGCGACAAGGAGAACGACGTTGGCGACGACGGCGTGGTGAATTGGGGAATTTTTTCGCGCGCGATCGAGAGAGAGAAAGTGAGCGAGCGTAGGCGATCGATCTGGGATTTTGTTAAATCGATATTTACTTGCCCCTACGGATATACCCGTAGGTCCTTTGTTTGCGGCTCCGTAGGGGCAAACACCAAATTAAGAATTAATATTTTTATTCTTGGACGTCTATGCCCGTAGGGGCAACCTTTTAGCCCTACGGATTAATCCGTAGGGCCAAACTTAAATTACCCCAACGGATGTCAATATCCGTAGGGGCAACCCCTTATTTTACTAGTGCGGTAATCAAGAAAAGACCCTAAGGGCTCCATCAATATGTATTAGCGATATGTTAAAAGAAACATACACACATATTAAGATAGAAACAAACCAAGTAGCATACTACTATATTGAGCAAGACTGTCGCAAACCCATGTATATATCCCAAGCTTCCAAAATGTATTATACAAACTAGTACTATACAATAATGGCCTCTAGGGCATACATATCCAACAGTTTGAACCAATTTTAAAAAACTGACATTACAGACGTTTCCTTTTGCTTTGCACAGCGGTATTCGGTTATGAATATCCAGCACCTCAATCGACGAAGCAAGAGCCGAGATCCCTTTATCGGGAGTGACCTTTTGGGCAAAAGTTTATATCGTTGCAATAACTTCACTATAGTCGATTCTTTTACTTTGCATCGTGGTATTCGGTTAGGAATATCCTGCACCTCATTCGATTAGGAAAGAGCCGAGATCCCTTCACAGAGAGTGACCTCTTTATCAAAAGTTTGCGTCACTATATATTTGTAAAACCACTCGAGTTCCTTCAACGATATCAAGTTCATTACGTTAAAGGTTTTTCGCCCTCCGTCGTTTCGAATAAGTATTACATAGTATTCATATGGTGTTTGTTGGCCAAAGTCAAGGCATCGTGAATGGTAGCTGTGTGTTGCTTATCCGTAGCATAGATAAATTCATTGGTTTAGGACGGTCGTACCACTTTATTGGCCAAAGTCAAGGTCATAAGCGCTTGGGCAAAAAACCACATCGGGAGTTTCAAATATACAGGGAACTTGCCAGGTATGCGCATACCTTCTAGAGTGTGATGACTTGAGTGGCTTCCATCAAGTTATCATGCGATAATAGTTGGGTCCCGATTCCCACTCATGAGTAGGTGTTACTCCTCGGGTGATTTTAGATGATCCCGACTAATTCTCCTTTTAGGGTTTGAAGGAGGATTCGAGGAAATAGTGGGAGCCATGCTGATTAGATAAAGTGATTAACCAATCTAATCTAGATTAGAGTGCACGCTGAGTGTTTCTTTTCTCTCTCTCTCTCTGTCTCTCTCTCTCTCTCTCTTTGGCAGCGACCATGACCTGACCCTAAACTAAAACTCATGAACCAAGTTAACCGAACCTTCTTAAATCACTTTGGCTATTGGATTGTCATTTAGTCGCATATATCATTGCCACTCCTATATCCCCTTTACATTTCTACAGAACATTCCGTATCACTACGACGATCCACTTTTTTGGATATTCCATCGTATAGTTACATACGAACTCGAAGGAACTTGTTCCAGTTCGAGGATGGATTTTGGTTCTGGAGAAGAAATTGAATAGAATTATTCGGTTTTCTTTTCACTTTACCTTCTCTCAGGTTGCGAGGGCTCCTGGTATTAGGAAAGTACACCTATTGCGCTTATTGGATAGTCTTCTTCCAAACCTTAGGCTGGTGCCGAAGGGTAGAGAATGAAGAAAATCAATTAGCCTAAGTATGGTGTACAGAAGGTAATAAGTAAAGACATATAAAGGGATTAAAGTAAGGGCAAAGGAAATTGCGACTGCTATCATTTACGAAGAAACCGCGTATACCCCTGCCACTCCTACATCCCCTTTGCATTTCTCCATAACACTCCGTATCACTACGAAGATCCATATTGTTTGGATATGCCATCGTATAGTTACATACGAACTCGAAGGAACTTGTTCCAGTTCGAGGATGGTTTCCGGTTTGGGAGAAATAGAATAAGGAGTATTCAGTTGTCTTTTATCTTTACCTTCTCCCATGTTGCGAAAGCTCCTAGTGTTAGGAGAGTACACCTATTGTGCTTATTGGATAGTCTTTTTCCAAACCTTAAGCTGGTGCCGAAGGGTAGGGAAGAAAGAAAACCAATTAGCCTAAGTGTGGTGTGCAGAAGGTAATAAGTAAAGACATATAAAAGGATTGGAGTGAGGGAAAGGAAATATACGGTTACTGTCATGAATCTGGATAGTGGAAGAGGCATTAATAGGAATACCCGGCTACTCCTTCGAAACATTTTCATGTTTTAGTTTTACTATGTAGTGTTAATTGAAAACTGGTTTCCCAATTAGATTCTGACTCCAGGGTATGTATTTACCGGACTTGATTCTCACATCTGTATGGCGTTACAGATGCTGAGTGGGAGTAAGATATTTGGTATTGGGTGATTAGATCCTCTATATATCAGAATTCTTTGAAATTGGTGATATTTGAGGAAATCACCTGGGTTTTGCCTAATGGCAAATATTTGGTTTTGAATATACATTGTTATGCACCAGTTTCAAACTGATATATCTATACATTTATTTTATAAAGTAAGATATAACTTTTTGAAATTATGTCTATGACATTTACCTATATCAGTTGATGGTTAGGTAAGGTGCATTCAACAATAGTGTAATTCTTCTTAACCATAGCACAGTTTTCAACCTACGATGCATAGGGTTTGAGTTATTAAACTCAGTGGACTTATACAGAGTATTGTATGTTTTTCGGTGTCTGTTAGGATAAAGGGGTTGGTACTCGTACTATATTCTGTTTACATATGACTTCTCTAGTTTTAGACAAGTATTTCGTTAAAATACAAGGTCCGGATTTTGAGAAGATACAAGTATAAGAATAAAGTAGAGAACCATATGTTGCAAGTATCAGGATTCTTCAAGGTGATCGAATATGTAGATACTTGTGTTAGGTATTCCGTTGTTAGTAATAGTTTTGAGAACTTGCTTCTCTTTCAGGTTACTCATTCGTAGGTGCATTCCTTGATGAGTAATGTTGCTTGACCTCCTTCCATTTAGTTGGCATGCACTGGAAACAGTTGCTTGATTTTTGAATCTGGTTCTAATTAAATTAGTGCCTTAGTTTCTATATTAGATATAAAATGGATTCATATCTTAACGATGTTAAGGTATATGGAGCAGTCCGGCTGATGCTTAAAACCAGAATCTGGACAAACTCAAGGCACATTTCAATAATGGCAGTTTGTGGGTTATTCCGGACTTTGACAAGGGTTAACATTCTACCATCTGGAAGATCAATAGTTATATTGTTCTTGACTCGCCACAGTTTTAGTAAAATGGATTCTTTTTCAGAAAACATTAGTGGAAGTATGGTAGGACTGGAAGTCATTCCAGAACCATAAACGATTACTAAAAATTTAATAGAACCTGAGGATTCAATTGGTTTCGACGATCTATTAGCCACTCCGCAGATTTGGTGTGTAATCTCAGGCACCCGAGAGGTACTTCGGTCTCCTCAAAGACGGTGACAGGGAGGTTCTTGATTACCCAACTTGACACTACTGCTGTTCTAGACTATGAGATCTGACAGGAGGATGAGTATAACGTCGTTCTAAATTATCTTTAGAAGTGCACGTGTATATAATTCTGCCAGATGGTTGTTGTAGTCAATGGGAGCAGCGGAGGCATGGTGGGAAAGTAGCTTATGTCTATTTATAGACTAAAGCAAGTATAGCGAAGATAGATCATCTATTTTTGATGTAACAGACATAAAGTTTGACTTCATCAAAATAAAAGATGGACCTGGTAAGAAGGTAGTATGGAGAGATGTCCTGGTATTTGGATGACATGCTCTTGATAGGAAGTGATCTTCCTATACTACGATCGGTTATACCGTGGTTGTCATAAGTTGTTTCTCCATATAGGATCTGGATAAAATATCAGGGATTCTAGTGACTAGATCTATGGTTTTAGATCTAGATTTGGGAAGTATCCTAATTTGGGTACCTTGACACTATTCTAAAGTGTTTTAGAATGGACGACTCCTGGCGTGGTGGTGTACCCGCAGGTGACGGAGTCACCCTCTCTAAAGAGATTTCTTCGAGACTGATGAGGAGAGGGATTTGCATGATTGGCATATCTCTTGCTTAGGCAATTGAGTCAATCATGAGATGTCAAGTATCACACTAGATATTGCTTTTGCACTGGCTGCAATAAGCATATATTAATCCAATCCTGGAGAAACATTGGGAAGCAGTTATGAACATAAGAGGATGTTCTTGGTATAGGGTAACGGCAGCCTCCTTCAGGAAGCGGTTATCATTTCAGGCTTCCAAGGTGACCTGGTTGACAGAGTGACTCTCAGAAATATAGTTTTCCCTCTTCTCTAAGGGGCAGTATGTTGGACAGATGGTCCAAGCGGATACTGAGGAAGGTATGGCACGGGATACTGATTAAATTCAGTGGATGATACGGTCTAAGAAGTTTGTTAGATTTGGAGTTCATTTATGAACTGGGTCCCATCAGATATCCAAACAAATTCTAAGACAGGTATCGCTCATTTCGGGAGATAGTCATTCTCCGCGAAGTTGAGATATAGATAGATAAAGATAGAAACATTGGAGCGGATCCACACATTAAGGCTATTTCTAGAACGCAATAGTTTCGCAAACAAGCTATGCGAGACTGATTAGTAGAGAAGTTGGGTGTTCGGTATCACACGGGCTGTGAGTATGTGACACCGCAATAATTAGCCTTAAGTGCAAGTGGGAGATTGTTGGCTATAGTGCCCTCAAGTCAATTATTTTAATCGCAAGAACGCGATTGTGACGATTAAGGGAGGACCTATACGGGTAGAACATTCTTACTCAAAATGAAAGTATGCTATCTGGTTTTCCTTTATCATCATGTACATACATTATGTGGTATTACAAATCACTATTACATATTGATAGAGCCCATAGGATTCTTGCTTGACTATCAGCATTATGATGGCGATCATATACGTGGGAGCTGGGTGGTCTACAGCAGAACTTTAAATGTTCCTAGTCGAGGGAGTATCGAGACTGGACATTGATACTCCAGAGTAGACTATTGTATACTTATCGTGTTAGTTATATATATACCCTAGAGGCCATTGTTGTACATAAGATGTATATTATAGTGGATACTTAGATATATATAGAGATGACTTTCTTGCTCGATATGACAGTATGCTATCTGGTTTCACTTTGTCTTAACATGTTGACTTGTATTGGTTTATTGTCTTGCTCTCACATGTTGATAAAGCCCTTAGGATATGTACTAGACTACTGGGACTATGATGTAGATCATACTAGTGGGGCTAGGGTAGTCTAAGAGTACATCCTATAACTGTTCCTGGTCGAGGGTGTATCAAGACAGGGCATCGATACTCCAGAGTAGACTAGCGTATACACATATTGACCCATATGATGGGCGATGGATGATCCCATATCCATTGGTGTTTGACATCAAAGATGGTGTACGGGTGCTCAGTGGAGACTGTGTACACTGAACGGACTCGACGAGAACTCCTAGATGGTATTATACCTATCGTCAAATAGCAGTTCTCCGGTGATACTGGTACATGTTAGTCTGTAGACCCGAGATCGTCATAGAGTCTTGTGTGATTCCTACTGTTCTTTGATTTCCACCTTACCACGTTCAAGAGGACGTACAAAAGGGTGGCTTTTGGGTACAGTCCCGAATCATATGGAAGCAATGAGCGATAGGAGGGGTTTCGTCTCTCCCGGTATTGGGGGTTGATGTTGCGCTGTATTCGATTGGCCATAACTGAAGGTCCCTGGCCAGGGCTGATATGGAGATTTACTGGTAAGTGTTATCAGTAGTTTCTCGACCCGTTATAAGCATCATATCGACACGACTTATCGGTTACTGGGGTCTGACGTTTACCACCCCTAGACTGGATATGTGACATATCAAACGAAGAGACCGGACTGTACGGTAGTATTACTGATTGGATTCACAGGACTGTGTACAGGCCTGCTTGTTGATCTTCTGATCGCTCAGTACCCGGGTGGTTGTTACATTTGGCTGACCGCTTGTAGCTTGTGGGTGTTTGATATGATCATCAGCTACTGCCGGCGTATTGACGATTCTTTAGAGTCCTGTTCACAGCAGAATACTGCATTTTATACCGCCCATTCTTACGCTCGTGTGTTTATAGGTAGGTGCTTTTGATCTGTGTTTGTTACATATTTATAGAGTACATGTTTTCAGTCCAAATATTGCAAATCATGACAAAATCTCCACAGTTACACCAAATACAGAACATCTGTCACAGCAGATAAAAGCCAGGTTCCGGTCATCCATATCCGTCCAGTGCCGAGTACCAGTTCCAGAGACAAGACATATGACAGTGGTCATTCGTGTCTCGGACAAGCACAGAGCACGAGGGGGGGCAGCACAAGAATCAATAGGTGCGCGGAGCTCAAGAGAGATAAAGTCAAAAGTGAAGAAAAGATAACAATCTTGGACTATGAATTCTGCTAATATTCTAGAAGAAATTATCAGAAAATACATGTACCAGACAAAAGGGGACAGCATACCAGGGAAGTACCAAGTTGCCCACACCATAACCCTACTGTAGGGGCGCGGATCCGCGGCCAATAGGAGGTCTTGGCGGCGGATCCGCGGCCGTACACAGGGTTTAGGGCATGGGCTTTGGGGGGTAGGATGGTCTTTTCATATGGGTTCAATTTGTTGCCCTAGATTTCATATTCCCTGCCTATAAATACAGCAGAACTTGCCAAGCCTTGGAGTCCAATTTTGTGTCCACTCTTTTGTAGTTTTTTGTATAGTTTTTCTTCTTCTTCTTCATTCTTTTTCCATGAAAATTGTAGTGAGAGCTTTTTGAGTGGAGATCAATGAAGATGTGGGTTTTGTATCATTCTCTTGTGTTTCTTCTTCCCCATGAGATTCTTGCTTTCTCTTGATCATTCAACCTCTTCATTGAGCTTGAATGGTTAAGGATTAGTTATTGATCTCAAGGGTCGTATTTTCTCACGGGACTAGCGCTTCATTTCACATGCGTTCTCTACCCTTCCCTTGATCTTGCAACCTCTTGATTGAGCTTGCAAGTTTAAGGGTTGGCTATTGATCACATGCTTGTCTTGAGTCCTAGTTCCTTGTTCTTTTTACTCGCTTTTTATTACTCGCTTTTTATTACTTGCAATTTATTTCATGCACTTAAATTCCATGCACTTATATTCTTGTAATCTTTTCTTTTCTTTGTTCTTTTCTTTTGCTCTCCTTTGTTCATTTTGTGAATGGTTGTAATTGTTGTTGTTAAGATGAAATACGGTATTGTAAGTTAATATTTTCCTTCTCATTTCCTTTTCCCGTTATTTTCCATTGAACTCCGCCCAAACCATACGCAAGCGCTCCGTTAGGCACCCTACCCTGACAAGGTAACGGTGATTCCTAACCGCGACCGGTTGCGTTCGGTTTGGCCGGAGGCGAAAGCAAGAGACAAGAACGGAAGGACAAGGGTAAATAAGCCGTATTCCACGAATACCGTGCTTAAATCCCCTAATCCACGTTGTTACCGATTGCTCTAGCTTCAATTGGTCAAGACTCGGCTCAAAGGTTTTGAGTACGGATTTCTTTAGCTTACAATTTCGTATCTTTTTCTTAACAACTTTATACTTGCAAATAAACACATAGGTTAGATCAAACAAACATACAGATTCTTTATTGACTCGTCTAAGACAAGAAGGTAAAATACCACCATCTCCCTGTGGACCGACCCGTGCTCAACCGGCTAGCTGCAAAGCGATACCGTCCTGATCGCGGTTATACTTTAATTCTTTGAACATCCGACACGCCAAAAGCGTGCGATCAAATGGCGCCGTTGCCGGGGAGACGGTAGCGTATTTTCTTTCTTGTTATTCGGGTTAATATTCTTTTTGTATATATATAAATAAATAAAAAATCTTTTTGTTTTTTTTTTAATAATTTTTGTGGGCAAGTGTGCAGATTTTTGCGTATTGGCAAACTGCAATTGTGGGGAGCAAAGTGTGCATTCAAGGTTAAGGTGATTACGAAGTACAGTGCCAAAGATCCGGGTAGTTTGACCCGCGCAAGCGAACTTTTCAAGCTTACCGGATTTGATTCAACGGGGGTTTCCTAACCCAAAACTTAACGGTACGTATTTTACTAACACCTTCTTCTCAAATCCGACGCGTCCAATATACTATTCTTTGCAGGATTCTTTGCAAGTTCGCTAGCAAACGCCAAAATTGACTAACCCGTATTTGTTGCAGCGCCGCGCTTAAACTAAAAAAAAACGATTGTTTGATTCTTTAAAGAATTTTTGAATTGCGCATTGCATACATTAATACGGACTTAAGGGCAAGCGAACCCCACAACATACGGTAAAGGATTTCATCACCTTTTCCGTGGCCCACAAATCACGAACTTGAGCATAACGTTTACCCACACAAAATTTAAAAGAAACTAGACTTTAAGCCTTAAGGACTTCGCGCTCACTAGGAGAAGTTAACTGTGTTTAGAACCTTGCTTAACGGTATATTGTTTACGGGGTGTCTAGGAAAGTGTTAACGGCGAAACCGCCAAAAGAGAAAGGGTTATTTAATTAAGGAACTTCGCGAAAGCGTTGGAAAACCTCCCCTTATCTCTGCACTTACCTGGCCTCGTGATCAGTGTATCTTGAGCCTGTTTCTCGACACAGTTTTACTTCGACAATCAAGTTCTGGAGCAGGTCTAGTTGACCTAGGTTAACCCTAGAACGATTAGGTGTGTGGTATTTTTTGTGTCGTGATTATTTTTGTCCATATTCTTTTTGTGTATACTTCATTCTTTTGTTAATATATAAAAAAAAATCACATTCTTTTTCCCCTCCTTTTCTCTGCCTTTCTCTCTTTCTCTCTTCATATCATGGGTACCCCACCTCGCAAAACTCTTGCCGAACATTGGTACCCACAACCAGACATTACTTCATACGGTTCTTGCTTTGGCCAAACATTGAACGACCCCTCCATGCCCAAAGTTTCACTGAAAGATCGCATAGCAGCGTCTAGGACAAACACTTGCACTCCTCATTCCACTTTGTATCAACCTTTTCAACCTCCCGCACCCGCTTATGTTGATACCCCTTCTGCAAGCCGTCCTTTGTCCATCGCTGAATGAATTGAACAATCCCGTAGCCGATCTTTCACTCCTTTCACCACTTCAAATTCTTGGGATCAACAATTCCATTCACCTTCATATCCAAATGTTGATCCTGCTCCTGTCCAGCCATTCAATTCCTACCAACCCTACCCTACTTTTGCACCTTCCCTAGACATTGCTTCAGAACAGCCTTTTGGGAGTTTTCAGTATCCAAACAACTTTGAATCTTTTACTGAAACCCCTTCACAACCAATGTCTAGTCTAGAACAGTCGTTGGAAGACTTTAGGGTAGCGTCAAGCCAACAGATGATGGATTTGAATGCATCCATGGCCGCCCTCATGCAACCTAGTGACCCGGTAGCTAGTTTTCAACTAGCTCCAACTTTTTCAATGTATGATGAGGCGGCAGGACAGGATGTGAATTTGAGTGGAGAGAGTGAGATATACCCCCTTCCAAATCAAACCTACCCGTCCCAAATTGAGTCCCACAACTCCTGTTTTGAAAGTCTATCGAGTATCCCACATGATTTATCAATTGAAGATAGAATGATGAATGAGTTGTGCGACTTCGTAGTGTTTGATTTGCCCGATTGTGAAGGGTCCCTTCCAAGTGAAACCATACCTAATCCTTTTGACCTCTACACCTATATCTTAGAACCAGAATCGATTAATATCCATGCTTTTGATGAGATGTCAGAGAATTTTGATTTTCACTTGATTAAGGATATTGACGCTGGGGATATTTTGGATGATGAACCCGTAGATTTGGCTGAGTTTGTCTCTTCAAATCATCATCCCGAGTCATTAAATGTTTTTCCCGAACCCCATATGCGTCCGGAAGTTGAAGAGAAGTGCATGGATGTGCTAAATTTTGAGGAGAATATTGAGGATAGTTTTGAGGATGAACCAGTTTTAATTGATGAGTCGGATTTTCCAATTCATCCCGTTCCTTTCACTGACTGTGTACACCCTCCAGAACCTTTAACCGATACCCTTCCTCAACCACTTCCCTCCATCCTTTCCATCGTTCCGACCTTGCAAGAACCCGTCTCACTTTCATTTACTATGTCTGGTTTACCAGGTTCGGCGTACCCATGGTTTCTCACGAACCTTGAGGGATTTGACCCCATTTCTCGACGGGTAAATATATTAGCACAATCGCTTTTCACACATCGGTCATCACAAATTGTGCTAATCTATTTACTCCATTTGCACCCTCAAGTTCGTATTCCACTTCTTTTTCCCTTCCGCCATCCTTCTTCCTCTCATATACCGAGACCGTATCCCGCTTCTCTTCGCATACGGTCTCGCGTATTGTCCTTCTCTTTTCTCTACGCCTTCTTCCACCAACCTGTACATTATAGCGATAAAATCTTTGAATGGTTGGTGCTCACTTTTGGCCTGTGTAAGGCCTTGTATAGCTTGATACTGCTCTTTCCCCCCTAAATCCTGAATTTCAACGCTTAACAGTGGAAACACTGTTTTACTTAAGTTTGGGGGGACGCCTTTTTTTGTATATATTTTTTGTTTTCCTTTTTTGTTTTGTATATAATTTGTTTTTGGGGGAGCGCCGACAATTTTGACCCTCTTGGTATAGCCTGACAGTGAGGGCACTGTCAAGTTTAAGTTTAGGGGTGTGCTCGGTAAGCTTTCTTCCTTCGCATTCATATGTATATTTTGCATCTGCATATTAAAACCATAAAATCCATAAAAATCTGAAAATTTTCTTAAAATATAAAAACTTTTTTGTCAAGTTAGCTTGTGGGAGGACTCTGATTCAACATTTCGACGGTTTTGTTTGATAAAATAAGAATAACTAAATCTTATGTTTAGATTTTGAAAACCTGAAAAATAACTCTCCTTTGAAGTTAACTATAGCTGATATACGTCTTTACATCACACTACACGTGTTGTGAGTCTTGGAAATTAGATGACAAGTCTTTTATGTTTAAAAACTTTTAAATAAGATAAATGATTTTCTGAGGATCAAATAGGTTTGTTCTGAAATAAGTAATATATCAAGAATAGTTTATGAAGTGAGTGAATATGAAGGAATGTTATTGATGCCTTAATTGGAACTAAGTCTGAAAAATAACCCATCTGAAACTTGATTGGAATGATTACACACCGAACCCACTAAACACGTCTTTTATCCAAAAAAATAATTGAACTACCGGTTATATCTCCGTTCGTATTGAATCATCATGATTTTCACGGCAAACTGTCTTTTGTTTTTGGACCTAGGTAACTTGAGTAATTAAGTCCGCTGGGGTGTTTCTACACCTAATGCCCTAAAACCAACTGGTTTGGGTGCATTGGCCCAAAGCTCGCTAAGAAGCCTAGAAAGTCCAGATAAAAACAAGGTCAAGCAAGTGTTCTCTCCGAGTTAAAATTCCTAACGGTTCTTTGTGTGAGAATAATCTTGATAAAAG
Organism: Agapanthus africanus; assembly: GCA_030015575.1. Classification (NCBI taxonomy): domain Eukaryota; kingdom Viridiplantae; phylum Streptophyta; class Magnoliopsida; order Asparagales; family Amaryllidaceae; genus Agapanthus; species Agapanthus africanus. The sequence goes on from JASDDO010000004.1 coordinate 257,553,495, forward strand.
AAAGGCTTTTATAAAAAATTTTAACGGAGATATGAAGGTTTTATTCTATGATAAAGACTATTGCACGTTCACAGAGGTGTGTATGAAATGAAAACAAGAAAAAGGTGGAGTGAAGAATACGACTTAGTTTCCTGTTATGGAAGATAGAAATTCTGAAGTTGAAACGAAACTTGAAAAATGCTTAACTCTTTATAAAACTTATGTGATCCTTTTAAAATTGTTATCTGGGCTTTATTGTGCGACATGATGACTTTATTCGACCTTTCGGGAACTTAACGACAATATTTGCACTACACGTAAAGACATATAAAACCTGTAGTTAAATAAGAAGCGAGGTATGAAAACTAAAGGTTCGATAGTCTAGACTTAGGATTATAGAATTGTTATTTTCTGAAACAAAACTTTAGGGTTTGAATCTTAGTTATTTTATGACACTAGCTTGACAGGATTTTGTGGGTGTAATCCGCTGAAAACCCTCAGGAGACAACACTCCTCCTACTAGGGACACCTAGAGGTTTAACGGCTTGTTGCACGCGCTCAGTGGAATCGCGTTCCCTGCGAAAGTGCGGTTAGGATTTTATTTTTTGTGAATAATTGGTTTTGCTCAGGACGAGCAAGAGTTAAGTTTGGGGGTATTTGTTCACAACAGAATACTGCATTTTATACCGCCCATTCTTACGCTCGTGTGTTTATAGGTAGGTGCTTTTGATCTGTGTTTGTTACATATTTACAGAGTACAGGTTTTCAGTCCAAATATTGCAAATCATGACAAAATCTCTACAGTTACACCAAATACAGAACATCTGTCACAGCAGATAAAAGACGGGTTCCGGTCATCCATATCCGTCCAGTGCCGAGTACCAGTTCCAGAGACAAGACATATGACAGTGGTCATTCGTGTCTCGGACAAGCACAGAGCACGAGGGGGGGCAGCACAAGAATCAATGGGTGCGCGGAGCTCAAGAGAGATAAAGTCAAAAGTGAAGAAAAGATAACAATCTTGGACTATGAATTCTGCTAATATTCTGGAAGAAATTATCAGAAAATACATGTACCAGACAAAAGGGGACAGCATACCAGGGAAGTACCAAGTTGCCCACACCATAACCCTACTGTAGGGGCGCGGATCCACGGCCAATAGGGGGTATTGGCGGCGGATCCGCGGCCGTACACAGGGTTCAGGGCATGGGCTTTGGGGGGTAGGATGGTCTTTTCATATGGGTTCAGTTTGTTGCCCTAGATTTCATATTCCCTGCCTATAAATACAGCAGAACTTGCCAAGCCTTGGAGTCCAATTTTGTGTCCACTCTTTTGTAGTTTTTTGTATAGTTTTTCTTCTTCTTCTTCATTCTTTTTCCATGAAAATTGTAGTGAGAGCTTTTTGAGTGGAGATCAATGAAGATGTGGGTTTTGTATCATTCTCTTGTGTTTCTTCTTCCCCATGAGATTCTTGCTTTCTCTTGATCATTCAACCTCTTCATTGAGCTTGAATGGTTAAGGGTTAGTTATTGATCTCAAGGGTCGTATTTTCTCACGGGACTAGCACTTCATTTCACATGCGTTCTCTACCCTTCCCTTGATCTTGCAACCTCTTCATTGAGCTTGCAAGTTTAAGGGTTGGCTATTGATCACATGCTTTTCTTGAGTCCTAGTTCCTTGTTCTTTTTACTCGCTTTTTATTACTCGCTTTTTATTACTTGCAATTTATTTCATGCACTTAAATTCCATGCACTTATATTCTTGTAATCTTTTCTTTTCTTTGTTCTTTTCTTTTGCTCTCCTTTGTTCATTTTGTGAATGGTTGTAATTGTTGTTGTTAAGATGAAATACGGTATTGTAAGTTAATATTTTCCTTCTCATTTCCTTTTCCCGTTATTTTCCATTGAACTCCGCCCAAACCATACGCAAGCGCTCCGTTAGGCACCCTACCCTGACAAGGTAACGGTGATTCCTAACCGCGACCGGTTGCGTTCGGTTTGGCCGGAGGCGAAAGCAAGAGACAAGAACGGAAGGACAAGGGTAAATAAGCCGTATTCCACGAATACCGTGCTTAAATCCCCTAATCCACGTTGTTACCGATTGCTCTAGCTTCAATTGGTCAAGACTCGGCTCAAAGGTTTTGAGTACGGATTTCTTTAGCTTACAATTTTGTATCTTTTTCTTAACAACTTTATACTTGCAAATAAACACATAGGTTAGATCAAACAAACATACAGATTCTTTATTGACTCGTCTAAGACAAGAAGGTAAAATACCACCATCTCCCTGTGGACCGACCCGTGCTCAACCGGCTAGCTGCAAAGCGATACCGTCCTGATCGCGGTTATACTTTAATTCTTTGAACATCCGACACGCCAAAAGCGTGCGATCAAGTCCTACACAGAGGTTTCCTGGCTCAGGCAAAACGGAGTAGGAGCACATATGTGATATGTGCGGGACAGAGAATAATACGTGTGTGTGATACCGTATTCGATTCTCACGATATGTGATATCGGCCGGGTGTATGTGATATAGCTGGGTTATCGGATCAGGTGTTGATTCGATAAAAAGATACATATTATATTAGTCGGTTATATGAAATATAACCGGGTTATTAAATCAAGTGTTGATTTAATAATTTAATGTATAATTATATATGTGATATATTACATTACATTAACTAATATAAGCTCACTTAAATGATTATTTTTCTCACTTGATGATACATTGATATATATGTGATATATGTTAATTGTATTATTTTCTTTTGTTACATTATATATTATATATGTGATATATAATATTGTAACATGTTAGGGTTACAAATGCAACTAGGGTTTATGAGTTAAACCATGATTAGGGTTGGGATTAGGTTAATTATTTTGGTTAATTCTTAATGGTGGATTAAGTCATGGATACGCTTTGAAGAAGCTTCATGAAGTGTTGACTTAGTCCACCCTCTTTAGATATTTATCAAGATATTTGTTAACCTTACCCTAACCCTAGCCTATGGTTTATTCTCTACAAGGGTTAAGCATGACATGCTTAACCCTTGGTTGCATTTTTAACCTAAACAATAATTCATATTCATCACAACTTCATCTTCTTCTTGCTCTTCACAAAAGCTTTCTAGCTTTTCAATTGTGATGAATATTTTGTTAGAAAAAGAAAACTAAAGAGAGCAAAATTCCTACTTCATCATCCTCTTCTATACTAGCCATATAGATTAGTGTGTTAGCTTCACTAATACCTCATTAGTGAAGTAATAGCTTGGGTTTGAGATTCCTCAAGGTTGATCATCTTTGATTATGAAGATTACTAGCAAGCATGCATCATTCACCTCATGAAACCTCTCGAGAGTCCGGGAGCATGATGATCGCAGCAAAGGGACCTCAACTCGGAGCTTATGCAGTGAAGGAACGGACTACAAAGGTTGTAATCCCTAACTCTTAGAAGTAAAGTTGTTTACTTGTTGCTTTTAACCCTAATTCTCTAGCAAAGATTCTTCCTTAGGTTGTTCGGCACTTGAATTTTTTTATACGGCATGTTTGTCGCCTTGTGGAACCTTGTCCTAGTTCCTAATAACCCTACAGTAGTATCAGAGCCTAGCTAGAGCATTAGGAGTTGCGTAGACGAAGTTAAAATTCCGATCGAATCTCGAAAACCCAAATCATACCCCCTCTCTAGAAATTTTTCAAAAAGTTGGATTTTTCCATGTTAAAAATATTCAGAAAAACATGTAGGGAATTCTTTGGACACACCTGAAGAACGAAACCCTAACTCGTCTAAGTGACCGCGGATCCGCGGCTAAAACCTGGCTTTGGCGGCGGATCTGCGGCGCCACTTAAGAGGCTTGGGTCGGGCCCTTCAGCTGTAGTTCCGTAGGTACTGGGGCATGCTTCTGGGAATTTTTAATTTTGCTTAAGTGTTGAGCTTTCTGGGAGTTTTGGGAATTCATTGATTCGATCGAATTATTTAACGTCGTCTATCTTTCTGTAATGTGATACAATATGTGGAATTCATATTGTTAGGCATGAAATCCGTAATATGTGATATTTCGGGTTTACGATGCCTAAAGTGATTGTGGATTCCAAATGTTGTAGTTTTACATTTTCTTTTTTGCGACCGTAAGTGTAATATGTGGTGTATCGCCGGTTTCGTTTCTATACATCAACGACAATTGGGATACGCATATTTACTTACGTTAATGACATGTGATGTTATGTGTTGCTGTGATATGTTATGTTAGATCGTCTTGTTTTGAATAGTCGGGTTTTTTTTATGTGATATGAGGGTTTTTATTTTCATTCATGTAAAATTCATTGTATGTAATATCTTTTATTGGGGCACTTCAGGGTTGAGGATGATGTCACCATTGTATATTATTTACTTTTCCGTATTAGGATAGACCCAAGGAGGAGAGCACAAGTAACCGGATTCTAGGGTCCGGTCGGAGATCAACTCGAGGAGTCGAGTCCGGGTCTCCTAACCCTAAAATTGGTAGGGTTGCTTGCCGCTCTCGTAGGGGTCTAGGGATGTGGGTTTTGCTATTCATCGCGACTGTGGAATCCTTGTTTTATACAAGCTCAAAATAAAACACGGGTCTCCTAGTATATCCAATATTTCATATGTTATCTTCTGATGCTGATATACTGTGATGTGATCATTCTATATGCGTGAGAAGAATGCTTTATTATTGTATATATGATATATAATAAACGTTGATTATGTTTTGCACCCGCGCTAGTCCTTCCCCAGTATGTCGTTAGTTAAGTAACCTAACGGTGCATAACGGGATATTGTGGTAAATGCGAATGGCATAAGCGTACGTTGTATTTTCGTTTCTTCTGTGATGCTTAGGAAGCATAAATGATGAGATTCATTAATGAGATTAATGAAAGAAAAGAAACCTAAAAGATATTGTCGAATCAAATTTTCAAAAAGGGTAGCTCTAGTTCTTGCTTTGCATAGCGGTATTCCTTGTAGAATATCCAGCACCTTATTCGATAAGGAAAGAGCCGAGATACCTTCACCAGGAGTGACCTCTTTAGCAAAACTAGCAGATGCTACAACTTATTTGGTTTTGTTTTTGATTGCTTCTATAGTTCTTACTTTGCATAGCGATATTTGTGAAATATCCTGCACCTTATTCGATAAGGAAAGAGCCGAGATCCCTTCACCGGGAGTGACCTCTTTAGCAAAACTAGAAAAATACTCAGAAACACACCTTTTCAAAATCACTTGTTTCTACAACGATATCAAGTTCATTACGCGAAAGCTTTTCTAAAAAAATCTGTCGTAGCCCTCCGTCATTTTAGATAGAGACTAGTTAGTATTCGTGCTGCGTTTGTTGACCTTAGCCAAGGCGTAGTGTACGGTAGCTAATTAGTGTTTATCTGCTAAAACATGAGATGTGATTGAGTTAGGGTAGTCGTACGACTTTGTTGACCTTAGCCAAGGGTCATACGGGTGGGTTTAATTCAATCGGGAAATGACGGGTTGAACTTGGCTAGCGCTTATGATTTGTTGATCATAGCCAAGGTCATGAGTTGCTAGGGGCAAAAGCATTATCTGGAATTTCAAGTGTTGAAATTTGCAATGAGATTGCATACCTTCTATGAGATAGTTGGATCCCAATACCTACTGCGAGTAAGAGTTACTCCTGGGAGAGTTTTACACATGACAATTAGCCGATCGAGTAGGTGTCTAGAAAGGTGTTAACGGGGTTATGCCTCTTGGAAAACGAGGTTTATTTTAATTAGGTCCACACAAAAGCATGGGGAACCTCCCTCAAAGTACCAACACTGGCCTGGCCGAAAGATTGGCGAACTTGTAAAGTGTAATTAATCCCGGCTAGTCTTACCTTTTAGGGTTTGAAGGAAGATTTGATGAAAACAGTGGGAGCCATCCTGATTAGATAAGATAATAACCAATCTAATATTGCAAGAGCATATGCTAAAGTGTTTTCTTCTCTCTCTCTCTCCAGGTAGCGACCATGTCAAGGTCTTAATCAAGATAATAATATGGATGTATTGACCGAACCCGCTTATTATACTGAGCAGAGGAACGTTGGTTCCGTTCTTTCTTATAATTGTTATAAGATTGAACAGGAAATAGGGGAATATCCGGATTCCCATGCTGCCCAAACGAAGAACAAGCATGTTGATGCATCTTCTTCAGGTGTGTTAGTTATCGAGAACTGTTTCTCAATTCACTCTACGTCCTGGGTATTAGATACCAGATCGGGATTCCACATATGTAATATATTACATGGGCTACGGAAAGGTAGAGAACTCGGAGAGGGTGATCATTCCATAAGAGTAGGGAATGGTGCAAATGTTGCAGCCAAAGGTGTTGGCGAATATCATCTTGTATTACCAAATGGTAATACATTGATTCTGAACGAATGCTATTACATTCCGAATCTTATATCAGTTTCTTTATTGAGTAAAGAAGGATATAATTTTGTAGTACAGGATAATGTTATGAACATCTTTCTGAATCAAAAGTTGATTGGATCAGGCTCGTTAAATAACGGCATATACGTTCTAGATCAAACAACGGTTCTTAATGTATAAAACACGCACAAGAGGAAGAGTTCAGAAACGAACGAATTCTTCTTGTGGCATTGTAGACTAGGTCATATCAATGTGACACGACTAGCTAAGTTACATAAAGATGGATATTTGAATCCGTTTGAATTTTCATCTTATGATACTTGCCAGTCATGTCTCAAAGGTAAGAGGACCAAAACTCCATTTAGTGGACACGGAGAAAAAGTTACGGAACTCTTGGGACTGATATATAGTGATGTATATGGTCCCATGTCTACATATGCCAGGAACGGTTCCTCATACTTCATTACATTCACCGACGATCTCTCAAGATACGGACATGTGTTCCTGTTGAAACACAAGTGTTAAGCTTTTGAGAAATTCAAAGAATATAAGCACGAAGTAGAGAACCAAACGGGTAAATGTATTAAGATTCTTCGATCTGATTGAGGAGAAGAATACTTAAGCAATAAGTTCCTGGACTATCTAAAAGAGAATGGGATTCTCTCTCAGCTTACTTCTCCTTATACACCACAGCACAACGGTGTATCGGAACGGAGGAATCATACCCTATTAGATATGGTGTGCTCTATGATGAGCACTGCTGAGTTGCCTATTTCCTTTTGGGGGTATGCGCTTCAAACGGCCATATACCTATTGAATAGAATTCCAACCAAATCGGTGCCTACCACTCCATATGAGATATGGAATGGAAAGGGACCATCTCTTAAACGAGTTAAGATATGGGGTTGTCCGGCATATGTGAAAAAGCAAAATCCGGACAAGCTCGAGGCAAGATCAGTTCTTTGCAAGTTTGTGGGATATCCAAAAAATTCTTATGGATATTTTTCTACCATAATGAGGAGCAAAAGGTGTTTGTTGCTCAATATGCCACCTTTTAGAAAAGGAATTTCTTGCAAAAGAAATTAGTGGCAAAGAGGTAGAGCTGGAAGAAGTTCCAGCAGCACAAACTACAACTAATGATTTATTGGAACCAGAGGATTCAGTAGTTCACGACGAACTCCAGCCGCTCCACCGATCTAGTTGCTTTCCTCATCCACCTGAGAGATACTACGGTTTTCTCATTGATGGTGGGAGCGAGGACTGTATCATGGAAGATGATGACCCAACTAACTTCGAGCAGGCTGATTGATCTTATTTTCCGTTGTCGGTTTAGAAAAATTGTATGAAATCACAACCAAAAATATTTGACCGCAATCAATAACGGTGTCGGTTTGTAGCGCATTAATGAGTGCGGATCGTCCACAGGGATTGCGCGATTCGTTCGTATTTTGTTTTGTTTGAATCGAAAATTTAATAGAAAAAGAAAAGAAAACGATTCAAGATTTATATTGATGAGTTTCAAGAATCAATTATTCTAATCAAGAATCAAGAAAATGATAAACATCAAGAATCAAGTATCGATAGAATTCCGATCAATTTAGGTTTCAAGATTTGAAGTAAAGTTCGTAGGAATCGAGTAAATTGTAGATGTGAAGAAGATTCAAGAATACGATTTCTTATCCATTAACAAGTTGATGCTAAATTGATGTGAATTCATCGAAGTTTAAGGATCTTGCGAAGAATTAGGGTTCCTCATCCTATCCTTTGTCCTTTCGATGAATCACATTCACTAGATAGCTTCTATGAAATCGAACGATCGATCGTTGATCTCTAGATCGTGCGAAAGGAATCAAGAACGCATTCGCATCGATATAGATCATCGATCATTCGATTTCCAAGAATTTACAATTGTTATAGGACTTAAGAAATCATTTAAAGATTCGTCAACATCATCATTCTACAATCGTTTCGATTCCTCCACGAGCGGAGTTTTATTCAAGCATCACCACGAAGAATACATTCAAGAATTGAATACGAATCATAATGCTCGAATTGAAAATAAGCAAGTTTAAGGAATCTACACCTTTATTATATCAACAATTAGTTACAACTCTCAAGAACTACAAGAGGATGGAACTTTGATCGTCGATTCTTGCGTCGCTCGGCTCCTTGAGTCATGGATCGGCTTGGATCTCGTGCTCCGTTGAAGTCCGGCTTTGCTTCAAAGGATCGTTGAAGACTTGCTTTGCTTGCACTCAAAGGATCTTGAATTCTTGATCTTGGATTGGATTAGGGTTAGGGTTTTGAGGTGGTAGTTGTTGGGTTGAAGATGAAGAACAACCACAACAATTGAATTGAGGAACAATGAACAACTTTGAACAACCTTCTTCAAGTGAGCCTTGGGGTCTATTTATAGGTTTCCCAAACCCTAGCTCTAGGAATTCAAATTTGAATTTTCCCTCCAAACGTTAGTTATAGGGAGAGGCTTCTAGAAGTAGTTAGTTAGGGCTTAGCTTATACCCTAAGCTAGGAGGTTAGGAAGAAGGTTCTAGGCTCTAATGTAGTTTAGGTGAAGCTTGTTGTGGAAGCTTGGGGTGTTTAGTTAGGAACCCTAGGGCTTGCTGATCTGGCAGAAGTTTTAGGATCTTTCTGGAATTCGCAGTGGTTTTCTGAGATGTAGGAGCTGAGCTGAGAATTATGAAGCCAAATTGTGGTGGTGACGTGGCATGGCCGCCGCGGAACCGCGGCATAAGGCGGCTCCGGCCACGGTTCCACGGCCAAGTTGATGGCTTGAGGCTTGAAACATCATATTATGCTTTGTGTTGTCTTCAGGTGTATTTTTTGATATGTTGAATCTCTGAATGCCTCTTAGATTATTGCCAGATTCCAAATCCTTGAGCTGGCGTCTTTTTAGCAGTTTTTGTTTTGTAAATTTGATCGATCTTCTGTAATTTCCTGCACAGACTTCGAAACACAAGTTGTGATATGCAAGAATGATGCGATGCTATGAAATACAGTCAATTTCCCTTATAGTGCTGGTTTTAAAGTCTAACACATGCAATCTGATATTTTACGACTGTTTTGCTAATATGTTCTATATGAATGATGAACACTTCTAGATGAGTGCAAAAGATAGGGAAATTGCCGTGTTAAAAAATGCAGTATTTTCGACTGATCAAATTCCCCCAAACTTATTTTCGATCGTCTCGAGCGAACTTTTTTATTAAAAAGAGAAGGAGGAAATAATGAAAGAGAAAAACTAACTAGCACACTTTCATAGGCAACACGATTGCACTGAGCACGTGCAACAAGCCTTTAAACCTCTAGGAGTCCCTAGTAGGAGGAGTGTTGTCTCCTGAGGGTTATCAGCGGATTGCACCCACAAAATCCAATAATAAAAGAAATATCATGAATATTACATTTAAAGAAAAGAATTGTAAAAGAAAGACTTTGAAAATTAGGGTTTCCAACTAAGCTAGCTTTTCGGTTGTCATGAGCCCTATCTTAATAGTCATGAAAAGATGTCAGAAATCACGTCCTCCCTCAATAAAACATCGTCTTTATTCTTCATTACTATCTTTCTTCCAAACATCGATCATATAACCCTGCGTGTGTGTAAAGACATCCCTACACCCGGAGAATTCAATTCAAGCTATCATACTCTTGCACATCAGCCTCAGTACTTTTTAATTAATGAATATTTAGATGAGATTGCTCACACACTTTCATGCGACCGTTAATACTTCTTGAGGTACTAACCGACCGATTACTCATGTGCTTGCTTATTTGGTGTATCTTCCTCGTCTTGCACCACCTAAGGCTTAGCAGTGACTCCCAGACCAGTTGGCCTTAGGGCACTAGGTGAAAAGGCACCCTCGCTATATTTTTTTATTGCTGCCTTGGCGATAACAAAACCAGTGTTCATTTTTCTCACCACTTTATATTTTCTTCATTTTTTTATTCCCTTCATACTTTTGGCTTTAAGACAAGAGCATTTCAAGATATCCTCTACTATCCCGGGCTTTAAGACGTGTGTAAGTGCGAATAGCAGGGTATCAACGTTCAAAATGTTTGGCTTCCAGAATAGAAACTGTTTTTCAGACTTATTTTTATCCTCAGATTAGTGACGTCCTTCATCTTACTAACCCTTGGGACAACGGCTCATAACTACTTATTACTAGTTCGTATAAGAAAACTTCTAATTTTCTTGGTTTTCTTAAATTTTTCTAATCTCATGGATGTAATTTTTCACTATCTAATCTTTCATTATCTTATTTATGTACAAAAAATGTTTCAATATTAAAATATTTTTATATTTTGAAAATTTTAAATTTTTATAGGTTTTGAAATGTTTTGTATTTTTATAAGTTTTTAAAGAAATGTTTTGTGCTTATGCAAATGATATGCAAATGATATGCAAATGATGCAAAAATAAGCACAAACCTCCCCCAAACTTGTTTTCAACAGTGTCCTCACTGTTGCTAACAGCTATATCTACAAAACCTGTAAGCCTGGGAGGAATTTATTAGTGGGGGCAAAATATATAAGTGAAGAATCTCCCCCAAACTTACTCTTTTCACTCACCTCCATTCAAAAAGATGATGCAATGATATACAGGACATGGGGTGAGACGGAGGAATTTAATCCAAATAAAATGGCTCCTGTAAGAACAGGAGCTCCTCCGTGGGGTCAGTGGAAAAATACGGCTTTAGTCTATGTCCATTCACTTTGAAAAATGTGCCGTTTTTTAACATTTTCTACTTCTACTGCCCCGTGCGGGTATACAGACCACACAACAAAAGGTCCCTTCCATCGAGATCGAAGCTTACCCGTGTGAAGGTGTAATCGTGAATCATAAAGAAGGACTTGTTGACCAGGTGAAAATGTTTTCCTCAAAATATTTTTATCGTGAAAAACCTTAGTCCTATTCTTTATGATTACAGCGTTATCATAAGCTTCATCGCGGAGTTCGCTTGGCTCATTTATTTGCAGCTTCCGAAAGTTGCAGGCTTGGTTTAGGTCAAAATTTATTTCCTTAATAGCCCACAATGCTTTATGCTCAATCTCGACGGGTAGGTGACATGCCTTTCTAAACACTATCCTATATGGAGACATCCCTAGGTCGGTTTTAAATGCAGTTCGGAATGCCCAAAGAGTATCCGTCAGTTTGGTCAACCAGTCTTTTCTATTCTTAGCAACAGTCTTCTCCAGGATTAGTTTGATCTGTCTATTTGAGATCTCAGCCTGCCCGCTCGTTTGGGGATGATAGGGTGTAGAAAGTCTGTGGTTGATTGCGTATTTCCGCATCAGAGTCTCGAAAGACCTGTTGCAGAAATGTGTCCCATTATCGCTTATGATAGCGCGTGGGTGTCCAAATCGCGAAAAGATATGTTCATTTAAGAACTTAATGACAACTTTCCTGTCATTAGTGCGACATGGAATGGCTTCAACCCACTTTGAGACATAATCAACCGCCAGCAGTATATACAAATTCCCAAAGGAGTTGGGAAAGGGACCCATAAAATCAATGCCCCAAACATCGAAAATTTCAACAACTAAGATGGGTTGCTGAAGCATTTCATTTCTCCGGGAAATTCTACCCATGTACTGACATTGTGTACAAGTTTTGCAATAGTCAAATGCGTCCTTGAATAAGATCGGCCAATAAAATCCATATTGCAAAACCTTCTCCGCCGTCCTTTTAGGATCGAAGTGACCCCCACAGGCCTGATCATGACAAAAAGAAAGAACACTCTTGAACTCTTCTTTCGGGACACACCGGCGAATGATCTTATCAGGACAATATTTAAACAGATATGGATCGTCCCAGTAAAAGTGTTTTACTTGGGATAGAAATCGGTATTTGTCCTGTTTTAACCACTCGCTGGGTATAAGTCCCGTGACAAGATAGTTCACAATATCCCTGAACCATGGTTCATTGGATACGCTCAAGAGTTGTTCGTCAGGAAACAAATCATTGATCGGAAGGGTCACAGGGGAAGAAAAGATGCGTGAAAGATGGTCGGCTACTACGTTTTCACATCCTTTCTTATCTTTGATAACAAGATCAAATTCTTGTAACAGAAGGATCCAACGTATTAGCCGACCTTTTGCATCTTTCTTCGCCAGAAGATGTTTTAAGGCGGAATGGTCAGTGTACACAACTATAGGAGAGCAATTAAGTAAGGCCTGAATTTTTCTAATGCAAATACAACTGCCAAAAGTTCTTTTTCAGTGGTTGTATAGTTGATTTGTGCATCATTCAGGGTCTTACTCGCATAATAGATCACGCGTGGCATCTTTTCAATGTGCTGTCCTAAGACTGCACCAACTGCAAAATCGGATGCATCACACATCAGCTCAAAGGGGTAGTCCCAATTTGGAGACGATAGAACGGGGGCTGTAGTGAGGGAATGTTTGAGTGAGTCGAAAGCAGCCTCACAATCCGAGTCAAAGTGGAAGGTCGTATCCTTGGCCAGGAGAAGAGTTAAAGGTCTAGAAATTTTGCTAAAATCCTTAATGAATCTCCTATAAAAGCCCGCATGGCCAAGAAATGATCGAATGTCCTTGACGCTTTTGGGATGAGGAAGGTTTTGAATGACATCTATCTTAGCTCTGTCAACCTCAATGCCTTTCTGTGAAATCACATGTCCAAGCACTATTCCTTCTTGGACCATGAAATGGCATTTTTCCCAATTTAAAGTTAAGTTCTTCTCTTTGCAACGAGTAAGAACTGCATCAAGATTCGCAAGGCAATCAGAAAAAGAGTCTCCAAAAATCGAGAATCGTCCATAAAGATCTCCAGAAAATTCTCTACCATGTCAGAGAATATCCCCATCATACACCGCTGAAAAGTAGCGGGAGCATTGCATAACCCAAAGGGCATGCGTCTATAAGCAAAGGTACCAAAAGGACAAGTAAAAGTGGTTTTATCTTGATCCTTTTTGGCGATGGGGACCTGATTATAGCCAGAGTATCCGTCCATAAAGCAATAATACTCTCGTCCAGCTAAGCGTTCCAGCATTTGATCAATGAATGGTAGAGGAAAGTGGTCTTTCCTTGTGGCGGCATTGAGTTTTCTATAATCAATACATACACGCCACCCAGTTTGGGCACGTGTCTAAATTAACTCATTTGCCTCATTGGTGATAACAGTGATGCCGGATTTCTTAGGGACGACATGTATAGGACTCACCCATTGGCTATCGGAGATTGGGTATATAATACCACTATCAAGGCATTTGACGATCTCTTTCATCACTGCTTCCTTCATGACGGGATTTAACCGTCTTTGTGGTTCTTGGGTTGGTCTGGCATCATCCATCACATGTATATGATGTTCAACAATCAAGGGACTAATCCCTTTGATGTCCGCCATAGTCCAACCAAATGCCTCTCTATTAGATCTCAATACCGATAAAAGTGCATTCTCTTGCTCTGATGCTAGAGAAGCGGATATGATAACCGGTAAAGACTCATTCTCACCTAAATATGCATATTTAAGATGAGAAGGTAAAATTTTGAGATCTAATACAGGCGGAGAAATAATAGAAGGTGGGATCATCGAGTGATTTTTGGAATTACAAAGAAGCTCAGAGCCTGTGAAAGATACAGACTCGGGTGGTGATAGGTCAGGAGTGTCGGACTCAAGAGTGGGAAAGGTGTCCTCACTAAGATCATGTGTAAGATCAAACAGAGATGTGGCAGTGTCGTCGAGATCTGTAAATCAAAGTTCCTCAACTCCGCAACTATCGGGAGCGATCTCGTGGACAGAGCACACATCAAGAATATGAGCAGAGGTTCTGATGGCTGACTTCCAACCTTGTAGATGTTTAGTTCAATGGTCATATTTCCAAATGATAAGTTCATTGAACCATTTCTACAGTTAATAACAGCATTGGAAGTGGCAAGGAAAGGTCGACCCAAAATCACCGGAATTTTTCCCCGGGGGTTCGCTACAGGTTGTGTATCGAGTACAATGAAGTCTACAGGGAATACAAATTCCCCGACCTTTATCAACACATCCTCTAGTTCACCCCATGGTTTGGTGATTGAACGGTCTGCCATTTGGAGAGTGCAGTGAGCAGGTTTCAGCTCTCCAATCCCTAATTGCTCATATACAGAATATGGAAGTAGGTTAACACTTGCGCCCAGGTCTAAAAGAGCATGATTTATGTTTTTACCCCCAATAGAAATCGATATCGTAGGACATCCTGGGTCCTTACGTTTCTTTGGTAGCTGTGGGATAAAAGCAATGCTAATATTATTAGACATGAAAACCTTCTTCGGCACTTGAGTCTTCCTCTTCCTAGTGCACAAGTCCTTAAGAATTTTCGCATAAGCGGGGACTTGTTGAATAGGATCTAGGAGAGGGATATTGATGTTAACCTGTTTGAACATTTCCATAATTTTCTCCATATGTGGACTCGATTTGTTACCCCTTAACCGATTCGGGTAAGGAGCTTTTGCAATAAGTGTCGGGTCCATCATAGGAGAAGGAAGAGGGGGTAGACGTGATCCCAAAAGAGGAGTGGGGACCGTCTGTGGAGAACTAGAAGGGCTATACTGAGGTGTCGAGCCTAGTGGGAAATGGAGAATAGGCTCGCGAGAAGGCGATGGGGTAGAAGAACAAGGATCAGAAGTAGAAGTGTGTGTGTGAGGTAAGGTCTCAGCCGGGGTGTTATTGATAGGATTTTCAATATCATCAATTCCTTCCCCGACATGGTTGTTCAACACTCTTCCTGATCTCAACGTTGTGACGTCATTTACATTGTAATGCTCAGGATTCGGTAGGGGTTGAGACGGAAGTTTCCCTTTTTCTCTCGCACTCATTTCGTCTTTAAGTCGTGCAATTTCAGCTTCCATCGATCTGATACTCTCAGCTTGGGACGCTGAGTTTTTCTTTATCTCACTGACGGAAGATCTAACCTCAGCCGAAACCTCTATGAAATTTGACAAGAGTGATTTCATGGTTTGAGTGAATTGAGAGAATTCGTCAGAACCGGTCATCTGCATAGGATTAGACAGTGTAGGAGTGTTGACCTGGTTTTGGAAATTTTGTGACTGGTAGGGGTGCTGAGTAAGTTGATGCGGTTGTTGTTGTGGTGGAAGAGCCCTTTGGAAATTATTTTGTCTTGGAACCGTGTTTTGAGATTGTTGTTGTTGGTTCCAAGCAAAATTCGGGTGATTCCTCCAACCCTGATTGTACGTGGAAGAATATGGATCGTTTCTAGGTCTTTGAAATGCGGCATTAGTATGCTCATGACCTTGAAACTGAGAGTTTAATGGACATTCTTCCGTTAAGTGAGACGGATCAGAACAGCACCCACATATAGTTTTGGGGAGCGACATTGGGTTTAGGGAGGCTGCTGAAAATTTGTGTTCCATAGCCTCGAGCTTCTTTTGCATTGCTGCCATCTCAGCTCGAACACCTATGGACACATCAATTTGGTGTACGCCACCCCTATTCAATGGTTGGGTTCCACTCTCCCACTGTAGTGATTTTTCAGCGAACTCTTCTAAAAATTTCCACGCTTCCCCATCATCCTTGGTCATAAAAGTACCTTGACATAAGTTTTCAAGGTTCTGTTTAGTGTTTGGGTTAATGCCCTCATAAATGATTCGGCAAAGATCCCATCTCGGGATGCCGTGATGAGGACATTGAACCAAAAGATCCTTGAAATGTTCAAAGCATTTTGAAAATGGTTCAGTAGGGAGCTGGGTAAATTGATTCAGTTCGCTACGGATTCGAGCTGTCTTTTGCATAGGGTAGAATTTCTTAAGGAATGCCGTGACGAATTCTTCCCAATTCGTAATAGAGTGTGCGGTAGTGTTATATAGCCACTTCTCGTCCATATCGCACAAAGTAAATGGAAGAAGTCGTAGATGCATAGCATCCACTGAAAGTTATGACGTACCCATCATTGCGCATACGTTTTCAAATTTGGTAATGAAAACGTAACCGTCCTCAGTCTCGAGTCCGTGGAATTTAGGTAAAAGGTTGATGTATTGGGGTTTAATTTCAAAATTATCCCCGTTGGCTGGTGGAATGGATAAGCAGGTCGAAAGAGGACCTCGCAATGGATAGCACCTCTCTTAGAGAGAGATGCGGGGTGGATTCTGCGCACCAACGGACGGCGGCAGATTAGTGTTAAAGAAATTCGATGGAGGCGGATCCATCGATGTGGGTGTGGTAGTGGGTAAAGAAGAAGTAAATGGAGAAATACCGACTTCGGAGTCGATAAAGGGTACGCGGACTAAACGGGCACTAGAATCCCGTGTCCAGCCTATCTTGTACTAAAAAGGGTTAGTACAAGTGGCAGCGTTGACTTATAATTAGGGGTAATGAATGAATGAATGCAGTGTTTGTTTTGAAAAATTGGACGGATTTTTGAAAATATGATGCAAGCACAACAAATGCAACACCCAAAACCCTAATTCTAGGGGTCACCTAGGTCAAATCTCTAGACCGCTCCTAACTTCCAAAAGACAAGACGCAGGATAAATCCTCCACTGCCTCTTTGTCTCTCCTGTGGCCAGGTAAGTGGGAGGTTCTCCACTACGTAAGTAGTGGGCCTAATTAAGTAACCACTAGCCTTCGACACATTTGCCTTAGACACCACAAGAGAAACGCGGAAAAGCAATGAATTACCCACGGCCGTCTTCTGTCCTAAGTGAGCGCGACGGTCCTTAGAGTCATCTCTAGATTTCTTTTAGTTAATGAGGGTCAATCCGGATGCAAATTTTGCGATTTTCGGGGCTTAGGAAGGGTAATGAACTCCCCCACCTAATCTGGATTTGGTCTTTGCCCCTTAATGTCCGTATTAATTATGCAAACAACCACAAAAATCAAAACAAGCACAATTTAATTTTGCTTTTTGCCCGGCGCTGCGATTTTTGCAAAGAAGCCTGGAGAAATTTGTTATTTGGAGCAGACAGAGAAGAAGATAAGAAAGATAGAAGCTTACTGTGAACAAAATTGTACAGAGGGAGCTTCACCAAGGCGTGGAACCGCTGCAGGAGGAGGTTAATCGTCCACAGGGATTGCGCGATTCGTTCGTATTTTGTTTTGTTTGAATCGAAAATTTAATAGAAAAAGAAAAGAAAACGATTCAAGATTTATATTGATGAGTTTCAAGAATCAATTATTCTAATCAAGAATCAAGAAAATGATAAATATGAAGAATCAAGTATCGATAGAATATCAATCAATTTAGGTTTCAAGATTTGAAGTAAAGCTCGTAAGAATCGAGTAAATTGTAGATGTGAAAAAGATTCAAGAATAAGATTTCTTATCCATTAACAAGTTGATGCTAAATTGATGTAGATTCATCGAGGTTTCAGGATCTTGCGAAGAATTAGGGTTCCTCATCCTATCCTTTGTCCTTTCGATGAATCACATTCACTAAATAGCTTCTATGAAATTGAACGATCGATCGTTGATCTCTAGATCGTGCGAAAGGAATCAAGAACGCATTCGCATCGATCTAGATCATCGATCATTCGATTTTCAAGAATTTACAATTGTTATAGGACTTAAGAAATCATTTAAAGATTCGTCAACATCATCATTCTACAATCGTTTCGATTCCTCCACGAGCGGAGTTTTATTCAAGCATCACCACGAAGAATACATTCAAGAATTGAATACGAATCATAATGCTCGAATTGAAAATAAGCAAGTTTAAGGAATCTTCACCTTTATTATATCAATAATTAGTTACAACTCTCAAGAACTACAAGAGGATGGAACTTTGATCGTCGATTCTTGGGTTGCTCGGCTCCTTGAGTCATGGATCGGCTTGGATCTCGTGCTCCGTTGAAGTCCGGCTTCACTTCAAAGGATCGTTGAAGACTTACTTTGCTTGCACTCAAAGGATCTTGAATTCTTGATCTTGGATTGGATTAGGGTTAGGGTTTTGAGGCGGTAGTTGTTGGGTTGAAGATGAAGAACAACCACAACAATTGAATTGAGGAACAATGAACAACTTTGAACAACCTTCTTCAAGTGAGCCTTGGGGTCTATTTATAGGTTTCCCAAAGCCTAGCTCTAGGAATTCAAATTTGAATTTTCCCTCCAAAAGTTAGTTATAGGGAGAGGCTTCTAGAAGTAGTTAGTTAGGGCTTAGATTCACCCTAAGCTAGGAGGTTAGGGAGAAGGTTCTAGGCTCTAATGTAGTTTAGGTGAAGCTTGTTGTGGAAGCTTGGGGTGTTTAGTTAGGAACCCTAGGGCTTTCTGATCTGGCAGAAGCTTCAGGATCTTTCTGGAATTTGCAGTGGTTTTCTGAGATGTAGGAGCTGAGCTGAGAATTATGAAGCCAAATTGGGGTGGTGACGTGGCATGGCCGCCACGGAACCGCGGCACAAGGCGGCTCCGGCCGCGGTTCCGCGGCCAAGTTGATTGCTTGAGGCTTGAAACTTCATATTCTGCTTTGTGTTGTCTTCAGGTGTACTTTTTGATATGTTGAATCTCTGAATGCCTCTTAGATTATTGCCAGATTCCAAATCCTTGAGCTGGCGTCTTTTTAGTAGTCTTTGTTTTGTAAATTTGACCGATCTTCTGTAATTTCCTGCACAGACTTCGAAACACAAGTTGCGATATGCAAGAATGATGCGATGCTATGAAATACAGTCAATTTCCCTTATAGTGTTGGTTTTAAAGTCTAACACATGCAATCTGATATTTTACGACTGTTTTGCTAATATGTGCTATATGAATGCCGAACACTTCTAGATGAGTGCAAAAGATAGGGAAATTGCCGTGTTAAAAATTGCAGTATTTTCGACTGATCACAGGCCATCACAAATGGTGACTCTATGAAATGGCTGGATGCAATGCGATCTGAGATGGAGTCCATGTACACCAACAAAGTATGGACTTTGGAAGTTGCTTCTGAAGGGGTAAAACCCATTGGGAGCAAGTGGATCTTTAAGAAGAAACTTGGTGTAGATGGAAAAGTTGAGACTTTCAAAGCTAGACTTGTTGCAAAAGGTTTTCGTCAACGACCAGGTATGGATTATGACGAAACCTTTTCTCCAGTGGCTATGCTTAAGTCCATCCGGATCCTACTTGCCATTGCTGCATTCCATGCCTACGAAATCTGGCAGATGGATGTTAAGACCGCCTTTCTAAATGGTGATTTAGAGGAGTGTGTGTACATGACTCAGCCAGAGGGCTTAGTAGAAAGTGGGAGCAGCGGAATGGTGTGCAAGTTGCTTAAATCCATCTACGGGTTAAAGCGGGCATCGCGGAGTTGGAACATTTGTTTTGATGTTGTAGTCAAAGAATTTGACTTCATCAAAAACGTAGATGAACCTTATATTTACAAGAAAGTTGCAGAGAGTAAGGTTGTCTTCCTCATATTGTACGTGGATGACATACTCTTGATAGGAAATGATGTTCCTATACTTCACTCGGTCAAGCTCTTCTTATCACATAGATTCTCAATGAAAAATCTAGGTGATGTCTCCTGCATTTTAGGGATTAGGATCTATAGAGATAGATCTATCTACCTTTTTGATGAAGTCAAACTCTTTGACTGCCACATCAAAACAAATGTTCCAACTCCGCGATACCTGCTTTAATCCTGATGGTGTTAAGCATAACCACTTGAGAAAAGGTTTCATCATAATCCATACTTGGGTATTGATGAAAAACTTTTACTACAAGTCTATCTTTGAAAGTCTTAACTTTTCCATCTACACCAAGAATCTTCTCAAGATCCACTTGCTCCCGATGGGTTTTACCCCTTCAGGTGCAACATCCAAAGTCATACTTTGTTGGTGTACATGGATTCCATCTTTGATCGCATAGCATCCAGCCATTTCATAGAGTCCACACTCGTGATGGCCTGCCTGAACCTAGTTAGGTCATCATTTACCATGATGCAATCCTCGCTCCCACTGTCACCGAGAAGACCGTAGTATCTCTCAAGTGAATGAGGAACCCTACCAGATTCGCGGAGAGGGTGACGTTCATTGGAGACTATTGAATCCTTTGGTTCCACTAAATCATTAGTCCTAGTTTTTATAGCTGGAACTCCTTCCAGTTCTACCTCATGACCACAAATTTCTTTTTCAAGAAATTCCTTTTCTAAAAAGGTGGTATGCTGTGAAACAAAACACCTTTTGTTCCTCGGTTTGGTAGAAGATATTCCATCGCAAATGTTTGGGATATCCAACAAACTTACCGAACTGACCTTGCTTCGAGTTTGTCCGTATTTTGCTTTTCAATATAGGCCGGACAACCCCATATCTTAACTCGTTTAAGACATGGTCTCTTCCCATACCATATTGCATATGGATTGGTAGACACAGATTTAGTAGAAACCCTATTCAATAGGTATGCAGCTTCTCAAGTGCATAACTCTAAAAGGAAACAGGTAACTCGGCAGTACTCGTCATAGAGCGCGCCATATCTCATAGGGTGCGATACCTCCGCCCCGATACACCGTTGTGTTGTTGTGTATACGAAGGACTAAACTGAGAGAGAATCTCATTCTCTTTTAAATAATCCAGGAACTCCATGCCCAAGTATTCTCCTCCTCGATCGCATCGAAGGACTTTAATACTTTTACCCGGTTGGTTCTCTACTTCGTACTTATATTCGTTGAATTTCTCAAAAGTTTCAGACTCGTGTTTCAACAGGAACACATGTCCGAATCTTGAGATATCGTCGATGAATGTAATGAAGTACAAAGAACTAACCCTGGCATGTGTAGACATAGGACCGTATACATCACCATGTATCAGTCCCAAGAGTTCAGTAACTCTATCTCCGTTTCCAGTAAACGGAGTATTGATCATTTTACCTTTGAGACAAGACTCGTGTTCAGTTGAAAATATTATGCATTTCCTATGACATTTTCCTTACTATTTTTATATAATAAAAGGTATTTATTATAAATATGACACATATGAGGGTTTATCCGTAAAAATACTATTTTCATGTGTTTATATATTATAATTAACATTATGAAGGAAAATTTAAGCATATAATATCTATGTAATATTTGGTCCATTTAAATATGCTTACCTTATTAAATATCTTTGACCAATTCTCTTAAAACTATAATATCATGTCAAATGGTTAAGATAATATCTTAATAAAAATAAATTCTACTAACATCAAGCCTTTGGTAGGGAAAAGAACGTTTTCTCTGGGGCAATGCATTCCAAAAACCATTGAGATAATTGTGCAGAAATGATATTAGGACTGGAATCAAGGAAATCCGAATTATCGAGATCAAATCTGCCGAAATCTTAAATTAAATCAAAGAAATCAATTCTGGCAGAGACTTAGAGAAGATTTTTAGATTCCAGATATCAAAATAGTCTACACGTGTCACAAGAAGAGGCCACAAGATTTTTGAAGCAACAAACCCGCTAACCCACAGCGAATCCGCGGCCAAACCCACCAAATGGTCGTGGATCCGCCGCAATATTGAGGAGTTAGGGCTCTGGATTTTCTGGTTGGAATCCTAACAACTAGTTACCATATTAGGAAACTAGGGTTCTGGCTCTATAACTATAAATAAGGACCAAGAGCCTCTTGGAAAAATCATCAAACCGAAACGATCACGAAGTCCACGACGGCTCAAGAATCCTGGTTGATCATCGACAGTTCATCTACCTCCTTAAGAAGAGATCGAGAAGCAAACTAGGGTTTTGTAATCATTTTCTAAAGGAATAAAGTGTACTTGATCTTGTTGATTAATAAAGGTAGTTGTTTTCTTATATCATTTTATTCTTATTGCATTTTATTTACATCATGATCTCTATCTCTTCTTTTATCTCCAACATGCGCGAGTAATTCTCCGCTTGTTAGGGTTCGTAGGATTATGGTAGACTAATGGATGATGAAAATTCTTAAACTCTTTTTACATCCTATAAAGTTTATAAACTTTACCAAAAGAATAGTTAACATCCTAATCGGGCGCGCTATCAATTCATTGATAGTCATGACCACGATTAGAGATTAGATTAACAATTGTTTTGGTAAAGGCAAGACATGAAAGGAGATCCATGTCAAGATAGGGGTTAAGAGTGGGAACCCTATTCCCTCCAGAAACCCTAATCTACATACATCACTGTCAATCTAGTTTTAAATCTATCAAAGGATAAGAGGAGTAATCTTTAATTAATCATCCATGACTACTCAATCTTAACGAACCCTACAAGCCCCCTTCTAATATAAAACCTACATCCGTAGTTAATCTAGATCTATATCCTGCATCCGTGTTTGACATGGATCTAGAATCTACAACAATTCTTCACTATTCATTATTCTTTTTTCTTTCCTAATCAACACGCCTAAAATAAGATTAAAAGATTCAACGTTTCCCTGAGGACGACCCGTACTCATCTCGGTCTAGCAACATGCGACACCGTTATTGATTGCGGTTACTATATACACACTTTCACATCATCAATCAAATGGCGTCGTTGCCGGGGATACGTGCGTAATTTATTTTTCTTACTATTCGTATTGAATTCTTATTCGGTCCATATCATAAATAAACAAAACTGCAAATTGTATATTTAACGATTATTGTGTGAATTTTGCGAGGGAATCTGGAGTCACAGATTTGAGGAAACAGAGATTCAGAGACATTCATCAAGATCCATAGGTGCAAAGGAGGCCACGTAGCAAAAATCTTCATCAAATCTTCCTAGTCGGCGGCGGAACCGCGGCATAAAGAGCCTATTTGCGGCGGAACCGCGGCGCATTAGAGGATTTAGGGTTTCCAATTTCTCTTGTATCTTCTTTACATTTTTATCTCTCCTCTGAAATCCAATAAAATATTTTTTCTGCAGGATTCTTTGCAAAATATCGCCGCTCAAAAATCTTTTTGCAAGTTTTGTAATTGGGTTGTTTCTGCATATTTTAATACGGACTTTAAGGGGCAAGACCACAATTCAGATTAGGTGGGGATTTCATCACCCTTCCTAGGCCCCACAAATCCCAAAACGAGCATCCGCATAACCCTATATTAATTAAAAAATATCTAGATCAAGACCCTAAGGACCGTCGCGCTCAAATAGGATAGAGAAAGGTCTTGGGTAATCTATCGCTTATCTGCATTTCTTTTGTGGTGTCTAGGCAAGTGTGTCTAAGGCAAGTGGTTACTTAATTAGGCCCGCTATTTTCAGTGATTCGTATAGCGGATACCTCCCACTTACCTGGCACTTACCTGGCTACAAGAGTTATAAAGAGATGGTAGAGGATTGATCCTGCGGCTTGTCCTTTGGAAGTCTATGAGCGGTCTAGTGCTTGACCTAGGTAACATTACTTCTAGGGTTTGCTTGTGCATTTTGTGATTTGTTGAGCCAACCCTCAAGTCCCACTTTCAAAGCAAACAATCTAAATAGAGCTTAAATCTTTTCACCCTCCTCCCTCTTTCCACCTTCTTATAATGGGTAACCCAAACAGACGAACTCTTGCCGAGCTTTGCTATCCACAACCAGATATTTCTTGTCTTCATAATCGCTTCGGTATACCATCTGAATCTCCCATGTCGTTAAGAGATCGAATAGAACAAGCGGATAGAAACAGTTGGCCACCTCAGTCCAGGTGTTATCAACCATATCCTAATTTTACATCTGTTTCAGTAGATACTCCGAGTGAGGATACTCCTAGACGCATGTCCATTGCTGAGCATATAGTTAAGGCTAACGGCCAAATTTTCAACCCGGACCAACATCAAACATCACCACCACTTTCTAAAGAAGAATTTCATAATCGGTTTGTAGCATATATGATGTCTATTGAAAATAGCCAACCAACCAACCCATATCAATATTCTTCTTATCATAATGTTGATCCTACTCCTGCCCAATTTTCGCAACCATTCTATTCCTATCAATCCTATCCGACCTTTACACCTTCTCTAGACGGTCCTTCTAATCAGTCATTTGGGAGTTTTAATTATCCATAAGAATTTCAATCTTATACTGAAACCCCTTATCGACCCATGTCTAGTTTTGAGCGGAAATTAGAAGAAGGTGTGGAATCGATGCGCCGCTTCAGAAAGGAATTGGCAGAAAGCATGGCTGAGTATAAACGAGCAATTAGTTCTGAACCAGCTCAAAAAATTTCAGTGTATGATACGGCCATAAGACAAAGTGAGAATTTGGGTAGTGAGAGAGAACTGTACACCCTCCCTAATCAAACCTTCCCATCCCAAACTGAAATTCACAACTCCAGTTTCACAGATCTATCGAGTACACCAAATGATTCACCAATTGAAGATAGAATGTCTGATGAGTTGTGTGACTTTGTAGTGTTTGATTTACCCGATTGTGAAGGGTCTATTTCAAGTGAAGCCACAACCAACCCTTATGATCTTTACACCTCCACTCTAGAACCACAATTGATTGAAAACCCTGCTTTTGATGAGATGTCTGAGACTTGTAACCTTCACTTGATTGAGGATATTGACGTTGGCGATATATTGGATGATGAGCCCAAATTTTGGATGAGTTTGTCCCACCAATTCATCAGGTCCTTTTACTCCCGTGTTGTCATCTTCTCGAATCTTTAATTATTCTTTCCGAACCCCATATGCGTCTTGAAGTTGATGATAAATGTATAACCGAAAAGCAGGACGAAATTCAGCCTTCATTTCCCACATCTGGTTCAGCAATACTCGACACACCAAATTGTTTACCCATTTCATCTTCTACTTTCTCTGATTCTTCTTCTAATCTTCCTTTAATGATAGCGAGTGATGATGAATCACAATCCGATATTTCCAGTTCGATAATTCTAGAAAGACAACTTGATTTAGACTCTTTTGAGAATGAAGTAAATGAGCTTTACGAGTCTCCTACCTCCAAAATTTTTGACAAATCAGGTATGTTGAATTCTGGCGCGACATTTATTGACATTGAAACGTTTAATCGGACCATCGATGAAAGTTTCGAAGATATTTTCGCCGACGAACTCGCATTCCTAAACGACACGGATTTTGTGATTAATCAACCCCCACCTGAAAAAGTCGAACCACCATCATTTCTTCTTATCCCATACAAGAATGTGACCATTCTTCTCATTCCTAATCATCCACATTCTCGTTTCCGTTCACCATTATTGTTTCGTCTCTATCAACCGAGACGTAAAACATACCACCTCCTATCTCCCCACTTCTTCAAATCTCTGATTTTCCACCAACCAGTGCGTTACATCGATAAAATTTTTGAATGGT
Organism: Agapanthus africanus; assembly: GCA_030015575.1. Lineage (NCBI taxonomy): Eukaryota > Viridiplantae > Streptophyta > Magnoliopsida > Asparagales > Amaryllidaceae > Agapanthus > Agapanthus africanus. The sequence goes on from JASDDO010000004.1 coordinate 257,579,077, forward strand.
TGGTGTTGACTTTTGGTCTTTGTAAGGCTTTACTTTGACCAATAACTTGAACCCCCCACCCCATAATTTTAAATGCTTAATACTATTTTACTCAAGTTTGGGGAGAGGATATTTTGGCTCTTGAAAGAAAATTTTTATAAAATTGTGAGCCAAAAATAAGTTTGGGGAAGAATTTTACTTTCACTATTTGAAGTCCCCGTTACTAACTTTTCCTCCCAAATCTACATTTTTTTAAGCTTAACAGATGACATCAGTGAGGACACTGCTGTAAACAGGTTTGGGGGAGGTTTGTGCTTATTTACGCATTACTCTGCATTATACTATATATAAGCACCCAAAAAATTTGATAATGAAAGTTTGAAAGTGAAAATTTACATATGAAAGATAGGAATAGTTTGAGAAAAGTAAGAAAGTTAGATGTTTTCTTAAACGAAACTACTAATAAGTAGTTATAAGCTGTTGTCCCAAGGGTTAGTAAGATGAAGGAAATTACTAATCTGAGGATAAAATTAAGTCTGAAAATTAGTCCTTATTCTTGATGCCAAACATCTGAATGTTGATACCCTACTATACGCACTTACACACATCTTGAAACTTGGGATAGTAGAGGATACCTTGAAATGCTTTTGTCTAAAAGCCTTAGTATAAAGGAAAATAAAATAAAATATAAGAGGTGAAGAAAAAAATGAACACTGATTTTGTAATTACCAAGGCAGCATAAAAAAATATAGCGAGGGTGCTTTATCACCTAGTGCCTTAGACCAACTGGTTTGGGAGCCACTGCTAAGCCTTAGATGTTGCGAAACAAGGAATTACGTCTAAATGCGCAAGCACATTTTGTAATCGGTCGGTTAGTATCTCAAGAAGTATTAACGGTCGCATGATGAATGTGTGAGCAATTCCATCTAAAATAATCACCAACTAAAAAGTAGTTTGGAAGATGGACAAGAGTATGATAGCTTGAATTGAATTCTCTAAGTGTAGGGATGTCTTTTACACACACGTAGGGGTATATGATCAATGTTTGGAAGAAAGATAGGAAGGAAGACTAAATGCGATGTTTTATTGAGCGATGATGTGATTTCTAACATTATTTTTCATGACCATTAAGATAGGGCTCATAAAAACTGAAAAGCTGGTATAATTGGAAACTCTTATTTTCAAGTTCTTTCTTTTATAATTCTTATCTTTATATGTAACTTTCACTATCTTTCTTTTATGGGATTTTGTGGGTGTAATCCGCTGAAAACCCTCAGAAGACAACACCCCTCTTACTAAGAACACCTAGAGATTTAACGGCTTGTTCCACGTGCTCAGTGCAATCGTGTTGCCTACGAAAATATGCTACTTAGGGTTTTTTTTCCCCTTCTCTTGAATAACTAATTTGCTCGGGACGGTCAAAGTTAAGTTTGGGGGTATTTGTTCAGTTGAAAATATTGTGCATTTGCTATGACATTTTCCTTACTATTTTTATATAAAAAAAGGTGTTTATTATAAATATGACACATATGAGAGTTTATCCGTAAAAATATTATTTTCATGTGTTTATATTTTATAATTAACATTATGAAGGAAAATGTAAGTATATAATATCTATGTAATATTTGGTCCATTTAAATATGCTTACCTTATTAAATATTTTTGACCAATTCTCTTAAAACTATAATATCATGTCAAATGGTTAAGATAATATCTCAATAAAAACAAATTCTACTAACATTATTTATTGAGATAATTGTGCCGAAATGATATTAGGACTGGAATCAAGGAAATCCGAGTTATCGAGATCAAATCTGCCGAAATCTTAAAGTAAATCGAAGAAATCAATTCTGGCAGAGACTTAGAGAAGATTTTCAGATTCCAGATATCAAAATAGTCTACACGTGTCACCAGAAGAGGCCACAAGATTTTTGAAGCAACGAACCCCCTAACCCACCACGGATCCGTGGCCAAACCCACCAAATGGTCGCGGTTCCGCCGCAATATTGAGGAGTTGGGGCTCTAGATTTTCTGGTTAGGATCCTAATAACTAGTTGCCATATTGGGAAATTAGGTTTCTGTCTCTGTGATTATAAATAAGGACCGAGAGCCTCTTGGAAAAATCATCAAACCGACGCGATCACGAAGTCCACGACGGCTCAAGAATCCTGGTTGATCATCGGCAGTTCATCTACCTCCTTAAGAAGAATCGAGAAGAAAACCTGGGTTTTGTAATCATTTTCTAAAGGAACAAAGTGTACTTGATCTTGTTGATTAATAAAGGTAGTTGTTTTCTTATATCATTTTATTCTTATTGCATTTTATTTACATCATGATCTCTATCTCTTCTTTTATCTCCAACATGCGCGAGTAATTCTCCGCTTGTTAGGGTTCGTAGGATTATGGTAGATTAATGGATGATAAAGATCCTTAAACTCTTTTTACATCCTATAAAGTTTATAAACATTAACAAAAGAATAGTTAACATCCTAATCGGGCGCGCTATCAATTCATTGATAGTCATGACCACGATTAGAGATTAGATTAACAATTGTTTTGGTAAAGGCAAGACATGAATGGAGATCCATATCAAGATAGGGGTTAAGAGTGGGAACCCTATTCCCTCCAGAAACCCTAATCTACATGCATCACTGTCAATCTAGTTTTAAATCTATTAAAGAATAAGAGGAGTAATCTTTAATTAATTATCCATGACTACTCAATCTTAACGAACCCTACAAGCTCCCTTTTAATATAAAACCTACATCCGTAGTTAATCTAGATCTATATCCTACATACGTGTTTGACGTTGATCTAGAATCTACAACCATTCTTCACTATTCATTATTCTTCTTTCTTTCCTAATCAACACGCCTAAAATAAGATTAAAAGATTCAACGTTTCCCTGAGGACGACCCGTACTCATCTCGGTCTAGCTACATGCGACACCGTTATTGATTGCGGTTACTACATACACACTTTCACATCATCAATTGTCACGTCCCGAAAGTACGGAACATGACCGGCACTTAAACTACGAACGTCTCGAGGCGTACGTAATCTAAGTAAACCGAAAACCCAGAAATCCAAACCAAGAAAAGTAGTAGAGTGCAGGAAAAACCAACTTAAAGCAAGTAGTTTCAATAGCACAAGCCGAATTATGCGGTTTTTAAAAACATCAAAAATTTCCTGAAAATTTCGGCAGAGTCTCCTTTGTAAATGCTGGCCCCCAAACGGGATACAACATGAATAGTATACGAAATCAATAAACGGCATCCCCAAGCGGGAGCTAGCTCTTCGTCAATCGACGGTCACAACCACACAAGCAATATAATATACAACGCCAACGGCGAGGATCAAAACTCAAAAGGAAACTCAAAACCACCAGAAATATAACGAGCTACTCTAGGGTCGAAAGAATAACACCACTGGTCTCTATCTCAAAAAAAATACATGTTTGGTTGATGGAACTTCTAGATACCACTGAATAATAATATACAAGGTAATATGATGGGTACGATACCAAAAAAACCCACCTACTAGCAAGTCACCCGAATGAAACTGAGCCCGCCAAGCCGTAATTAAACCTGTACGGCAAAACCTGCAAGAAACCGGGGCACAACGGGATTGAGTTGCCAACTCGTGAATAGAAAAACATCTACGGACAGAAATCGCATAAATAACGCAATCCTAGGTCAATGATCATAATATAGCCTCAAAAATGTATATAACATGTAGCCTATAACAAGGCTAGGGTAAATATCTAACCCGAGTGTAATCTCATGTGCCCGTGTCAGTACCTCAGGTAGCAATATATCATATGAATGAGGTATGAATGCATGAAAACAGAATACATGTAAATGAAGAAACTGTTTTCATAAATTAGTGAGATTTCCTTCGTATTTTTAAACTGAGGTATCATAAATGAAATCAGTATCAACAGTGTCTAGCATCGACACAAAACATAAATCTCACTGTCTCGAAATATCAATGTCTCAATCTCAATATCTAGGGCGCCGTCAGTCCAGACCGGCCCCTACCATCCATCTCAAGACCACGACGGTATCCTCCGGATATCCGACGCGTCGGGTAATATCACCGGTAGGTAATCTGTCCCCTGCCAGGCTCAACGTCAACACCACATTCATCTTACCCCGGGGTACCATACCGGGCCCACCATGTACCCGTGACGGTTCCTCCACTCCTCGACACGGATCTCGAAAACCACAGCAAACTCATGGTGGACGACACTTACATCACTAGAAAACCGCAACTTACATATTTTAAAAGGTTAATAAGTTTAGAAATTTTGCGGCTTTCCCCCGAAATCCAGAAATATCATAAATCTCAAGAAGTCATCACAAGTGCATATGTCAATGCTAATGAATGTATATGGTATCAATAACCAAGTTGCAATGTATGATTAATAACTAGGCATGAACAATGGAATAACAGTATGCATGAAGTGACAAGTAATAACTACAATGTCTAAACTGGCATATAACCCAGGTACACTAATATCATATCAACCTACTAACTAACAAGCTAAGTCAAGCAAATATATTCTCTAAAGTGTACGTGACATGGCAATTACCGATGAAGATGTGTGTGAGCCGGCAAATAGGTGTACGTGGTACATACGCATCATCGGTAATGGTGCTGGTGTCCTAACAACATGCTATTAATAATGCAATAAGAAATTATAACGATGCGGAGCGAACAGTAAAAATGCGCGGGAGCTGAATACTAGACACAACGATAACTAAACTGTAATAATCTAATATAAATCCTACAAATGGTGCCTTTTGAAATAACACAAATCATGGGGTTTTGAAAATAGGGGCTACGGTGTTTTTATGAAAAGATGAGTCTTTTGAAATATCCGTAGGATCCCTTGGGCTGTCTTTTAAAATACCCATGATTCGTTAGTTTTTGAAATAGGTAGGAGTCTAATCTAATCTAACAGCTACACTAAACTATACGGCTGAACTAACAAGCTGAACTACAGGTAAGGAAACCGCCTAACGTCTGAGTCGATACATATACATACCTGTATATATATTAGTCGGTGATCCCGCCTCAATAATATCATATCCGATACCATATCTATAATCAGACATCCCAAGTCAAGAGTGCGGATCAATCATCAAGATATAGCTCGTACGTAAATCCGTCGTACGGCATCCCCCAATTCTGGGTACGGGTCAAAATCACATTCATCATACTATTCACCCGGTATCCTCTTTATCAATATCATGAGCTGGTACTGATCTGCGTCTAGTACAATACTGATATCGCCTAAGTATGCATGCACGTGTGTAAAAACTACGTCCAGGACCCGCTACAACGTCATGTCGTATCTAAGATACGAACCCTGCTATATCACCGATCTCACGGCCTCAAATCAAATCTCATCGACTCAGCTCAACCCCAAGTATCATCCTCAATCTGTATGTGAACACATAGTCCCATACCCATGTGAACACATAACTATAAAGAATCCCATGAGCACATATCAATAGGAATGTATGCAAGTATGTATGTGTGTATGTGTAGTGCAACACTACCCTAGGGTTCGCAATACTAAGGTAATCCAACACACCAATATCCATCCTAAGCAACGTTATTAATCCCAAATAACATATAATAATTTTTGGTGTGTATACGCATCCGTATACACCACCACGGACTGCGGGGGTGCTATACGCCATCCACCCGACTTCTCCCCGTAGATATAAATCTACTCACCTGGTCCTCGCTAGCCGGTGCCGACGTCTCCACGCGCTTGCTTGTCGTCTCGAAGTCCAAATGGGGTACCTACATATCATAACACACCATATCTCATTAAAATCCGCCTCATGACCAAAACGACGCACGAATCTCACATAGGTCAAAACCTATGGTTGCTTCACAAATCGACCCAAAAACCCTCGATGTCGGCATACAGACGCCAAACCATCGAGAAAAATCCAATCACACTCATTTGCACATTCACGAACACTAATTTTAATATAAACTAGGTTAAAACTCACAAAAACCCAATTTCACTTAAAAAGTCATTTTTCCGAAAATCTAGCAAGCGCAATTAGCCGTTTTTGTACAAAACATGATGTTTAAATGAATGTAGCGGCCAATATATTTATTAAATGTCTTAAATAAGTCATATAAACAATTTCCGGAATTTAATATCATTAAATTCCAAAAACCCTAATATTCTAGTTTACAAAAATACCCTTTTTAACAATTTCAAAGCAAAAATGCACAAACTACAATCTAGCTTAGATTTGCATGATCTAAAGCATTAAACCACACTTAATAAATTTAATGAAGTCATGAAAAACCTAAACACATTTTTAATCCCAAGTATTTAACCAAATTCAAAAATCTATTAGGCAAATTAGCAAATTAACACAATATTTTTTTAAACTAACCATTAGCACTAGCTACTAATCTTGTATTAACATGACAAAAAGCCTAAATATAACACACAAGCATACACCAATTTTACAAACCCTAACTTGCATTCAAATTCATAACTTGAATTCCAAAACTTGCAATTAAACTCACATATCCAAATTAACACTTAATTAAATTAGCTTAAGAAATTAGTAACAAATTAAGCAACAAAAATGTTTAGAATTATACCCAAAACATATGAAGATCCACAAACATCCATGGCCTCCCAAAATGCCCTCTTTTCACAAGGATCCATCCTATACGGGCTAAGCTAAAATGGGTAGGAGTTGGATTTGGGTTTTGGAATTTTTTGATGGATTTTGGGGCAATTTTTGAAGATGTTTTGAAGAGAAAAGAGAAGGGGAAAAGGGAGGGCTGTTGCTGCTGTAGGAGAGGGAGGGGTCGGCCAGAAATTGAGGGGGGGAGGAGAGAGAGGGAGGTAGAGAAAGTGGGGGAGAAAGTCAAAGTCAATTCAAGGTCAAAAGTCTAACTAATTTATCCATTTTCTTTTCTTTTCTTTCATTTCTTTTCCTTTAAAAATCAAGTGGGGAAAAATATGATGGCTGCTGAATTCAGCCATGGGGAGGAGTAAGTGGGGGTGTGTGGGTGTGGGTACGGGTGTGGGTGATGAAAAATGATAAATACAATACCCCAAGCATCCATTTACGCTAAAAAAAAAGCCTTTTTTCTTCAATAATTTCTAAACCGTTTTGGCAAATGATTTCGTTCCAAAAACCACATGATAAAATTTTATTTAATGTTTTATGATGCAAAAAATTTGTTTCAACTCATTCAAATTTGTAATTTTCCCTAATTAAATGTATTAGTGACGGCTTAAAATAATAATAAAATAATATTTTTTTTTGAAAATTTGAAATTTCACCAGCGGCTCAATAAACACCAAATAATAGCAATTACATAGCTAGAATATGTATATTTAATTTTTATAATAAGATATTTGTATTTTGACTTTTTACAGAAAACCCCCTTATTTTACCGATTTTTTCGAAATTTCACCGAAACGATTTTCAAAACGTTACATCAATCAACTGGCAAGTATCATACGATGAAAATTCGAACGGATTCAAATATTCATCCTTATGTAACTTAGCTAGTTGTGTCGCATTGATATGACTTGGTCTACAATGCCACAAGAAGGATTCTTTCATTTCTGAATTACTCCTCTTGTTTGTGTTCTATATATTTTGAACTGTGGTTTGATTTAGAACGTATATGCCATTACATAACGTGCCTGATCCAATCAACTCTTGATTATGGAAAATGTTCACAACATTATCCATCAATACAAAATTATATCCTTCTTTAACTTAATAAAGAATTTGATGTAATGTTGTATATCAGGTTCAGCATGTAATAACATTTGTTCAGAATCAATGCATTTTGGTAATACAAGGTGATATCTGCCAACTAGTTTGGCTGCAATACTTGCACCATTCTCTACACTTAGAGACTTATCACTCATTCCCAGTTCTCTACCTTTCTGTAGCCCATGTAACATATTACATATGTAGGATCCTGATCCGGTATCTCATACACAGGACGTAGAGGATATTGAGAAACAGTTCTCGGTAACGAACACACCTGAAGAAGATGCATCAACATGCACTTTCTTCGATTGGGTGGCATGTGAAACCTGGTATTCCCCTATTTCCTTCTCGGACTTATAACAATTATAAGTTGAAGCGGAACCAACGTTCCCCAGCTCAATATAATAAGCAGGTTCGGTCAAAACATCCATATTATTATCTTGATTAAGGCATGATATGGTCGCTACCAGGAGAGAGAGAGAGAGATAAGAAAACACTCTGCGTGCGCTCTTGCAAGATTAGATTGGTTTATTATTTTATCTAATCAGGATGGCTCCCACTGTTTTTATCAAATCTTCCTTCAAACCCTAAAAGGTAAGACTGGCCGGGATTAATTACACTCTACAAGTTCGACAATCTTTCGGCCAGGCTAGTGTCGGTACTTTGAGGGAGGTTCCCTGTGCTTTCGCACGGACCTAATTAAAACAAACCTCGTTTTCCCAGGGGTGTAACCCCGTTAACACCTTTCTAGACACCTACTTGATCGGCTAATTGTAATGTGTAAAACTCTCCCAAGAGTAACTCTTACTCGCAGTGGGTATCGGGATCCAACTATCTCAAAGAAGGTATGCAATCTCATTGCAAATTTCAACACTTGAAATTCCCGATAATATTTTGCCCCTAGCGTCCTATGACCTTGACGCAGGCCAACAAACCATAGTCCGCTAGTCAAGTTCAACCCGTACATTTCATGATTGAATTAAACCCACCCTCGCGACCCTTGACGCAGGCCAACAAAGTCGCACGACTACCCTAATCCAATCGCATCATATGCAGCAGATAAGCACTAGTTAGCTACCGCATACTACGCCTTGACGCAGGCCAACAAACGTAGCACGAATACTAAGTAGTACTTATCTGAAATGATGGAGGGATACGACAGGTTTTTAAGAAATTGCGTAATGAACTTGATATCATTATAGAATCGAGTGATTTGGAAAAAAGAGTGTTTTTTAGGCTTTTACTAGTTTTGCTAAAGAGGTCACTCCCAGTGAAGGGATCTTGACTCTTTCCTTATCGAATAAGGTGCTGGATATTCTACAAGGAATACCACTATGCAAAGCAAGACTAGAGCTACCAGTTTTTAAAAAAAGATTCCACAACATCTTTAGGTTTATTTTTCTTTCATTAATCTCATTAATGAAGTCTCATTAATTTATGCTTCCTAAGCATCATAGAAGAAACGAAAATAGCAATATTTATTATATATCATATATATAATATAAGCATTCATCTCAGAATATCAAAGGATCACATCACAGAATATCAGCAGTAGAAGATACACATATTAAATATTGGATATACTGGGAATTCTGTGTTTTAAAGTAAGCCAGTATAAAACACCGATTCCACGGTCGCGATGAATAGCCAAACCCACATCCCTATACCTCTACGAGAGCGGCAAGCAATCCTACCAATTCTAGAGTTAGGAGGCCCGGTCTCAACTCCTTGAGATGGTCTTCCACTGAACCGTAGAACCCAGTTACTTGTGCTCCCCACCTTTGGTCTATCCTAATGCAAAAAAGTAAATAATATACATCAATGGTGACATCATCCTCAACCCGGAAGTCCCCCAATAAAAGAATACTACATACAAGTTTTTACATGAATGAAAATGAAAAACTCTCATCTCACATAAAAAAAACCCGGCTATTCAAACACGAAGATCCAATATAACATATCCCAGCAACACATAACATCACATGTCATCAACGTAAGTAAATATGCGTATCCCAATTGTCATTGATATATAGCAACGAAACCGGCAATACACCACATATTACACTTACGGCCGCAGAAAAGAAAGTAAAAACTGCAACAATTGGAATTCGCAACCACCTTAAACATCATAAACCCAATGTATCACATACTTCGGATTTCATGCCTAACCAAATGAATTCCTTAGACATCATAAACCCGGAATATCTCATACTCCTAATTTCATGCCTAACAATTATAAACCCCGTATTTTAGTCTCGTTATTGAAAACACTTTCCAATAACCAGTCGGGAAATTCAACAAGATTTCCGATAACCTGATCGAATGCTCTTCGGAAACTTTAGTAGACGGATGCACCCCCGATGTCGTCGACTAAGTGCACTTAGGCGGAACACCACAGCCGCGAGCACCCGAACAGATGCTTTAGGCTACGGGGTTCTCCTAAGTCACTTGGTCGGGGCTATGGGGTGTGGCTACCTAGTAAGGTTACCCGGCGAGTATCCACGTATGCTACGTGATTGCGACGGACTTTTGATCCATATCAAAATTCCGTGGCAACCGATCAAATGAGACTAAATTGCTAGATTTATAAAATTCAAACTAGTTATCACATAACTAATTATTGTGGATTCTAAATATTGTATCACAATCACAGATAGTTAGACGATATTAAGCTTTTCGATCGAATCAACAAACACCCAAAATTTCCCAAAGAGCTCAACACTTGAGAGAAGTTTTAAAAATACCCAGAACATGCCACAACACCTATGGACCATCCGTAGACGGATGGACCATCCGTAGACGGGCCGACCCATGCCTCACTTATGTCGCCACGGAACTGCCACAAACCTTAGGGTATGACTGCGGTTCCGCGATCCAAAAAGTCGAGTTTGGTTATCGTTATTCGAGAGGGTCCATAGAATCGCTTGCATGATTTTCTGAAGATTTTAAACCCGAAAAAATCCAACTCTTGGAAAATTTCCAGCAAGAGAAAAATTGGGTTATTGATATCCGTTCGAACTTTTTAACGTCGTCTAAAGTTACCTGAAACGATGTTAGAATTACGAATACGAAACACTCCGAATTGCCTTTACAAAAAATAAACATCACATGCTGTTTCAGTAAAAACAAGCAACACCTGAAACACCAAACCCCAGAGCCTGGAACACAGAAAAAAATTGAAGCCCGGAAAGCAAAGCAGGACCGGCCAGGCTGGAAATTTAGCATTCTTCGCCGGGTCAAATCCGGTGAAATGGGTTCAATTTTCTTCTGTGTTCATGTCACATCACATGTAACATTCTGCAGTTGCTTAAAAAAATTTTAGACACCTTAAAAATTTCGACAGAAACTTGGTTTTAATTTCGAGTGTTTCGGAGTTATTTCGGTTTCGTAATCCTACAAACATCGTCTAATTCTCTAGCATGGCTCTGATACCACTGTAGGGTTCCACAGCACCGCCACTGGGTTTCAGGAGGCATCGTCCATGTCGTTTCAAAAATTGGGCATGCTAAAGAACCCTAACGCTAGAATCTTAACTAGGGAATTAGACGAACAAGCATGTAAACATCTTTACATCTAAGTGAACAAGGAATACAACCTTTGTAGACCGATCCTTCACTTCATAAGCTCCGTGTAGTAGTCCCTTCACTCCAAGTAGTGATCTCCCGGACTCTAGTAAGGATCCACAAGGTGAAATGAACAAGCTTGCTTGAAGTCTTCGAGGCCGAAGATGATATACGTCGAGGAGACACTAACTCAAGCTCCCTCTTCACTAATGTGGAATTAGTGAAACAAACAATCTAAACTAAAGGGTGGCTCTAGTAGAGGTTGATGAAATAGGAATTTTGCTCACTTTAGAAATGTTTTTCTCACTCATTTTCTTCACCTCCCAAAAAGCTAGAAAGCTTGAGGAAGGAGATGAAGAAAGCAACCATGGAATGAAGCAAGTGAAAAATGAATTAAGTGGTGAGAATAGCAACCATGGGTGAGATAATATCTCATACTAACTCATGTAGAGACTTAACCATGGCTAGTCATAATGGTTGGGTTAATAAATATCTTAAGTAAAACAAAATTAGTGGACTAAGTCAATGGTTCTACAAGCTTCTACAAGCTTGAACCATACGACTTATTTCCAACTAATTTTGATTAACTTTAAATAAATAAAACCATACATTATCATATGCTTGGTGTGAGTCTCATACACCCTTGTTGCATGTGGCATCTAGGATGACACAAAAGAATGTACATTAATATATATCACATATATACTAAGTGTACACAAGTGAGAAAAAGAAATCCTAAGTGAGCTAATATTAGTTAATGTAAATTAATATATCAAATAAATAATTATACATTAAATTATTAAATCAACACTTGATTTAATAATCCGGCTATATCACATACAACCGACTAATATCAATTTATCGAATCAACACTTGATTTGACAGCCCGGTTATATCACATATAACCGACCGATATCACATATCGCGAGAATAGAATACGGTATCATATACACGTATTAATCTCGGTCCCGCAGATATCACATATATGCTCCTACTTCGTTTCGCTTGAGCCAGGAAACCTCTGTGTAGGACACCAAAGACTCGTCAATACGCCGGCAGTAGGTGGTGATCATATCAGTCACCCACAAGCCGCAAGCGGTCTGCTAAACATAACGGCCACCCGGGTATTGAGCTATCAGAAGATCAACAAGCAAGCCTGCTCATACTCCTGCGAATCCAATCAGTAACACTACCGTACAGTCCGGTCTCTTCGTCTGATATGTCGCATATCTCGCCTTGGAGCATTAAACGTCAGACCCCAATAGCTTGATAAGTCATGTCGATGTGAGGCTCATAACGATTCGAGAAACTACTGATAACACTTACCAGTAAATCTCAGCAACCCTGGCCAGGGATTTCCTGTTATGGACAATCAAGCATAGCGCAACGTCAACCCCCAATACCGGGAGAGACGAATCCCCTCCTATCGCTCATTGCCTCCATGTGACTCGAGACTATACCCTAAAACCACCGTTTTGCACTATCTCTTGAATGTAGTAAGGTGGAAATCAAAGAACAGTGGGAATCACACAAGACTCTATAACGATCTCGGGTCTACAGATTAACCTGTACCAGTGTCACCAGAGAACTGCTATCTGAAGATAGGTATAATACCATCTAGGAGTTCTCGGTGAGTCCGTTCAATGTACCCAGTCTCCACTGAGCACCCGTATACCATCTCTGATTTCAAACACCAATGGATATGGGATCATCCATCGCCCATCATATGGGTCGAGAAGCGTATACGCTAGTCTACTCTGGAATATTGATGCCCCGTCTCGATACTCCCACGACTAGAAACATTTGAAGGATGTACTTACCGACTACCAATGCCCCACTAGTATGATCTGCATCATAATCCTGTTAGTCAAGTACTCATCCTAAGGGCTTTATCAACATGTAATAGAGAGACAATAAGTGTACATGTTAAGATAAAGAGCAACCGGATAGCATACTATCATGTCGAGCAAGAAAGTCCTCCTTATATATGTCCAAGCATCCACTATAATATACATCATATGTATAATAATAGCCTCTAGGGCATACATATAACTAACACTGGGCTATGTGATACCCGATTCGAGGAGTAGGCTGAGCCGTCTGCGGGTACATTGTGGACCCGGTAAGGTACCCCGGGGCAAGAAGATCGTGGAGTAGATGATGAGCCAGGCAGGGGAATATGCTACCTACCGGTGATAGTTTAGACCCGGTGGTTATCCGGAGGATACCGGCCGGAGTCGTGAGCTGGATATGAGGGACAATCTGAGGATGTGGCGCCTGAGATATGAGGATTTACGTGTCGATGCTGGACATGGGTTTCATGATGTTTCGAGTGTCGATGTTGGACATTCAGGTTCCATGATATTGATGTGTCGTTGATGGACACACGTTGGTTGATATCCTCATACATACAGGCATATGATTGCATTGATTGGATTTTACATGTTGTTATTGGCATTGACTCTATTGTTGATACATTTGCATACATGGTCACCTTAGATACCATAATATTACCTTCATGCTACAGTAGGGCCTAGGGATCACTGTTTATTCGATTTCTACCGGCTGATATTTTCTACTCACGAGTTGGCAACTCACCCCCGCTGTGCCACAGTTTCTTGCAGGTTCGACCGCTCAGATCAGTAGCGGCATCGCTGGCACTCGGCTTTCTTCACGGTGTTTTGTTTTGGTAGGTGGGACACACATTGCGATTGTGGACACTCTAGTACCTTTTATTCCTATTGTATCTAGTTAAACCCCATCAATCAAAAACTAGAATTTGTATATTGGTAGACCTAGACAGATTTGTGTATTTGCGAGACTTAGAGCGATCGGTGTATGTTTGCTTCTTTGAGATGTTGATGTCTTTCTTTATTTATTCTTTACGCGTTTGATCTTCACCGTAGTGCGTCGTATATTTACTGCTTTATTGCGTGGTTGTGATTCCGCCAATTGGCAAAGTGCTAACTCCCGCTTGGGGATGTCTTTTGTTTGCATGTATGTGGTTTTGGATCAAAATTTACAAGGGAGGTGCTGCCCAAAATTTTTTAAAGGACAAAAAAATGTTTTCAACTAGAATATAATTCACTTGCATTTTCATATATCATTATCTATGCAAATAAAGAAAAACTTGATTTCATTATACCTTTATTTCAAAACTGCACCTCCACTATTTTCCGCAAAAAGGTTTAGATTTCTGGACTTCGGCTTACTTGAATTACGTTAAGCCTTTAAACGTTGCGTGATTATCGTGCCGGTCATATGCCAAATTTTGGGTCATGACAAACGTTGATCTCTCAACTGAGCCCCCTCTCACCCCTTATCCCATCATGCTCACTCCCCTCGTCCCAACTCCTCCATCGACGACGAGCCCAAACCTCCTCATTCCACTACAAACTCCACCACCGATCATCTCTCGTCACCAACCCCATCTTCCGCACCACAGTCACCTCCTCACCACCATAGCCTCGACGCCGACATGCTCCTCCAACACCGAGCCCTCATCCCCTGCACACCAAGCTCCAATGCACCCGAGCACGACCACCTCTGCAACCACCACGTCGCTGCCACAGCCCCTCGCCATGACCACCTCAGGCAACCATCGACGCTTTTGAGCTCCCAAGCCGACACAACTCTATCCCCTGGAGCTCCCCCACAGCCGCGCTACAACCTCCGTTGACTCCACGACTCCCTACTGTGCACCACCGACCCCATTCTCCTCCAGCCATCAACCATGGAGACCCATCGCCAGCGACACCTCCATCCCCTTCGAGATCCTCGAGAACACTGTTCATACCATAATTTTGCATTATTATATTCCCCATTCTTATGCATTTTACAAATAAACAGGTGCTTTTGACCCATGTGTGCTACATAGTTACAGGTTATAGGTTCTCGGAACAAAAACAGTGAAAAAGATAAAAGACGATACAAAAGTGAGACTACGACAAACAAATGGAAGAATCTTGATCAAGCCTACAGTTGGAGAATAAACGAAGGTCAGTTCACAATGAACAAGGCAGCGCAAGGTTTAAGACTTCGACACGAAGCAAATGGTAAAAGCCCACTACATTACTCACTGTGGGGATCTGGAAGAGAAATGGAAAACATTCTGAAGAACCAACCAAAGAAATAGGAAGACAAAAACACCCAGAAGCAGCACAGAGAATTTCAGCATCCAAGCCCTTCATTTGGCCGCGGAACCGCGGCCAAACCTGGCCTATGGCCGCGGTTCCGCGGCCGTGTTGTACCCGTATCGGTGCAGAAACTTCTGTAGTGATGGCGGCGCGTTGACTAGTCTACTTAGGGGCAATTTTGTAAAAGCATATATGCGGCGATTGTAAATCTAGGGTTTTCTATGTCCTATAAATAGAACCCTAAAAACTTTTTTTAGGTTATGCCTCTTTTTATTCATCTATTTCAGAAATTAAATCCTGTGTAAATGTTTGGAGAGAGCCATCAATAAAATTAGTAAGTTTTCTTTTCATTTCCCTAGTTTAAATTTTCTTATCTGCCCTAGTTAAATTAATTAAAAATTTTTTTCAATTCCCTAATGAGCGAGTAGTCTCGTCGCTTGTTAGGGTTAGATTTAGGGAAGGCTTGAGAGATGAAAATCTCTCACCCCTTTCTTGCCCATCATAAGTTTTTATAGGATTCCATGCATACATAACACACCGTTCCCTACGGCACTCTATCCCCCGAGGTAGCGGTGATACCGTAGTATAAAGTACCGGTTGTATATGTTTTCCATGGACGTTAGGGTAAGAATTAAGAAAGGAAGGACAAGAAGCTAGAGGAAGAAACATCGTTTCTTTCCGATGGTACTAATCCCCTTTATTAATTGTTACCATAACACCTGGTAGATCTAAATTAGGGCATTCAAAGCGGTGGGAAATCTTTACATTTCCAAACTTAACCTAAACCTAACCCTTGCAAGACTCTAGTCTAGATAAAACTTAGTTTTTAGATTTAATCAATCCGACAACAATCGGAAATAACTAGTTAGACCAAATTAGGAAATACACAACATCCCTGTGGACCGACCCGTACTCACCGGCTAGCTACCAAGCGACGCCGTTCTTGATTGCGGTTATAAATATTCTTTGATTCATCTTTTGAAAGCTCAAGCACGCTAAATAAATCTCAAACAATCAAAATGGCGCCGTTGCCGGGGATGGCGTAATATTTCCTTTTTGCAATTTCGGGTTAATCTAAAATTGAAAAATCATAAAAAACTGAAGAAAAAAAATACAAAAAATTATCATCTTTTTATTGTTTGAAGGGTATTTTTGATTGAATTTTTGCAGGACCGAAGAACAAATTCAGATCTGGAAAAATCCAGAGATCGAAACAGAAAACGGCCGATCTGAAAAACAGAGGAAAATAAAAACAGAGCAGAAGAAAAATCTCGGGAATCAAACCGCCTCCGCCGCCGCGTTTCCGCCGCGCTATCCCTGTTCGGACCGCGCATCCGCGACGGCTTGGTGACATCATCACCTCCAAAATTTTCTCGGGATCTGAATCGTTGACGCCACCGCGGAACCTATTGGAGATAGTGCCCTCTACAGATACGTGATTGTAATGATTGAGGGAGGACCTATACCGACATGAATGTCTTACTCGAGATGATAGTATGCTATCTGGTTTGTCTTTATCATCGTATACATGCTTTAGTTCACTATTGCATGATGATAGAGCCCATAGGATTCTGCTTGACAGCCAGCAGTATGATGGTGATCATATACGTGGGAGCTGGGGTCTATAAGCACATCCTTAAAGTGTCCCTAGTCATGGGAGTTTCAAGACAGGGCATCGATACTCCAGAGTAGACTAGTGTATACAGTCGAGACCCCGACGAGGGGCGGTGGCCGGTCTCACAAGCCACTGGTGTCAGTTGGATCACCTAAGATGTATATAGGTGCTCATTGGGTTATGAGTACACCAGACAGGACTCGCCGGGAACATGCTAGTTGGTATTATATATATCGTCAGATAGCAGTTCCCTGGTGACATGTGTACATGTTAGTTTGTCGACCTGAGATCGTCATTTGTCTCGTGTGAGTTCCCACTGTGCTTAGATTACTACCCTACCACGCTCAAAGGAGACGTGCAAACAGGTTTTAGTTGGGTACAGTCCCGAGCCACATGGAGGCAGTAAGTGGATCGTCGGGGATTCGTCTCTCCCGGTATTGGGGGTTGATGTCGCACAATGCACGGGTGGCCATCACTAGAAATCCTCGGTCGAGATAGTAGAGAATTACTGATTTGGATCAGTAGTTTCTCAGATAGTGATGGGCTTCATGCCGACACGATTTATCGCGTTATTAGCTGACTTTATCCACCCCCCTAGACTCGATATGCGATACTCTTTAGACGAACGGACCGGACTGTATGTATATTGTCACTGTTAGGCTCAGTAGGGTTTATGGATGAGTTCTCTCGTCAGCTTCCCTTCCAATCAATACATAGGCAAACGTTACGTACAGCTCGTACTTCTGACGGGCTAGTGGTTATACCCAGTGCTAGTGTGTTGATGAGTGATTAGAGTCCCCCAAAGACCGTTTCCCAAGTTCAGGCGAAACGTTGTAGAGGCCGTATGGTTATATGGCAGGGTTCGGAAAATGCACGTGCGTTTACGCACGTGTCATATTTCGGGCAGATAATACTGGTAGGCTTTGGTTTAAGCCGGATCCCAGTATTATACTGTGTAGACATAATATCTTTGTCTCAGTTGCATTTGTATTCGGTCGTAATACAAATGCGCGTATGTTTATACTGTTACGGGATTATCCTGAAATTCGTTTCGGGATCACTTTTGGAAGTTGCCAGTTGCCAGTTTTCAGTTTTCTATCGCCCGTCTTTAACGTTCGGTTAAAGACGGATTAATCTTTTCTTGAGATGAGTGTGGAAGCTTCTAGATGATGATTAGGATGGTGACTAGGATTAGCGACTCATGGGTGCATTAATGGTTCATTTAATGCTATGATGATGTGTTAGATGATTTATTAGTTCATTAATGGTTTTTGGTGACAAGGTTATATGACTCATATTCTCATTTATGCTAATGGTCACCTCCTTCTCTCTCCTACACTCACCCCTCCTCCTATATGTGGCCGGCCATTCTCTTGTGAGAAGTTAGGTTGTTCATTTGAGAGAGAAAAGATTATGGTTCATGGAAATTAATCTACTCATTTCCCATTTACCCGATTCCATAAAAGGCAACTTCATTAACCGTTCGTCCATAACTTTAGACGTAACGAGACAAAGTGTTCTACTCATTCTCTACATCAATCTTGGTCATCTCTTTTAGCAAACTTGATGATCGAGTTGCCTCGGTTCAGAGGCGGGAGCCCGTTTAAAGATCCGTTGACGTGGTGCCACCTGGACGAGAAGACTGGAGATTCAGGAGATCGGAGCAGCCGCAACAAAGCGTGGGATGATGATTGAAGACCGAAGGACTCGGATCGTTCGGTATAACATTTCTACCCACGTTGTAGTTTGTTAGTTTAGCTTTAATGCCAGATCCGGGTTATAGTACGCGATAGCGCCAGTTGTAAAAAGTTTTTGTTCCGCATTTGGCGTCTGTTAGACGGCCGGGGTGCTACCGTGGACTTACAGAACCACCGCGCGAAGCTACCTCTGACCGCGGAAGCGCTGTGCCCTGGTGACGTCATCTTATGGAAATTCCTCTATGAGCTTATTTTCTCTCTCCTCTGCAAATCCAAATATCTTCTCTGTACAATCTCCTGCAGGATTCTTTGCGCTAAAAAAATCTCTCTCCTTTCCAATAATTGATCTTGTGCAGGATTCTTTGCGCCGCACTTAAAAAAATAAAAAAAAATTGATTGCAAGTGATTGTTACTGTTTAGCATATTTTTAATCGGACTTTAAGGGGCTTGAGACCAATCCAGATTGGGTGGGGATTTCATCACCCTTCCCAGGACCCCAGAAATCACATAAGACATATGCATTGACCATCTCTTAATTAAAAAAGATTATACTCAGCCCTAAGGACTTCGCGCCCAATAGGACAGAGGACTAGTTGTAGGCATCGACCGTTTATCCTAACCTGACTTTGTGGTGTCTAGGCAAGTGTGTTTAAGGTGAGTGGTTACTTAATTAGGGTCACTACTTGTAGTGGAGAGCCTCCCACTCACCTGGCACTTACCTGGCGACAATTGGCGGTGAAGAGGCAGTTTGAGGTCCTACTTCTTGCCCTTTGGAACAGTTAGGAGCTGTCTAGCTGACCCTAGATCTAGACTTGATTGTGCATTTGTGGTTGATTGAAAGTGTGTCTAATCCCTTTATCGAAAATCTTTTTTGCAAAAAGCTCCACATAAAAAAAAGGATAAAAAAGGAAAAAAATTTTAAAAAAAAAACTTGCAAGTTGTCGCTAAAGAAATCCTTGCACCCCACTTACCCCACTTTCTTCTCATTAACGTTTTCTTACCCCAACATTCTGTTTTTCACTTTTTGACTACACTACCTCTTTAGTGTATGTCTGGTTGGACTAAGGACACTAGCGTCCGATGAGTCCGTGTTTCGTTGGTACCGACCGACGAAGCTTTCGACTCCGAACTCGAAATTCCTTCCACTTCCTTACCTTCACCTTCAAATTCTTCTTCCGAAGGTATGTCGGGATATAATCCTAACAACACCTTACCCACGGGACTGATTCCACCTTTGTTAGGTGCGAATAACCCGAATAACCCGAATCACCCGCCTGTTGAAGCGCCCCAACGAATCGCGCTCCAGGATCTTTTCTACCCAATCCGCACCGCCTTACCTACTTGTCTTTCACTCCCACCGGCAAATGGGGACAATTTTGAGATTAAACCCCACTTCATCAATATGCTGCCAAAATTTCACGGACTGGACTCTGAAGATGCCTATATCTTCATAAACAAATTCCAAAACGTTTGCGCCATGATGAAAACAACTCAATTATCAGATGATGCTATAAGGCTAAGGGTCATTCCTTTCACCTTATGTGACTTAGCCGAGAAGTGGTTATACAGCACAGCATCATATTCAATTAGAAATTGGGACGAGTTTGTTAAAGCTTTTCTTAAAAAGTTTTATCCTCATCACAAGACCGCGAGAATTCGCAATGAGATTATACAATTTTCCCAGCTTCCTTCCGAGCCCTTTTGGATGTGTTTTGAAAGATTCAAAGACCTACTTGTTCAATGCCCTCACCATGGGATCAAAAATTAGCAACTTTGCCAAACATTATACGAGGGATTGAACCCAGCAACGAAGCAGTTGCTAGAAACCATATGTCAAGGTCACATTCTAACCAAATCTAG
The DNA here is from genome assembly GCA_030015575.1 of Agapanthus africanus. Classification (NCBI taxonomy): domain Eukaryota; kingdom Viridiplantae; phylum Streptophyta; class Magnoliopsida; order Asparagales; family Amaryllidaceae; genus Agapanthus; species Agapanthus africanus. The sequence continues at coordinate 257,599,711 of JASDDO010000004.1, forward strand.
TGAGGATGCGTGGCAGTTTCTCGAGGATCTTGCTGAACAAACACTTCAGTGGGAAAGCACCAAGACCACCTCATCTTCTTCTATTGGTCAATCTAGGGCAGGCATACATCAATTAGATATGTCGATTGCTATGAAGGCCGAGATGGCCACACTTACGAAAAAGCTAGAAGCCATTGAGACCAAAATCTCATCGCCTTCTCCTGCCCCTGCTTTGCCCCCACGGACTGTTTGTGCTTGTTGTTCGGATCCATCACACCTTACCGAAGTGTGTCCTTACAATCCACCTGTTCAAGGACAAGATCAAGTCAATGCCGCCTTTTAGCAACGATAAAGAAATGATCCTTACTCTTCGACTTATAATCCGGGTTGGAGGAGTCACCCAAATTTTGCTTGGAATCAAAATCAGCAATTCCAAGGAAACAACAACTTTCAAAGGCCTCCTCCTCCACAACAACAAGCACCCCAACAAACTCAATACCAGCAACCTTTCCAACCACAACCTTATCCAAATCAAACGAACAATTTTGTGCCTAACAACTTTTACCCTCAAAACAATTTTATTCAACCAAATGATGATAAGGTTATCTCGCTAGAAAGAAGTCTAGATGCGTTTCTCAAACAATATATACAATCCACAGCAAGGTTGGAGACTTCCATCCAGTCTTTGGTGCACAACAATGCTTCACACAATCAAAGCATCAAATCTATTGAGGCACAAATTGCACAACTAACTATTGCGTTGAGCGAGAGAGAAAAGGGAAAGCTTCCATCTCAACCATTGCCAAATCCCGGTCACACACACAACGCACATGTCGCATATGAATATCAAAATCATAATGTTAATGCGTTGACCACGTTGAGATCTGGAAGAGTGTTGCAAAATAATATGGGTATTAGTGATGACACCCCCGCCGGTGGTTCCTCCTCTTCTTCTCCATCCTCTTCTTCTTCACCTTCATCTTCTTCGTTAAAGCATATTCTTCATTCATCAAAAGGCTCTTCTTCTTCTTATCCGAACGGACCCACTTCTCACTTCATGAACACACTCACACTGGGATCCGTTCCAACTCCACATTCTACTCGACAGACATTGCACTCAGCAGATTTTCAAAATGCTCCATTTCCAAACAGGTTGAGTCCCAATAAATCAACTCCACAAATGGAGAAGATTATGGAGTTATTTAAACAGCTTAGCATAAATATACCTATCTTGGATGCAATCCAACAAGTCCCTTCATACGCGAAAATCTTAAAGGGCTTATGCTCCTCGAAGAGAAAGTCATAAATACCCAAGAAAGTGCTAGTAGCTAGTGCCGTGAGCAACGCTATTAACCAATGTCAACCCTTACACCAAAAACGAAAGGACCCTGGCTGTCCTACAATTTCAATAACAATTGGGGATAAGAATATCAATAGAGCACTTTTAGATCTTGGGTCTAGTGTTAACCTGCTTCCCTACTCCGTGTACGAGCAATTAGGGGTTGGAGAGTTGAAACCCACTCGTTGTACTCTCCAAATGGCTGATCGATCAATCACCCATCCTAGGGGTGAGTTAGAAGATATGTTGATCAAAGTAGGGGACTTCATATTCCCCGTTGATTTTATTGTTATGGACACACAACCTGTTGCTAACCAACGGAACCAAATTCCGGTGATCCTCGGTCGACCATTTTTGGCCACTTCCAATGCCGTAATAAATTGTCGCAATGGCTCCATGACTCTATCCTTCGGGAAGATGTCTAGTGAGTTCAATATTTACAAGATAGGAAGTCTGACCCCCGTGCCTAAAACTAGTACACGAGAAGTTTGCCCTATTCACGAAATCACGCGGGAGGACTGCGAGCTTGAAAGATTTCTGTTTGATGACAACGGTTTTGACGCCACTAGTGCGTCCCTCCTTGAATCTACCACAGTTGACACAACCGATATTGATTATGAATGTTTCACTTTTTCGGATGATTTTGACGACTCACCGCCCGAATATGAGTCCTTTGAATTTTTGGATGAGTTAGTTGAACCATCCGATTCGGTTGTTTGCAGTGATTTCGAACCCTTGTTGGAATCCTTTGAGTTCGAGGTAAATTCCCCAATTTTACCTTTGATTGTTTCTCCTCCGAAACTCGAACTCAAGCCCTTGCCGTCTCACCTTAAATACACTTACCTAGGTGAGAATGAGACCTTTCCCGTTATCATATCGGCCTCTCTAGCCCTCGAGCAAGAGAAAGCCCTTTTAATGGTCTTATAAGATAAGCGGCAAGCTTTCGGCTGGACTATGGCGGACATCGAGGAGATTAATTCCCTCATAATTGAATATCATACGCATATGATAGATGATGCCAAGTCGATAAAGGATCCACAGAAACATCTTGGGGATAGTGTGGATAGTCAACCTCCTCCTTTAGAAGTTGAACCACCCCCTTTTCTTTTAATAAGCTACGAGAATGCCAATATTCCACTGATTTCTGATCATTCACATTCTCTTTTTGATTCATCATCACCTCCTATCTATTCACTTCCCCACTTTCCATACCACCACTTCTATCTTCCCCAATTCTTTTTGGATCGGTACAACATGTTCTTCCACCGACCGATATTCTACACAGATAAATTTTTCAACTGGTTGGTATTGACGTTTGGTCTTTGCAAAGTTTGGCAATGACGTTTAACATTGTTTCAATGAAGTTTGGGGGGCATTTTTGTATATATATTTTTGTTTTTCTTTTAACAACAAAAAAAATATTAAAAAAATCATAAATAAATAAACAGGGAAGTGCCGACATTCTCAACCCTCTTGGTGTAGCATGACAGTGAGGACACTGTCCAGTTTAAGTTTGGGGGTATGCTCGGTAAGCCTTCTTCCTTCGCATTCATATGTACATTTGGCATTTGCATTACTTATTTTAAAACCCATAAAAATTGAAAATTTTCAAAAATTATAAAAATTAAAGTATTCAATTTTGACCATAATTGACTTGAGTTTGCCAAAATGGTTAACTAGCTAGGAACAACTAGATCATAGACTTGGTAAATTAAAAATCCTAAAAATAACCTTTCTTAAAAATTTAACGGTAGAAAGTATATGTCTTTGTAGTTTATTTAGAAATAGGCAAATTTCGAGTTGACTTCTTGGGCTAAGTTAAAACAAGGGAAAAGTATTGATATTTTTATTAGAGTATAAGTTTGAAAAATAATTCCTAGCTTAAGTCTAAATTCTGAAAATGTATACCCTACAAATTGCACAAACACGAACCTTGAAACTTGGAATAGTAGGAGAGACCTTGAAATGCTCTTGTCTAAAGTCCTTAGTACGAAGAAAAATAAAAATTCAAGTGTGAATAAAGAGATAAAAAATGAACACTGGTTTTTTGTAATTACTTAAGGCTGCAAAATAGAAAAAAATATTTAGCGAGGGTGCTTCATCACCTAGTGCCTTAGACCAACTGGTTTTGGGAGTCATTGCTATAAGCCTTAGGTATTACAAGGCTAGGAATTACGCTTTAATGTTCAAACACATTTTGTAATCGGTTGTTGGTACCTCAAGAAGTATTAACAATCACATGAAGGATGTGTGAGCGAAATTCATCTAAAAATTCACCAATTAAGAAGTGCATTGAACGACGGACAAGAGTATGATAGCTTGATTTGAATTTCCAAGTGTAGGGGTGATATATACACACACGTAGGGGTATGTGATTGAGATTTAGATAAGAGAAAGGAATGAAGAATAAGACTTGTATCTTTAGTAGAGATGATAAAAATTCCTAAGTTGAGATAGAACCCTAGAAGGAAAACTTGAAAGATGCCAAAAGCTAAGTAAGTCTACAGAACATATATAATCTTAAGTTAAATAATAAGAAAGCGTGAAGAATACGGGTGGATAATTTCTGCGTCGAAGATAATAGAGTTCTTGTTAGAAAACCTAATTGGGGAATAAAAGTCAATGGGCCGAATTGATAGGATTTTGTGGGTAGTATCCGCTGAAAACCCTCAGGAGACAACACTCCTCCTACTAGGGACACCTAGAGGTTTAACGGCTTGTTGCACGAGCTCAGTGCAATCACGTTTCCCTGCAAAAGTGAGGCTGGGTCTTTTTCGAGAATAAAACTAGGTTTGCTCGAGGACGAGCAAAAGATAAGTTTGGGGGTATTTGTTCATACCATAATTTTGCATTATTATATTCCCCATTCTTATGCATTTTACAAATAAACAGGTGCTTTTGACCCATGTCTGCTACATAGTTACAGGTTACAGGTTCTCGGAACAAAAACAGTGAAAAAGACAAAAGACGATACAAAAGTGAGACTACGACCAACAAATGGAAGAATCTTGATCAAGCCTACAGTTGAAGAATAAACGAAGGTCAGTTCACAAAGAACAAGGCAGTATAAGGTTCAAGACTTCGACACGAAGCAAATGGTAAAAGCCCACTACATTACTCACTGTGGAGATCTGGAAGAGAAATGGAAAACATTCTGAAGAACCAACCAAAGAAATAGGAAGACAAAAACACCCAGAAGCAGCACAGAGAATTTCAGCATCCAAGCCCTTCATTTGGCCGCGGAACCGCGGCCAAACCTGGCCTATGGCCGCGGTTCCGCGGCCGTGTTGTACCCGTGTCGGTGCAGAAACTTCTGTAGCGATGGCGGCGCGTTGACTAGTCTACCTAGGGGCAATTTTTTAAAAGCATACATGCGGCGATTGTAAACCTAGGGTTTTCTATGTCCTATAAATAGAACCCTAAAAACTTTTTTTAGGTTATGCCTCTTTTTATTCATCTATTTCAGAAATTAAATCCTGTGTAAATGTTTGGAGAGAGCCATCAATAAAATTAGTAAGTTTGCTTTTCATTGACCTAGTTTAAATTTTCTTATCTTCCCTAGTTAAATTAATTAGAAATGTTTTTCAATTCTCTAATGAGCGGGTAGTCTCCTCGCTTGTTAGGGTTAGATTTGGGGAAGGCTTGAGAGATGAAAATCTCTCACCCCTTTCTTGCCCATCATAAGTTTTTATAGGATTCCATGCATACATAACGCACCGTTCCCTACGGCACCCTATCCCCCGAGGTAGCGGTGATACCGTAGTATAAAGTGTAAGTGCACGGCGGCGCCCCGGCCTTCAATCTGACGGCCAAATGCGGAAGCGGTGATAAACTTTAATTTTGCGAACTTAGCAAACCGGCACCACCGCGCACTAAACATCCGGATTGGACCATTAAACTAGTTCTAGCTAACTACAAGATGGGGAAGAGATATACCGAGTGATCCGAGTCCTCCGGTCTTCTCGTCGTCGTCCCGATCTCCTGCGGAAACTCCGGTCGTCGCCTCCTCGCCGGAAGGGCACCACATCGCCTGCATCTTTTACGGGCTCCCACCTCAATACCGAGGCAACTCGGGCACGAAGCTGGCAAGTCGACGTGCCCAAGATTTGCTGTAGAAAGTGTAGTGTAGAGGCTAGGTCTCATTTGGGGTTTGTTGCCTTTGAAGATGATGGAGGAATCAAGATGAGAAAAATGGTACTTGCATTTTTCCTAGCATGAAATGAGATCAAAATTGCCACACTCCAAAAATGAAACTCTCCCATCCTCTCCCAAAGAAGTGGCCGGCCATCCTATGAGGAAATGGTGAAGGGAAATCAAAACTAATACATTGGGAGGTGAGTGTAGTAAAAGGTAAGAGGTGACCATATCCAAAAACCATGATAACTAAGTCATATCAAACTCTAATCACCTTTTAGTGATGTAAAGAGAATCAAATGATGGTTGAAAAGAAAAGATGCCATCATAATCAATACATTTGCAAGAAACCCCTCCACAATGTGTTATTTGCAAACTTGCAAATAACCCCCTCCATCGGAAAAGTCCGCCCGGGAAAGAACAAAGGAAAACCGGCCGGAACGGAATGCAAACTGGCAACTCCAGAAAACTGGTCCCGTAATAAATTACAGGAAATCCCCGATACTGTGCATACACACCCGCATCTGTATTCCGACCGGATACAAATGCAATGAGACAAAATCTACACTGTACTAAACTAGGATCCGGCTTAAACCAAAGCCGGCTAGTAATATCCGTTCGATCCCGATCCGTGCAATACCGCACGTATCCGATCGAACCTTGCCATATATCTATACGGCCACTAGTGCCAACCGTCCGATCCTGATCCGTGCAACACCGCACGTATCTGATCGAACCCTGTCATATCTCCATACGACCTCTACAGCGTTTCGCCCGAAAATTGAGTAACTGAAAGTGTGGTGGACTCTAAAGACTAGTCAATACTATGGCTGTGGATTTAACCACTAGCACGTCAGAGGTATAAGCCAATACGTGACGGGGCACCAGCTATTGACCAAAAAGGGACGTCGATGAGCGAACTCATCCTGACACCCTACTGAGCCTGTCAGTGACAATATCCGTACAGTCCAGTCCGTTCGTCTATGAGCATCGCATGGCGGGCCTAGGGGGTTGGTAAAAGTCAGACCCCCAAAAGCGGTACAAGTCGTGTCGGAGTATAGCCCAGAACACCCTGAGATACTACTGGAATACCTACCAGTAAATCTCCTGCCTTGGCCAAGGACTTCGTGTAATGGCTCTCCTAGACACAGCGCGACCTCACCCCCAATACCGGGAGAGACGAACCCCTGCAGATCAGCTCACTGCCTCCATGTGGCTCGGGACTGTACCCAACTAAAACCTGTTTGCACGACTCCTTTGAGCCGTGGTAGGGTAGTAATCAAAGCACAGTGGGAACTCACACGAGACAAATGACGATCCCCAGGTCGATGAACTAACCTGTACATATGTCACCAGGGAACTGCTATCTGACGTTAGGTATAAGACCAACTAGCATGTTCCCGGCGAGTCATGTCCGGTGTACTCATAACCCAATGAGCACCTGTATACATCTTAGGTGAACCAACTGACACCAGTGGCTTGTGAGACCGGCCACCGCCCCTCGTCGGGGTCTCGACTGTATACACTAGTCTACTCTGGAGTATCGATGCCCTGTCTCGAAACTCCTACGACTAGGGACCATTTAAGGATGTGCTTATAGACTACCAGCTCCCACGTATATGATCGCCCTCATACTGCTGGCAGTCAAGCAAGAATCCTAGGGGCTCTATCAACGTGCAATAGCGACCTGTCAGGTCACCTAAAGCAGTACACGATGATAAAGGTAAACCAGATAGCATACTATCATCTTGAGTAAGACTGTCCTATCGGGATAGGTCCTCCCTCAATCATTGCAATCACGTGCCTGTGATCCAATAATTGACTCTGAGGGCACTATCTCCAACAATCTCCCACTTGCACTCAAGGCTAATTATTGCGATGTCGCATACTCACAGCCCGTGTGATACCGAATACCCAACTCCTCTACTTGTCAGTCTCACAAAAATCGTTTGCGAAACTATTGCGTTCGAGGAATAGCCTCAGTGAGTGGATCCGCCTTGATGTTTCTTTCTATGTCTCTCTCTATCTCAAGTTCGCAGAGAAAGCCATCTCCCGAAAAGAGCAATACCTGTCTTAGAATGTCTGGATGTCTGATGGGACCTAGCTCATAAATGAACTCCAAATCCAAACTTCTTAGACTGTATCGTCAACTGAAATCAATCAGTATCCTGCGCCATGCCTTCCCTCAGTATCCACCTGGACCACCTGTCCAAAATACTGCCCCTCGTCAGAAGGAAAACTATAACTCTGACAGCCACTCTGCCATCCAGGTCACCTTGGAAGCCTGGAATGATGACTGTCCCCGAAAGGAGAATCCTGTTATCATATCCCTAGAACATCCACTTATGTTCTAAAGCTGCTTCCGATTGTTTCTCCAGGATTGGATGAATATCAACTTATTGCACCTACTGCAAGAACAACATCTGGTGTGGTACTTGACATCTCATTATTGACTCAATTGCCTAAGCAAATGATCTGCCAATCATGCGCATCCCTCTCCCATTTAGTCTGTAAGACACCTTTAGAGAGGGTGACTCCATCATCTGCACGTATACTACCGTGCCAGGAGTCCTCCATTCTAAATACTCATAGAATGTGGTCAAAGTACCCAGATTGGGAAACCACCCAAATCTAGATCTAAAACAATAGATCTAGTTACCAGTATGTCTGATATAATGTCCAAATCCCATATGGAGAAAACACTGTGTGACGACCAAAGTATAAGCGATCGTAGTATAGGAATATCACTTCCTACTTTGTGTATGTCATCCAAATACCATGACATCACACCCTACTACCTTCTCAACAGATCCATCCCCTATTCTGATAAAGTCAAACTTATGACTGTCACATCAGAAATCGATGATCTATCTCCGCTACATCTGCTTTAGTCTATAAATAGACATAAGCCTGATGTCCACCAATACTTCCTCTGCTCCCACTGACTACGACAACCCTCTGGCAGAGTCATATATACGTACGCTTCTAAAACCAGTTTAGAACGACGCTATACTCATCCTCCTGCCGGGTCTCATAGTCTGGAACAACAACAATGGCAAGTCTGGGTAAATAAGAACCTCCCTGTCACCGTCCTTGAGGCTACCGGAGTACCTCTCGGGTGCCTGAGGTTACCCACCTTATCTGCGGAGTGGCCAATGGAATGTCAATCCAGATTGAATCTTTAGGTTCCTTATCAAATCTTCAGTAATCGTTTGCGGTTCTGGAATCACTTCCAGTTCTACCATACTCCCACTACTGTTTTCTGAAAAAATCCATTTTTAATAAAACTGTGGCGAGTCAAGAACAATATCACTATTGATCTTCCAGATGGTAGAAAATCAACCCTCGTCATAGCCTGGGTCAACCCACAAACAGCCATTACAGAAACGTGTCTTGAGTTATCCAGAGTCTGGTTTTAATCATAAGCCAGACAACTCCCCGTACCTTAACGACGTTAAGATATGAACTGTTCTATATCCAATATAGAACCAGAGGCACTGATTTAATTGAACCAGATTCAAATCATGCAGCTGTCTCCAGTGCATGTCAACTAAATGGAAGGAGGCCGATCAGCGTTACTCAACTTAGGAATGCTTCCAATTATGAGTAACCTGAAAGAGAAGCAAGTTCTCTTAATCATTACTATCAACTGAATACCATTCACAAGTATCTACATCTTCGATCACCTTGAAGAATCCCGATACTTGCAATATCTGGTTCTCTACTTTATTCTTATACCTATAACTCCTCAAAACTTAGACCCTGTGTTTCTACGAAACACCTGTCTAAGAACTAGAGAAGTCATAAGTAAACAGAATACAGTACGAGGACCAACCCCTCTGTCCTCATGGACACTGGACAATATACAATACTCTGTATAAGTCCCCTGAGTCTAGTGACTCATTCACTGTGTGTCGTAGGTTGAAAACTGTACTTATGGTTAAGAAGAATTACACCGCTGTTTAATGCTCCTTTCCTAACCATCCACTGATATAGGTAAATGTCACAGACATAATTTCAGAAAGGTATATCTCACTCTATGAAAATAGACGTACAGATATATCAATTTGAAATTGGTGCATAACAGCGGATATTCAAAACCAAAAATTTGCCGACCGGCAAACAACCCAGGCGATTTCCTCAAATATCACCGATATAAGGAGGATGATCACCCAATTCCCAATAACTTACTCCCACTCATCATCTGTAAAACCATACAGATGTGAGAATCATACCTGGTAAATACATACCCTGGAGCAAGTGTCTAATTGGGAAATCAGTTTTCCTTTAACAGTACACAGTGAAACTGAAACATTGAAATGTTTCGATGGGGTATCCTGGTATTCCTAGTAATGTCTCTTCCATTATCCAGATTCACAACTGTAACCGTATAATTCTTTTCCACCTCTCCAAATCCCTTTATATGTCTTTAGTCATTACCTTCTGTACACCCCTTTAGGCCAAATGGTTTTCTTCCTTCCCTACCGTTCGGCACCAGCCTATGGTTTGGAAGAAGACTATCCAATAAGCATAATGGGTGTACTGTCCTAGTCCTAGGAGCACTCGCAATGCGAGAGAAGGTGAAGATAAAAGACAACCGAATAAACCTTATTCCTATTTCTCCTAGACCAGAATCCATCCCCGAACCGGAACAAGTTCCTTTCGAGTTCGTATATAACCATACGATGGAGTATCTAATAAACTGTGGATCTTCGTAGTGATACGGAGTGTTCTGGAGAAATACAAAGGTGATTTAGGATTGGCGAAGAAATACTTGGTTTGGTCGTAAATATCAGTCGCAATTTACTTTGCCCTCTTACTAATCCCTTGCTTTGTCTTAATCTTAATACCTTCTGTACACCGTTTAGGCTAACTGGTTTTCTTCATTCCCTACCGGTCGGCACCAGCCTATGGTTTGGAAGAAGACTATCCAATTTGCGTAATAGGTGTACTACTCCTAAACCAAGGAGTACTCGCAACCTGAGAGAAGGTGAAAAGAAAAGACAACTGAATAGTCCTATCCGTTTTCTCCAGAACCAGAAACCATCCTCGAAGTCCTTCGAGTTCGTATATAACCATACGATGGTTTTGTCCAATGGAAGTAGACGTTCGTAGTAATACGGGGTGTCCCGGAGAAAAGGGTAAAAGTAGGAGTGGCAAAGAGGTTTGCAACTCTGACAATCCAAAAGCCAGTGTTAAGAAGGTTCGGTCAACTTGGTCACTGAGTCATAGTCTAGGGTCGGGTCAATGGTCGCTTCCAAAGAGAGAGAGAAAAGAAACACTCAGCGTGCACTCTAACCTAGATCAGAATGGTTATCACTTTATCTAATCAGGAAACCTCCCACTGTAACTCAAATTCTCCTCCAAACCTGAAAGAAGAATTAGTCGGGGTCACCCGAGGAGTAAACCAACTCATCAGTGGGAATCGGGATCCAACTATCATTGCATGATAACGTGACGGTATCCGCTCACGGTGTCACACTCCAGAAGGTATGCGCATATCTGGCAAGTTTCAGTACTTTTGAAACTCCCGATGTGATTTCTACCCCATGCTCTTATGACCTTGACTTTGGCCAACATATCATAAGTTACATATCAAGTTCTACCCGTCATTCTCCAGGTTAATTTGAATCCACCCGTACCTACCCTTGACTTTGGACAAAATGGCAGTACGACTGTCCCAAACCAACGCATCTATCTATGTTGCATATGAATACCCCAATAGCTACCAATCACTGTGCCTTGACTTTGGCCAACATACACAGCTTGAATACTATTGACCACCCATATGAAACGACGGAGGGCTACGAATGGTTTCTGGCGAAAACCTTTAACGTAAAGAACTTGATATCGTTGAAGGAACTGATAGCTTTATAAAAATATAGTGACGAAAACCTTTGCTAAAGAGGTCACTCCCGGTGAAGGGATCTCGGCTCTTTCCCCGTAGAATGAGGTGCAGGATATTCCAACTGAATACCACGGTGCAAAGCAAAAGTAATCGGCTATAGTGAAGTTAATGCCCTGACGCAAACTTCTGTCCAAGGGGTCACTCCCGGTGAAGGGATCTCGGCCCTTGCCTCATCGACTGAGGAGCAGGATATTCCAACTGTATACCACGATGCAAAACAAAAGAGAACGCCCTTGCAATAACAGCTTTTTGAAAAGTGTTCCAACAACATCAGATTAGGTTTGTTTATCTTGCATTGATCCGAATCAACGCAGTCCCATCATTAGATCACACCACAAAGAACGAAAATATACTGATGTACGTATATGCCATCCGCATTCGCCACTGGGTCCCGTCATTACCCGTTAGGTTAGCTAACTAACGACAGAGCGGGGACTGGACTAGCGCGGATGCAAAACATATACAACATCTACTAATATATATACCAATATATTATATTTCGCTCAAGGCGTAATAAAATGCAACATCACATAAATATACAGCATCACAGAACAATACAGATATCTGGGATCCTCGGGTTTCACAGAGCCACTACTGAAACCCGACGTTCCCCTGGTCGTGTGGATAGCCTGTGCAATGAAAACTTAGACCCCTACGGACGCGGCAAGTCACCCGCCAAGACCTGAAGCGAGGCAGCCCCCTTCATCTCAATGCCATGAGATGCGGGATTGTTGCCTTCAAGAACCCGGCTATCCGTGCACTCCTCCGCGGGGTAATAGTAGTACAGAAAGTAAAATATACATACACCGGGTACATCGACCGCAACCTGGCCGTGCCCCAAAATAATAATACAATCAGGCAGTGACGGCAGTCCACATGTCGGACGCTCGCCCCGCAATATCAAATGTACATAATACAACAAAACTGTACTAGCATTGCATCCAGGCTATCCCCCACGACCGATCCGCAACATCACAGCAATACATAGAACATCAACGTGAAAGTCACGTTCGCAAATCCGTCTAACCGGGCTATAGCAGCTAGACAGGATTTACCGATCGAGTGATATTCACGGTCGCATATATAATGTAAATACTGTGAAAATAATGTGTTTAAAATATCCGATCGATCAAAAATTAACAAGTGGGCCCCCAAGCAATACTGTAGCACTCACAGAAATTCTGGGCCCAATTTTAATATTGCAAAACCCCTATTTTCAGCCCACAAGTCCACTGCAAAAAAACGAAGACATGAACCCACATTCGTGCGGTGGAACCGCGGCCAATGAGGGGTTATCGCCGCGGTTCCGCGGTCGTACGGAGGGATCGTGTCATCAAATTTTTCCAGTGTTCTTAGAACTCCCTGCACATCATTCTGAGACAACCTGAAAAATTTTTGGACTCCAAAAAATTTCGACAGAAACTGATAGTGCTTGAAAACGCGGTTTCGGGATTTTTTTCGATCGGAAACGTAAAACACATAAAACCAAGCTAGACTATGTTAATGGCAAGGCTCTGATACCACTGTAAGTGCACGGCGGCGCCCCGGCCTTCAATCTGATGGCCAAATGCGGAAGCGGTGATAAACTTTAATTTTGCGAACTTAGCAAACCGGAACCACCGCGCACTAAACATCCGGATCGGACCATTAAACTAGTTCTAGCTAACTACAAGATGGGGAAGAGATATACCGAGTGATCCGAGTCCTCCGGTCTTCTCGTCGTCATCCCGATCTCTTGCGGAAACTCCGGTCGTCGCCTCCTCGCCGGAAGGGCACCACATCGCCTGCATCTTTTACGGGCTCCCACCTCAATACCGAGGCAACTCGGGCACGAAGCTGGCAAGTCGACGTGCCCAAGATTTGCTGTAGAAAGTGTAGTGTAGAGGCTAGGTCTCATTTGGGGTTTGTTGCCTTTGAAGATGATGGAGGAATCAAGATGAGAAAAATGGTACTTGCATTTTTCCTAGCATGAAATGAGATCAAAATTGCCACACTCCAAAAATGAAACTCTCTCATCCTCTCCCAAAGAAGTGGCCGTCCATCCTATGAGGAAATGGTGAAGGGAAATCAAAACTAATACATTGGGAGGTGAGTGTAGTAAAAGGTAAGAGGTGACCATATCCAAAAACCATGATAACTAAGTCATATCAAACTCTAATCACCTTTTAGTGATGTAAAGAGAATCAAATGATGGTTGAAAAGAAAAGATGCCATCATAATCAATACATTTGCAAGAAACCCCTCCACAATGTGTTATCGGAAAAGTCCGGCCGGGAAAGAACAAAGGAAAACCGGCCGGAACGGAATGCAAACTGGCAACTCCAGAAAACTGGTCCCGTAATAAATTACAGGAAATCCCCGATACTGTGCATACACACCCGCATCTGTATTCCGACCGGATACAAATGCAATGAGACAAAATATACACTGTACTAAACTAGGATCCGGCTTAAACCAAAGCCGGCTAGTAATATCCGTTCGATCCTGATCCGTGCAATACCGCACGTATCCGATCGAACCTTGCCATATATCTATACGGCCACTAGTACCAACCGTCCGATCCTGATCCGTGCAACAACGCACGTATCTGATCGGACCCTGCCATATCTCCATACGGCCTCTACAGCGTTTCGCCCGAAACTTGAGTAACTGAAAGTGTGGTGGACTCTAAAGACTAGTCAATACTATGGCTATGGATTTAACCACTAGCACGTCAGAGGTATAAGCCAATACGTGACGGGCCACCAGCTATTGACCAAAAAGGGACGTCGATGAGCGAACTCATCCTGACACCCTACTGAGCCTGTCAGTGACAATATCCGTACAGTCCGGTCAGTTCGTCTATGAGCATCGCATGGCGGGCCTAGGGGGTTGGTAAAAGTTAGACCCCCAAAAGCGGTACAAGTCGTGTCGGAGTGTAGCCCAGAACACCCTGAGATACTACTGGAATACCTACCAGTAAATCTCCTGCCTTGGCCAAGGACTTCGTGTAATGGCTCTCCTAGACACAGCGCGACCTCACCCCCAATACCGGGAGAGACGAACCCCTGCAGATCCGCTCACTGCCTCCATGTGGCTCGGGACTGTACCCAACTAAAACCTGTTTGCACGACTCCTTTGAGCCGTGGTAGGGTAGTAATCAAAGCACAGTGGGAACTCACACGAGATAAATGACGATCCCTAGGTCGATGAACTAACCTGTACACATGTCACCAGGGAACTGCTATCTGACGTCAGGTATAAGACCAACTAGAATGTTCCCGGCGAGTCCTGTCCGGTATACTCATAACCCAATGAGCACCTGTATACATCTTAGGTGAACCAACTGACACCAGTGGCTTGTGAGACCGGCCACCGCCCCTCGTCGGGGTCTCGACTGTATACACTAGTCTACTCTGGAGTATCGATGCCCTGTCTCGAAACTCCTACTACTAGGGACCATTTAAGGATGTGCTTATGGACTACCAGCTCCCACGTATATGATCGCCCTCATACTGCTGGCAGTCAAGCAAGAATCCTAGGGGCTCTATCAACGTGCAATAGTGACCTGTCAGGTCACCTAAAGCAGTACACGATGATAAAGGTAAACCAGATAGCATACTATCATCTTGAGTAAGACTGTCCTATCGGGATAGGTCCTCCCTCAATCATTGCAATCACGTGCCTGTGATCCAATAATTGACTCTGAGGGCACTATCTCCAACATAAAGGACCGGTTGTATATGTTTTCCATGGACGTTAGGGTAAGAATTAAGAAAGGAAGGACAAGAACCTAGAGGAAGAAACATCGTTTCTTCCCGACGGTACTAATCCCCTTTATTAATTGTTACCATAACACCTAGTAGATCTAAATTAGGGCATTGAAAGCGGTTGGAAATCTTTACATTTCCAAACTTAACCTAAACCTAACCCTAGTAAGACTCTAGTCTAGATAAAACTTAGTTTTTAGATTTAATCAATCTGACAACAATCGGAATTAACTCGTTAGACCAAATTAGGAAATACACAACATCCCTGTGGACCGACCCGTACTCACCGGCTAGCTACCAAGCGACGCCGTTCTTGACTGCGGTTATAAATATTCTTTGATTCATCTTTTGAAAGCGCAAGCACGCTAAATATATCTCAAACAATCAAACACCCCCTTCGATCCCAGATCCTACGCCTCTTTCAACCACGACCACGATCACCTGACCGACCACATCGCTGACCACCACCGACATCACCGCCGCCACAGCTCCTCCTCCTCCTCGAGCCACACCCCAAGTCTCCCCGAGCTATCGCTGGGCCACTGCCTGAGCTCCGAGGCCATCCACCATCGCCATCATCTCGTTGTTGGCCCGTGATCGTGTCGTTGCTTGGTGACGTGCAGGTGCAGCGGCCTTGTTGCTGTTGTCAACGCTGCCCGTGCATGCCATGCTCGTGCCATTCGCTGTCGTCGTTGCTGTCTTCGCCAGGCAAGTTAAACACTTGCTTTACATGCTATACACACACACACACACACTTCCATTAAAAGCAATCAACACTTAGTTATATATTTTGGAGTCTGATAAATATTGCGAAGCGCATTTGTGCGTTACACGATGACTAAATAATAATGAGCTTAATGTCCCGTGATAGATATATAGAGAGTTCTCCAGGATCGAATCCTGTTCATACGTGCGATAAACCAAATCCACTATAGTTACGAAATGATGTGCTAAGTGCTCGATGCAAAACCTTAAACCATAACACATATTATTATGACGGAACTTGCGATAGTTAGATCCCTTTACTGTTTACAAATATCGTGTAGAAATTTGGATGCAAAATATTGTGTTTATAATCAAGTAAAGTCGCCCCTTAAAGGCGATGTTAAAACTGGAATGCACCGTACATGTTACATTGAAAAATATATATTAAATTCAATACAGATTGGAATTTAATGTTCTATGGCTTGTATCGAAACCGACTCGATAAAATAGAACCTTATAAAGTTTAAACTTAAATAATGATAGGCCACTGTAACGAGAATTGACTGAGAATGCGGCGCTGGACTGTAGTCCTGGAAAGCATTCCTCGAGGGTACCTGAATTTAAGCACCTGTACATACCTACATAAAACTAAAAATAAGAAGAGCCCCATATAGTCGTGTAGATAATTTAGTTAGCAAACACATGAATCTAGTCCCGTGCAGTTTCACAGTTTTTTTATATTTAGTTGGTATTTTAGAATGTTGACGTGTTCTGCGGTTTCTGCAGCGACATTTCGTACACCTTCACATTAAACAGAACGTACATTCTAGTAAAGAAAGGATATTGTTAATTAGTTTGATGCGTTAGAAATACAACAGATAGAAGTAGATTTTATTCAACTGGGATAACACCTGAATATGAACACAATCTCTAGTAAACTGCGCGTGAAGTGGGACTTCTAGTTCTGAAACTGGAATTCCAGCAACTGATCGCTGATTTAAAATGATGATAAGTCCCTAACCTGAAATTCTATTGACATGAAACTAATTTTACCGCGTAGATAATCAAGTATACGTTTTACTCCTTTTATATTGTTTTTATCGATTCTATACGTGTGGTTTATTATGAATTTTCCAAGTCGTATGGCGTTGGCTGTCATAATTTGGTGAACTTATGTTCAGTACATTTCTACCTATTTATTTGTGTTTGGTTTATACCTTCTGCATAGTGACCGTTTACACTGAGACCTAGCGACTGTTGTGCATTGTCGATATATAAGTGTTAGTGATTGGATTGTGACAAGTACGAAAGTGATATTGATAAGTGGAAACGTGATTGAAAGTGAAAGCGATGTGTATTTGTTCACAACCTATCTAATACCTGAATACATACTATAACCTGGGGAATGGAGAAATCAAGTTGAAATTGAACTCGTATTTAGCGAGGTACAGTGACTTAGAGGATGATCATTCGATATTACACACACACACACACACATTAGGTCGTGGGCCTAGCGGCACGGCTGCAGGGTTATGTCCCGGGCAACAGTGGATCGTAGTCTCGGGCATGCACGAGACCCTTGTTAAACACGAGCATCTTTTCCACCAATTGATTTCATTGACCTAGTGACTGTTAAGTAGTGACATACACATTTCCTGGTTTACCGACATGATACTTATATCGCACTGTTCATTACTCTCGTGTTCTATATTCTGTTGCCCCTTTCATGTTTAATAGTATTATATCCATCATATGTATTTATTGCTATATATGTCGCCCTGACGACCTGAGTGTGCATGCTCAGAGAATGAGGTGGACCCAGCTCAGGAGCAGGACCTGCCATTCGAGATCGCGGAGGTCTAGACCGCAACATCAGCGCCACCTTTTTTGCTATAAGTACATTGTAGTTCGTTGGTTAGTTATTTCCTTATGCAAAATAAATGTATCTCGAACTCTTTTATTGTAATGTAATAAAGTTGTGAACTGTGATTTCCTTTACTCTTGTACTGTTTACTGACTACCATGTAATGCTAGAAGCCGAAGTGTAACTACGGCGGGATTATTCCCTGACCGTAGGAGCATGGCTGGCCTAGTCATCCCTCGTATTCTCTATTTTAGGAAGCAGGACATGACATGATTTTATTGGTATCAGAGCCAGTTGTTCATATCAGACTTTTGCATTTTTATACCGCCCAATTTTGATCACATTGCTTATCGGTAGGTACTCTTGAGCCGTGTTTGCTAGTCAATTGCAGGATACAGGTTCTCGGCTCTGAACAGTGAAATTGATGGAAAAGCACGACAAATTCCGGATTACTGCCAACCACAGATAAAACACGGGTCTCCGCTCTCTATCCGTATGTTGCCGCACACCAGTTTAAGGGACAAAATGGCAAATCGATGTCATTTTCATGCACAAAGCTCAATGTCAACACAAGATCCAACATATCTACGCAGAGCTCGAGAAAATCATGACAAAAGATCCACATCACATCACCTTTTGATCAACAGAAATTCTGGAAAAATCGTGAAGAAATTCTGAGAAAAAACATATAACAGACTGAAGGGCACTGCAAACCGGGAGAAGCCACCAAAATTGGTGACCTAAGTCCCCAATAGGGCCACGGAACCGCGGCCTAAGCATGCTTAGGCCGCGGAACCGCAGCCTTACGGCCTTGTCAGCTGACGATCTTTTGAGGGTAGTTTTGACATTCCATGTTTATTCTAAATGTGGCCCTAGAATTTCTGTTGCCTGCCTATAAATAGTCCAGAACTTTCCAAAGCCAAGTGTGCTTATTCTTGTATTTAGATTTTAGAATACATGTTGTTATTCTTTTTCCTCTTCTCATCTCTTCTCCATTAAAAACTTGTAGTGAGCTTTTGTGAGTGAAGAATGAATAAAAGAGTTATCTTTTTTATCATGCTTGTCTTGTTCTTTTGTTAATTATAATTGCTTGTAATTTTCATTTGCTAATCTAGTTATTATTTGTTGTTTGTTTCTTTCTTGTTCTCTTTTTCTTTATCCTTAAACAACAATGATGCTTAAGCTTGATCCTTGCCAAGGTGAGGTCTCAAATAGCTAGTTGTAATCTTCTAACCTCTTTCTTTCTATCTTCCTCCTTTGTTTTATTTTCTTTTTCTTATAATGGGTGGGTAGTTTTCATACTTGTTAGGGTAGGATAAGGAAAGTTTGAGAGAAGGAAATCTCTCACTCTTTTCTTTCCCAACATCTTAATTCAGACTCCCGTTAATTGAACCACAATCCGCTCCCTACGGCACCCTATCCTACATGATAGCGGTGATTCCTTAGTGAGACCGGTTGTGGTTGAATTAACCGGAGGTTAAAGCTAAGAGCCAAGAACGGACGGACAAGCACCAAAAGGAAGAACTTATGTGTTGGAAAGCCTAGTTTATACTCGCAAGTTCCTTCCTAGTCGTGCTAATCCCCGTTGTTGCCGATTACCATAACACCGATATTAAGAGTGGAAACGAAAGAAGTGAGCGACTCCTAACTCAAACCAACCTAATCCTAACCCTAACAAGCTCTCTTTATATATCATTTAAGCACATAGTTAATCTCAAAACAAACCTGGA
Source organism: Agapanthus africanus (assembly GCA_030015575.1). Lineage (NCBI taxonomy): Eukaryota > Viridiplantae > Streptophyta > Magnoliopsida > Asparagales > Amaryllidaceae > Agapanthus > Agapanthus africanus. Next base: position 257,619,119 of record JASDDO010000004.1, read on the forward strand.
CATTTGGACTTAACTCGTTAAAGCACATAAAAAAAGATTCCCATCTCCCTGCGGACGACCCGTACTCAACCGGCTAGCTACAAGCGAAACCGTCTTGATTGCGGTAATAAACTTAGCACGCAAAAACTCTACCAATCACCAGTTTTGGATGAAATTACAGTTCCGTCGAGGGATCCCTAGTTTGAGTCACACCCTTGACGTGTGCTTTATTACATTTCTTTTCACTTTCTAATCCTCATTGAATCATCGCGTAGCCCTTGTTTGAATCTTATTTCTTTTGCTCATCTTTCAGAATATGGACTCCTCGGGAAACTCCTCAGGCGCTGGTTCCCACGATCGTACCGAGAAGAATCTCAGCATACTGACGACCCTAGCCCAGGCTTAAGAGAGGAAGACCGATCTCCTGACCGAGGGTTTGAAGGTGATACAGGACACCGTAATTACCACTCTAGAGAGATCTACGGCTATCCCCTCCACCCCCGAGGGCACCCTCGTAACGACTATGTTGGGTTACGGCAGCGCCCTGGCCATCAAACTGTGGTCAAATGCGGAAAAAAAAACTTTCTAAACTAGCGCTACCATTACTCGATACCTGGATCTACCCTAAACCCTATACTAGCAAGACGTAAAACTAAGAGTTAGATGGTTATACCGAGTTGATCTGTGTCCTTCGGCCTTCAACCTTCATTCCAAGCTCCTAGAGATTGGGGATTGAGTTTGGTTGCCGGTCTTCCTCCATCAACGATGATCCACCTGAGGGAAAAGATGCAAGCTTCAGCCTCGCCAAGCGAGGCAACCGACGCTCTAAGGTTGCTAGCAATGGAAAGTGGAGGTGTAGTATTATCTCACTATTGTTTTTCTCTCATCAAAATGCTCAAGGAGAAACTCAAGAAGATCAAGAGGAGGTGAGGAAACAATGGCATGAGCAACTCAAGAATGGCTAAGTCTTTTTCCAAGTGAGAAGAGCAAGTGAAGAAAAACAAAGTCAAGAAAAGAATTAGCCAAGCATGTGGAGAAATATGGCAACCCCCCCCCCCATTTTCCAATCATCCAACAAAATATCTCTTTTCATTTAACCAATAAACAAAGCCATGCCATACCTCTCTACATGCCTTGCATTGTTCATGCCACCTCACTCCCTCCACCTCATTTTCCAAAATGATTTTCCAAAAACAAAAATCAATTAATGAGGTGCCATATCTTCTAGAAACTAACCCGTATAAATACGGAATGCAACCTTGTTTACGTATCGAAATACATATACGCGTATTCGTACAAAAATACAAATAGCCAAGAGAGAAAATGAATAGTGAACAATAATACTAGAATACATATATATATATATATATATATACATATATAAATTATTAAATCAAAACCTAATTTAATAATCCGGCTTAATCCTAAGCCGCTAGTATTATCAACCATCCGATTAAAGTCTGTGTAGCCTGTACACATATTTAATCGGACACCTGTATGTACCAACATACGTCATCTACACCACATCGCCTGAACCGTAAAAACCCTCTGTGTGTGACTCTAAAGACTCGTCAATACGCTGGCAGTGGGTTTAACCACAAGCACGTCAGCGGCACTAGCTGTAGGTAACGGCTACCCACATATTGAACGAAAGGAAGGCCGATGAGCAAACTCATCCAAACCCCTACCGAGCCTGACAGTGACAATATCCATACAGTCCGGTCTGTTCGTCTGAGAATATCGCATATCGAGTCTAGGGGGTGGATGAAGTCAGACCCCTAACAACGCGATAATTCGTGTTGCCATGAAACCCATCACCACCTGAGAAACTATCGATCCTGGATCGGTAATTCTCATATACCCCGGCCGAGGATTTCTAGTGATGGCCGCCCGTGCATAGCGCGACATCAATCCCCAATACCGGGAGAGACGAATCCCCGACGATCCGCTCACTGCCTCCATGTGGCTCAGGACTGTACCCAACTGAAACCTGTTTGCACGACTCCTTTGAGCCGTGGTAGGGTAGTAATCAAAGCACAGTGAGAACTCACACGAGAAAAATGACGATCTCAGGTCGACAGACTAATCTGTACATATGTCACCTGGGAACTGCTATCTGACAATAGGTATAATACCAACTAGCATGTTCCCGGCGAGTCCGTCCAGTGTACCCATAACCGAATGAGCACGTGTATACTATCTTAGGTGAACAAACTAACACCAATGGCTTGTGAGAACTGGCCACCGCCCCTTGTCGGGGTCTCGATAAGTATACACTAGTCTACACTGGAGTATCGATGCCCAGTATTGATACTTCCACGACTAGGGACATTTAAGGATATGCTTATAGACCGCCCAGCTCTCACGGATATGATCGCCATCAATGCTGGTAGTCAAGCAAGAATCCTATGGGCTCTATCAACATGTAATTGTGATGTAACATACTAGTTCCGTTATACCATATTCTCTTTGATTATTTTCCTGTGACTATTTCTTGGTGTTATTTGTTTAGGGTGCGGATAGTGTTTTGGTATCTGTTTTTAGTATCCGACCCGACCCGCATGCTTGAAACCCGTCTTGGTTCTTGTTCACGTTTTATCTCTGCTGGTTTTAAGGATCCGTGCTCGCATATGTTCCGTTTACTTGCTTTATATCTTGCATCTGCATATATATTTTTAATAATAAAAATATAATTAAATAATAAATTTTAAAAATATCTAGCATGGCCTGCATCATACCCCTAACCCTGTCGTGGCATCCGTACATCGTGTTCTCGTTCCGTTTAATAAAACGGACTCATTTGAATCGCTACGTACATACTACTTGTATCCGTTCTTGGGGGTATGCATTTTCTTTAACCGGACATCGCTTTTTGGTTTTGGTTGACATGTATATTATCCGTATTTTCAAACCATAATTTTTGACCCAACCCGGGCATATTTTGGTGTAATTTTGTATTAGCTAGAAAACTCAAATTTTCTTAATATTATATTATTTATATATTATACCGTTAATATATATTTCACTTATATTTTTACCGAATATATTCTAAAATATTTTATTAATCCTAACAATCCAATCCAATCTCACCCACTCAGATTCTCTCTCTCTCTCTCTACATATTACTATATATTAATTATTTATATTTTTTATAATAAAACCCATTCTCTTAACTCACATGTCCTCGCTCTCTCCTTCACCCACGTATCCTCTCGCGTTCCCGCCTCGTCGCGAACCCAAACCCTAGCCATCACCCTTGCCGCCGTCGCCGCCTCAACATCCTCGTCATCAACATCTCCCCGACCTCCTCCACTCCTCTCCCCATCTCTTTCCCCGAGCTCCAAACCCCGACGACCCATCTTCCCGGAACCCAACAACTCTGCCCTTACCTTGTCGTCTCCCCACACCGCCGACCACCCTCGTCGGTCTTCCCTCGTCACCATATTCGTCTCCTCCACCTTCCTCTCTCCTCACCTGCAAGCAACATCTGAGAACCTACATCTACGAGTTCCAAATCCCTGCACCCATCACCTCACCGCCGATCGCCCTAACACTTTCGTCGCCCGCACCCATCACATCGCCGTCGACTACCTCACCTTACCCCCCTCTCTCTCCTCCCCGCTGCAGCCCCGACCACGAAACCCCTGCACAACCCAAACCAACCCTACAACCTCACCTGCACACCCCGCCTTGCCGGAACTCTGACCCCCCGTCGACACCGCATCCTCACCTCCCTCTCTCCTCTGCCGACAACCTAAACCCTGCACCAAGCCCGATCACCCGAACCCGATAGCCAAGAACTCGCCTGCACACCGCAACCCCATTGTCTCGCCGTAGAACTCGTCGAAAACCCACGACTCGTCGACGTCACCTCTCACTGCCTTCTCTGATCCCAGAACTCTGAGACAACTCAATGCACCCTGCAACCACTACATCCCTCTTCTTCTTGTTTCTTGATTCCGCATTTTTTCGGTCACCGTCGGAGACGTGCCGTCGCCGATGATCCGAGCGACCCAGTAGACGTTCCCAGCCAGCGTGGTCGCTTTCTTGCATTACTTGGTTCTGTTCTGTACGCCCGCTTGTGTGCATCGCGACATTTATCCGACATCGGACGCAGCTTACGTACCCCGTCAGGAGATCCGATCAGGCAAGTCTCTCTTGCTGCGTGCTATGTCGCTATATTTATATCCATATAAATAAAATATTACATGTTTATTTCATTGTGCATCTCATGTTACCGTTTTACCGCTTTCCGATATTCGTTCGTATCCGTATTGTTTATTACATATTTAGTTGTATGCCGAAACCCGATTAAATCATGTTGTTGTTATATAATACAACGTAATTGTTAATGTGCATGTTTGGTTATATACAATCATATGTTAAGTGCGGTATATTGTTGGATTATGGCAAAATCTGTAAGTCCACGTTACCTCTCCCGGTACTTACGGGCTTGCGGAAATGTTGAAAAACGATTTTTCTAGAGGTGGTAACATGGACTCAAAATACAGATCTTTGTTAAACAACTATCTAACAATCCTAACAAGAGTTTTACCTACTTGGTTAGGTGGTTATACCTTAACTTGATCTCCTTCGTCTTCAACTCCTTGCGGTGGTCGGATCGGCCTCACCTCGTCGTCTCCTTGCGCCGAAGATGGATCCACCTGAAAGCTTCTACCTTTGGCTTCACTTCAAACTAGAAGAAACTAGAACACTTGGTTTGCTAAACCTTATGAACTAGAATGAGTAGAGGAGTGTGTTGGGTTTTATCTCAATGGTTCTTGCTTCTCAACTCATGAGACAAGTGAACCATAGACCAGAGAGAGAGCAAGAGGAAGAGGGAGAGCTCAAGCAAGAGAGAGAAAGGAAATGAGAGAATGAGCAACTCTTTTGCCATCCAAGCTCTCATAATCCAAAATCATGATAACTCATAATGGTAATTGAGTATTATGTGATGGTTCAAGTCAAAATGGCCAAATCATTTCATGCACTCATTTTGCAAAAATAAACAAGCAAGCAAAAGTCTTTGCCATGAAATGATAGCCGTTGTAATGATGGTGGTCAACTAGTCCAACCTAGTCAACCGGTCAACAAAGTCAACAAGTCAACAAAGTCAACCCTTCATCTCAACCATGACACAATATTACTTAATTAATATTATCATTAATCTTATTTCTTATTCTCATTAGGGTTTAACAAAAGTCAATGGCCAACAGTCAACAGTTAACAACCCCAATGAGAATCCTCTGCCTCTGTCTCTCTGTCAACTATGCATACACACCGGCATCCGCGTTTCGAGGAACACGAATAAAAACGAGATAAAACCAATCCCAAAACGTACACTAGGATCTGGCTTAAACCAAAGACCGCTAGTGTTAACTTCCCGGACACTAAACGTGCACAAGTGCACAGATGTGACCGAACCCTGTCGCAAAACCATGCGACCTCTACTCTTTTGCCTAAAGGCGAATAGCTTTCTGTGTGGGACTCTAAAGACTCGACACTACGCTGGCAGTGGGCTTAACCACAGACCGCAAGCGGCACTAGCTGTGCGTAACGGTCCCCAGATAGATGCCAACAAGAAGGCTGACAAGGTGAAACCCATCTGAACTCCTACTAAGCCTGAATGTGACAATCTCCGTACAGTCCGGTCTGTTCGTCTGATAACATCGCATGGCGGGCCTAGGGGGCGGTAAACGTCATTCCCCTAATAGCGGTACAAGTCGTGTCGGAGTGTAGCCCAGAACACCCTGAGATAACACTGGAAACCTACTAGTATATCTCGCTTGCCCTGGCCAGGGACGACTTGTATAATGGCTCTCCTAGACACAGCGCGATGTCAACCCCCAATACCGGGAGAGATGAATCCAGTCTAACCGTCACTGCCTCCAAGTGCTTCGGGACTGCACCCAACTACTACCTGTTTGCACGACTCCTTTGAGCCATGGTAGGGTAGTAATCTAAGTACAGTGGGAACACACTCAAGGCGAAGTGACAGTGTCAAGTCAGTGGACTAAGCTGTACTCATGTCACCTGGGAACTGATAACTGACGATAGGTATAGTACCAACCATCAGTTCCCGACGAGTCATGTCCAGTGTACTCGTAACCTAACGAGCAACCGCATACTATCTCAAGTATGACGTACTGACGGCTGTGGGACATGACCGTCTCCCACACTGGGATTAGAAGCGCATACGCTAGTCTACTCCGGAGTATCGATGCTCTGTCTCGATAGTCCTACGACTAGGGACCTGCATAAGGATGTGCTTGTGGATTACCAAGCCTCCACTAGTATGACTGCCATCACAACGCTGGTAATCAAGCAAGGATCCTAAGGGCTCCACTAATGTTTATAGGTGATATACTAAAATAAACACATGTACACATTAAAGCAGAAACAAACCAAGTAGCATACTACTATATTGAGCAAGATTGTCTATACAAGGTGAATATCCCAAGCTTCCATTAAGTAATATACAAACTAGTATGATACAGTAATGGCCTCTAGGGCATATACACTAACAATCTCCCACTTGCACTAAGGCCATGTACTGGCGTATCGAAGACCTATCATCTCGATCAGCCGCTCGAACTGACTCTGGGGTAAGGCCTTCGTGAGTGGATCAGCAGTGTTATCTTCCGTAGAAACTCTCCGAACCTCGATCTCCTGGCGACCCACGATCTCCCTGATCAGGTGATACCGCCTCAAGATGTGTCTGGACTTCTGATGGGACCTGGGTTCCTTCTCTAAAGCTATAGCCCCATTGTTGTCGCAATACAGAGGTATTGGATTAACAATGGACGGAACCACCTGAAGTTTTGTTAAGAACTTCCTTATCCAGACGGCTTCTTTTGCGGCATCTGCAGCAGCGATATATTCCGCTTCCATCGTCGAGTCAGCAACGGTTTCCTGTTTGGAACTCTTCCAACACACCTCCCCTCCATTGAGGGTAAAGACATAACCCGACATGGACTTGGAATCATCCTTGTCACTCTGGAAGCTGGAGTCAGCAAAGGCCTCGATCTGGAGGTCTTTTCCGCCATACACCAAGAACATCTCATTAGTCCTTCTCAGGTACTTGAGAATGTTCTTTACCTCTATCCAGTGTTTCTCCCCAGGGTTTGACTGATACCGGCTTACCACACTCAGTGCATAAGCTACATCTGGTCTGGTACACAACATCGCATACATTATAGAGCCTACCGCAGAAGCGTAGGGTATAATAGACATGCGATCCCTTTCCAAATCAGTCTTGGGAGACATCTCTTTGGAGAGGGTGATCCCGAGACAAGACGGTAGATTACCGCGCTTGGAATCTTCCATACTGAATCTTTTCAGTATGGTGTCTATGTACCTGGACTGTGAAAGTCCTAATATCCTCTTGGATCTGTCACGATAGATCCGGATCCCCAGAATGTAAGAGACATCACCAAGGTCTTTCATGGAGAACCTGTGCGACAACAACCCCTTGACAGATTGTAGCATAGGAATGTCATTTCCTATCAAAAGAATGCCATCCACGTACAAAACGAGGAATACGACAGTTCTTGCTACAAATCTACTATAGATGCATGGTTCATCAGGATTTTTGATAAAGCCAAATTCTTTGACCGTCTCATCAAAACAGATGTTCCAACTCCGCGATGCCTTCTTTAGTCCATAGATGGACTTAAGCAACTTGCACACCTTTCCGCTGCTCCCACTCTGAATGAAACCCTCTGGCTGGTCCATATAGACACACTCCTCTAAATTTCCATTTAGAAAAGCGGTCTTTTCGTCCATCTGCCAAATCTCATAATCGTGGAAGGCAGCAATGGCAAGAAGGATCCGAATGGATTTCAGCATAGCTACTGGAGAAAAGGTCTCGTCATAGTCCAAACCAGGTCTTTGACGAAAACCCTTTGCAACAAGTCTAGCCTTATAGGTCTCAACCTGTCCATCTACACCAATCTTCCTTTTGAAAATCCACTTGCATCCTACGGGTTTTACCCCATCTGGAGCAATGTCCAACGTCCATACTTTGTTGGTGTACATGGACTCCATTTCGGTCCGCATTGCATCCAGCCATTTTACCGAGTCAACGCTCTGAATGGCCTGCTAGAAGCTAGTCGGCTCATCACTATCAATGATGCAATCCTCTCTATCCCCGTCTATGAGAAAACCGTAGTATCTCTCGGGCGAATGAGAGTGCCTACTACTTCTGCAGAGCGGCGTAGGAATGTCCTGATCTTTCGAACCCTCTGGTTCTACTAATCTTTCAGTAATAGCTCGTGGTTCCAGAATTTCTTCCAGTTCTATTGCGCTCCCACTTATCTGTTTTTCCAAAAATTGAGTTTCCAAGAAGTGGGCATGACGAGAAAAAAAAACCTTTTGTTCCTCTCCGCAATAGAAGAAATATCCCTTGGAGTTCTTTAGATATCCCACAAACTTGCACTGTACTGAGCGTGCCTCGAGTTTGTCCGCATGCTGCTTTTTGACAAAAGCTGGACATCCCCATGTCTTAATGTGATTAAGATAGGGTCTCTTCCCACACCACATCTGATATGGTGTAGTAGACACAGTCTTAGTTGGAACTCGGTTCAAAAGGTATGCAGCTGATTCTAGTGCATATCCCCAGAATGATTGCGGTAACTCAGCGTTACTCATCATGGACCGTACAATATCCAATAGGGTTCGGTTCCATCTCTCCGATACACCATTATGCTGCGGAGTGTATGGAGGAGTAAGCAGAGAGAGAATTCCATTCTCTTTTAGGTAATCCAGGAACTCGGCACTTAAGTATTCACCACCTCGATCAGATCTTAGTGTCTTGATACTTTTGCCTGTTTGTTTTTCTACTCCATTCTTATATTCCTGGAATTTTCCAAAGGCTTCGGATTTATGTTTCATTAAGAAGACGTAACCGTACCTCGAAAAGTCATCCGTGAAAGTAATGAAGTAAGAATAACCGCTTCGTGCATGCATAGACATTGGACCGCACACGTCGCTGTGTACGAGTCCCAAGAGCTCGCTCGCTCTTACTCCGTGTCCAGTGAACGGAGTCTTTGTCATCTTTCCTTTGAGACAGGATTGACAAGTTGCATACGATTGATATTCGAACGGATCCAAATATCCTTCTGTATGTAACTTCGTCAACCTTCTCTCATTGATGTGACCCAGTCTACAATACCATAAGAAAGCCTGATTTGTTTCCGGAGACTTTCTTTTGTGTGTATTCTGGACATTGAAAATCTGTGGTTGGTTTAATACGTATATACCATTGCTTAATGTACCTGACCCAATCAGAACGTGATTAAGGTGAATGTTTACAACATTACTTACAAACGCAAATTCATAACCTTCTTTAGTTATTAATCATACAGAAATGATATTACAAGTTGCATTAGGTACAAAAAAGCAATTACGTAAAACCAAAACATGTCCATCTGACATTCCCAGGTGATAGTCCCCCACGGCCTTAGCATCCATGCTAGCTCCGTTTGCAACTTTGAGGGTCATGTCACCTGCCTTCAAAAACCTACGCTTTCTCAACGCCTGCAAAGAATTACAGATATGAGATCCTGATCCGGTATCCAATACCCAGGAAGTAGAGTTTATTGATAGACAGTTTTCAATAACATACAAACCTGAAGCTGAAGCCGCAACTTGCTTCAGATCCTGTGTTCTGGACTTCCAAGCCATGCAATCTCTCTTCCAGTGTCCACTCTTGTGACAGTAAAAGCACTCTTCCTTCCCTACAAGCTTCCCCGCTACCTTTGTTGCTTTTGCCTTTCCCTTCGTATCCACTTTACTAACACCGACCCTTGGTTTGGCGGGGGCTTTCTTCTTCTTTCCCTTGGCTTTCGCCTTGGACCTAGAAGAGGAAGATCCTCCTACAAACAAAGTGGATATTTCCCTACCTTTCTGTAGGGTGCCATCTGCACTCCTCAGCATGTTGAGGAGTTCTGAAAGTTCAACTTCCTTTTCTTGCAAGTTGAAGTTCAGGATAAACTGGGCGTAAGTGGAAGGAAGGGACTGGAGAATCAAGTCCGTGTAGAGCTCGTTCTCTAACGTGGTCCCTAGGTCTGTGAGCTCCTCAATGAAGCCAATCATCTAAAGTACGTGTTCCGCTACCGATGATCCAACGGCCAATCTCGCCGAAAACAGCTTTTTCGAGACTTCGTATCTGGCGATACGAGATTGCTCTCCATACAGTTCTTTTGTATGGAGAAATATGGATTCAAGGTCCATATTCTCGTGGCTCCTCTGATGTTCATTATCCATAGAGGCAAGCACGAGGCACTTGGCCTTTGCGCAATCGATTTCCCAGGTCTTACGGATTTCCCTATCTGCGATGCTGGTTTTGGGACCTGGGACAGGGGAGCTTTGGTGGTAAGGAGTTACCCCAACTTGTCATAAGTGATTAACATTTTGACATTCCTAAGACAATCTTTGTAGTTTGGCCCTGTCAATATGTTTTTATCTAGTAGTAACTTAAGTCCGGTCATGATGTTTGGTCGCTGCAATTAGGAGAGAGAGAAGAAATACTTTAGCATGATGCTCTTGCAAGTTTAGAGTGGTTTTTAATTTGTCTAAACAGGATGGCTCCCACTGTCTCTCGAATCCCTCCTCAAACCAAAAAGGAAGAATTAGTCAGGATCAATCTCACCGTACAATACTTGCTTAACCGTTCAGCCAGGCTAGTGTCGGTACTTCGAGGGAGGTTTTCCAACGCTTTCGCGAAGTTCCTTAATTAAATAACCTCTTTTCCCTGGGGGCGTAGCCCCGCTAACACCTTTCTAGACACCTACTTGGTTTATAGGATTGATCGTTAAGCGAGAAATTTCCCGAGGAGTAGCATATACTCACAGTAGGATCGGGATCCAAATATCATCGCGTGATAAAACTGAAGGAATCCTACCAGAATCATCACACTCCAAATGGTATGCAGTGCTAGCAAGTTTCAGTTCTTTTGAAACTCCCGATGTGGATTTTTGCCCCATGCTCTTATGACCTTGACTTTGGCCAAAATATCATAAGTCACATGTCAAGTTCTACCCGTCATTCTCCAGGTTAATTTGAACCCACCCGTACCTACCCTTGACTTTGGCCAACATGGCAGTACGACTGTCCCAAACTAACACATTTATCTATGCTGCACATGAATACCCAATAGCTACCAATCACTATGCCTTGATTTTGGCCAACATACATAGCTTGAATACTTATTGACCATTCATGTGAAACGACGGAGGGCTACGAATGGTTTTGGCGAAACCGTGAACGTAGTGAACTTGATATAATCGAAAGAACGAGATAGCTTTCAAAAAGGAGTGGTTCATGCTCCGCATTTAAAATTTGGTTTCGAAAAGAACCGAGTGGTTTTGAAAGTGTTCCAACGACTTTTACTTGATTTATTTTTCTTGCATTAATTTTAATGCGTCCCATCATTTAATCCTACCATTGCAGAAAACAACGAAAATATGGCATACGCTTATGCCATCCGCATTCGCCACGGGGCCCCGTCATTACCCGTTAGGTTACTTAACTAACGACAGAGCGGGGGCTGGACTAGCGCGGATGCAAAACATAAGCAACGCCTAAATAGATATCATATATAGATATACACATTCGTCACATGCAATGATAGCCATTCCAGATCACAGATGAACACATTGGATATACTAGGAATCCGCAATCCGTACGAGCCTGTAACGAAGAGCGGATTACACGGTCGCGATGAATAGCCAAGACCCCACCCTAGACCCCTACGGGTGCGGCAAACTACCCGCTAAGTACCCGAAGCGAAGTAACCTCCCTCAACACCGTGAGTAGGCCACTCGGCACTTCGAGATACCCGGTAGTTTGTGCACCCCACCTTGGGTCTATCCTAGGAGCAAAAACAGTAAAAGAAATTATACAATGACGGCTACAACCCCATCCCGGTTGTGCGGCCATATAAATAATATTACATCAATTACAAATTTACATGAATTGAAAGAAAAGAAAACTCTCATCTCACAACCCCCGGCTATTCATCCGCGACAATCCAATGAATTCATATACACATACCATCAACATTACAGATCACAGATATGTATAACCCCCACTAATCGACGTATAGCTATTAGCAGACGTTCAATACATATATCACATCACAGATATAACCCGTTAGCTTAAGTCTTTTAGAAGTTCGATCAAAATACGGATTTTTAGGCCCTAAAAACAAATTTTTCTTTCAGGAAAATCTGGGCAGAAAAATCATATTGTAAAAATCCCAAAACAGCCCCAGAAACACACGGCAGGAAATTTGCACCACGGCCGAGTCAACTCGGCCGCGGATCCGAGGCGGGAGCATGCTCCTGCCGCGGTTCCGCGGCGCTTTGACCGAGGCAGTGGACCAAATTTCTTGGGTGAAAGCCTGAGTCGATTTTTGGTGCAAGATTTATTATTTTTTGAACGGAATACAGAATCGACAGAAACTTGATTTTTCGGGCATGTTTCGTGACTTTTTCTCCGATCGAATTTCTAGTTAGTTTGCTAACATGTTAGATAGTGTTTAACCTGGCTCTGATACCACTGTAAGTCCACGTTACCTCTCCCGGTACTTACGGGCTTGCGGAAATGATGAAAAACAATTTTTCTAGAGGTGGTAACATGGACTCAAAATACGGATCTTTGTTAAACAACTATCTAACAATCCTAACAAGAGTTTTACCTACTCGGTTAGGTGGTTATACCTTAACTTGATCTCCTTCGTCTTCAACTCCTTGCGGTGGTCGGATCGGCCTCACCTCGTCGTCTCCTTGCGCCGAAGATGGATCCACCTGAAAGCTTATACCTTTGGCTTCACTTAACTAGAAGAAACTAGAACACTTGGTTTGCTAAACCTTGTGAACTAGAATGAGTAGAGGAGTGTGTTGGGTTTTATCTCTATGGTTCTTGCTTCTCAACTCATGAGACAAGTGAACCATAGACTAGAGAGAGCAAGAGGAAGAGGGCGAGCTCAAGCAAGAGAGAAAAAGAAAATGAGAGAATGAGCAACTCTTTTGCCATCCAAGCTCTCATAATCCAAAATCATGATAACTCATAATGGTAATTGAGTATTATGTGATGGTTCAAGTCAAAATGGCCATATCATTTCATGCACTCATTTTTCAAAAATAAACAAGCAAGCAAAAGTCTTTGCCATGAAATGATAGCCATTGTAATGATGGTGGTCAACTAGTCCAACCTAGTCAATCGGTCAACAAAGTAAACAAGTCAACAAAGTCAACCCTTCATCTCAACATGACACAATAATACTTAATTAATATTATCATTAATCATATTTCTTATTCTCATTAGGGTTTAGCAAAAGTCAATGGTCAACAGTCAACAGTTAACAACCCCAATGAGAATCCTCTGCCTCTGTCTCTCTGTCAACTGTGCATACACACCGACATCCGCGTTCCGAGGAACACGAATACAAACGAGATAAAACCAATCCCAAAACGTACACTAGGATCTGGCTTAAACCAAAGCCTGCTAGTGTTAACTGCCCGGACACTAAACGTGCACAAGTGCACGGATGTGACCGAACCCTGTCGCAAAACTATGCGACCTCTACTCTTTTGCCTAAAGGCGAATAGCTTTCTGTGTGGGACTCTAAAGACTCAACACTACGCTGGCAGTGGGTTTAACCACAGACAGCAAGCGGCACTAGCTGTGCGTAACGGTCCCCAGGTAGATGCCGACAAGAAGACTGACGAGGTGAAACCCATCTGAACTCCTACTGAGCCTGAATGTAACAATCTCCGTACGGTCCGGTCTGTTCATCTGATAACATCGCATGGCGGGCCTAGGGGCGGTAAACTTCAGTCCCCTAATAGTGGTACAAGTCGTGTCGGAGTGTAAACCCAGAACACCCTGAGATAACATTGGAAACCTACCAGTATATCTCGCTTGCCCTGGCCAGGGACGACTTGTGTAATGGCTCTCCTAGACACAGCGTGATGTCAACCCCCAATACCGGGAGAGACGAATCCTGTCTAACCTGTAAGTGCACGGCGGCGCCCCGGCCGTCGATCCGATGCCGGAGACGCGGAAACGAAAAACTTTCGAAACTTGCAAACCGGCACCACCGCGCACTATCAAATCCCGGATCGGGCAATTAACCTAGCTACTAGCAGACTAAAAGATGGGTAAAGAGATATACCGAGCGATCCGTGTCCTTCAGTCTTCTTCTCCACTCCGATCTCCCTCGGAATCTCCGTCCGTCACCTCCTCGTCGGAAAGGGCACCACGTAGCCGGATTCTTTTATGTGCTCCCACCTCTGGACCGAGGCAACTCGGGCGCGAAGTTGGCAAGCCGACGCGTCCAAGGGTACTGTAGGCTAGTGTAGAATACTATGTCTCTTTTGGGGTTTATGTTGCCATTGAAGGATGGAGGTGAAGAAAAGAGATGAGCTATGAAATGGAACTCTCATTTTAGGATGAATGGAATAATGAGATGAAGATTTTTGCCACCACCAAAAATGATCCCATTTCACCTCACCAAAGTGGCCGGCCCCTTTAATCTCCAAAATGGTGGAGAGGAGAAAAAAGAACCAAGCAAGAAAGAATATGTATGATGAAATAAAAGGATTAAAGTCACACCAAGGTCAAAAACAAATCCAACTCAATCCCTTTCTCATTTAATGCAAGACATGTGATGCAAAAGGAATCTCATCATAATGAAGCCACAAAAGCAAGAAACCCCTCCAAAATAAGTTATTTGCAAACTTGCAAATAACCCCCTCCTTCAGAAAGTCCGGCCGTGAAGAAACAAAGGAAAACCGGCCGGAACGGAATGCAAACTGGCAACTTCAGAAAACTGATCCCGAAATAAATTACAGGAAAACCCCGCGACTGCATATACATGCCGCATTTGTATTCCCACTGAACACAAATGCAAAGAGACAAAACTACACTGTCTAATACTAGGATCTGGCTTAAACCAAAGCCCGCTAGTAAAATCCGTCCGATCACGATCCGTGCAATACTGCACGTATCTGATCGAACCCTGCCATATCTCCATACGGCCTCTACAGCGTTTCGCCCGAAACCTGAGTAACTGTGTGTGGTGGACTCTAAAGACTCGTCAATACTATGGCTGTGGATTTAACCACTAGAACGTCAGAGGTATTAGCCATACGTGACGGGCTACCAGCTATTGACCAAAAGGGACATCGATGAGTGAACTCATCCTGACACCCTACTGAGCCTGTCAGTGACAATATCCGTACAGTCCGATCCGTTCGTCTATGAGCATCGCATGGCGGGCCTAGGGGGTTAGTAAAAGTTAGACCCCTAAAAGCGGTACAATTCGTGTCGGAGTGTAGCCCAGAACACCCTGAGATACTACTGGAATACCTACCAGCAAATCTCCTGCCTTGGCCAAGGACTTTTCATGTACTGGCTCTCCTAGACACAGCGCGACCTCACCCCCAATACCGGGAGAGACGAACCCCTGCAGATCCGCTCACTGCCTCCATGTGGCTCGGGACTGTACCCAACTAAAACCTGTTTGCACGTCTCCTTTGAGCATGGTAGGGTAGTAATCAAAGCACAGTGGGAACTCACACGAGACAAATGACGATCTCAGGTCGATGAACTAACCTGTACACATGTCACCAGGGAACTGCTATCTGACGTCAGGTATAATACCAACTAGCAGGTTCCCGGCTAGTCCTGTCTGGTGTACTCATAACCCAATGAGCACCTGTATACATCTTAGGTGAACCAACTGACACCAGTGGCTTGTGAGACCGACCACCGCCCCTCGTCGGGGTCTCGACTGTATACACTAGTCTACTCTGGAGTATCGATGCCCTGTCTCGAAACTCCCACGACTAGGGACCTTTTAAGGATGTGCTTATAGACCCCAGCTCCCACGTATATGATCGCCCTCATACTGCTGGTAGTCAAGCAAGAATCCAAGGGGCTCTATCAACGTGCAATAGCGACTCGTAAGGTCACCTAAAGCAGTACACGATGATAAAGATAAACCAGATAGCATACTATCATCTTGAGTAAGACTGTCCTACCAGGATAGGTCCTCCCTCAATCATTGCAATCGCGTGCCTGTGATCCAATAATTGACTCTGAGGGCACTATCTCCAACAATCTCCCACTTGCACTCAAGGCTAATTATTGGGATGTCGCATACTCACAGCCCGTGTGATACCGAACACCCAACTCCTCTACTAGTCAGTCTCACAAAGCTCGTTTGCGAAACTATTGCGTTCGAGGAATAGCCTCTGTGAGTGGATCCGCTATGGTGTTTCTTTCTATGTCTCTCTTTATCTCAAGTTCGCGGAGAAAGCCATCTCCCGAAATGAGCAATACCTGTCTTAGAATATGTTTGGATGTCTAATGGGACCTAGCTCATAAGTGAACTCCAAATCCAAACTTCTTAGACTGTATCGTCAACTGAACTTAATCAGTATCCTGCGCCAAGCCTTCCCTCAGTATCCACCTGGACCACCTGTCCAAAATACTGCCCCTCGTCAGAGGGAAAACTATAACTCTGACAGCCACTCTGCCATCCATGTCACCTTGCAAGCCTGGAATGATAACTGTCTCCCGAAGGAGAATGATGTTATCATATCCCTAGAACATCAACTTATGTTCTAGAACTGCTTCCGACTGTTTCTCCAGGATTGGATCAATCTCAACTTATTGCATCTACTACAAAAACAACATCTGGTGTGGTACTTGACATCTCATGATTGACTCAATTGCCTAAGCAAGTGATCTGTCAATCATGCGCATCCCTCTCCCCTTTAGTCTTTAAGACACCTTTAGAGAGGGTGACTCCATCACCGGCAGGTATACTACCATGCCAGGAGCCGTCCATTCTAAATACTCATAGAATGCTGTCTAAGTACCCAGATTGGGAAACCACCCAAATCTAGATCTATAGATCTAGTAACCAGAATGTCTGATATAATATCCAAGTCCTATGTGGAGAAACCACTGTGTGACAACCAAAGTTTAACCGACCGTAGTATAAGAATATTACTTCCTACTCTGTGTATGTCATCCAAATACCAGGACATCACACCTTACTACCTTCTTAATAGATCCATCCCCTATTCTGATGAAGTCAAACCTATGACTGTCACATCAGAAATAGATGATCTATCTCCGCTATATCAGCTTTAGTCCATAAATAGACATAAGCCGTAAGTCCATGCTACCGCTCCCGGTACTTACGGGCTTGCGGAAATGACGAAAAACGATTTTTCTAGAGGAGGTAACATGGACTCAAAACGGATCTTTGTTAAACTATCTACCTAACAACCTAACTAGGAGTTGTTAACTACTCGGTTAGGGGTTATACCTTTCTTTCTTGAACTCCTTCGTCTTCAACTCTCGATGGTGTACGGATCGGCTTCACCCCGTCGTCTCCTTGCGCCGAAGATCGATCCACCCGAAAGCTTCTACCTTTGGCTTCTTCTTCGAACTTTGAAGAAACTAGTTCACTCGGTTAGCTAAACCTTATGAACTAGAGTGAGTAGAGGAGAGTGTGTTGGGATTTTTCTCTATGGTTCTTGCTTCTCAACACATGAGACAAGTGAACCATAGACTAGAGAGAGAGGGAGAGCAAGAGGAAGAGGATGAGAGCTCAAAACAAGAGAGAGAAAGGAAATTAGAGAATGAGTAAGACTTTTCTCCCTTTGGCTCTCATAATCCAAAGCCATCATAACAAAAAAATCAATCAAGTATTATGTGATGGTTTAAGTCAAAATAGCCATATCATTTCATGCACTCATTTTGCACAAGATAAACAAGCAAGCAAAAGCCTTTGCCATGAAATGATAGCTATTGTCATTATGATGGTCAACTAGTCCAACCTAGTCAACCGGTCAACAAAGTCAACCCCTCAACAACCATGTCACTATAATACTTAATTAATATTAATGTTAATCATATATCATATTCTCATTAGGGTTGAGCAAAAAGTCAACAGTCAACAGTCAACAACTCTAATGAGAATCCTCTGCCTCTGTCTCTCCGTCAACTGTGCATACACACCTGCATCCGCGTTCCGAGGAACATGAATACATACGAGATAAAACCAATCCCAAAACGTACACTAGGATCTGGCTTAAACCAAAGCCCGCTAGTGTTAACTGTCCGGACACTGTACGTGCACAAGTGCACGGATGTGACCGAACCCTGTCGCAAAACCATGCGACCTCTACTCTTTTGCCTAAAGGCGAATAGCTTTCTGTGTGGGACTCTAAAGACTCGACACTACGCTGGCAGTGGGTTTAACCACAGACCGCAAGCGGCACTAGCTGTGCCTAACGGTCCCCAGGTAGATGCCGACAAGAAGACTGACGAGGTGAAACCCATCTGAACTACTACCGAGTCTGACTGTGACAGTCTCCATACAATCCGGTCTGTTCGTCTGATACATAGCATGGCGGGCCTAGGGGGCGGTAAATGTCAGTCCCCTAAAAGCGGTACAAGTCGTGTCGGAGTGAAGCCCATAACACCCTGAGATAACACTGGAAACCTACCAGTATATCTCGCTTGCCCTGGCCAGGGACTACTCGTGTAATGGCTCTCCTAGACACAGCGCGATGTCAACCCCCAATACCGGGAGAGACGAATCCCGTCTAACTATCACTGCCTCCAAGTGCTTCGGGACTGCACCCAAAAATTACCTGTTTGCACGACTCCTTTGAGTCGTGGTAGGGTAGTAATCAAAGTACAGTGGGAACACACTCGAGGCGAAGTGACGGTGTCAAGTCAGCGGACTAAGCTGTACTCATGTCACCTGGGAACTGATAACTGATGAATAGGTATATTGTACCAACCAACAGTTCCCGACGAGTCTTGTCCAGTGTACTCGTAACCCAACGAGCACCCGTATACTATCTCCAGTACGACGTACTGATGGTTGTGGGACAGACCATCTCCCACACTGGGTATGAGAAGCGCATACGCTAGTCTACTCCGGAGATATCGATGCCCTGTCCTCGATAGTCCTACGACTAGGGACCTGCATAAGGATGTGCTTATAGATTACCCAGCCCCGACTAGTTGTGACTGCCATCACATCGCTGTATAATACAGCAAAGATCCTAAGGGCCTACACTAATGTGTATAGGTGATATGCTAAAATAAACACATGTACACATTGAAGTAGAAACAAACCAAGTAGCATACTACTATATTGAGCAAGATTGTTTATACAAGGTGAATATCCCAAGCTTCCATTAAGTAATATACAAACTAGTATGATACAGTAATGGCCTCTAGGGCATATACACTAACAATCTCCCACTTGCACTAAGGCCATGTACTGGCGTATCGAAGACCTATCATCTCGATCAGCCGCTCGAACTGAGTCTGGGGTAAGGCCTTTGTGAGTGGATCAGCAGTGTTATCTTCCGTAGAAACTCTCCGAACCTCGATCTCCTGGCGACCCACCATCTCCCTGATCAGGCGATACAGCCTCAAGATGTGTCTGGACTTCTGATAGGACCTTGGTTCCTTTGCTAAAGCTATAGCCCCATTGTTGTCGCAATACAGAGGTATTGGATCAACAATGGACGGAACCACCTGAAGTTCAGTTAAGAACTTCCTTACCCAGACAGCTTCTTTTGCGGCATCTGCAGCAGCGATATATTCCGCTTCCATCGTCGAGTCAGCAACGGTTTCCTGTTTGGAACTCTTCCAACACACCACCCCTCCATTGAGGGTAAAGACATAACCCGACAAGTACTTGGAATCATCCTTGTCACTTTGGAAGCTGGAGTCAGCAAAGGCCTCGATCTGGAGGTCTTTTCCGCCATACACCAAAAACATCTCCTTAGTCCTTCTCAGGTAATTGAGAATGTTCTTTACTGCTATCCAATGTTTCTCCCCTGGGTTTGACTAATACCGGCTTACCACACTCAGTACATAAGCTACATCTGGTCTGGTACACAACATCGCATACATTATAGAGCCTACCGCAGAAGCGTAGGTTATAATAGACATGCGATCCCTTTCCAAATCAGTCTTGGGAGACATCTCTTTGGAGAGGGTGATCCCATGACAAGCCGGTAGATTACCGCGCTTGGAATCTTCCATACTGACTCTTTTCAGTATGGTGTCGATGTACCTGGACTGTGAGAGTCCCAGTATCCTCTTGGATCTGTCACGATAGATCCGGATCCCCAGAATGTATGAGGCATCACCCAGGTCTTTCATGGAGAACCTGTGTGACAAGAACCCCTTGACAGATTGTAGCATAAGAATGTCATTTCCTATTAAGAGAATGTCATCTACGTATAAAACGAGGAATACTACAGTTCTCGCTACAAATCTACTATAGATGCATGGCTCATCTGGATTTTTGATAAAGCCAAATTCCTTGACCGTCTCATCAAAACAGATGTTCCAACTCCGCGATGCCTGCTTTAGTCCATAGATGGACTTAAGCAACTTGCACACCTTTTCGCTGCTCCCACTCTGAATGAAACCCTCTGGCTGGTCCATATAAACACACTCCTCTAAATTTCCATTTAGAAAAGCGGTCTTTACGTCCATCTGCCAAATCTCATAATCGTGGAAGGCAGCAATGGCAAGAAGGATCCGAATGGATTTCAGCATAGCTACTGGAGAAAAGGTCTCGTCATAGTCCAAAACCAGGTCTTTGACGAAAACCCTTTGCAACCAGTCTAGCTTTATAGGTCTCAACCTGTCCATCTACACCAATCTTCCTTTTGAAGATCCACTTGCATCCTATGGGTTTTACCCCATCTGGAGCAACGTCCAACGTCCATACTTTGTTGGTGTACATGGACTCCATTTCGGTCCGCATTGCATCCATCCATTTTACCGAGTCAACGCTCTGAATGGCCTGCTGGAAGCTAGTCGGCTCATCATAATCTATGATGCAATCCTCTATATCCCCGTCTATGAGAAAACCGTAGTATCTCTCGGGCGGATGAGACTGCCTACTACCCCTGCGGAGCGGCATAGGAATGTCATTTTCTTTTGAACCCACTGGTTCTACTAAGCTTTCAGTAATAGTCTGTGGTTCTGAAATTTCTTCCAGTTCTATTTCGCTCCCACTTGTTTCCTTTTCTAAGAACTGGTGTTCCAGAAAGTTGGCATTATGAGAAACAATGATCTTCTATTCCTCTGCGTAATAGAAGAGATACCCCCTGGAGTTCTTTGGGTATCCCACAAACTTGCACAGTACTGAGCGTGCCTCGAGCTTGTCCGCATGCTGCTATTTGACAAAAGCCGGACAACCCCAGATCTCTAGATATTGAAGATAGGGTTTCTTCCCACTCCATATCTCATATGGTGTGGTAGGCACAATCTTAGTCGGAACTCGGTTCTAAAGGTATGCAGCTGATTCCAGTGCATATCCCCAGAATGATCGCGGTAACTCAGCGTTACTCATCATGGACCGTACCATATCCAATAGGGTTCGGTTCCGTCTCTCCGATACACCGTTATGTTGCGGAGTGTATGGAGGAGTAAGCAGAGAGAGAATTCCGTTCTCTTTTAAATAGTCCAGGAACTCGGCACTCAAGTATTCACTACCTCGATCTGATCTTAGTGTCTTGATACTTTTGCCGGTTTGTTTTTCTACATCATTCTTATATTCCAGGAATTTTCCAAAGGCTTCGGACTTATGTTTCATTAAGAAGACATAACCGTACCTTGAAAAGTCATCCGTAAAAGTAATGAAGTAAGAATAACCGCTTCGCGCATGTGTAGACATTGGACCCAACACGTCGCTGTGTACGAGTCCCAAGAGCTCGCTCGCCCTTACTCCGTGTCCAGTGAACGGAGTCTTTGTCATCTTTCCTTTGAGACGGGATTGACAAGTGGCATACGATTGATATTCGAACGGATTCAAATATCCTTCTGTATGTAACTTCGTCAACCTTCTCTCATTGATGTGACCCAATCTACAATGCCATAAGAAAGTCTGATTTATTTCCGGAGACTTTCTTTTGTGTGTATTCTGGACATTGAAAATCTGTGGTTGGTTTAGTACGTATATACCATTGCTTAATGTACCTGACCCAATCAGAACTTGATTAAGGTGAATGTTTACAACATTACTTACAAACGCAAATTCATAACCTTCTTTAGAAATCAAAGATACAGAAATGATATTACAAGTTGAGTTGGGTACAAAATAGCAACTACGCAAAACCAAAACGTGTCCATCTGACAACCCCAGGTGATAGTCCCCCACGGCCTTAGCATCCATGCTAGCTCCGTTTGCAACTTTGAGGGTCATGTCACCTGCCTTCAAAACCCTACGGTTTCTCAACGCCTGCAAAGAATTACAGATATGAGATCCTGATCCGGTATCCAATACCCAGGAAGTAGAGTTTATTGATAGACAGTTTTCAATAACATACACACCTGAAGCTGAAGCCGCAACTTGCTTAAGTTCCTGTGTCCTGGCTTTCCAAGCCCTGCAATCTTTCTTCCAGTGACCACTCTTATGACAGAAAAAACACTCTTCTTTATCCACAAGCCTTCCCGCTACCTTTGTTGCTTTTGCTTTTCCCTTCGTATCCACTTTACTAACACCGCCCCTTGGTTTGGCGGAGGCTTTCTTCTTCTATCCCTTGGCTTTCGCCTTGGACCTAGAAGATGAAGATCCTCCTACAAACAAAGTGGACGTTTCCCTACCTTTCTGTAGGGTGCCCTCTGCACTCCTCAGCATGTTAAGGAGCTCTGAAAGTTCAACTTCCTTTTCTTGCAAGTTGAAGTTCAGTATAAACTGGGCGTAAGTAGAAGGAAGGGACTGGAGAATCAAGTCTGTATAGAGCTCGTTCTCTAACGTGGTAACAAGTTCCGCGAGCTCCTCAATGAAGCCAATCATCTTAAGCACGTGTTCCGCTACCGATGATCCGATGGCCAACCTTGCCGAAAATAGCTTCTTCGACACTTCGTATCTTGCAATACGAGATTGCTCTCCGTACAGTTCTTTTGTATGGAGAAATATGGATTCGAGGTCCATATTCTCGTGCCTCCTCTGATGTTCGTTGTCCATAGAGGCAAGCACGAGGCACTTGGCCTTCGCGCAATCGATCTCCCAGGTCTTACGGATTTCCCTATCCGCGACGCTGGTTTTGGGACCTGGGACAGGGGGAGCTTTGGTGGTAAGGAGATACCCCAACTTGTCATAAGTGATTGCCATTTTGACATTCCTGAGCCAATCTTTGTAGTTTGGCCCTGTCAGTATGTTTTTATCTAGAAGTAACTTAAGTCCGGTCATGATGATTGGTCGCTGCAATTAGGAGAGAGAGAAGAAACACTTTAGCATGATGCTCTTGCAAGTTTAGAGTGGTTTTTAATTTGTCTAAACAGGATGGCTCCCACTGTCTCTCGAATCCCTCCTCAAACCAAAAAGGAAGAATTAGTAAGGATCAATCTCACCGTACAATACTTGCTTAACCGTTCGGCCAGGCTGGTGTCGGTACTTCGAGGGAGGTTTTCCAACACTTTCGCGAAGTTCCTTAATTTAAGAACCTCTTTTCCATGGGGGCGTAGCCCCGCTAACACCTTTCTAGACACCTACTTGGTTTATAGCATTGATCGTTAAGTGAGAAATTTCCCGAGGAGTAGCATATACTCACAGTAGGATCGGGATCCAAATATCATCGCGTGACAAAACTGAAGGAATCCTACCAGAATCATCACACTCCAAATGGTATGCAGTGCTAGCAAGTTTCGGTTCTTTTGAAACTCCCTATGTAGATTTTTGCCCCATGCTCTTATGACCTTGGCGTGAGGTCAAAATGTCATAAGTCACATGTCAAGTTCTTCCCATCATTATCCAGGTTAATTTGAACCCACCCGTACCTACCCTTGACATAGGCCAAAATGGCAGTACGACTGTCTCAGACCAACGCAATCTATCTATGCAACAGATAAATATCCGGCAGCTACCAATCACTATGCCTTGGCGTGAGGTCAAAATACATAGCTTGAATACTACCGAATATTTAACTGAAATGATGGAGGGATACGGATGGTTTTGGCAAAACCGTGAACGTAATGAACTTGATATGATCGATGGAACGAGATAGCTTTTAAAAGGAATGGCTTAAGCTCCGCGTTTAAAAGTTATTTTGAAAAGAAACCGAGTGGTTTTTAAAAGTGTTCCAACGACTTGTACTTGGTTTATTTTTCTTTGCATTAGTTCTTTTAATGCGTATTTTTCTTGCATTAGTTCTTTTAATGCGTCCCATCATTTAATCCTACCAATGCAGAAAACAACCAAAATATGACGTACGCTTATGCCATTCGCATTCGCCACGGGGCCCCGTCATTACCCGTTAGGTTACTTAACTAACGACAGAGCGGGGGCTGGGCTAGCGCGGCTGCAAAACATAAGCATCGCCTAAATAATATCATATATAGATATATTGCAATGATAGCCATTTCAGATCACAGATGAAAACATTGGATATACTAAGAATCCGCAATTCGTACGAGCCTATAACGAAAAGCAGATTACACGGTCGCGGTGAATAGCTAAACCCCACCCTAGACCCCTACGGGTGCGACATACTACCCGCCAAGTACCCGAAGCGAAGCAACCTCCCTCAACTGCATGAGTAGGCCACTCGGCACTTCGAGATGATAGATCTTCGATACGCCAGTACATGGCCTTAGTGCAAGTGGGAGATTGTTAGTGTATATGCCCTAGAGGCCATTACTGTATCATACTAGTTTGTATATTACTTAATGGAAGCTTGGGATATTCACCTTGTATAGACAATCTTGCTCAATATAGTAGTATGCTACTTGGTTTGTTTCTACTTCAATGTGTACATGTGTTTATTTTAGTATATCACCTATACATATTAGTGGAGCCCTTAGGATCTTTGCTTGATTACCAGCGTTGTGATGGCAGTCACACTAGTGGGGGCTGGGTAATCTATAAGCACATCCTTATGCAGGTCCCCGGTCGCAGGACTATCGAGACAGGGCATCGATACTCCGGAGTAGACTAGCGTATGCGCTTCTCATCCCAGTGTGGGAGACGGTCTGTCCCACAGCCGTCAGTACGTCGTACTTGAGATAGTATGCGGGTGCTCGTTAGGTTACGAGTACACTGGACAGGACTCGTCGGGAACTGCTGGTTGGTACTATACCTATCGTCAGTTATCAGTTCCCAGGTGACATGAGTACAGCTTAGTCCGCTGACTTGACACTGTCACTTCGCCTCGAGTGTGTTCCTACTGTACTTTGATTACTACCCTACCACGGCTCAAAGGAGTCGTGCAAACAGGTAGTTTTTGGGTGCAGTCCCGAAGCACTTGGAGGCAGTGACGGTTAGACAGGATTCGTCTCTCCCGGTATTGGGGGTTGACATCGCGCTGTGTCTAGGAGAGCCATTACACGAGTAGTCCCTGGCCAGGGCAAGCGAGATATACTGGTAGGTTTCCAGTGCTATCTCAGGGTGTTCTGGGCTTCACTCCGACACGACTTGTACCGCTATTAGGGGACTGACGTTTTCTTCCCCCTAGGCCCGCCATGCGATGTATCAGACGAACAGACCGGACTGTATAGAGATTGTCACATTCAGGCTCAGTAGGAGTTCAGATGGGTTTCACCTCGTCCGTCTTATTGTCGGCATCTACCTGGGGACCGTTACGCACAGCTAGTGCCGCTTGCGGTCTGTGGTTAAACCCACTGCCAGCGTAGTGTCGAGTCTTTAGAGTCCCACACAGAAAGCTATTCGCCTTTAGGCAAAAGAGTAGAGGTCGCATGGTTTAGGCAAAAGAGTAGAGGTCGCATGGTATTGCGACAAGGTTCGGTCACATCCGTGCACTTGTGCACGTACAGTGTCCGGACAGTTAACACTAGCGGGCTTTGGTTTAAGCCAGATCCTAGTGTACGTTTTGGGATTGGTTTTATCTCGTTTGTATTCGTGTTCCTCGGAACGCGGATGCGGGTATGTATGCACAGATGACAGAGAGACAGAGGCAGAGGATTCTCATTGGGGTTGTTGACTGTTGACTTTTGACTAAACCCTAATGAGAATAAGATATATATAATTAACATTAATATTAATTAAGTATTATAGTGACATAGTTGTTGAGGGGTTGACTTTGTTGACTTGTTGACTTTGTTGACCGGTTGACTAGGTTGGACTAGTTGACCATCATCATGACAATGGCTATCATTCCATGGCAAAGACTTTTGCTTGCTTGTTTATTTATGCAAAATGAGTGCATGAAATGATATAGCCATTTTGACTTAAACCATCACACAATACTTGATTACTATTTTTGTTATGATGGCTTTGGATTATGAGAGGTTGGATGAGAAAAGAGTGGCTCATTCTTTCATTTGCTTTCTCTCTCTTGAGCTCTCTCATTCTCAAGCTCTCCCTCTTCCTCTTGCTCTCTCTAGCTCAAGGCAAACCATTCTCATGTGTTGAGACTCATTGCCTTAGAGATAAAAAGACACCAAAACAATCCTCTACTCATTCTAGTTCACAAAGCCTAGCAAGCCAAGTGTTCTAGTTTCTTCAAAGATCGAAGAAGAAGCCAAAGGTAAAAGCTTTCGGGTGGATCCATCTTCGGCGCAAGGAGACGACGAGGTGAGGCCGATCCGTACACCGGGAGGAGTTGAAGACGAAGGAGTTCAAGAAAGGTGTAGCCCCCTAACCGAGTAGATAAACTCAAGTTAGGTTGTTAGTTAGTTGTTTAGCAAAGATCCGTATTATGAGTCCATGTTACCACCCTCTTGAAAATCGTTTTTTCACCACTTCCGCAA
The DNA here is from genome assembly GCA_030015575.1 of Agapanthus africanus. Taxonomy (NCBI): domain Eukaryota; kingdom Viridiplantae; phylum Streptophyta; class Magnoliopsida; order Asparagales; family Amaryllidaceae; genus Agapanthus; species Agapanthus africanus. The sequence continues at coordinate 257,645,873 of JASDDO010000004.1, forward strand.
CCCCGTAAGTACCGGGGAAGGGTAGCATGGACTTACAGTGGTATCAGAGGCTAGTTAAACACTATCTAACATGTTGGCAATGTAAGTAGAAGTTCGATCGGAGAAAAAGTCACGAAATACACCCGGAACTCAAACTTTCTATCGATTTTCAAAGTGCTGTAAAAATTATTTGACATATACCAAAAATCGACTCAGGGTTTTTATAGTATACTGCAGAAAAACGATCCACAGAGCCGTCCAACTCACCGCGGTTCCGCGGCAAGAACAGCTTCTTGCCGCGGATCCGCGGCCGAGTTGACTCGGCCATGGACCGGTTTCATTGCAGTATACTCTGTGGGGTATTTTGGGATTTTTGGAGCATGTCTTTTCAGCCCAGATTTTCCAGAAAGAAAATTTTGTTTTTGGGGCTTGAAAATCCGTATTTTTTTATCGAACTTCTAAAGACTAAGGCTAACGGGTATATCTCTGTGATGTGTTATATGTATTGAACGTCCGCTAATCGCTATACGTCAATTAGTGGGGGTTATACATATCTGTGATCTGTAATGTTGATGGTATGTGTATATGAATTCATTGGATTGTCGCGGATGAATAGCCGGGGGTTGTGAGATGAGAGTTTTCTTTTATCTTTCAATTCATGTAATATGTAAATTGATGTAATATTATTTTTGGCGGCACAACCGGGTCGGGGTTGTAGCCGTCATTGTATAATTTCTTTTTACTGTTTTTGCTCCTAGGATAGACCCAAGGTGGGGTGCACAAACTACCGGGTATCTCGAAGTGCCGAGTGGCCTACTCACGTCGTTGAGGGAGGTTGCTCCACTTCGGATATTTGGCGGGTAGTTTGCCGCACCCGTAGGGGTCTAGGGTGGGGTATTGGCTATTCATCGCGACCGTGTAATCCGCTTTTCGTTACAGGCTCGTACAAATTGCGGATTCCTAATATATCCAATGTATTCATCTGTGATCTGAAATGGCTATCATTGCAATATATATATATATATATGATATTATTTAGGCGTTGCTTATGTTTTGCAGCCGCGCTAGCCCAGCCCCCTCTCTGTCGTTAGTTAAGTAACCTAACGGGTAATGACGGGGCCCCGTGGCGAATGCGAATGGCATAAGCGTACGTCATATTTTGGTTGTTTTCTGCAATTGTAGGATTAAATGATGGGACGCATTAAAAGAACTAATGCAAGAAAAAATAAACCAAGTAAGAGTCGTTGGAACACTTTCAAAAACCACTCGGTTTCTTTTCAGAATAACTTTTAAACGCGGAGCTTAAGCCACTCCTTTTAAAAGCTATCTCGTTCCATCGATCATATCAAGTTCACTACGTTCACGGTTTTGCCAAAACCATTCGTAGCCCTCCGTCGTTTCACATGGATGGTCAATAGTATTCAAGCTATGTATGTTGGCCAAAGTCAAGGCATAGTGATTGGTAGCTATTGGGTATTCATGTGCAGCATAGATAGATGTGTTGGTTTGGGGCAGTCGTTCTACCATTTTGGCCAAAGTCAAGGGTATGTGCGGATGGGCTCAAATTAACCTGGAGAATGACGGGTAGAACTTGACATGTGATTTATGATATTTTGGCCAAAGTCAAGGTCATAAGAGCATGGGGCAAAAATCCACATCGGGAGTTTCAAAAGAACTGAAACTTGCTAACGCTGCATACCATTTGGAGTGTGATGATTCTGGTAGGATTCCTTCAGTTTTGTCACGCAATGATATTTGGATCCCGATCCTACTGTGAGTATATGCCACTCCTCGGGAAATTTCTCACTTAACGATCAATGCTATAAACCTAGTAGGTGTCTAGAAAGGTGTTAGCGGGGCTACGCCCCCAGGGAAAAGAGGTTCTTAAATTAAGGAACTTCGCGAAAGCGTTGGAAAACCTCATTCGAAGTACCGACACCAGCCTGGTCGAACGGTTAAGCAAGTATTGTACGGTGAGATTGATCCTGACTAATTCTTCCTTTTTGGTTTGAGGAGGGATTCGAGAGACAGTGGGAGCCATCATGTTTAGACAAATTAAAAACCACTATAAACTTGCAAGAGCATCATGCTAAAGTGTTTCTTCTCTCTCTCCTAATTGCAGCGACCAATCATCATGACCGGACTTAAGTTATTACTAGATAAAATCATACTGACAGGGCCAAACTACAAAGATTGGCTCAAGAATGTCAAAATGGCAATCACTTATGACAAGTTGGGGTATCTCCTTACCACCAAAGCTCCCCCTGTCCCAGGTCCCACCTCCAGCGTCGCGGATAAGGAAATCCGTAAGACTTGGGAGATCGATAGCGCGAAGGCTAAGTGCCTCGTGCTTGCCTCTATGGACAACGAACATCAGAGGAGGCACGAGAATATGGACCTCGAATCCATATTTCTCCATACAAAAGAACTGTACGGAGAGCAATCTCGTATTGCAAGATACGAAGTGTCGAAGAAGCTATTTTCGGCAAGGTTGGCCATCGGATCATCGGTAGCGGAACACGTGCTTAAGATGATTGGCTTCATTGAGGAGCTCGCGGAACTTGTTACCACGTTAGAGAATGAGCTCTATACAGACTTGATTCTCCAGTCCCTTCCTTCCACTTACGCCCAGTTTATACTGAACTTCAACTTGCAAGAAAAGGAAGTTGAACTTTCAGAGCTCCTTAACATGCTGAGGAGTGCAGAGGGCACCCTACAGAAAGGTAGGGAAACATCCACTTTGTTTGTAGGAGGATCTTCATCTTCTAGGTCCAAGGCGAAAGACAAGGGAAAGAAGAAGAAAGCCTCCGCCAAACCAAGGGGCGGTGTTAGTAAAGTGGATACGAAGGGAAAAGCAAAAGCAACAAAGATAGCGGGGAAGCTTATAGGGAAGGAAGAGTGCTTTTTCTGTCATAAGAGTGGTCACTGGAAGAAAGATTGCAGGGCTTGGAAAGCCAGAACACAGGATCTGAAGCAAGTTGCGGCTTCAGCTTCAGGTGTGTATGTTATTGAAAACTGTCTATCGATAAACTCTACTTCCTAGGTATTGGATACCGGATCAGGATCTCATATCTGTAATTCTTTGCTGGCGTTGAGAAACCGTAGGGTTTTGAAGGCAGGTGACATAACCCTCAAAGTTGCAAACGGAGCTAGCATGGATGCTAAGGCCGTGGGGGACTATCACCTGGGGTTGTCAGATGGACACGTTTTGGTTTTGCGTAATTGCTTTTTTGTACCCAACGCAACTTGTAATATCATTTCTGTATCTTTGATTTCTAAAGAAGGTTATGAATTTGCGTTTGTAAGTAATGTTGTAAACATTCACCTTAATCAAGTTATGATTGGGTCAGGTACATTAAGCAATGGTATATACGTATTAAACTAACCACAGATTTTCAATGTCCAGAATACGCACAAAAGAAAGTCTCCGGAAATAAATCAGACTTTCTTATGGCATTGTAGACTGGGTCACATCAATGAGAGAAGGTTAACGAAGTTACATACAGATGGATATTTGAATCCGTTCGAATATCAATCATATGCCACTTGTCAATTCTGTCTCAAAGGAAAGATGACAAAGACTCCGTTCACTGGACACGGAGTAAGAGCGAGCGAGCTCTTGGGACTCGTACACAGCGACGTGTGTGGTCCAATGTCTACACATGCGCGAAGCTGTTATTCTTACTTCATTACTTTTACGGATGATTTTTCAAGGTACGGTTATGTCTTCTTAATGAAACATAAATCCGAAGCCTTTGGAAAATTCCAGGAATATAAGAATGAAGTAGAAAATCAAACCGGCAAAAGTATCAAGACTCTGAGATCGGATCGATGTGGTGAATACTTGAGTACCGAGTTCCTGGACTATTTAAAAGAGAATGGAATTCTCTCTCAGCTTACTCCTCCATACACTCCGCAACATAACGGTGTATCGGAGAGACGGAACCGAACCCTATTGGATATGGTACGGTCCATGATGAGTAATGCTGAGTTACCACGATCATTCTAGGGATATGCACTAGAATCAGCTGCATACCTTTTGAACCGAGTTCCAATTAAGACCGTGCCTACCACACCATATGAGATGTGGTGTGGGAAGAGACCCTATCTTAATCACATTAAGACATGGGGAAGTCCAGCTTTTGTCAAAAAGCAGAATGCGGACAAGCTCGAGGCACGCTCAGTACAGTGCAAGTTTGTGGGATATCCAAAGAACTCCAAGGGATATTTCTTCTATTGCGAAGAGGAACAAAAGGTTTTTGTTTCTCGGCATGCCCACTTCTTGGAAACTCAGTTTTTGGAGAATCAGATAAGTGGGAGCTTAATAGAACTGGAAGAAATTCCAGAGCCACGAGCTATTACTGAAAGCTTAGTAGAACCAGAGGGTTCGAAAGATCATGACATTCCTACGCCGCTCCGCAGGAGTAGTAGGCAGTCTCATCCGCCCGAGAGATACTACGGTTTTCTCATAGACGGGGATAGAGAGGATTGCATCATAGATTATGATGAGCCGACCAGCTTCCAGCAGGCCATTCAGAGCGTGGACTCGGTAAAATGGCTGGATGCAATGCGGACCGAAATGGAGTCCATGTACACCAATAAAGTATGGACGTTGGACGTTGCTCCAGATGGGGTAAAACCCATAGAATGCAAGTGGATCTTCAAAAGGACGATTGGTGTAGATGGACAGGTTGAGACCTATAAAGCTAGACTGGTTGCAAAAGGTTTTCGTCAAAGACCTGGTTTGGACTATGATGAGCCCTTTTCTCCAGTAGCTATGCTGAAATCCATTCGGATCCTTCTTGCCATTGCTTCCTTCCACGATTATGAGATTTGGCAGATGGACGTAAAGATCGATTTCTAAATGGAAATTTAGAGGAGTGTGTTTATATGGACCAGCCAGAGGGTTTCATTCAGAGTGGGAGCAGCGGAAAGGTGTGCAAGTTGCTTAAGTCCATCTACGGACTAAAGCAGGCATCGCGGAGTTGGAACATCTGTTTTGATGAGACGGTCAAAGAATTTGGCTTTATCAAAAATCCAGATGAACCATGCATCTATAGTAGATTTGTAGCGAGAACTGTAGTATTCCTCGTTTTATACGTGGATGATATTCTCTTAATAGGAAATGACATTCCTATGCTACAATCTGTCAAGGGGTTCTTGTCACACAGGTTCTCCATGAAAGACCTGGGTGATGCCTCATACATTCTGGGGATCTGGATCTACCGTGACAGATCCAAGAGGATACTGGGACTCTCACAGTCCAGGTACATCGACACCATACTGAAAAGATTCAGTATGGAAGATTCCAAGCGCGGTAATCTACTGGCTTGTCATGGGATCACCCTCTCCAAAGAGATGTCTCCCAAGACTGATTTGGAAAGGGATCGCATGTCTATTATACCCTACGCTTCTGCGGTAGGCTGTATAATGTATGCGATGTTGTGTACCAGACCAGATGTAGCTTATGCACTGAGTGTGGTAAGCCGGTATCAGTCAAACCCTGGGGAGAAACACTGGATAGCGGTAAAGAACATTCTCAAGTACCTGAGAAGGACTAAGGAGATGTTCTTGGTGTATGGCGGAAAAGACCTCCAGATCGAGGCCTTTGCTGACTCCAGCTTCCAGAGTGACAAGGATGATTCCAAGTCCATGTCGGGTTATGTCTTTACCCTCAATGGAGGGGCGGTGTGTTGGAAGAGTTCCAAACAGGAAACCGTTGCTGACTCGAAGATGGAAGTAAAATATACATACAACGGGTACATCGACCGCAACCAGGTCGTGCCCCAAAAGAATAATACAATCAGGCAGTGGAGGCAGTCCACATGTCGGACGCTCGCCCCGCAATATTAAATGTACATAATACAACCACAACTGTACTAGCATTGCTTCCAGGCTATCCCCCACGACCGATCCGCAACATCACAGCAAAAACAGAACATCAACGTGAAAGTCACGTTCGCAAATCCGTCTAACCGGGCTATAGCAGTTAGACCGGATTTATCGATTAAGTGACATTCACGGTCGCAGATATAATGTAAATACTGTGAAATAATGTGTTTAAAATATCCGATCGATCAAACTTTAACAAGTGGGCCCCCAAACAATACTGTAGCACTCACAGAAATTATGGGCCCAAAATTAATATTCCAAAACCCATATTTTAAGCCCAGAAAGCCTCTGAAAAAAATTGGTGCAGGGATCCCCACAGTGTGCGGCGGAACAGCGGCGGGAAGGGGTTATTTGCGGCGGTTCCGCGCTCCCACTGTGGATTCACTTCATCGAATTTTTACAGAGTTCTTAGATTTTCCAGTACATCAATATTTTACAAACAGAAAAAATTTTCGAGACCAAAAAATTTCAACAGAAACTGATGCTAACAAAAATGTAGATTTTGGAGTTTTGGTCGATCGGAAATGCAAAACACATTAAACCAAGCTAGACTAAGTTAATGGCGAGTCTCTGATACCACTGTAAGTGCACGGCGGCGCCCCGGCCGTCAATCCGACGGCCAAATGCGGAAGCGGTGATAAACTTTAATTTTCTTGAACTGGCAAACCGCCGCGCACTAATACCCGGATCGAACCACTAACTAGTCCTAGCTATCTATAAGAAAGGGAAGAGAGATATACCGACAGATCCGAGTCCTCCGGTCTTCTCGTCGTCGTCCCAATCTCCTGCGGAATGTGACGTCTCCTCCTCGTCGCCGGAAGTGCACCACATCGCCTACTTCTTTTACGGGCTCCCACCTCAATGCCGAGGCAACTCGGGCACGAAGCCGGCTACTCGACGTGCCCAAGATTTGCTGTAGAATGTGTGAAGAACCATATCTCACTTTGGGTTTGTGGAATTGCCTTTTTAGTGGAAGAAAAAGAACTTGGAATTTTGAAGAGTCTTCTTGTGTGATTTTTGGAGCATGAAGAGAACCAAAAATGCCACACCAAAAATCAAAAATCAACCCCCCACAAGGGATGGCCGGCCCATGTATATCAAAGAGAGAGGGAAAAGTCAAAGGGGAAGGTGACCATATCAATCATGCAAGAGAGAGAGAGAGAGAAAGCTATCATACAAAAGAAATCATCACCAAAACAAAACCCACACTCAACCACCAACCACCAACCTCATCATCAACAACCATGATGAGCCAAAAGTCAAGTCATGATGGAAAAGAAAGAGTCAAATGGTCAAGGGATGGTGCAACCATCATGACACAAGAATATGCATAGAACCCCTCCTCAAATACTTATTTGCAACAATGCAAATAAGCCCTCCTCCACCAATCTTCGGCCAATGAACGATGTAAAGGAAATCGGCCGAAACTAAAAGCAAACTGGCAACTCCAGAAAACTGTTCCCATAATAAATTACAGGAAAACCCCGATATTGTGCATACACACCCGCATCTGTATTTCGACCGAAATACAAATGCAATGAGACAAAATCTACACTGTACTATACTAGGATCCGGCTTAAACCAAAGCCGGCTAGTATTATCCGTTCGATCCTGATTCGTGCAATACCGCACGGATCTGATCGAACCCTGCCATATAACCATACGGCCTATAGTACAAACTGTCCGATCCTGATCCGTGCAATACCGCACGTATCTGATCGGACCCTGCCATATCTCCATACGGCCTCTACAACTTTTCGCCCGAAAGCTGAGTAACAGAATGTGGGGGACTCTAAAGACTCGTCAACACCTTGGTTTTGGATTTAACCACTAGCACGTCAGAGGTATAAGCCAATACGTAACGGGCTATCAGGTATTGACTAAAAGGGACGTCTGTGAGCGAACTCAGCCTGACAACCCTACTGAGCCTGTCAGTGACAATATCCGTACAGTCCGGTCCGTTCGTCTATGAGTATCGCATGGCGGGCCTAGGGGGTTGGTAAAATTCAGACCCCCAAAAGCGGTACAAGTCGTGTCGGAGTGTAGCCCAGAACACCCTGAGATACTACTGGAACACCTGCCAGTAAATCTCCTTGCCTTGGCCAAGGACTTCGTGTAATGGCTCTCCTAGACACAGCACGACCTCACCCCCAATACCGGGAGAGACGAACCCCTGAAGATACGCTCACCGCCTCCATGTGGCTCGGGACTGTACCCAACTAAAACCTGTTTGCACGACTCCTTTGAGCCGTGGTAAGGTAGTAATCAAAGTACAGTGGGAACTCACACGAGACAAATGACGATCCCCAGGTCGATGAACTAACCTGCACACATGTCACCAGGGAACTTCCATCTGACGTCTGGTATATGACCAACTAGCATGTTCCCGGCGAGTCCTGTCCGGTGTACTCATAACCCAATGAGCACCTGTATACATCTTAGGTGATCCAACTGACACCAGTGGCTTGTGAGACCGGCCACCGCCCCTCGTCGGGGTCTCGACTGTATACACTAGTCTACTCTGGAGTATCGATGCCCTGTCTCGAAACTCACACGACTAGGGACCATTTAAGGATATGCTTATAGACCCCAGCTCCCACTTATATGATCGCCCTCATACTGCTGGTGGTCAAGCAAGAATCCTAGGGGCTCTATCAACGTGTAATAGCAACTTGTCAGGTCACCTGAAACAGTACACGATGATAAAGGTAAACCAGATAGCATACTATCATCTCGTGTAAGACTGTCCTACCGGGATAGGTCCTCCATCAATCATTGCAATCACGTACCTGTGACCTAATAATTGACTCTGAGGGCACTATCTCCAACAATCTCCCACTTGCACTCAAGGCTAATTATTGCGATGTCGCATACTCACAGCCCGTGTGATACCGAACACCCAATTCCTCTACTAATCAGTCACACAAAGCTCGCTTGCGGAACTATTGCGTTCGAGGAGTAGCCTCAGTGAGTGGATCAGCTTTGTTATCTCTTTCTATGTCTCTCTATATCTCAAGTTCGCGGAGAAACCCATCTCCCGAAATGAGCAATACCTGTCTTAGAATGTGTCTGGATGTCTGATGGGACATAGCTCATAAATGAACTCCAAATCCAAACTTCTTAGACTGTATCGTCAACTGAACTTAATCAGTATCCTGCGCCATGCCACCCTCAGTATTGCCTTGGATCACCTGTCCAAAATACTGCCCCTCGTCAGAAGGAAAACTATAACTCTGACAACCTCCTTGTCGTCCATGTCACCTTGGAAGCCTGGAATGATAACTGTCTCCCGAATGAGGCTGTCGTTATCATATCCCTAGAACATTCACTTATGTTCTAAAACTGCTTTCGACTGTTTCTCCAGGATTGGATCAAATGTCAACTTATTGCATCTAGTGCAAGAACAACATCTGGTGTGGTACTTGACATCTCACGATTGACTCAATTACCTGAGCAAGTGATCTGCCAATCATGCATATCTCTCTCCCCTTTAGTCTATAGACACCTTTAGAGAGGGTGACTCCATCTTCTGCAGGTACACTACCGTGCATGGAGTCGTCCATTCTAAATACTCTTAGAATGCTGTCTGAGTACCCTGATTAGGAAACCACCCAAATCTAGATCTAAAACCATAGATCTAGTAACCAGTATGTCTGATATAAAATCCATTTCCTTTGTGGAGAAACCCCTGTGTGACGACCAAAGTATAACCGATTGTAGTATAGGAGTTTCCTTTCCTACTTTGTGTATGTTATCCAAATACCAGGATATCACACCCTACTACCTTCTCAACAGATCCATCCCTTATTCTGATGAAGTCAAACCCATGACTGTCACGTCAGAAATAGATGATCTATCTCCGCTACATCTGCTTTAGTTTATAAATAGACATAAGCTACCTGTCCACCAATGCTTCCGCTGCTCCCACTGACTACGACAACCCTCTGGCTGAGTCATATAGACGTACACTTCTAAAACTAGTTTAGAACGACGCTATACTCATCCTCCCGCCGGGTCTCGCAGCCTGGAACAACAGCAATGGTAATTGTGGGTAAACAAGAACTTCCCTGTCACCGTCCTTGAGGCTACCGTAGTACCTCTCGGGTGCTGAAGTTACCCACCAAATCTGCGGAGTGGCCAATGGAATGTCTATCCAGATTGAATCTTTAGGTTCCTTATCAAATCTTCAGTAATCGTTTGTGGTTCTGGAATCACTTCCAGTTCTACCATACTCCCACTCCTGTTTTTCTGAAAAAAATCCATTTTTAATAAAACTGTGGCGAGTCTAGAACAATATTGCTATTGTTCATCCAAATGGTAGAAAGTCAACCCTCGTCATAGCCTGGGTCAACCCACAAACAGCCATTACAGAAACGTGCCTTGAGTTATCCAGAGTCTGGTTTTAATCATAAGCTGGACAACTCCCCGTACCTTAACAACGTTAAGATACGAACTGTTCTATATCCCATATAGGACCAGAGGCACTGATTTAACTGAACCAGATCCAAATCATGCAACTGTCTCCAGTGCATGTCAACTAAATGGAAGAAGGCCGATCAGCGCTACTCAACTTAGGAATGCTTCCAATTATGAGCAAACTGAAAGAGAAGCAAGATCTCTTTATCATTACTATCAACTGAATACCATACACAAGTATCTACATCTTCGATTGCGTTGAAGAATCCCGATACATGCTACACCTGGTTCTCTACTCTATTCAAATACCCATAACTTCTCAAAATTCGGACCCTGTGTTTCCACGAATCACCTGTCTAAAAACCAGAGAAGTCATAAGTAAACCGAATATAGTACGAGGACCAACCCCTCTGTCCTGATGGACCCTGGACAACATACAATACTCTGTATAAGTCCCTTGAGTCTGATAACTCATTCACTGTGTGTCGTAGGTTGAAAACTGTACTTATGGTTAAGAAGAATTACACCGCTGTTTAATGCTACTTACCTAACCATCCACTGATATAGGTAAATGCCGTAGACATAATTTCAGAAAGGTATATCTCACTCTATGAAAATAGACGTACAGATATATCAATTTAAAATTGGTGCATAAAAGCGGATATTCAAAACCAAATATTTGCCGACCGGCAAACAACCCAGGTGATTTCCTCAAATATCACCGATTACAACGAATCCCGATATAATGAGGATGATCACCCAATTCCCAATAACCTACTCCCACTCATCATCTGTAAAACCATACAGATGTGAGAATCATACTTGGTAAATACATACCCTGGAGTAAGTATCTAATCGGGAAATCAGTTTTCTTTTAACATTACACAGTGAAACTGAAACATCGAAATGTTTCGATGGGGTATCCTGGTATTCCTAGTAATGCCTCTTCCAGATTCACGTCTGTAACCTTGTAATTCTTTGCCACCTCTCCAAATCCCTTCATTTGTCTTTAGTCTTTACCTTCTGCACACCCCTTTAGGCCAAATGGTTTTCTTCCTTCCCTACCGTTCGGCACCAGCCTATGGTTTGGAAGAAGACTATCCAATAAGCATAATGGGTGTACTGTCCCAATCCTGGGAACACTCGCAATGCGAGAGAAGGTGAAGATAAAAGACACCTGAATAAATCTTATTCCTATTTCTCCTGAACCAGAATCCATCCCCAAGCTGGAACAAGTTCCTTTCGAGTTCGTATATAACCATACGATGGAGTATCCAATAAACTGTGGATCTTCATAGTGATACGGAGTGTCCTGGAGAAATGCAAAGGTGATTTTAGGATTGGCGAAGGAATACTTGGTTTGGTCGTGAATATCTGTTGCAATTTACTTTGCCCACTTACTAATCCCTTACTTTGTCTTAACTTAATACCTTCTGCACACCATCGTTATGCTAATTGGTTTTCTTCATTCCCTACCGGTCGGCACCAGCCTAAGGTTTGGAAGAAGACAATCCAATTTGCGTAATAGGTGTACTACCCCTAAACCAAGGAGTACTCGTAACCTGAGAAAGGGTAAAAGGAAAAGACAACTGAATAATCCTATCCGTTTTCTCCAGAACCGGAAACCATCCTCGAATAAATCCCTTCGAGTTCTTATCTAACCATACGATGGTTTTGTCCAATGGAAGTGGACGTTCGTAGTAATACGGGGTGTCCTGGAGAAAAGGGTAAAAGTAGGAGTGGCAACGAGGTTTGCAACTCTGACAATCCAAAAGCCAGTGTTTAAGAAGGTTCGGTCAACTTGGTCACTGAGTCATAGTCTTAGGGTCGGGTCAATGGTTGCTGCCGAAGAGAGAGAGAAAAGAAACACTCAGCGTGCACTCTAACCTAGATCAGAATGGTTACTAATTTATCTAATCTGGAAACCTCCCACTGTACCTCAAATTCTCCTCCAAACCTGAAAGAAGAATTAGTCGGGATCACCCGAGGAGTAAACCAACTCATCAGTGGGAATCGGGATCCAACTATCATCGCATGATAACGTGATGGAATCCGCTCACGTCATCACACTCCAGAAGGTATGCGCATATCTGGCAAGTTTCAGTTCTTTTGAAACTCCCGATGTGATTTCTGCCCCATGCTCTTATGACCTTGACTTTGGCCAACAAATCATAAGTCACATGTCAAGTTCTACCCGTCATTCTCCAGGTTGATTCGAATCCACCCGCACAAGCCCTTGACTTTGGCCAACAAGGCTATACGACTGTTCCAAACCAACGCATCTATCTATGCTGCATATGAATAACCAACAGCTACCAAACACTGTGCCTTGACTTTGGCCAGCAAACACAGCTTGAATACTATTGACTACCCATATGAAACGACGGAGGGCTACGAATGGTTTCTGGCGAAAACCTTTAACGTAAAGAACTTGATATCGTTGAAGGAACGGATAGCTTTTAAAAATATAGTGATGAAAACCGTTGCTAAAGAGGTCACTACCGGTGAAGGGATCTCGGCTCTTTCCCCGTAGAATGGGGTGCAGGATATTCCAACTGAATACCACGGTGCAAAGCAAAAGTAATCGGCTATAGTGAAGTTAATGCCCTGACGCAAACTCCTTGTCCAAGGGGTCACTCCCGGTGAAGGGATCTCGGCCCTTGCCTCGTCGACTGAGGAGCAGGATATTCCAACTGAATACCACGATGCAAAACAAAAGTGAACGTCCTTGCAATAACAGCCTTTTGAAAAGTGTTCCAACAACATCAGATTAGGTTTGTTTTAACTTGCATTGATCCGAATCAATGCAATCCCATCAATTGATCACACCAAAAAGAACGAAAATATACTGATGTACGTATATGCCATCCGCATTCGCCACTGGGTCCCGTCATTACCCGTTAGGTTAGCTAACTAACGACAGAGCGGGGACTGGACTAGTGCGGATGCAAAACATATACAACATCTACTAATATATATACCAATATATTATATTCGCTCAAGGCGTGATAAAAAATGCAACATCACAGAAAATGTACAGCATCACAGAAACAATACAGATATCTGGGATCCCCGGGTTTCACAGAGCTACTACTGAAACCCGACGTTCCCCTAGTCGTGTGGATAGCATGTGCAATGAAATCCTAGACCCCTACGGGCGCGGCAAGTTACCCGCCAAAACCTGAAGCGAGGCAGCCCCCTTCAGCACCGTGAATGGACCACCCAGCACTTCACGGAATCCGGTAACTTGGGCACCCCTCCTGGGTCAACCTGTACCCCCTACGAGTGCGGCGAATAGCCCGCCAATCCTAGAGTAAAGCCCCCTCCGTCTCAATGCCATGAGATGCGGGCTTGTTGCCCTCTAGAACCCGGCTATCCGTGCACCCCTCCGCGGGGTAATCCTAGTACAAAAAGTAAAATATACATACAACGGGTACATCGACCGCAACCAGGTCGTGCCCCAAAAGAATAATACAATCAGGCAGTGGCGGCAGTCCACATGTCGGACGCTCGCCCCGCAATATTAAATGTACATAATACAACCACAACTGTACTAGCATTGCATCCAGGCTATCCCCCACGACCGATCCGCAACATCACAGCAAAAACAGAACATCAACGTGAAAGTCACGTTCGCAAATCCGTCTAACCGGGCTATAGCAGTTAGACCGGATTTACCGATCAAGTGACATTCACGGTCGCAGATATAATGTAAATACTGTGAAATAATGTGTTTAAAATATCCGATCGATCAAACTTTAACAAGTGGGCCCCCAAACAATACTGTAGCACTCACAGAAATTATGGGCCCAAAATTAATATTCCAAAACCCATATTTTAAGCCCAGAAAGCCTCTGTAAAAAATTGGTGCAGGGATCCCCACAGTGTGCGGCGGAACAGCGGCGGGAAGGGGTTATTTGCGGCGGTTCCGCGCTCCCACTGTGGATTCACTTCATTGAATTTTTACAGAGTTCTTAGATTTTCCAGTACATCAATATTTTACAACCTGAAAAAATTTTCGAGACCAAAAAATTTCAACAGAAACTGATGCTAACAAAAATGTAGATTTTGGAGTTTTGGTCGATCGGAAATGCAAAACACATTAAACCAAGCTAGACTAAGTTAATGGCGAGTCTCTGATACCACTGTAAGTGCACGGCGGCGCCCCGGCCGTCAATCCGAGGGCCAAATGCGGAAACGGTGATAAACTTTAATTTTCTTGAACTGGCAAACCGCCGCGCACTAATACCCGGATCGAACCACTAACTAGTCCTAGCTATCTATAAGAAAGGGAAGAGAGATATACCGACAGATCCGAGTCCTCCGGTCTTCTCGTCGTCGTCCCAATCTCCTGCGAATGTGCCGTCTCCTCCTCGTCGCCGGAAGTGCACCACATCGCCTACTTCTTTTACGGGCTCCCACCTCAATGCCGAGACAACTCGGGCACGAAGCCGGCTACACGATGTGCCCAAGATTTGCTGTAGAATGTGTGAAGAACCATATCTCACTTTGGGTTTGTGGAATTGCCTTTTTAGTGGAAGAAAAAGAACTTGGAATTTTGGAGAGTCTTCTTGTGTGATTTTTGGAGCATGAAGAGAACCAAAAATGCCACACCAAAAATCAAAAATCAACCCCCCACAAGGGATGGCCGGCCCATGTATATCAAAGAGAGAGGGAAAAGTCAAAGGGGAAGGTGACCATATCAATCATGCAAGAGAGAGAGAGAGAAAGCTATCATACAAAAGAAATCATCACCAAAACAAAACCCACACTCAACCACCAACCACCAACCTCATCATCAACAACCATGATGAGCCAAAAGTCAAGTCATGATGGAAAAGAAAGAGTCAAATGGTCAAGGGATGGTGCAACCATCATGACACAAGAATATGCAAAGAACCCCTCCTCAAATACTTATTTGCAACAATGCAAATAAGCCCTCCTCCACCAATCTTCGGCCAATGAACGATGTAAAGGAAATCGGCCGAAACTAAAAGCAAACTGGCAACTCCAGAAAACTGTTCCCGTAATAAATTACAGGAAAACCCCGATACTGTGCATACACACCCGC
The DNA here is from genome assembly GCA_030015575.1 of Agapanthus africanus. Taxonomy (NCBI): domain Eukaryota; kingdom Viridiplantae; phylum Streptophyta; class Magnoliopsida; order Asparagales; family Amaryllidaceae; genus Agapanthus; species Agapanthus africanus. The sequence continues at coordinate 257,661,231 of JASDDO010000004.1, forward strand.
ATCTGTATTTCGACCGAAATACAAATGCAATGAGACAAAATCTACACTGTACTATACTAGGATCCGGCTTAAACCAAAGCCGGCTAGTATTATCCGTTCGATCCTGATTCGTGCAATACCGCACGTATCTGATCGAACCCTGCCATATAACCATACGGCCTATAGTACAAACTGTCCGATCCTGATCCGTGCAATACCGCACGTATCTGATCGGACCCTGCCATATCTCCATACGGCCTCTACAACTTTTCGCCCGAAAGCTGAGTAACAGAATGTGGGGGACTCTAAAGACTCATCAACACCTTGGTTTTGGATTTAACCACTAGCACGTCAGAGGTATAAGCCAATACGTAACGGGCTACCAGGTATTGATTAAAAGGGACATCTGTGAGCGAACTCAGCCTGACAACCCTACTGAGCCTGTCAGTGACAATATCCGTACAGTCCGGTCCGTTCGTCTATGAGTATCGCATGGCAGGCCTAGGGGGTTGGTAAAAGTCAGACCCCCAAAAGCGGTACAAGTCGTGTCGGAGTGTTGCCCAGAACACCCTGAGATACTACTGGAACACCTGCCAGTAAATCTCCTTGCCTTGGCCAAGGACTTCGTGTAATGGCTCTCCTAGACACAGCACGACCTCACCCCCAATACCGGGAGAGACGAACCCCTGAAGATACGCTCACTTCCTCCATGTGGCTCGGGACTGTACCCAACTAAAACCTGTTTGCACGACTCCTTTGAGCCGTGGTAGGGTAGTAATCAAAGTACAGTGGGAACTCACACGAGACAAATGACGATCCCCAGGTCGATGAACTAACCTGCACACATGTCACCAGGGAACTGCCATCTGACGTCTGGTATATAACCAACTAGCATGTTCCCGGCGAGTCCTGTCCGGTGTACTCATAACCCAATGAGCACCTGTATACATCTTAGGTGATCCAACTGACACCAGTGGCTTGTGAGACCGGCCACCGCCCCTCGTCGGGGTCTCGACTGTATACACTAGTCTACTCTGGAGTATCGATGCCCTGTCTCGAAACTCACACGACTAGGGACCATTTAAGGATATGCTTATAGACCCCAGCTCCCACTTATATGATCGCCCTCATACTGCTGGTGGTCAAGCAAGAATCCTAGGGGCTCTATCAACGTGTAATAGCAACTTGTCAGGTCACCTGAAACAGTACACGATGATAAAGGTAAACCAGATAGCATACTATCATCTCGAGTAAGACTGTCCTACCGGGATAGGTCCTCCATCAATCATTGCAATCACGTACCTGTGACCTAATAATTGACTCTGAGGGCACTATCTCCAACACCGCGGAACCGCGGCAATGACCCCTCTTTTGCCACGGTCCCGCCGCAGTATATTGGTTTCATTATACCAATTTTTTGTAGTGGGCTTTTGGGCTGTTTTTAGGGGTTTTGGAATATTCTGTTTGGGCCCAGATTTTCTGCAAGTGCTACAGTAATGCTTTGGGGCCCACTTGGTAAAATTTGATCGATCGGATATTTTAAACACATTATTTCACAGTATTTACATTATATCTGCGACCGTGAATGTTACTTGATCGGTAAATCCTGTTTAACTGCTATAGCCCGGTTAGACGGATTTGCGAACGTGACTTTCACGTTGATGTTCTATGTATTGCTGTGATGTTGCGGATCGGTCGTGGGGGATAGCCTGGATGCAATGTTAGTACAGTTTTGTTTTATATGTACATTTGATATTGCGGGGCGAGCGTCCGACATGTGGACTGCCGTCACTGCCTGATTGTATTATTCTTTTGGGGCACGACCTGGTTGCGGTCGATGTACCCGTTGTATGTATATTTTACTTTCTGTACTAGGATTACCCCACGGAGGGGTGCACGGATAGCCGGGTTCTAGAGGGCAACGGGCCCGCATCTCATGGCATTGAGACGGAGGGGGCTTCACTCTAGGATTGGCGGGCTATTCGCCGCACTCATAGGGGGTACAGGTTGACCCAGGAGGGGTGCCCAAGTTACCGGATTCTATGAAGTGCTGGGTGGTCCATTCACGGTGCTGAAGGGGGCTGCCTCGCTTCAGGTTTTGGCGGGTGACTTGCCGCGCCCGTAGGGGTCTAGGATTTCATTGCACAGGCTATCCACACGACCAGGGGAACGTCGGATTTCAGCAGCGGCTCTGTGCAACCCGGGGCTTCCAGATATCTATATTGTTCTGTGATGCTGTATATTTCTGTGATGTTGCATTTTATCACGCCTTGAGCGAAATATAATATATTGGTATATATATTAGTAGATGTTGTATATGTTTTACATCCGCGCTAGCCCAGTCCCCGCTCTGTCGTTAGTTAGCTAACCTAACGGGTAATGACAGGACCCAGTGGCGAATGCGGATGGCATATACGTACATCAGTATATTTTCGTTCTTTGTGGTATGATCAATTGATGGGACTGCGTTGATTCGGATCACTGCAAGCTAAACAAACCTATTCTGATATTGTTGGAACACTTTTCACAAAGCTGTTATTGCAAGGACGTTCACTTTTGTTTTGCATCGTGGTATTCATTTGGAATATCCTGCTCCTCAGTCGACGAGGCAAGGGCCGAGATCCCTTCACCGGGAGTGACCCCTTGGACAGAAGTTTGCGTCAGGGCATTAACTTCACTATAGCCGATTACTTTTGCTTTGCATCGTGGTATTCAGTTGGAATATCCTGCACCTCATTCTACGGGGAAAGAGCCGAGATCCCTTCACCGGGAGTGACCTCTTTAGCAAAGGTTTTCGTCACTATATTTTTATAAAAAGTTATGCAGTTCCTTCAACGATATCAAGTTCATTACGTTAAAGGTTTTTCGCCAAAAACCAGCCGTAGCCCTCCGTCATTTCCTACAGGTATTATTTAGTATTCGTGCTGCGTTTGTTGACCTAGTCAAGACGTAGTGTTCGGTAGCTAAGTGGTACTTGTTTGTTGCATAAGTGGGATTAGTTAAGACAGTCGTGCGGCCTTGTTGACCTAGTCAAGGGCACGTACGGGTGGGTTTAATGCAATCCAGAATAATGACGGGTTGAACTTGACTGGCGGTTTATGGTTTGTTGACCTAGTCAAGGTCATAAACCGCTTGGGGTAAAAATCACATCGGGAGTTTCAAAAGAACTGAAACTTGCCAGACATGCGCATATCTTCTGGAGTGTGGTGACTTGAGTGGATTCCGTCAAGTTATCATACGATGATAGTTGGATCCCGATTCCCACTGATGAGTTAGTTTACTCCTCGGGTGACCCCGACTAATTCTTCTTTCAGGTTTGGAGGAGAATTTGAGGTACAGTGGGAGGTTTCCAGATTAGACAAAGTGATAACCATTCTGATCTAGGTTAGAGTGCACGCTGAGTGTTTCTTTTCTCTCTCTCTTTGGCAGCGACCATTGACCCGACCCTAGACTATGACTCAGTGACCAAAATTAACCGAACCTTCTTAAACATCGGCTTTTGGATTGTCAGAGTTGCAAACCTCATTGCCACTCCTACCTTTACCCCTTTTCTCCAGGACACCCCGTATTACTACGAACGTCCACTTCCATTGGACAAAACCATCGTATGGTTATATACGAACTCGAAGGACTTCGAGGATGGTTTCTGGTTCTGGAGAAAACGAGTAGGATTATTCAGTTGTCTTTTCTTTTCACCTTCTCTCATTGCGAGTACTCCTTAGTTTAGGAGATAGTACACCTATTACGCAAATTGGATAGTCTTCTTCCAAACCTTAGGCTGGTGCCGAACGGTGGGGAATGAAGAAAACCAATTAGCATAACGATGGTGTACAGGAGGTATTAAGTTAAGACAAAGCAAGGGATTAGTAAGAGGGCAAAGTAAATTGCGACTGATATTCACGACCAAACCAAGTATTTCTTCGCCAATCCAAAATCACCTTTGTATTTCTCCAGGACACTCCGTATTACTATGAAGATCCCAGTTTATTGGATAATCCATCGTATGGTTATATACGAACTCGAAAGGAACTTGTTCCAGTTCGGGGATGGATCCTGGTTCAGGAGAAATAGGAATAAGGTTCATTCGGTTGTCTTTTATCTTCACCTTCTCTCGCATTGCGAGTGCTCCTAGGACTAGGACAGTACACCCATTATGCTTATTGGATAGTCTTCTTCCAAACCATAGGCTGGTGCCGAACGGTAGGGAAGGAAGAAAACCATTTGGCCTAAGGGGTGTGCAGAAGGTAATGACTAAAGACATATAAAGGGATTTGGAGAGGTGGCAAAGAATTATACGGTTATAGTTGTGAATCTGGATAATGGTAGAGGCATTACTAGGAATACCAGGATACCCCATCGAAACATTTCAATGTTTCAGTTCAACTGTGTACTGTTAAAAGAAAACTGATTTCCCGATTGGATACTTGCTCCAGGGTATGTATTTACCAGGTTTGATTCTCACATCTGTATGGTTTTACAGATGATGAGTGGGAGTAAGTTATTGGGAATAGGGTAATCATCCTCATTATATCGGGATTCGTTGTAATCGGTGATATTTGAGGAGATCATCTGGGCTGTTTGCCGGTCGGCAAATATTTGGTTTTGAATATACGCTGTTGTGCACCAATTTCAAATTGATATATCTGTACGTCTATTTTCATAGAGTGAGATATACCTTTTGATATTATGTCGATGACATTTACCTATATCAGTGGATGGTTAGGTAAGGAGCATTAAACAGCGCTGTAATTCTTCTTAACCATAAGTACAGTTTTCAACCTACGACACACAGTGAAAGAGTTGTTAGACTCAGCGGACTTATACAAAGTATTGTATGTTGTCCAGTGTCCATTAGGACAGAGGGGTTGGTCCTCATACTATATTATGTTTACTTTTAACTTCTCTAGTTCTTAGACATGTGTTTCGTAGAAACACAGGGTCTAAGTTTTGAGGAGCTATAGCTATTTGAATAGAGTAGAGAACCAGGTGTAGCAAGTATCGGGATTCTTCAAAGTGATCGAAGATGTAGATACTTGTGTATGGTATTCGGTTGATAGTAAAGATAAAGAGAAATTGCTTCTCTTTCAGGTTACTCATAATTGGAAGCATTCCTAAGTTGAATAACGCTGATCGGCCTCCTTCCATTCAGTTGGCATGCACTGGTGACAGTTGCATGATTTGAATCTGGTTCAATTAAATCAGTTCCTCTGTTTCTATATTGGATATAGAACAGTTCATATCTTGACATTGTTAAGGTACGGGGAGTTGTCCGGCTTGTGCTTAAAACCAGACTCCGGATAGCTCAAGGCACGTTTCTGTAATGGCTGTTTGCGGGTTGACCCAGGCTATGACGAGGGTTGATTTTCTACCATCTGGAAGATCAATAGTGATATTGTTCTTCACTCGCCACAATTTTAAAAGAAATGGATTTTTCAGAAAACAGCAGTGGGAGTATGGTAGAACTGGAAGTGATTCCAGAACCGCAAACGATTACTGAAAATTTGATAGGAACCTGAAGATTCAATCTGGCTTGACATTCCATTAGCCACTCCGCAGATAAGGTGGGTAACTTCAGGCACCCGAGAGGTACTCCGGTAGCCTCAAGGACGGTGACAGGGAAGTTCTTATTTACCCACACTTGCCATTGTTGTTGTTCCAGGCTGCGAGACCCGGTAGGAGGATGAGTATAGCGTCGTTCTAAACTAGCTTTGGAAGTGCACGTCTATATGACTCTGCCAGAGGGTTGTCGTAGTCAGTGGGAGCAGCGAAAGCATTGGTGGACATCAGGCTTATGTCTATTTATAGACTAAAGTAGATATAGCGGAGATAGATCATCTATTTCTGATGTGACAGTCATAGGTTTGACGTCATCAGAATAGGGGATGGATCTGTTAAGAAGGAAGTAGGGAGTGATGTCCTGGTTTTGGATGACATACACAGAGTAGGAAAGGAAACTCCTATACTACGATCGGTTATATTTTGGTTGTCACACAGTGGTTTCTCCACACAGGACTTGGATATTATATCAGACATTCTGGTTACTAGATCTATGGTTTTAGATCTAGATTTGGGTGGTTTCCTAATCTGGGTACCTTGACAGCATTCTATGAGTATTAAGAATGGACGACTCCTGGCACGGTAGTACACCTACAGGTAATGGAGTCACCCTCTCTAAAGGTGTCCTACAGACTAAAGGGGAGAGGGATACGCATGATTGACAGATCACTTGCTTAGGCAATTGAGTCAATCATGAGATGTCAAGTACCACACCAGATGTTGTTCTTACAGTAGATGCAATAAGTTGATATTAATCCAATCCTGGAGAAACAATCGGAAGCAGTTTTAGGACATAAGTGCGTGCTCTAGGGATGTGATAACGACAGCCTCTTTTAGGAGACGGTTATCACTCCAGGCTTCCAAGGTGACATGGATGGCAGAGTGGCTGTCAGAGTTATAGTTTCTCCTTCTGACGAGGGGCAGTATTTTGGACAGGTGGTCCAAGGCAATACTGAGGGAGGCATGGCGCTGGGTACTGATTAAGTTCAGTTATCGATACAGTCTAAGAAGTTTGGATTTGGAGTTCATTTATGAGCTAGGTCCCATCAGATATCCAGACATACTCTAAGACAGGTATTGCTCATTTCGGGAGATGGTTTTCTCTGCGAACTTGAGATATAGAGAGACATAGAAAGAAACATCACAGCGGATCCACTCACTGAGGCTATTCCTCGAACGCAATAGTTTCGCAAACAAGCTTTGTGAGACTGACTAGTAGAGGAGTTGGGTGTTCGGTATCACACGAGCTGTGAGTATGCGACATCGCAATAATTAGCCTTGAGTGCAAGTGGGAGATTGTTGGAGATAGTGCCCTCAGAGTCAATTATTGGATCACAGGCACGTGATTGCAATGATTGAGGGAGGACCTATCCCGGTAGGACAGTCTTACTCGAGATGATAGTATGCTATCTGGTTTATCTATATCATCGTGTACTGCTTTAGGTGACCTGACCTATCGCTATTACACGTTGATAGAGCCCCTAGGATTCTTGCTTGACTACCAGCAGTATGATGGCGATCATATACGTGGGAGCTGGTAGTCTATAAGCACATCCTTAAAAGGTCCCTAGTCGTAGGAGTTTCGAGACAGGGCATCGATACTCCATTAGTAGACTAGTGTATACAGTCGAGACCCCGACGAGGGGCGATGGCCGGTCTCACAAGCCACTGGTGTCAGTTGGTTCACCTAAGATGTATACAGGTGCTCATTGGGTTATGAGTACACCGGACAGGACTCTCCGGGAACCTGCTAGTTGGTCTTATACCATATGTCAGATAGCAGTTCCCTGGTGACATGTGTACAGGTTAGTTCATCGACCTGAGATCGTCATTTGTCTCGTGTGAGTTCCCACTGTGCTTTGATTACTACCCTACCACGGCTCAAAGGAGTCGTGCAAACAGGATTTAGTTGGGTACAGTCCCGAGCCACATGGAGGCAGTGAGCGGATCTGCAGGGGTTCGTCTCTCCCGGTATTGGGGGTGAGGTCGCGCTGTGTCTAGGAGAGCCATTACACAAAGCCCTCGGCCGAGGCAGGAGATTTACTGGTAGGTATTCCAGTAGTATCTCAGGGTGTTCTGGGCTACGCTCCGACACGACTTGTACCGCTTTTGGGGGTCTGACTTTTACCAACCCCCTAGGCCCGACATGCGATGCTCATAGACGAACGGACCGGACTGTACGGATATTGTCACTGACAGGCTCAGAAGGGTGTCAGGATGAGTTCGCTCATCGACGTCCCTTTTGGTCAATAGCTGATGGCCCGTCACGTATTGGCTTATACCTCTGACGTGCTAGTGGTTAAATCCACAGCCATAGTATTGACGAGTCTTTAGAGTCCACCATACTTACAGTTACTCAAGCTTTCGGGCGAAACGCTGTAGAAGCCGTATGGAGATATGGCAGGGTCCGATCAGATACGTGCGGTATTGCACGGATCAGGATCGGACGGTTTGTACTAGTGACCGTATGGATATATGGCAGGGTTCGATCTGATACGTGCGGTATTGCACGGATCAGGATCGGACGGATATTACTAGCCGGCTTTGGTTTAAGCCGGATCCTAGTTTAGTACAGTGTAGATTTGTCTCATTGCATTTGTATCCGGTCGGAATACAGATGCGGGTGTGTATGCACAGTATCGGTGTTTTCCTGTAATTTATTACGGGACCAGTTTTCTGGAGTTGCCAGTTTGCATTCCGTTCCGGCCGGTTTTCCTTTGTTCTTTCCCGGCCGGACTTTTCCGATGGAGGGGGTTATTTGCAAGTTTGCAAATAACATTTGTGGAGGGGGTATCTTGCATATTGGTGGCATCATGATAGTTTCTCATGATGAGATGCTTTCTTAGTCTTTTCTTTTGCTTTATGGTGATGAGAAAGGATTAGGATTGATTTGTTTAGTGATGTGAGCTTTGCTTTTGATATGGTCACCATTCTCTTTCTCCTACTCTCACCTCCCTCTTGATTTTGTTTGATATCCCTCCACCATTCTCATTTTGAGTATGGCCGGCCACAACTAAGAGGAGGAAAAAAATGAGAGGTTCATTTTGTATGAGGAAAATTTATCATCTCATTCCATGCTTGATAAATGAGAGCTCCACTTCAAAGTTCCATTCTATTCCTCCATCAAGGCAACATAACCCCAAAGAGACATAGCACTACACATTCTACAGCAAACCTTGGGCACGTCGACTTGCCAGCTTCATGCCCGAGTTGCCTCGGTATTGAGGTGGGAGCCCGTAAAAGATGCAGACGATGTGGTGCCCTTCCGGCAAGGAGGCGACGACCGGAGTTTCCGCGGGAGATCGGGACGATGATGAGAAGACCGGAGGACTCGGATCACTCGGTATATCTCTCACCCTTTCTCTTGATAGCTAGTATCGGTTAATGGTTACGATCCGGGTTTATTGTCCGCGGTAGCGCCAGTTTAAAAGTTAAGAAAATTTTTGATTCCGCATTTTGGCCTTGGATAGACGGCCGGGGCGCTGCCGTGGCGCAACAAGAATAAGATATATATAATTAACATTAATATTAATTAAGTATTATAGTGACATTGTTGTTGAGGGGTTGACTTTGTTGACTTGTTGACTTTGTTGACCGGTTGACTAGGTTGGACTAGTTGACCATCATCATGACAATGGCTATCATTCCATGGCAAAGACTTTTGCTTGCTTGTTTATTTATGCAAAATGAGTGCATGAAATGATATAGCCATTTTGACTTAAACCATCACACAATACTTGATTACTATTTTTGTTATGATGGCTTTGGATTATGAGAGGTTGGATGAGAAAAGAGTGGCTCATTCTTTCATTTGCTTTCTCTCTCTTGAGCTCTCTCATTCTCAAGCTCTCCCTCTTCCTCTTGCTCTCTCTAGCTCAAGGCAAACTATTCTCATGTGTTGAGACTCATTGCCTTAGAGATAAAAAGACACCAAAACAATCCTCTACTCATTCTAGTGCACAAGGCCTAGCAAGCCAAGTGTTCTAGTTTCTTCAAAGATCGAAGAAGAAGCCAAAGGTAGAAGCTTTTGGGTGGATCCATCTTCGGCGCAAGAAGACGACGAGGTGAGGCCGATCCGTACACCGGGAGGAGTTGAAGACGAAGGAGTTCAAGAAAGGTATAGCCCCATAACCGAGTAGGTAAACTCAAGTAATGTTGTTAGTTAGTTGTTTAGCAAAGATCCGTATTATGAGTCCATGTTACCACCCTCTTGAAACTCGTTTTTTCACCACTTCCGCAACCCCGTAAGTACCGGGGAAGGGTAGCATGGACTTATAAAAGAACATTCCATAAACCCTATTTCCTATTCAGAAGCCTACTGTGAAAATCTGGTGCAACGATTACACTTACCCACCGCGGAACCGCGGCCCAACCAGGGGTTTGGCCGCGTTTCCGCGGTCGTAGTGAGGAATCATTGCATTGAATTTTCCCAGTATGCTTAGAATTGCCTGCATATGTTTCTGAAACAACCTGAAAAATTTTTAGACCCCAAAAAATTTTGACAGAAACCTGATGCACACGAAATACGGTTTTTTGGATTTTTGTTCGATCGAGTCTTTAAACATACTAGAGCAAGCTAGGCTAGGTTAATGGCGTGGCTCTGATACCAATGTAAGTGCACGGCGGTGCCCCGGCCGTCGATCCGACGCCGGAGACGCGGAAACAAAAAACTTTGCGAAACTTGCAAACCGGCACCACCGCGCACTATCAAATCCCGGATCGGGCCATTAACCTAGCTACTAGCAGACTAAAAGATAGGTAAAGAGATATACCGAGCGATCCGTGTCCTTCGGTCTTCTCCTCCACTCCGATCGCCCGCGGAATCTCCGTTCGTCACCTCCTCGTCGGAAAGGGCACCACGTAGCCGGATTCTTTTACGGGCTCCTACCTCTGGACCGAGCCAACTCGGGCGCGAAGTTGGCAAGCCGACGCGTCCAAGGGTACTGTAGGCTAGTGTAGAATACTATGTCTCTTTTGGTGTTTATGTTGCCATTGAAGGATGGAGGTGAAGAAAAGAGATGAGCTATGAAATGGAACTCTCATTTTAGGATGAATGGAATAATGAGATGAAGATTTTTTCCACCACCAAAAATGATCCCCTTTCACCTCACCAAAGTGGCCGGCCCCTTTAATCTCCAAAATGGTGGAGTGGAGAAAAAAGAAGTAAGCAAGAAAGAATATGTATGATGAAATAAAAGGATTAAAGTCACACCAAGGTCAAAAACAAATCCAACTCAATCCCTTTCTCATTTAATGCAAGACATGTGATGCAAAAGGAATCTCATCATGATGAAGCCACAAAAGCAAGAAACCCCTCCACAATAAGTTATTTGCAAACTTGCAAATAACCCCCTCCTTCAGAAAGTCCGGCCGTGAAGGAACAAAGGAAAAACGGCCGGAACGGAATTCAAACTGGCAACTTCAGAAAACTGATCCCGTAATAAATTACAGGAAAACCCCGCGACTGCATATACATGCCCGCATTTGTATTCCCACTGAACACAAATGCAAAGAGACAAAACTACACTGTCTAATACTAGGATCTGGCTTAAACCAAAGCCCGCTAGTAAAATCCGTCCGATCACGATCCGTGCAATACCGCACGTATCTGATCGAACCCTGCCATATCTCCATACGGCCTCTACAGCGTTTCGCCCGAAAACTGAGTAACTGTGTGTGGTGGACTCTAAAGACTCGTCAATACTATGGCTGTGGATTTAACCACTAGCACGTCAGAGGTATTAGCCATACGTGACGGGCTACCAGCTATTGACCAAAAGGGACGTCGATGAGTGAACTCATCCTGACACCCTACTGAGCCTGTCAGTGACAATATCCGTACAGTCCGGTCCGTTCGTCTATGAGCATCGCATGGCGGGCCTAGGGGGTTGGTAAAAGTTAGACCCCCAAAAGCGGTACAAGTCATGTCGGAGTGTAGCCCAAAACACCCTGAGATACTACTGGAATACCTACCAGTAAATCTCCTGCCTTGGCCAAGGACTTTTCATGTACTGGCTCTCCTAGACACAGCGCGACCTCACCCCCAATACCGAGAGAGACGAACCCCTGCAGATCCGCTCACTGCCTCCATGTGGCCCGGGACTGTACCCAACTAAAACCTGTTTGCATGTCTCCTTTGAGCGTGGTAGGGTAGTAATCAAAGCACAGTGGGAACTCACACGAGACAAATGACGATCTCAGGTCGATGAACTAACCTGTACACATGTCACCAGGGAACTGCTATCTGACGTCAGGTATAATACCAACTAGCAGGTTCCCGGCGAGTCCTGTCTGGTGTACTCATAACCCAATGAGCATCTGTATACATCTTAGGTGAACCAACTGACACCAATGGCTTGTGAGACCGGCCACCGCCACTCGTCGGGATCTCGACTGTATACACTAGTCTACTCTGGAGTATCGATGCCCTGTCTCGAAACTCCCACGACTAGGGACCTTTTAAGGATGTGCTTATAGACCCCAGCTCCCACGTATATGATCGCCCTCATACTGCTGGTAGTCAAGAAAGAATCCTAGGGGCTCTATCAACGTGCAATAGCGACTCGTAAGGTCACCTAAAGCAGTACACGATGATAAAGATAAACCAGATAGCATACTATCATCTTGTGTAAGACTGTTTTACCGGGATAGGTCATCCCTCAATCATTGCAATTACGTGCCTGTGATCCAATAATTGACTCTGAGGGCACTATCTCCAACATAACCGTCACTGCCTCCAAGTGCTTCGGGACTGCACCCAACTACTACCTGTTTGCACGACTCTTTTGAGCCGTGGTAGGGTAGTAATCTAAGTACAGTGGGAACACACTCGAGGAGAAGTGACAGTGTCAAGTCAGCGGACTAAGCTGTACTCATGTCACTTGGGAACTGATAACTGACGATAGGTATAATACCAACCATCAGTTCCCGACGAGTCCTGTCCAGTGTACTCGTAACCTAACGAGCACCCGCATACTATCTCAAGTACGACGTACTGACGGCTGTGGGACATGACCGTCTCCCATACTGGGATGAGAAGCGCATACGCTAGTCTACTCCGGAGTATCGATACCCTGTCTTGATAGTCCTACGACTAGGGACCTGCATAAGGATGTGCTTGTGGATTACCCAGCCCCCACTAGTGTGACTGCCATCACAACGCTGGTAATCAAGCAAGGATCCTAAGGGCTCCACTAATGTGTATAGGTGATATACTAAAATAAACACATGTACACATTAAAGCAGAAACAAACCAAGTAGCATACTACTATATTAAGCAAGATTGTCTATACAAGGTGAATATCCCAAGCTTTCATTAAGTAATATACAAACTAGTATGATACAGTAATGGCCTCTAGGGCATATACACTAACAAAATCAATCTAGGAAGAGCGTATAACTCTAATCCCAAGTTGAATCCTAGCTCAGTTCGTGCCTTGCATCTTCGTACATCGTTTTCCTGTAACCCTTATCCTCAAGGCAAGTATTAATGCTCTACTTTTGGTCGATGTACATCTGCATTCCTGTTAGAATAAAAGAGAAATGTGTTAGTACCTATTTTTTGTTATATTTTACAATATATATATATATGCAAACTTTTATGCTGCAAGTAAGAATAAGTAGCAAGTGTGGTTTTAAAATGAGATTTATTTTAACTATAAATAAAGTTCGAAAGTTGTTAACATATCTCACATTTATATATTTCTAGCCAGATTTTGATTAGTATATCTATATTAAGCTCAATGGTAAAGATAACAATTATGACTCGTACCAGTTTGTACACCGCCTTCATGCAGTTACTATTACCTGATAACTATTACCACTGACAAGTCCTGACTATTCAATACTCTAGTCTTTATGAACGAGATCGCTGATAAGGATGCTGAACTACATGACGTGACACACTACTATTCACCAGTTTTATTTCCATACAATTATCATACCACAAGTTCATGTCTTTTCAGCATTCTTAATTAGTGATTTAGTCTTTACTATAGTAGCTATAAATACGCGGGTGTTAGGTAGTGTCACGCCCCGCTTCCCAGTGTACGGCGAAGGGGACGCGGAGAGGCCCGCCACGTATATACTCAGAAGTACATACGCTAAGCGTATCTAAGAAATATAAAAGTAAATACAGAAGAGACATGATATAAAAGAACAACAACTTTTTATTTATTAACATTCTTTGTACAATACATGAAAAGGAAAATACAACTGAAATAAAGATGCCTAAACAGTGGCATAACAGAAAAAGGAAAGTACTGAAAAGAAAGTGTACAATGAAATTATACTGCTGGGTCTTCGGCAAATTGCTCCAAGTCTTCACCGGTGGGCTCGATCTCAGCTTGGTCCAACGCACCTGACGACATTCAAAGAAGAAAGAAACAGAATGTCGTCAGTGAACAGGTCGCTCGGTAAGTCCCAAAGATAAGGAAGAAATAGACAGAGAGTAAGAGAGAAAGAGAGAGAGTATCTTTTAATGTTGTATTGTATTGTCATATTATAGTAGTATAGTGTTAACGCTGTTGTTGTAGCTTGGTATAGAAGGATGCCAGTGTATACGAGAGGGGTCTCAGTATGCTAGAGACCAGGGCAAATGGAAGTACAAGGCTCCGTTATACAACCCGGAACAACGGCAATTGGATTCAGGTTAGGTGTCTTAATCTTACCACCTCGTGCCACCTTTAACACCTTCCGTAGCAATCTACCCCTTAAACCCCGCGATGTCTTATTTGTATTGTTATCTTGTAAACTTGTATTAATTGCATGATAGACTGACTGACTGACCGAAACCATGATATCAGGAAACGGTTATAACCGTAGAGTCATGTAAATGGAATACTGGGAAACATGTAAAAGGAATATCCATGGTTTGGTTCAGTCAAGTAGATTGTTAACTGGATTCTGGGATTCATGTATTCATCTTGAGTTGAAATATAAAGAATATAGATTGACTTGAATCATTTTCAAGTCAGAAATAGTCAGACTCTAACCCGAGTCAGACTAAAAGAAATGTAATTGGAAGTTCAATAATTGTTAGGGGCCTTATTGTAATTTATAAAACTTGAGGAGGTTTTATGTAAAAAGTACTATTGTATAGTTTTCAAAATACACCTCAAGTATTTGTTATTCGTCTTTATAGTTATAATGAGTGTGGATTTTATTTTTGTTATTCTAGTGAATATATCCTAATAAAAGTATTAATTGATTTATTTGAAACTCAGGGTATTTTAATGTAACTTTTAAACTTGTAATTTTAGAAAAAGTGAAAATTTTATATTATAATAAAATAGGTGTTTAAATGATATTTATATTAATACAAGAATAATTTTTAAATAAATATTTTATTTTTTTCCAAAATCTCATTTTCCTTAAATGTCGTATTTTAAACCTTTCGAGACCGAATGCTCCTTGCGGAGGTCTGAATCTCGCACTACTAGCCCACGGGTGCACGATGAACCGTACTTTCCCTAACGGGTTCCCCAAAGGTGGGTTGTAGCGGCGCTTTACTTAGGTTTAGTAAATACCATTCATTTAGTAAAAACGGTTTTATAAATATAAGGTATTTATTTGAAAAAAAAGTATAACTTTCCGTATTTTATTTTCTAGGGTTTCCTAAGCCAACTAGCCTATTTCTAAGGTCTAAACGATAAGTCATTAGAAGCCTCAAATCGCATCTTCACCGTCAATTGCGGCCAGGTAAGTGCCGGGTAAGTGGGAAGGAACCACAGTCGTGGGCCTAATTAAAAACCACTAGCCTAGACACACTTGCCTAGACACCACAAGACAGTTTAGATAAACGATCGATGTCCATGACATATCGTGTTTTATTTTAAAAAGATTTTATTTAGAATTGTGTGCAACTTAAAACTTTTAGAAAAGGTTTATAAAGAATATGGTATTTTAGTGAAAAGTCCTGTATTTTCGTATTCTATATTTTGATGTTTATCAATTAGGGTTATATTTGTGTGTGTGTAGAGGTAGGTCATTACCTCGTGACTTATTTTAAGTTTTCATGAAGTTTAGAGGTTAAACATGATATATTAAACTTGAAGGTATTAAAGCGCAAGAATACGGTATTTGAAAACGTTATCATTTCATGTGTGAAAATTCATTCAAATTGATTTCTACAAGTTTATTTATCAAGATAAATATATTTAGGAGTGAGGGAATTGATTAAACGAAGAAAAATAAACTTCATGGTATTTTTATGAAAAGAATACGGTTTTACAAGAAAGCTATCATTTCATGTGAGAAACTTTATTTAAATTGGTTTATGGGTGATTAATAGTCAACATGAATATGTTAGGGTATTGTGGATTAGGTGACAAGTGAAATTTTGTAGAAAAACCGAATCGGAAATCGGTTTGTTTCGATTTCCATCGGGTTCCATAAATCCGTATTTTTAAGAAATAGAAAGGTGAGAAGGATGGGACTTACGGGTTTAAACTCTTATAAAGAGTAAAGAGAACTAGGGAGGAAGACCGAGGGGTGCTTACGTCACCGGTTGCTCCAAAACACGTCGCCGGAATTCCGTCAGGGCTTCGCCGGGAACTCGATTTCAAAGCACACTTCTTGTGGAAATTTCAAGAGAGTTTTTCTAGGGTTTTGGAATGAGAAGGTAGGGGGTAGGGGTCTATTTATACGGTAGCTAGGTAGGGTAGGTGAAGGGTCTTCTTTTTATAAAAAAAATTATAAAAATTAAAGAAAAACATTAAAATTTTGCATTAAAAGGGTTGTATTTAACATTCAGAACTGCTACATTAAAAATAGAGTAAACCATGAGTTTCAGAAGACCAAACGACGCAACTTTGGTGTTGGGACCCCGGCCGTCGGCGCAACTCCGGCCGGCGGCGCCGGCCGCCGGCCGGCCGAGTTGGCCGATTCCGGCCAATTTCGGTCTGCGATGGGCGTGGGGTCTCCTGACTAGGGTTTTGGCATGGTTCATTTTTGGGGTTCAGTTCACTATTTGGGATTTATAGCCTGTGGACTTTTAGACTTCCAAGAATTTTAAAGAAAAATATGCTAAAAATAATGTGGGATGTGGGATTCGAACTCTGGTGGCTTGGTTCAGTAGTACAAGGTATTACCAAAGAGCTACAAGCTCCTTCTTGTAATTATTGTAGAGAGATAGATACTTAAAGTGTTATCAGCAACATTAATACTCCAAGTATACTTCAAATTTAAATCAAATTTATGTATACAAAAATTGGAGTTATTTAAAAACAAAATAGTTACTTATATATATATTGTGCTAAGGTTTAAATACTCTTTTAAAGATTTATAAAAAAATTGAATAGAAAAGTGTATAGGAAAATTAGGGTTGTTACAGGTAGTTTGAGTGTGCCTTCGTACAACAGGATCTCAGGAGTCCCATGCCGGCAGCTCGTCCCGGGCTATATCGGTCTCATGTTTACAGCTCGTACCGGGCTATATCGGTCTCTTGTTCATTCCACAGTTGGGCCCGTGTTTCCTAGCCCCTGCGGCACCACTCTTGGGTTAGGAATACTCCAGCAGAGGTTGACGCACACACTCAAGCTTACGATAGGATAGTTTACCTTTTAGTGACCAGTTAGGTTATGACTTGACCTCTTAAATGTTTGTTTCATAGTATCCATGCATTTATTTATATATCTTTTTTTCTTGAGCACACGGGCTTCACTACATTCATAGTTGTAGGGTTACTAGGCACACACAAGAGGTTGCACAAGGCATCAACCATGCCAAATTCAAATTTTTCGGTGCCGAGAAACCCTAAACTAGATCGTTAACTAGAGATTAGGTGAAACAACAAGCAAGCAATCTACTTTTCTACTAAGTGAATGGAAATACAACCTTTGTAGATCCGGTCCTCCACTTCTTTAGCTCCGTGTTGACGTCCCTCCGCTGCGATCATCGGGATCCCGGACTCTAGCAATGGTTTCGTCGGAGAAATGAGCGGGCTAGGTCGTTGACTTCGAGGCCGAAGATGATCTACGTCGGGAAGACTCAAACTCAAGCTATTCCTTCACTTGGTCAAAAACTTTGTGAAGAGAACACCCTATACTACATGGCAAGTAGTAGAGGATGAAGAAATAGGAATTGGGTTCACTTTAGAATTGGATTTCTCACTCTTTTTCTCATGGCACCGTTGGAGCTAGCAAGCTTTTGTGAGCTTGATGAAGGAGAAGAAGAAGAAAAAAAATTAAAAGAATAATATGAAACTTATCCTTTTAATCATGGCACCATGGTTGAGTTAAGCCCTCATGCTTAACTCATGTAGAGAATTAACCAAAGCATTAGGTTAAGAGTTGGGTTAACTAATATCTTGAACAAATGACAAAAGAGTTGACTTTGTCAATGTTTATCAAGCTTCATGAAGCTTGATAACTTTGACCAAAGTCTTACTCTTTTGTTATTTGTTAGGAAAATAGTAAACCCAAATTTAACCTTGATTTGGTTCAAGTCTCATACACACAACTTGTTTGTATCATCAAGCATGATACAAACATGTACACTTGCATATATCACATATAAACAATGTGCACATTCAAGTGAGAAAATCAATCTTAAGTGAACCAATACTAGTTAATGTAAAGTAATATATCAAATATATAATTATACATTAAATCATTAAATCAACACTTGATTTAACGATCCGGTCATATCGCATATAACCGACTAATATCAATAGTAACAACTTATCGAATCAACACTTGATCAGATAACCCGGCTATATCGCATACAACCGATCAATGTCACAATTCGCGAGAATAGAATTCAGTATCACATACTGGTATTATTCTCGGTCCCGCAAATATCTCATATGCGCTCCTATTTCGTTTCGCTTGAGCCAGGAAACCCCTGTGTAGGACTCTAAAGACTCGTCAATACGCCGGCAGTAGGTGATGATCATATCAAACACCCACAAGCCGCAAGCGGTCTGCTAAACGTAACGGCCACCCGGGTATTGAGCGATCAGAAGATCAACGAGCAAGCCCGCTCACACTCCTGTGAATCCAACCAGCAACACTACCGTACAGTCCGGTCTGTTCGTCTGATATGTCGCATAACTCGTCTAGGGGTGGTAAACGTCAGACCCCAATAACTCGATAAGTCGTGTCGATATGAGGCTCATAACGGGTCGAGAAACTATTAGTAACACTTACCAGTAAATCCCTAAAGCAGCCATGGCCAAGGACTTCCTGTTATAGCTAATCGAGCACAGCGCAACATCAACTCCCTATACCGGGAGAGACGAAACCCCTCCTATCGCTCATTGCCTCCATGTGACTCGGGACTGTACCCAAAAACCACCGTTTTGCACGCCCTCTTGGACGTGGTAAGGTGGAAATCAAAGCACAGTGGGAATCACACAAGACTCTATGACGATCTCGGGTATACAGACTAACCTGTACCGGTGTTACCAGAGAACTGCCATCTGACGTAAGGTATAATACCATCTGGGAGTTCTCGGCGAGTCCGTCCAGTGTACCCAGTCTACACTGAGCACCCGTATATCATCTCTGATGTCAAACACCAATGGATATGGGATCATCCATCGCCCATCTGTATGGGTCGAGAAGCTACACGCTAGTCTACCCTGGTATATCGATGCCCCTTCTTGATACACCCACGACTAGGGACTTTGAAGGATGTACTTATGGACTACCACGTCCCCACTAGTATGATCCGCATCATAGTCCAGGT
The DNA here is from genome assembly GCA_030015575.1 of Agapanthus africanus. NCBI lineage: Eukaryota > Viridiplantae > Streptophyta > Magnoliopsida > Asparagales > Amaryllidaceae > Agapanthus > Agapanthus africanus. The sequence continues at coordinate 257,680,455 of JASDDO010000004.1, forward strand.
AGTCAAGTACACATCCTAAGGGCTTTACCAACATGTAACAGAGAGACAATCAGTGTACACGTTAAGGTAAAGAGTAACCAGATAGCATACTATCATATCAAGCAAGAAAGTCATCCCTATATATGTCCAAGCATCCACTACAATATACATCCTATGTATAGTAATGGCCTCTAGGGCATACATATAACTAACAATCTCCCACTTGTACTAGGCCCATCTGATAGCAGCGGTTGAAGTATCTCATACTCAACCATCCCATAAAAGTCTCTCTCTAGGAAAAGGCCTTTGTGAGTGGATCCGTCGTGTTGTCCTCTGAGTCTACTCTCCTAACCTCGATCCCCTAGAGATCAACCATCTCCATGATTAGGTGACACTGCCTTAGAATATGTCTGGATCACTGATGGGACGGGCGTTCTTTGGCTTAAGCCACAACTCCATTGTCACACAATGGGAGGAACGAAGTTCATCTCATGAACAAATATACACCCAAACTGCCTCTTTGGTAGCATCTTTGGTAGCGATGTATCTAGCCTTTATCGTCTAGTATGCCACGGTATCTAGCTTGGAACTCTTCCAACATACCGTCCCTTTACTGAGGGTAAAGACAATGCCTGTGACTGACATTCAGTCGTCCTTATCACCCTGGAACCTTTCCAGTGATTCTCCCCAGGATCAATTGATACCTTCTCACTACAACTAGTGAGTATTCTAACATCCAATTAGATCTATCTCATAGATCTAAAACCCAGGATTTAGTAGGTATCACTTTGATCCTTTATGGAGAATCCTTGTGATAAGCGGAGATTGACCGAGCGTAGCATAGGAAACTCCTTCCCTATCAAGAGTATGTTATCCACGTACTCTACGAGGATCACCACCATACTCTCTACTACCTTTTTATATATACAAGGTTCATCTACCATTTTGATGAAGTCAAACTCTTTGACTACCACATCAAAATAGACGTTCCAACTCCGCGATGCATGCTTTATCATATAAAACATCTTGCACATGTTTCCGCTGCTCCCACTGTCTACGAAGCCCTCTGGCTGTGTATTTATAGACTACCACTTCTAAATCTTTATTTAGAAAAGCAGTCATGACACCCAACCGCCAGATATCGTAATCATGGAATGTAGCCGTAGCAAGTAGGATCTGGATGGACTTAAGCATAGCTACTTAGAAAAGATTTCATTATAAGCCATAACTGGTCTATAATGCAAACCTTTAACAAGTCTAGCTTTGAAAGTCTCAACTTTTCCATGCATACCAAGTAATCTTCTTAAGATATACTTTCTCCTGATGGGGATTTAACCCTTCAGATAAAGCAACCAAAGTCCATACTTTGTTGGTGTATAAGGATTCCATCTCAGATCGATAAACATCCAGCCATTCTTACAGAGTCACACTCCTGATGGCCAGCTCGAAACTAGTTAGGTCATCATCCCATGATACAATCCTCGCTCCCACTGTTATAGAGAAACCGAAGTATCTTTCAGGTGGGTGAGGAAACCTACTAGATCGGCGGAGAGGCTGAGGTTCGTTGGTTTCTATTGAATCCTTTGGTTCTACCAAATCATCAGCTGCAGTTTTTCTAGCTGAAACTTTTTCCAGTTCTACCTCATGACCAATAATTTCTTCACAAGAAATTCCCTTTCACAAAGGTGGCATGCTGAGAAACAAAACATTTTTGTTCCTCGGTTAGGTAGAAGATATTCCCTTGCGAATGCTTGGGATATCCAACAAACTTCTACAGAGTTGACTTTGCCTCGAGCTTGTCCGGATTTTGCTTTTTAGACATAGGCCGGACAACCCCAGATCTTAACAAACTTAAGATATGGGCTCTTCCCTTTCCATATCTCATATGAAGTGGTAGGCAACTGATTTGATCGGAACCCTATTCAATAGGTATGCAACTTCATAAGTGCATAACTCCCTAAAAGTAAATAGGAAACTTAGTAGTACTCATCATAGAGCGCACCATATCATATAGGGTGTGATTGCTCCGTCCCGACACACCGACGTGTTGTGGTGTATACGGAGGAGTAATGCTGAGAGAGAATCTCATTCTCCTTTAGAATAATCCAGGAATTCCGTGCTCAAGTATTCTCCTCCTTGATCACATCAAAGGACATAATACTTATACCCTTATTTTGGTTCTCTACTTCTAACTTATATTCTGTGAATATCTTAAAAATTTCGGACTTGTGTTTCAACAGGAACATATGTCTGAATCTTGAGAGATTATCAGAGAATGTAATGAAGTACAAAGAACCGGTCCTGGCATGTGTAGACAGGGGACCTTACATACATCACTATGTATCAATCCCAAGAGTTTACTAACTCTTTCTCTGTTTCCAATAAACAGAGCTATGGTCATCTAATCTTTGTGACATGACTGACAAGTTTCATAAGATGTAAATTCAAACTGATTTAAATATGCATCTAAATATAACTTCAGCCAGTCGGGTCGCATTGATATGACCTAGTCTACAATACCTCAAGAAGGATTCGTTCATTTCTGAACTCTTCCTCTTGTGTGTGTTCTATATACTAAGAACTGTGGTTTGATTTAGAACGTCAATGCTTTTAGATAACGTGCCTGAACCGATCAACTCTTGATATAGGAAATGTTCAAAACATTATCCAACAATACAAAATTTTATCCTTCTTTACTAATAAAGAGACTAATATGATTTTGTATATCAGGTTCGGTATCTAATAACATTTGTTCAGAATCAATGTATTCTGGTAATTGTAACATCTCAAAAATTAATAATAATAATAAAATATTATTTTTGGGAATTTTTATAATTTAATATTATTTTATTGAATATTTTAATATTTTGGGATTATTAAATACAAATAAATAGGAAAAATTTGAGAAAAAATTATGGAAAATTCTAAAATAGGGTATTTTATGGATTTATGCCATTTTTAAGTTTTTTTGATTAATTATATGCTAATTTAATACTAATCGCGATTAAAAATCGCTAATCGGTTTTAGAAATTTTTGTGAAAAAACATGCACACATTACTTTTCACACTTGTGCTACTTTTTATTGCCATGGTTGTTTTGGGGTTACTATTTATGTGAGAAGGAGTTGAAGAGATAAAGAAAAGAAAAAGAAAATGGGAAAAGATTAAAGAAATGGAGGGTTGGTGAGAGAGAGAGGTATGGGCTTCATTTGACCATAACCCTTAGCATTTTTTCCCTCATTTTCCTCCCTCTTCTCTCTTCTTCTGCTGCTGCTCCTGCACCTCATTTCCCCCCCCCCTCTCTTCAAGATCCAAAACACCTCTAAATCTACACCAAAACCACACACTCATTTCATTAAAAGTGTGCACAATCTCTAGATCTACACTTGGAGCTAAAGAAGCAAAGATTTTGACCACTAGGGGCAACTCAAGAAAATTCTTGAGTTGCCAAATGAGGTAATTTCTGGATCATTAACTTAATTTTAGCATTAGTTATACCCCCATGTTTAGATTGAATCGGTATTGTGTGATATTATGGACTTGAGGATAACCAAGTTTGGGTTGAGGGAATCTTGTGTTGTATTGTGGATTGAGCTCAGTAGAGGTTATACCAACACCCTAGTGCATGAATTGAGACCCTAACCTGAAACCTAAACACAGAATACGGATTTTTGGAACCGATATCGGGGAATTTATGAAATCTGTGTAGTGTATATTGAATCTGCTTTTACCCCGAGACTCTGAAAATAATATTGAGTGGACTGTGACATGTGCAGGCACCCAGAGAGATACCACCAGAGCCCTAGCCCCCAATTCCCTTTCCAGGCCGCCAATTTATTCCCATTGGCCGCAAATTGCGGCCTGGGTCCCACCATTTTGGCTCGTATTGGTTCTGTAGCTCCTACATGTTTATGTTAGACCCCTGGTATATATAGATTTGTATAAATTGACCTAGAGTAAAATCTGGAGCCTATTTCCTAAGTTGCTGTTTTGGATTCGTGTTTCCGTATTCCGTATTTTTAATTCTGCAATTGTGGATTTTGTTTTGCCTCGACTATTTGGCGTTTATACGACGATATAGAGGGTTTATTGATGGTTTTGAAGGCGTGCCATAGGTTCTCACCTATAGGCCCCTTATCGTATCGTTTTGGATTTCATGTGCCGTTTTAGCTTGATTTGGTTTTAATGCGCATATACGATACTTTGATATGTAGGTACCCCATGAAGATTTCGGGACGACAAGAAAGCGCGTGGCGACGTCGACAAATGAAGACCCAATGTAAGTAGATTATATCTACAGGGGGAAGTCGGGTGGATGGCGTATAGCACCCCCGCAGTCCGTAGTTAGTATACTATGTAGTTTATATTTATGATAGTTATAGTGTGTTATGGGTAGTTAGAGGTAGAAGTGATTAGCGTAGTTCCTAGTTGCGAGCCCTAGGATAGAATTGCACCTACACGCCTACACTTGTATGTTCCTTACACTTGCACTTTGTTGATGATATTGGACGACATTGGTGATGAGTCGATGATATTAGGCCTTGTGCCGCAAGATAAGTGATTTGATATGATTCATATTTGGGATATGACATGTGATTCTTGCGGGCTTGGGATGTGTGTTTACCCCCGCATTCATACCTTATAGATGGTATCAGATGTACTAGACTTAGATCGGTACCCCAGATTATGTGATATGATGATAATGATACCTGATATTTAATAAGAGGAATGTGATTTGACCCGTACCCAGCTATTGGGATGCCGTACGACGATTTACCGTACGAGCTTTACATTGATGATAGATCCGTACTCATGACTTGAGGAGGTCATATGATATATTGTATCGTACGCGATACTACTGAGGTGGGATCACAGACTATATATACATATCGACTCAGATCTAGGTGGTTTCCATACCCCTCCCGATTGACCTGATACTTAGATCAGTAGTTTGCATAGTAGATGTTAGACTAGACCCGAGTCATACCTATTTCAAAACTACGAATCAGGAATATCTTAAAGACAAAAAAAGGGATTCTACGGATACTTTAAAAGGCGTACCTTTCTTAAAAACACCGTAGCCCTTATTTTACTAAAAACCCTGATTCGTCTTGTTTCAAAAGGCATAACTGCATGATACTTACATATTGATGTAGTTCTTCACTGTGGCGTTGATTATTTGATTTCCGCATACTCATGCTATTCATATTGCCTGCATATGTTGCCATCATGCTGTTAGGACACCAGCACCATTATCGATGATGCATATGTTCCACGTACACTCGCTTGCCGGCTCACACACTTCATCATCGATAATTGCCATGTCACTACACGGTAGTGTTTCCGCATTCAGTATACGACCATTGCATTGCATACTTGTATACATACTTATTGTACACTTATATTTGTACACATACTTGTTGCACATACACAGATGATACGATAAAATTGGGAACCGCAAAATACTCTTTAAAACGGATTCCTTTTAAAAAGAGCGGCTTCCCCAATATGTGCATATCACTTTTCCGTATTGCATGATATATTGATATGCTTACATTCTTTTATATGTTGCATACATCATGTTTTCTGATCATACGCATTGAGATATGTTGTTTCCATGATATTTCTGGATTTGGGAACCGTGGCTATTTCAACTGAGAATATGTATTGTCTTTGAAAACCCGGTTTCCTTGATATGATATTTCAGTGCGTCCACCATGTGTTTTCTTGGTTCTGAGAGTAGCATATGAAACCCGATTCGAGGAGCGGTAGGCACCGTCTACGGGTACATGGTGGACCCGGTAAGGTACCCCGGGGCAAGAAGACTCGTATATGTTAGACGGTGAGCCTGGCAGGGGAGCACTACCTACCGGTGATAGTATTTGGACTCGGCGGTTATCGTGGGGATACCGACCGGAGTATGTACGTATAGATACGTCAAAACTCGAGGGTCGAAGCTGGGCACTCGGGTTTTTGAGACAGCGTATGATACGTACCTATCAGGGCCGGTCTTGGTGATAGCGCCTGATAGACGAGGATTTACGTGCCGATGCTAGGCACAGATTTCATGATGTTTTATGATATTTCCATGATTGTTTATATCCTCATATTTCCATGCTTATGTTTTACGATATTACATGCATGAGACTTATTGTCATTGGGTGACAGGTGGACGGGATCTACACTTTTACAGACATGGATCATATATAGACTGGTTTTACATTGATCATAGTTCATATGTATATATAACAGAGTATGAGGGCGCTGTTATATATACCCTTACACCAATATTAGTGGTATGGGACGCTAATATATGTGTATTGATATTCATTTGATACTTCATCATATTTACTTCATGCAGCATGCTTTACATTCATGACATGTTTTTACCTGAGTACTTGGCACTACATACACGATTAGATGTTACATTGTCACCTTATCATACTTTAGACGTACTCTTGTGGTTTATATTACTGATTGTTGACTTAGATTTATGTCTTGCATTCGGTTTCTGCTTGTAGATGTTTTCTATTCACGAGTTGGCAACTCACCCCCGTTGTGCCACGGTTCTTGCAGGTTTTGCCGTACAGGTTCCCTTGCGGCATTTCTGGCACAGTACTTCCTTGCGGGTGAATTGCTTTTGGTAGGTGGATTCTTTTGCATCAAGAATCACCATTGTATTTATTTTATCCATTGTATCTAGAATTTCCATCAACCAAAACTGTATATTGTTTCAGACTTAGACATTAGTGTTGTATTATTTCGACCTTAGAGTCGCGCTTAGTAGTGTTGCGGTTTTTTTATGCTTTGGAGCTTTCTTTTGGATTTTGATCCTCGCCACTTGGCGTTGTATATTATATTGTTGTGTAGTTGTGACCGTCTTTGACGAAGAGCTAGCTCCCGCTTGGGGATGCCCTTTATCATTGCTTATATATTGCTATTCTTGTTGTACCCCGTTCGGGGCCAGTTTTTACAAAAGAAACTCTGCCGAAATTTTTAGAAAAGACTTTACTTTTTAAATCCATTTTCGGCTTAGTTATTTAAAAACCTTGACTTCAAACATGTTTTTCCTTACTTCCAAAAAATTAAATTTTCATATTTACTCTTAAAATGGTTTTAGATTTCTGGGCTTTTGGCTTACTTAGATCAGATGGAGTCCTATAGACTTCATATGGTTCAGGTGCCAGTCACGTGCTCTTTTCGGGTCGTGACAAAGTTGGTATCAGAGCGCTAGGTTGACCTTGGTTCGAGTCTAAGTTTGACTATGTGGAGCCTAGGGCGTTTATATTTATATACGGAACTTAGGCTTGACCTTACGGAACTTAGACTTGGTCGAGAGGGTATTAGACCCGAACTTTCTTCGCTTAGGATGACCCTTGGTTGATGGAACAGGTGACTAAAGTAGAGTGACGTACCGTTGGTATGTTCCGCGGCATACTTACGACACGCCACTCCGCTTAAGGAGCCTTAGGATGTACATTTCCTTGCATATTATTATATTCATTCCTGATCTATCTTCATCGATACTAGTTATGATTTTGCTGCTGCGATCACACGGGCAGAGAGAGCTACGGCTAGAGTTGCGTCAGCATGAGCTCGTCGTGGACGAGGACTGACCAGAGCGTGATTTCAGAGACTTACGATTGCATTGAGAGGCGTCGTCTAGTTGTGTTCTCGCGCCATAAGCGTTGGATGGACCACCCTTACGAGATTTCTCGGACGTGCCAATTGTTACCAGAGGAGCAGGCTACTGCTAGAGGCCAGCCAGATGTGATGACCATTGATATATCGCTTATTCAGGTTGATGAGGCGCTGCGTAGCGTACAGACGAATGAGCCAGTTGTTGCTGCAAATGACGAGATATCGCCCAAGATGATGAAGCTATTGCAGTACGAGATTGTACTTGGAGATATGTTGGAAGGTCGCTAGTCACTTGAGGATAGATGACTAGGACATGTGGTTCGTTCGTTTACCGATGCGAGGTCATCAGATAGATTGTTTCCAGCTAGAGGCGACTTCACGCAGATTCGTTGAGAGTCGATAGGGACGATCGAATGTCAGGAGCCCCTTTTCCAAGTTTAAAGTATACGGAAAGACATGCAGGTGATTCTATGGACCCTCTAGAAGAATGAAACCCTAACTCGACTTAATGACCGTGTGAAAGCCTTTGAACCTTAGGGTTTGCGGCGGTTCCGCGGCGCCATTAGTGAGGCTTGGGTTTGCCCTTCTACGGCTGGACCACCGACGCTGTGGCATGTACTCGATACTATTAGACTGTACCCATGATGTGATCTCTTGGGGGATTATGAGGTTCTGACGAGTCGATCGGATGATTCGACATCGTTCGGACATCATGTGATGGGATGCATTGCTTGGGATACTCCAGATACGAGGATAGCCGTTGGAGCACTGTCCATGCAGCCATGATGAGATGAGTCCGGATCAGTCGACATTGACGCAGAGTGAAGAAAAGAGTTCGCAAGATATTTCGACGAGATGACGTCCCACTCCGCTGACATCAGAGATGTTATACGCACCCAGAGGCGTGGTGTTCATCACAAAATTTTGTATATTTGTACCGCCCATTCTTAATCACATTGCATACAGGTAGGTGCTTTTTATCCGTATTTGCTGCATGTTTACAGATTACAGGTTTCCAGTCCAAGAGAGCATAAATCCGACAAAATCTCCACAGTTACGGCAAAATCCAGAACATCTGTCACAAACAGATAAAAGCCGGGTTCCAGTATCCGTTCCGTACCAGTTCAGAAGAAGGGACGAAAATAGTCGTCATTTGGGACTAAAGCAAAATTTGAAGTCAAAAGAGGTGAAAGTCAAAAGAGAAGAAATGAAGCAATCTTGGATCAGAAATCTGGAGATCCTCTGGATGAATTATTGCAGTGTAAAGATTTCAAACATCAGGAAAAAAGAGCACAAGACCAGAGAAAAGAAGCAGCCAAGGTTTGGCCACCAAACAGCCGCGCATCCGCGGCCAAACCCCCACTTTGGCCGCGGATCCGCGGCTGCCACGTGTCCATGTTTGAAGAAATTTTGGGGTGTGTTCTGTAATTGTGTATAGGCTTGTGTTTTACTGCTAAACTCTCAGAATCAGGCCTATAAATAGCCCTGAGCAGAACCAAGAGGGGGTGCTTAATTTCATGTGTAATTTTTGTATTAGATTTATTTAGTTTCTAATCAAAGTCCATTTTCCTCCATCTTCCTCCATTAAAGCTTGTGAGAGGTTTTATTGAGTGTGAAGCATGCAAGAAGTGTTCTTGTTCTATATGTGTAATTTGTAATTCGGTTTCTTATGTTGCTTGTACTTTAAATTGTTAAACGTAGTTGTTGTTATTTATTAAAATTGTCGTTTTAATTTTCTTCCATTTTCTGTTATCCTTACAACCATGATGCTTAGTGTGATCCTTGCCTAAGTGAGGTCCCGAATAGCTAGTTGTGATCTTCTACCTCAATTCTTATTACCCTCTTTCTTTGTTTTATTTCATCTAACTTTTCTAATGGGTGAGTAATTTCTCACTTGTTAGGGTAGGAAACGGAAAGTTTGAAAGACGGAAACCTCCCTCACTTTTCTCTTTGACAAATATCTTGATTTGAACTCTCGTTAATTGATCCACAATCCGCTCCCTACGGCGCCCTATTCTTTATACTAGCGGTGATACCCTAGTGAGACCGGTTGTGGTTGAATCAACTTGAGGTCGCGGCTAAGAGCCAAGAACGGACGGACAAGGACCAAAAAGAGAAAACGAAGTGTTGGAAAGCCTAGCTTATACTCGCAAGTTTTCTCTTAGTCGTGCTAATCCCCGTTGTTGCCGATTACCGTAACATCAATATTAAGAAGTATCAAAAGAATCAAGTGAGCGATCCTCCCGACCCAAACCAACCAAATCCTACCCTTTACAAGTTCTCTTATCATTCATTTTCAATTAGCTAAACTCAAACAAACCCAACATAATTGGACTTAACTCGTCAAGACATTAAGAAAAAGACTCCCATCTCTCTGTGGATCGACCCGTACTCATCCGGCTAGCTGCAAAGCGAAACCGTCCTGATTGCGGTAATTAAACTAGAACACGCAGAAACTCTGCCAATCACGTGGTATATGGATATATCTTCCAGAAAGAAGCGCGACAAGTATGCAGCCGTTCCGGAATAAGAACTAGCTTCAGCTTTGGACGATGACTTCCGGGCAATTCGGCAGAAGTGAGATTTGAGAGAGAGACATCGACAGGACCCTTCTGGGAAACGATATGAGAAGGCCTAGACCCAGGAGTGGTCATATTGCACACACCCAGTAGGCCAAGGTTCGGCATCGTTGACGAGATAGTGGACCAGGTTCGGATAAAGGACCTCACCCAGTTGCGTTGTGAGTTGATCGAGGGCGGACGAGTATTGAGTTTTCCTCCGTTGATTGCGACGCGTTCCCGAGGACCTGTTCAGCCAGACACCTTCTACAGAATGATGAAGCTACAGAGTACGCGATTTCGAGTCCGTGTGAGAGATTGCGGATTGTCCGTGGCCGAGAACAGTGCAGTGCGTAGATAGCATGGCGTGACGTCATATTGGTCGACGATAGAGACAAGTGGAACCAGAGGTTCGTGCGAGACGCTGACGAGCTGTCATTACTTTCCGTCAAGACCAGAGACTTGATATGCTTACAGAGGCGTTGGGATGCGACCGGTTTCCGAGAAATTTTGTGCTGAGGACTCAGATGTCTATCGAGTGAGAAGAGATAGTGCAAGGGTACTAGCCTCCGTACAGATCGGCATAGACATGATTGAAAGAGACCCTGAGCAGGATTCCTTCTAGGACACTGCTGCAATGATGTTTGCACCCAGGATCAGATGTGTGGTGTGCATTCAGAGAGCCAGAGGCCGACGCCAGTGACGTGATGCTTTATGAGTGGTCGTGAGGATTGACCGAGAGGTGATCAGAGAAGTGCCAGAACGGAATCGTCCCCGTTAGCACACCTGACAGGGCCGATGAGCCGATTGATTGTGAGATTAGTAATCCACAAAGAAGATAAAGACCCAGAGGCAGAGGACGCCAGACCGTGACCAAGAGACAAGTTTGTATCTTGCGCTACTAGCATTGGATGCACCGACTCCTTCTCGACCTCGAAGGAGGAACTACCGACGACGGTATGTATGGTTTGTGATTTTGTGATTCGATTATCACGTATCCGTCATTTTGGATTTCGGTATTTTGGGCGTTCTGTTTGCATGATTTAGTTTTGATGACTGAGTTTCATGATATTTGTTTCATGCACCCACTGGATATTTATATTTTTGCGCATAGTTATTACATTTGAGATATTGATTGAGACTTGTTCAGTTGATAAAACTGCACATTTGTATTACATTTTTCCTACCATTTTCATATTAAAAAAGGACTTTATTATAATATATTATACATATGAGGGTTTATGTGTAAAAGCACCATTTTCCATGTGTTAATATATTTTAATTATCATTTGGTAGGAAAATGTATGCAAATAATATTATTGGTCTAATCCTAGTAGAACAAAGTCTACTAAAATCTTATTTGAGTTGTTGTGCAGAATATTTCCAAGTTGTTATGAAGGATTTAACAAACAAATCAATTTGTTGAAGAAAACTTGCCAAATTAAGAAGCAAACTTGGAGACCAAGTCTGGAAGCAACCGAGAGAATATTTCTGAAATATGAAGATGCCTAGGATTGCCAAATGTCACCAGATGAAAGCACAAGAAAAATTATCAATTAATCTTGTCCCTTGAGCGCGGATCCGCGGCCAAACCCACCCTGGGGCCGCGGATCCGCCGCAATCTTATGGAATTGGAGTGCAAGATTTTGGGGAATTATTCTATGCTGAATTTTACCAAGTTCTCAACAATAAGATTCTGGGTTTTCACTATATAAAGGCACCGAGGGCCTCTTGGAAAAAGCTATCAAGCCGAAGAGATCACGAAGTCCAAGACGGCTCACGCATCCAGGCTGATCATCAACTGTTCATCTACCTCCATAGAAGAGATCGAGAAGCAAACTAGGTTTTTGTAATCATTTTCTAAGGAATCAAAGTGTACTTGATCTTGTTGATTAATAAAGGTAGTTCTTTTTCTTATTCTATTTCTTCGTAGTTTAATTATGCATTCTCTCTCCATCTCTTTTTCTCCCAACATGCGCGAGTAATTCTCCGCTTGTTAGGGTTCATAGGATTATGGTAGGCTAATGGATAATGAAGATAATTAAACCCTTTTTTCGTCCTATAATGTTTAGGAACTTTATCAAAAGAATCATTAACATCCTAATCGGGCGCGCTAGCAATTCTTTGCTAGTTCGGACCGCGATTAGAGATTAGATTAATGATTGTTTTGGTAAAGGCTAGATAATGAACGGAGTTCCGTGTCGAGATAAGGGTTAAGAGTGGGATTCCTTTTCCCTCCAGAAACCCTAATCTACACGCATCACCGTCGTTCTAGTTCTAAATCTATTAATGGATAAAAAGGGTAACTTTTAATTAATCATCCATAACTACTAAATCCTAACGAACCCTACAAGCCCTATTATTATATTATTTAAATCTCTAAAATAATCTAGATCTATATTTAACATTCTTGTTTAAAGTAGATCTAGAAACTTTTCACAAAATTCTTTATTCCTCCTCTCTTTCTCAACACATCTAAAGTAAGAATAAAAGGTTCCACGTTTCCCAGAGGACGACCCGTACTCATCTCGGTCTAGCTACACGCGACACCGTTATTGATTGCGGTTAACTACAAACACACTTTTTCGTATCAATCAAATGGCGCCGTTGCCGGGGAAACATGCGTAATTTTTTATTTTTACTATTTGTGTTGAATTCTTAGACGAGTCATATCATTATTAAAACAAAACTGCAAATTGTATATTTAACGATTATTGTGTGAATTTTTGCGAGGAAATCTGGAGTCACGGACTTGAGGAAACAGGAGATCTAGGGTTCACACTTCTCTGGTAAGATTCTAACTCCCTTCTCTCTCCTCTAAAATCCAATAAAATCTATTTTCTGCAGGATTCTTTGCAAAATATCGCCGCTCAAAAATCTTTTTGCAAAGTTTTGTTTTTCGGTTTGTTTTTGCATATTTTAATACGGATCTTTAAGGGGCAAGGACCAAATCAAGATTAGGTGAGGATTTCATCACCCTTCCTAAGCCCCACAAATCACAAACCTAGCATATAGAACAACCCTTCATTAATTTAAAAAATATCTAGACCAGACTTTAAGGACTGTCGAGCTCAATAGGAAAAAGACTAGTATAGGCATCGGCCGTTTATCCTAACTGACATTGCGGTGTCTAGGCTAGTGGTTTTTAATTAGGCCCACTGTAGTGGTGGTTCCTTCCCACTTACCTGGCCGTACTTGTCCGTGAAGAGGCGGTTTGAGGTCCTATTTCTAGCCTTAGTTAGGAGCTGTCTAGAGACTGGACCTAGGTAACCATAGTTCTAGGGTTGTGTATTTTTTTTGTGATTTGTCTAAATACGTCATTTTTCAAAACAAACCAATTACTGTCTCTCCTTTTTACCCCTTCCCCCTTCTTCTCTTCTTATAATGGGTGACCTAAACAGAAGAACACTTGCCGAGCTTTGCTGTCCACAACCAGATATCTCTTGTTTTCGAAATCCCTTCGGTATACCGTCCGGCTCTTCCATGTCCTTAAGAGATCATATAGAACAAGCAGGAAGAAACAGTTGGCCACCTCAGTCTAGGTCTTATCAACCATATCCTAATCCTACACCTGTTTCAGTTCATACCCAGAGTGAGGAAGCCCCTAGACGAATGTCCATTGCTGAGCACATAGCTAGGTCTAGAGGCCAAAGTTTCAACCCGGACCAATATCAACCATCACCACCACTATCCGGAGAAGAGTTTGATATGCGGTTTGTATATAGCCAACCAACCAACCCATATCAATATTCTTCTTATCATAATATTGATCCTACTCCTACCCAAGTTCAGCAACCATTCTGTTCCTATCAATCCAATCCGACTTTTCCACCTACTCTAGACAGTTCTTCTAATCAGTCATTTGGGAGTTTTGATTATCCACAGGAATTTCAATCTTATACTGAAACCCCTTATCAGCCCAAGACTAGTCTGGAGCAGACATTAGAAAAATTTATGGAAATGTCGAACCAAATTATGAAGGATTTGGGTAGTAAGACAGAACTGTACCTCCAAACTGAAATCCACAACTCCAGTTTCATAGATTCATCAAGTACACCAAATAGAATGACTGATAAGTTGTGTGACTTTGTAGTGTTTGATTTACCCAACTGTGAAGGGTCCCTTTCAAGTGAAACCATACCCAACCCTTGTGATCTCTACACCTCCACTCTTGAACCAAAACTGATTGAAAACCATACTTTTGATGAGGAGTTTGAGAATTTTAACCTTCACTTGAATGAGGTGATTGACGTTGGGGATATTTTGATTGATGAACCCGAAATTTTGGATGATTTTGGCCCACCAATTCATCAAATCCTTTCACTTCCTTATGGTCATCATCTTGAGCCTTTAATTCTTCCCGAATCCCAAATATGTCTTGAAGTTGATGATAATGGTATACCCGAAGATCAGACCGAAATACAACCTCCATCTTCCACATCTGGTTCGGCAACACTCGACATACCAATTTGTTTACCCATTTCACCTTCTACTTTCTCCGGTTCTTCTTCTGTTCCTATAGTTTCAGTGAGTTTTGATAAATCACAATCTGTTAATTCAAGTTTAATAATACCAGAAATTCAACTTGATTTGGATATTTTTGAAAAAGAGGTAGATGAGTTTTTTGAGTCCTCTACCTCAGTGATTTTTTATGAATCAAGTAGAATAAATTCTGGCATAAAACTCTTTGACAGCAAAATATTCAATCACACTATTGATAAAAGTTTTGATGAACTTTTTGCTGACGAACTTGAATTTTTAAACAATACGGATTTTGTGATTGATCAATCTCCACCTCTAGAGGTTGAACCGTCACCATTCCTTCTTTCTAATCATTCACATTCATCCTCATTCTTTCTTTTCTCTAATTTCAATCCCTTTCCAGACCACCTCTTATGCCTTCCCCACTTTTTCTTGAGTCGATACAACACATTCTTCCACCAACCTATACGATATACTGATAAAATCTTTGAATGGTTGGTGTTAACTTTTGGTCTTTGTAAAGCCTTACTTTGACCAAATGACTCACCCTCTTAAAATGCTTCATATTGTCTAACTCATGTTTGAGGGGGGGGTATATTTTTGGCTCTTGATCATAACTTTTGTCCTCAAATTTGTGAGCCAAAAATAAGTTTGGGGGAGCATTTTCACTTTCATATATTCTTGCCCCCATTAATAATTTCCTCCCAAGTCTACAGGTTTTTGAGCTTAACGGATGACATCAGTGAGGACACTGCTGTAAACAGGTTTGGGGGAGGTTTGTGCTTATTTACACATCAATTTGCATCATATTTTGCATAATCACAACATTTTCAAAAATTTTTAAAAAAAAAAAATTCTTTTATAACAAAAGAGTAGAAAGTGAAAAATTACATCCAAAAGATAGGAATAGTTTAAGAAAACCAAGAAAATTAGAAGTTTTCTTATACGAACTAGTAATAAGTAGTTATGAGCTGTTGTCCCAAGGGTTAGTAAGATGAAGGAAGTCACTAATCTGAGGATAAAAATAAGTCTGAAAAATAGTTTCTATTCTGGAAGCCAAACATTTGAATGTTGACACCCTACTATATGCACTTACACACGTCTTGAAACTCGGGATAGTAGAGGATACCTTGAAATGCTCTTGTCTAAAAGCCAAAGTATGAAGGAAATGATGAAGAAAATATGAAATGGTGAAAAGAAAAAAAAATGAACACTGGTTTTGTATCGCCAAGGCAGCAATAAAAAAAATATATAGCGAGGGTGCCTCTTCACCTAGTGCCCTAAGGCCAACTGGTCTGGGAGTCACTGCTTAGCCTTAGGTGGTGCAAGACAAGGAAAATATTATCACCAAATCTGCAAGCACATGAGTAATCGGTCGGTTAGTACCTCAAGAAGTATTAACGGTCGCATGAAAATGTGTAAGCAATTCTAAGTATTCATCAAAGTAAAAAGTACTAAGGTAGATGGACAAGAGTATGATAGCTTGAATTGAATTCTCTGAGTGTAGGGATGTTCTTTACACACACGTGGGGTTATATGATCAATGTTTGGATAAAAGGTAGGAATGAAGAATAAAGACGATGTTTTATTGAGGGATGATGTGATTTCTAACATTTTTTCATGACTTTTAAGATAGGGCTCATGACAACTGAAAAGCTAGTATAGTTGGAAACTCTTCTTTTCAAAGTATTTCTTTTAAGGTTCTTATCTCTATATGTAAATTTCACCATCTTTCTTTTGTTATAGGATTTTGTGGGTGTAATCCGCTGAAAACCCTCAGGAGACAACACTCCTCGTACTAGGGACACCTAGAGGTTTAACGGCTTGTTGCACGTGCTCAGTGCAATCGTGTCTGCCTACGAAAGTGTGCTTAGTTTTCTCCTTTCTTTTTCTCCTCTTAAAAATAAACTAGTTTGCTCGGGACGATCAAAGATAAGTTTGGGGGTATTTGTTCAGTTGATAAAACTGCACATTTGTATTACATTTTTCCTACCATTTTCATATTAAAAAAGGACTTTATTATAATATATTATACATATGAGGGTTTATGTGTAAAAGCACCATTTTCCATGTGTTAATATATTTTAATTATCATTTGGTAGGAAAATGTATGCAAATAATATTATTGGTCTAATCCTAGTAGAACAAAGTCTACTAAAATCTTATTTGAGTTGTTGTGCAGAATATTTCCAAGTTGTTATGAAGGATTTAACAAACAAATCAATTTGTTGAAGAAAACTTGCCAAATTAAGAAGCAAACTTGGAGACCAAGTCTGGAAGCAACCGAGAGAATATTTCTGAAATATGAAGATGCCTAGGATTGCCAAATGTCACCAGATGAAAGCACAAGAAAAATTATCAATTAATCTTGTCCCTTGAGCGCGGATCCGCGGCCAAACCCACCCTGGGGCCGCGGATCCGCCGCAATCTTATGGAATTGGAGTGCAAGATTTTGGGGAATTATTCTATGCTGAATTTTACCAAGTTCTCAACAATAAGATTCTGGGTTTTCACTATATAAAGGCACCGAGGGCCTCTTGGAAAAAGCTATCATGCCGAAGAGATCACGAAGTCCAAGACGGCTCACGCATCCAGGCTGATCATCAACTGTTCATCTACCTCCATAGAAGAGATCGAGAAGCAAACTAGGTTTTTGTAATCATTTTCTAAGGAATCAAAGTGTACTTGATCTTGTTGATTAATAAAGGTAGTTCTTTTTCTTATTCTATTTCTTCGTAGTTTAATTATGCATTCTCTCTCCATCTCTTTTTCTCCCAACATGCGCGAGTAATTCTCCGCTTGTTAGGGTTCGTAGGATTATGGTAGGCTAATGGATAATGAAGATAATTAAACCCTTTTTTAGTCCTATAATGTTTAGGAACTTTATCAAAAGAATCATTAACATCCTAATCGGGCGCGCTAGCAATTCTTTGCTAGTTCCGACCGCGATTAGAGATTAGATTAATGATTGTTTTGGTAAAGGCTAGATAATGAACGGAGTTCCGTGTCGAGATAAGGGTTAAGAGTGGGATTCCTTTTCCCTCCAGAAACCCTAATCTACACGCATCACCGTCGTTCTAGTTCTAAATCTATTAATGGATAAAAAGGGTAACTTTTAATTAATCATCCATAACTACTAAATCCTAACGAACCCTACAAGCCCTATTATTATATTATTTAAATCTCTAAAATAATCTAGATCTATATTTAACATTCTTGTTTAAAGTAGATCTAGAAACTTTTCACAAAATTCTTTATTCCTCCTCTCTTTCTCAACACATCTAAAGTAAAAATAAAAGGTTCCACGTTTCCCAGAGGACGACCCGTACTCATCTCGGTCTAGCTACACGCGACACCGTTATTGATTGCGGTTAACTACAAACACACTTTTTCACATCAATCAAGACTTCATGCCTACCGTATGCAGTGATTTGATTTACACTTCCAGCATAGTTTTCATGCACCTTTAGTGTTTTGATATACGATTTTGGTGCACGCCAGATGCACTAAATCGGGATTCTTCTTGCATGTTACATGCACCTGATTTGCTGTCAGGCACACACGTCGCCTATGGCAGATGATTCGTGCACACCCGTTGCACCTAGATGTTTTGTAAACCTGTGACACATATATGGATTTTGGTTCCTTGCGCACCAGACGCATAGGATATTCTTATATATATATACATTTTATGGATTGATTTTTAGTAGAGCAGTACACTTTGATGATATTCGCTATGTATTGATGTTTCGAAACCCCGACAAATTCGACTTTTACTGAAATGTTTTTGTATTTGGGGGTTTAAATTTAAAATTCGGGGACCGAATTTCTTTAAGGGAGGGAGATTGTAACATCTCAAAAATTAATAATAATAATAAAATATTATTTTTGGGAATTTTTATAATTTAATATTATTTTATTGAATATTTTAATATTTTGGGATTATTAAATACAAATAAATAGGAAAAATTTGAGAAAAAATTATGGAAAATTCAAAAATAGGGTATTTTATGGATTTATGCGATTTTTAAGTTTTTGTGATTAATTATATGCTAATTTAATGCTAATCGCGATTAAAAATCGCTAATCGGTTTTAGCAATTTTTGTGAAAAACATGCACACATTACTTTTCACACTTGTGCTACATTTTATTGCCATGGTTGTTTTGGGGTTACTATTTATGTGAGAAGGAGTTGAAGAGATAAAGAAAAGAAAAAGAAAATGGGAAAAGATTAAAGAAATGGAGGGTTGGTGAGAGAGAGAGGTATGGGCTTCATTTGACCATAACCCTTAGCATTTTTTCCCTCATTTTCCTCCCTCTTCTCTCTTCTTCTGCTGCTGCCCCTGCACCTCATTCCCCCCACCCCCTCTTCAAGATCCAAAACACCTCTAAATCTACACCAAAACCACACACTCATTTCATTAAAAGTGTGCACAATCCCTAGATCTACACTTGGAGCTAAAGAAGCAAAGATTTTGACCACTAGGGGCAACTCAAGAAAATTCTTGAGTTGCCAAATGAGGTAATTTCTGGATCATTAACTTAATTTTAGCATTAGTTATACCCCCATGTTTAGATTGAATCGGTATTGTGTGATATTATGGACTTGAGGATAACCAAGTTAGGGTTGAGGGAATCTTGTGTTGTATTGTGGATTGAGCTCAGTAGAGGTTATACCAACACCCTAGTGCATGAATTGAGACCCTAACCTGAAACCTAAACACAGAATACGGATTTTTGGAACCGATATCGGGGAATTTATGAAATCTATGTAGTGTATATTGAATCTGCTTTTACCCCGAGACTCTGAAAATAATATTGAGTGAAATGTGACATGTGCAGGCACCCAGAGAGATACCACCAAAGCCCTAGCCCCCAATTCCCTTTCCAGGCCGCCAATTTATTCTCATTGGCCGCAAATTGCGGCCTGGGTCCCACCATTTTGGCTCGTATTGGTTCTGTAGCTCCTACATGTTTATGTTAGACCCCTGGTATATATAGATTTGTATAAATTGACCTAGGGTAAAATCTGGAGCCTATTTCCTAAGTTGCTGTTTTGGATTCGTGTTTCCGTATTCCGTATTTTTAATTCTGCAATTGTGGATTTTGTTTTTCCTCGACTATTTGGCGTTTATACGACGATATAGAGGGTTTATTGATGGTTTTGAAGGCGTGCCATAGGTTCTCACCTATAGGCCCCTTATCGTATCGTTTTGGATTTCATGTGCCGTTTTAGCTTGATTTGGTTTTAATGCGCATATACGATACTTTGATGTGTAGGTACCCCATGAAGATTTCGGGACGACAAGAAAGCGCGTGCCGACGTCGACAAATGAAGACCCAATGTGAGTAGATTATAACTACAGGGGGAAGTCGGGTGGATGGCGTATAGCACCCCCGCAGTCCGTAGTTAGTATACTATGTAGTTTATATTTATGATAGTTATAGTGTGTTATGGGTAGTTAGAGGTAGAAGTGATTAGCGTAGTTCCTAGTTGCGAGCCCTAGGATAGAATTGCACCTACATGCCTACACTTGTATGTTCCTTACACTTGCACTTTGTTGATGATATTGGACGACATTGGTGATGAGTCGATGATATTGGGCCTTGTGCCGCAAGATAAGTGATTTGATATGATTCATATTTGGGATATGACATGTGATTCTTGCGGGCTTGGGATGTGTGTTTACCCCCGCATTCATACCTTATAGATGGTATCAGATGTACTAGACTTAGATCGGTACCCCAGATTATGTGATATGATGATAATGATACCTGATATTTAATAAGAGGAATGTGATTTGACCCGTACCCAGCTATTGGGATGCCGTACGACGATTTACCGTACGAGCTTTACATTGATGATAGATCCGTACTCATGACTTGAGGAGGTCATATGATATATTGTATCGTACGCGATACTACTGAGGCGGGATCACAGACTATATATACATATCGACTCAGATCTAGGTGGTTTCCATACCCCTCCCGATTGACCTGATACTTAGATCAGTAGTTTGCATAGTAGATGTTAGACTAGACCCGAGTCATACCTATTTCAAAACTACGAATCAGGAATATCTTAAAGACAAACAAAGGGATTCTACGGATACTTTAAAAGGCGTACCTTTCTTAAAAACACCGTAGCCCTTATTTTACTAAAAACCCTGATTCGTCTTGTTTCAAAAGGCATAACTGCATGATACTTACATATTGATGTAGTTCTTCACTGTGGCGTTGATTATTTGATTTCCGCATACTCATGCTATTCATATTGCCTGCATATGTTGCCATCATGCTGTTAGGACACCAGCACCATTATCGATGATGCATATGTTCCACGTACACTCGCTTGCCGGCTCACACACTTCATCATCGATAATTGCCATGTCACTACACGGTAGTGTTGCCGCATTCAGTATACGACCATTGCATTGCATACTTGTATACATATTTATTGTACACTTATATTTGTACACATACTTGTTGCACATACACAGATGATACGATAAAATTGGGAACCGCAAAATACTCTTTAAAACGGATTCCTTTTAAAAAGAGCGGCTTCCCCAATATGTGCATATCACTTTTCCGTATTGCATGATATATTGATATGCTTACATTCTTTTATATGTTGCATACATCATGTTTTCTGATCATACGCATTGAGATATGTTGTTTCCATGATATTTCTGGATTTGGGAACCGTGGCTATTTCAACTGAGAATATGTATTGTCTTTGAAAACCCGGTTTCCTTGATATGATATTTCAGTGCGTCCACCATGTGTTTTCTCGGTTCTGAGAGTAGCATATGAAACCCGATTCGAGGAGCGATAGGCACCGTCTACGGGTACATGGTGGACCCGGTAAGGTACCCCGGGGCAAGAAGACTCGTATATGTTAGACGGTGAGCCTGGCAGGGGAGCACTACCTACCGGTGATAGTATTTGGACTCGGCGGTTATCGTGGGGATACCGACCGGAGTATGTACGTATAGATACGTCGAAACTCGAGGGTCGAAGCTGGTCACTCGGGTTTTCGAGACAGCGTATGATATGTACCTATCAGGGCCAGTCTTGGTGACAGCGCCTGATAGACGAGGATTTACGTGCCGATGCTAGGCACAGATTTCATGATGTTTTATGATATTTCCATGATTGTTTATATCCTCATATTTCCATGCTTATGTTTTACGATATTACATGCATGAGACTTATTGTCATTGGGTGACAGGTGGACGGGATCCACACTTTTACAGACATGGATCATATATAGACTGGTTTTACATTTATCATACTTCATATGTATATATAACAGGGTATGAGGACGATGTTATATATACCCTTACACCAATATTAGTGGTATGGGACGCTAATATATGTGTATTGATATTCATTTGATACTTCATCATATTTACTTCATGCAGCATACTTTACATTCATGACATGTTTTTACCTGAGTACTTGACACTACATACACGATTAGATGTTACATTGTCACCTTATCATACTTTAGACGTACTCTTGTGGTTTATATTACTGATTGTTGACTTAGATTTATGTCTTGCATTCGGTTTCTGCTTGTAGATGTTTTCTATTCACGAGTTGGCAACTCACCCCCGTTGTGCCACGGTTCTTGCAGGTTTTGCCGTACAGGTTCCCTTGCGGCATTTCTGGCACAGTACTTCCTTGCGGGTGAATTGCTTTTGGTAGGTGGATTCTTTTGCATCAAGAATCACCATTGTATTTATTTTATCCATTGTATCTAGAATTTCCATCAACCAAAACTGTATATTGTTTCAGACTTAGACATTAGTGTTGTATTATTTCGACCTTAGAGTCGCGCTTAGTAGTGTTGCGGTTTTTTCATGCTTTTGAGCTTTCTTTTGGATTTTGATCCTCGCCACTTGGCGTTGTATATTAAATGTTGTGTGGTTGTGACCGTCTTTGACGAAGAGCTAGCTCCCGCTTGGGGATGCCCTTTATCATTGCTTATATATTGCTATTCTTGTTGTACCCCGTTCGGGGCCAGTTTTTACAAAAGAAACTCTGCCGAAATTTTTAGAAAAGACTTTACTTTTTAAATCCATTTTCGGCTTAGTTATTTAAAAACCTTGACTTCAAACATGTTTTTCCTTACTTCCAAAAAATTAAATTTTCATATTTACTCTTAAAATGGTTTTAGATTTCTGGGCTTTTGGCTTACTTGGATCAGATGGAGTCCTATAGACTTCATATGGTTCAGGTGCCAGTCACGTGCTCTTTTCGGGTCGTGACAGTAATACAGGGCGACAGTGACCAACAGACTTGGCTGCAACACTTGCACCGTTTTCTGCCTCATGAAACTTATCACCCATTCTCAGTTCTCTACCTTTCTGTAGCCCATGTAACAAATTACATATGCGGGATCCTGATCTGGTATCACATACCCAGGACGTAAAGGATACTGAGAAACAGTTCTGTGTAACGAACACACCCGAAGATGATGCATCAACATGCACTTTCTTCGTTTGGGCGGAACGGGAATTCTGGTAATCCCCTAATTCCTGCTCTATCTTATAACATTTATAAGTTGGAGCGGAACCAACGTTCCCCAGCTCAGTATAACAAGCGGGTTCGGTCAATATATCCGTTTTATTATCTTGATTAAGGCGTGATATGGTCGCTACCTGGAGAGAGAGAGAAGAAAACACTCTGCGTGCGCTCTTGCAAGATCAGATTGGTTATTATTTTATCTAATCAGGATGGCTCCCACTGTTTTTATCAAATCTTCCTTCAAACCCTAAAAGGAATGACTAGCCGGGATTAATTACACGCTACAAGTTCACCAATCTTTCAGCCAGGCCAGTGTCGGTACTTTGAGGGAGGTTCCCCGTGCTTTCGCACGGACCTAATTACTGTAAACCTTGTTTTCCCAGAGGCGTAACCCTGTTGACACCTTTCTAGACACCTACTTGATCGGCTAATTGCAATGTGTAAAACTCTCCCAGGAGTAACTCTTACTCGCAGCGGGTATCGGGATCCAACTATCTCATAGAAGGTATGCAATCTCATTGCAAATTTCAACACTTGAAATTCCCAATAATATTTTACCCCTAGTATTCTATGACCTTGACGAATGCCAAACAACCCATAGTCCAATAGTCAAGTTCAACCCGTACATTTCTTGATTGAATTAAACCCACCCGCACGACCCTTGACGAATGCCAAACAAAAACCGTACGAATACCCTAATCCAATCTGCATCATATGCATAAGCAGATAAATACTAGTTAGCTACCGTACACTACGCCTTGACGAATGCCAAACTACCGCAGCACGAATACTAAGTAGTACTTATCTGAAATGACGGAGGGCTACGACAGGTTTTTAAGAAAACCTTTTGCGTAATGAACTTGATATCGTTGTAGAATCAAATGATTTTAAAATGGAGTGTTTTTTAGGCTTTTCTAGTTTTGCTAAAGGGGTCACTCCCGGTGAAGGGATCGTCGGCCCTTTCCTCATCGAATAAGGTGCAGGATATATCATATATACCGCTGTGCAAAGCAAGAACTATAGGAGCAATCAAAAGACAAACCGAGGGGTGTAGCATCTGCCAGTTATTGCTAAAGGGGTCACTCCCGGTGAATGGATCTCGGCCCTTTCCTTATCGAATAAGGTGCAGGATGTTCTACAAGGAACACCGCGATGCAAAGCAAGAACTGTAACTACCTGTTTTTGAAAATTCGATTCCACAACATCTTTTAGGTTTCTTTTATTTCATTAATCATATTAATGAATTCCCATCATTTAAATCACCTAAACATCACAGATAAATACGACGTACACTTATGCCATCCGCATTCGCCTCGATGTCCCCTCATGCACCGTTAGGTTAGGTAACTAACGACAGAGCGGCGCAGGGCTAGCGCGGGTGTAAAACATAAGCAACGTCTATATAATATATCATATATAGCATATACAGTATCTATCATCACATATCAAATGATCACATCACAGATATAGCAGCAAAAGAAACATATGAAACATTGGATATACTAGGACGTCCGTGTTTTCAATACGAGCCAGTATAAAACACGGATTCCACGGTCGCGATGAATAGCCTAACCCACACCCCTAGACCCCTACGAGAGCGGCAAGCAACCCTACCAATTCTAGAGTTAGGAGACCCGGACTCGACTCCTCGAGTTGGTCTCCCACTGGACTCTAGAACCCGGTTACTTGTGCTCTCCTCCTTGGGTCTATCCTAGTGCGGAAAAATAAATAATATACATCAACGGTGACAGCTTCCGCAACCTGGAAGTGCCCCAATAAAAGAATATTACATACAATTAATTTTACATGAATGAAAATGAAAAACACTCATCTCACATAAAACCCCCGGCTATTCAAAACGCGACGATCCAATATAACATATCCAGCAACACATAACATCACATGTCATCAACGTAAGTAAATGTGCGCATCCCAATTGTCGTTGACATATAGCAACGAAACCGGCGATATCACATATTACACTTACGGTCGCAGAAAAGAAAGTGTAAAACTACAACAGTTGGAATCCGCAACCTCCTTAGACATCGCATGCCTAACAGTTATAAACCCCGCATTTTAGTCTCTATATCGAAAACACTTTTCAATATCTGGTCGGGCAATTCAACAAGATTCCCGATAAACTGATCGAATGCTCGTCGCAAACTTTAGTAGACGGACGCACCCCTGGATGCCGTCGACGAAGTGCACTAAGGCGGAACACCGCTGCCGCGAGCACCCGAACGGATGCTTTTGGCGACGGGGTTCTCCTACAGTCACTTGGTCTGGGCTATGGGGCATGCTGTCTATTAAGTTTACCCGGCGAGTATCCGCGTACGCTACGTGATTGCGACGGACTTTTGATCACATCAAAATTCTGTGGCAACCGATCAAGTGAGACTAAAGTGCTATGTTTATAACATCCAAATCAGTTATCTCATAACTACTTGTGGATTCCAAATATTGTATCACATTCCAGATAAATAGAAAATGTTAAACTTTCCGATCGAACAATCAAACACCCAAGTTTTCCCGAAACAGCTCAACAGTTGAAATAAGTTTTAAAACATTCACTTCATGCCACAGTACCAACGGTCCAGCCGTAGAAGGGTCAAGCCAACGCCTCACATGTGGCACGCCGTACTGCCCCAAACCCAAAGGTTCAAAGGGCAGTTCAAGACGGTCACATAATCGAGTTAAGGTTTGTTTTATTCTAGAGGGTCCATCGCGTTACTTGCACTACTTAGAACGTTTTCAAACTACGGAAAAATCCAACACTTGGAAATTTCCCGGCAGGGGAAAAATTGGGTATTTATATCCGGTCGAACTTTTTAACATGTTCTAAATTATCCGGAAAAACACAGACAAAGTTAAAGATTCCGATCGAATCGACGAACTCCCAATACAACCCAGAAAACTCAACACTTGAGTATAAGTTAAAATTACCAAGAAAACACAGGAATCAATATAGGACATTACTGTGCAAAGCACGTGCCAACAATCACCTTTATGGCCGCGGAACCGCCGCACATGCTAGGGTGGGGCCGCGGTTCCGCGGCGCTTTGGTTGACTTGGGCTCACGTGCTTCACAGTAACTCTTATAATACCCTACTGTATTTTTTGGATATTTTTAATTTGGAAAAATCCACATTTTCAGAAAATGTACAGAGAAGGGTTTGAGTTAGGGTTTCGGGGTTCGATCGGATTTCTAACATCGTCTACACTTCGCCTAAAGCTCTAGCTAGGCTCTGATACCACTGTAGGGTTACTAGGCACACACAAGAGGTTGCACAAGGCATTAACCATGCCAAATTCAAATTTTTCGGTGCCGAGAAACCCTAAACTAGATCGTTAACTAGAGATTAGGCGAAACAACAAGCAAGCAATCTACTTTGCTACTAAGTGAATGGAAATACAACCTTTGTAGATCCGGTCCTCCACTTCTTTAGCTCCATGTTGACGTCCTTCCACTGCGATCATCGGGATCCCGGACTCTAGCAATGGTTTCGTCGGAGAAATGAGCGGGCTAGGTCGTTGACTTCGAGGCCGAAGATGATTTACGTCGGGGAGACTCAAACTCAAGCTATTCCTTCACTTGGTCAAAAACTTTGTGAAGAGAACACCCTATACTACATGGCAAGTAGTAGAGGATGAAGAAATAGGAATTGGGTTCACTTTAGAATTGGATTTCTCACTCTTTTTCTCATGGCACCATTGAAGCTAGCAAGCTTTTGTGAGCTTGATGAAGGAGAAGAAGAAGAAAAAAATTAAAAGAATAATATGAAACTTATCCTTTTAATCATGGCACCATGGTTGAGTTAAGCCCTCATGCTTAACTCATGTAGAGAATTAACCAAAGCATTAGGTTAAGGGTTGGGTTAACTAATATCTTGAACAAATGACAAAAGAGTTGACTTTGTCAATGTTTATCAAGCTTCATGAAGCTTGATAACTTTGACCAAAGTCTTACTCTTTTGTTATTTGTTAGGAAAATAGTAAACCCTAATTTAACCTTGATTTGGTTCAAGTCTCATACACACAACTTGTTTGTATCATCAAGCATGATACAAACATGTACACTTGCATATATCACATATAAACAATGTGCACATTCAAGTGAGAAAATCAATCTTAAGTGAACCAATACTAGTTAATGTAAAGTAATATATCAAATATATAATTATACATTAAATCATTAAATCAACACTTGATTTAACGATCCGGTCATATCGCATATAACCGACTAATATCAATAGTAACAACTTATCGAATCAACACTTGATCCGATAACCCGGCTATATCGCATACAACCGATCAATGTCACAATTCGCGAGAATAGAATTCAGTATCACATACTGGTATTATTCTCGGTCCTGCACATATCTCATATGCGCTCCTATTTCATTTCGCTTGAGCCAGGAAACCCCTGTGTAGGACTCTAAAGACTCGTCAATACGCCGGCAATAGGTGATGATCATATCAAACACCCACAAGCCGTAAGCGGTCTGCTAAACGTAACGGCCACCCGGGTATTGAGCGATCAGAAGATCAACGAGCAAGCCCGCTCACACTCCTGTGAATCCAACCAGTAACACTACCGTACAGTCAGGTCTGTTCGTCTGATATGTCGCATATCTCGTCTAGGGGTGGTAAACGTCAGACCCCAATAACTCGATAAGTCATGTCGATATGAGGCTCATAACGGGTCGAGAAACTACTGGTAACACTTACCAGTAAATCCCTAAAGCAGCCTTGGCCGAGGACTTCCTGTTATAGCCAATCAAGCACAGCACAACATCAACTCCCTATACCGGGAGAGACGAAACCCCTCCTATCGCTCATTGCCTCCATGTGACTCGGGACTGTACCCAAAAACCACCGTTTTGCACGCCCTCTTGGACGTGGTAAGGTGGAAATCAAAGCACAGTGGGAATCACACAAGACTCTATGACGATCTCGGGTATACAGACTAACTTGTATCAGTGTCACCAGAGAACTGCCATCTGACGTAAGGTATAATACCATCTGGGAGTTCTCGGCGAGTCCGTCCAGTGTACCCAGTCTACACTGAGCACCCGTATATCATCTCTGATGTCAAACACCAATGGATATGGGATCATCCATCGCCCATATGTATGGGTCGAGAAACTACACGCTAGTCTACTCTGGTATATCGATGCCCCTTCTCGATACACCCACGACTATGGACTTTGAAGGATATACTTATGGACTACCACGTCCCCACTAGTATGATCCGCATCATAGTCCAGATAGTCAAGTATACATCCTAAGGGCTTTACCAACATGTAACAGAGAGACAATCAGTGTACACGTTAAGGTAAAGAGTAACCAGATAGCATACTATCATATCGAGCAAGAAAGTCATCCCTATATATGTCCAAGCATCCACTACAATATACATCCTATGTATATTAATGGCCTCTAGGACATACATATAACTAACAATATTTATGTTATCATACCACACATACACTTTATACTACTTGCTGGGGTGTTCTGACATCCCTGAGATTTGCCATCTCAGGTTTATAGACAGATTTTCAGGCCGAGCAAGATCGCAGCGACTATCAGAACTTTGCCGAAGATCAGTAACCCGTAGGTTTATTTTCCTTTTCTGCTAGTTTTTAGTATGTGTGCCCTTATGGGACATTAGGACTTATGTATCTCTTTTGGATCTTATTTTATTTCGAACCTATTGTATCAGATCTTTAATTGCATCAATTATCTAGTGGACCCATTTTTAGTATTCCTTATGGTTTCATTGCAGCATGATTATCAGTATTATTCCTTTTGGTATTGGATTTTATTTTTGACAGGTTAATCTAGACAGCCTTATGTGACTATGGAAGGATCTTTCCTTACCGTAGGTAGCACGGCTGGCCTTCGTCGCTCTCCGTATTCCGTATTTCGGGAAGCGGGGCGTGACAAGTGATGATAAAGACAAACCAGATAGCATACTATCATCTCGAGTAAGACTGTTCTACCGGTATAGGTCCTCTCTCAATCATCATAATCACCTGCCTATGACTACGATAATTGCCTTGAGGGCACTACAGCCAACAATCTCCCACTTGCACTTAAGGCCAATTATTGCGGTGTCTTATACTCACAGCCCGTGTGATACCGAACACCCAACTTCTCTACTAATCAGTCTTACAAAGCCCGTTTGCGAAACTATTGCGTTCGAGAAATAGCCTCAGTGAGTGGATCCGCTCCAATGTTTCTTTCTGCATCTCTCTATATCTCAACTTCGCGGAGAAAGCTATCTCCCGAAATGAGCAATACTTGTCTTAGAATTTGTCTGGATATCTGACGGGACCCAGTTCACAAATTAACTCCAAATCCAATAAACTTCCTAGACTGTATCATCCACTGAATTTAATCAGTATCATGCGCCATGCATTTCCTCAGTATCCGCTTGGACCACATGTCCAACATACTGCCCCTGAAAAGAGGGAAAACTATAACTTTGACAGTCACTTTGTCATCCAGGTCACCTTGGAAGCCTGAAATGATAACCGTCTCCTGATGGAGGCCGCCGTTACCATATCCCAAGAACATCCACTTATGTTCATAACTGCTTCCCAATGTTTCCCCAGGATTGGATTAATATATATGCTTATTGCAGCTAGTGCAAAAGCAATATCTGGTGTTGTACTCGACATCTCACGATTGAGTCAATTGACTAAGCAAGTGATATATCAATCATGCAAATCCCTCTCCCCTTTAGTCTAATAGACTTCCTTTAGAGAGGGTGACTCCATCACCTGCAGGTTCACCACCATGCCAGGAATCGTCCATTCTAAAATCCCATTAGAATCATGTCAAAGTACCCTAATTGGGAAACTTTTCAAATCTAGATCTAAAACCATAGATCTAGTCACCAGAACCCTGATATTATATCCAAATCCTATGTGGAGAACCACCTTGTGACAACCACAGTATAACCGATCGTAGTATAGGAATATCTCTTCCTATCAAGTGCATGTCATCCCAAATACCTGGACATCACTCTCTACTACCTTCTTACCAGATCCATCTTCTATTCTGATGAGGTCAAGACTTATGACTGTTACATCAAAAATAGATGATCTATTTCTGTTGTACTTGCTTTAGTCTATAAATAGACATAAGCTACATGCCCACTATGCTTCATGCCCACTATGCTTCCGCTGCTCCCACTGACTACAACAATCCTCTGGCAGAGTCATATACACGTGAACTTCTAAAGTTAGTTTAGAACGACGCTATACTCATCCTCCTGCCGGGTCTTATATTCTAGAACAGCAGCAATGGCAAGTCTGGGTAAACAAGAACCTTCCTATCACCGTCTTTGAGAAGACCGAAGTACCTCTCGGGTGCCTGAGGTTACCCACCAAATCTGCGGAGTGGCTAATGGAATGTCAAATCCAATTGAATCCTTAGGTTCAATTAAATTTTCAGTGATCGTTTGTGGTTCTGGAATCACTTCCAGTTCTACCATACTCCCACTTCTGTTTTCTGAAAAAATCCATTTTACTAAAACTGGTGGCGAGTCATGAACAATACAATTATTGATCTTCCTGATGGTAGAAAATTAACCCTCGTCAAAAGCCGGGATAACCCACAAACTGCCATTACTGAAATGTGCCTAGAGTTTATCCGGATTCTGGTTTTAAGCATCAGTCGGATATATCTTAACATCATTAAGATATGAAACCATTCTATATTTCCAATATAGAAACAAAAGCACTAATTTAATTGGAACCAGATTCAAAATCATGCAGCTGTCTCCAGTGCATATCAACCAAATGGAAAAGGCCAATCAGCATTACTCATCTAGGAGTGCATCCATATATGAGTAACCCGAAAGAGAAGCAAGTTCTCAAAACCATTACTATCAACGGAATACCAAACACAAGTATCTACATCTTCGACTATCTCGAAGAATCCTGATACTTCCAACAAATGGTTCTCTACTTATTCTTATACCTATAACTTCTCAATATCTGGACCTTGTATTTCTACGAAACACATGTCTAGAACTGAAGAAGCCATGAGTAAACAGAATACAGTACGAGTACCAACCCCTTTTTCCTTATGGACACTGGACAACATACAATACTTTGTATAAGTCCCCTGAGTTCAATAACTCAAACCCTATGCGTCGTAGGTTGAAAACTGTATTATGGTTAAGAAGAATTACACCGCTGTTGAATGCACCTTACCTAACCATCAACTGATATAGGTAAATGTCACAGACATAATTTCAAAAAGTTATATCTCACTTGATAAAATAAACATACAGATATATCAGTTTGAAATTGGTGCATAACAACGGATATTCAAAACCAAATATTTGCCGTTAGGTAAAACCCAGGTGATTTCCTCAAATATCACCAATTACAATGAATTCCGATATAATGAGGATCTAATCACCCAATTCCCAATATCTTACTCCCACTCACCATCTGTAATAACATACAGATATGAGAAAATGATCTGGTAAATACATACCCTAGAGTTAGATTCCAATTGGGAAAACAGTTTTCAATTAACATCGCACAGTGAAACTGAAACATGAAAATGTTTCAAAAAGGGGTTAACTGGTATTCCTAGTAACGCCTCTTCCACCATCCTGATCCTTGACAGTAACCATATACTTACCTACCCTCACTTCAATCCCTTTATTATGTCTTTACTTATTACCTTCTGTACACCTTCTTTAGGCTAATTGGTTTTCTTACTTCCCTACCCTTTGGCACCAGCTTAAGGTTTGGAAGAAGACTATCTAATAAGCGTAATAGGGTGTACACTCCTTATTCCAGGAGCCTTTGCAACCTAAGAGAAGGTAATAGGAAAAGACATCTAAATAATCATATTCTATTTCTCCTGAACCGGAAACCATCCTCGAATCTGGAACAAATTCCTTCGAGTTCGTATGTAACTATACGATGGCATATCCAATAGGAGTGGATATCCGTAGTGATACGGAGTGTTCTGGAGAAATCCAAAGTGGATGTGGGAGTGGCAGTGGTATACACGGTTTTGTCGTGAATGATAGCAGTCGCAATTTTCTTTGCCGTTATTCTAATCCCTTTATATGTCTTTACTTATTACCTTCTGTACACCATCTTAGGCTAATTGGTTTTCTTCCTTCCCCATCTTTCGGCACCTGCCTATGGTCTGGAGGAAGACTATCCAATAAGCTCAATAGGTGTACCCTCTCCTAACCCTAGGAGCCCTCACAACCTGAGAGAAGGTAAAGAAAAAAGACAACCGAATAATCCTATTCAGTCTCTCCAGAACCAGAATCCATCCTCGAATCTGGAACAAGTTCTTCGAGTTCGTATGTAACTATACGATAGATTTATCCAATAGGAGTGGATGTTCGTAGTGATACGGGGTATTCAGGAGAAATGCAAAGGTGATATAGAAGTGGCAATTATATATACGACACCGTGACATTCCAAAAGCCAAAGTGTTTTAAGAAGGTTCGGTTAACTTGGTTCATGAGTTCTAGTCTAGGATTGAGCCATGGTCGCTGCCAAAGAGAGATAGAAAAGAAACACTCAGCATGCACTCTAGCCTAGATCAGAATGGTTAATCACTTTATTTAATCAGGATGGCTCCCACTATTTTCTCGAATTCTCCTCCAAACCCAAAAGGAGAATTAGTCTGGATCATGAAAAATCACCCGAGGAGTAATCCTACTCATCAGTGGGAATCGGAATCCAACTATCATCGCATGATAACTTGATGGAAGCCATTCAAGTCACCACACTCCATAAGGTATGCGCATGCCTGGAAAGTTTCCTGTATATTTGAAACTCCCGATGTGATTTTTACCCCTAGGACCCAAGTGACCTTGACACAGTCAACAAATCAAAGAGTCCTAGTCAAGTTCAATCCGTCATTATCCAGGATTGCATTAAACCCACCCGTACGAGCCCTTGATACAATCAACAAGGTCGCACGACTGTCCTAACCAATCGCATTAATATGCCACAAACAAGCACTACTTAGCTACCGCACACTACGCCTTGACACAGTCAACAAACGCAACACGAATACTAAGCAATACTTGTAAGAAATGACGAAGGGCTACGGATGGTTTTAGGCGAAAAACCATTAACGTAATGAACTTGATGTCGTTGAAGGAACCGAGTGGTTTTACAAATATATAGTGGCCAAAACTTTTGCTAAAGAGGTCACTCCCGGTTAAGAGATCTCGGCTCTTTCCTCATCGAATAAGGTGCAGAATATCCCAAACTGAATACCATGATGCAAAGCAAAAGAATCGACTATAGTGAAGTTATTACGTTGACGCTAACTTTTACTCAAGGAGTCACTCCCGATAAAGGGATCTCGGCCCTTGCCTCGTCGAATGAGGTGCTGGATATTCATAACCGAATACCACTGTGCAAAGCAAAAGAAAGCGTTTGTAATGTCAGTTTTAAAAACTTGGTTCCAATCACATCATATAGGTTTGTTTTATCCTTGCATTGATCAGAATCAACGCAGTCCCATCAATTAATCACACCAGAAAAGAACGAAAATATATGATGTACGTATATGCCATCCGCATTCGCCACTGGGTCCCGTCATTACCTGTTAGGTTACTTAACTAACGATGGAGCGGGGACTGGACTAGCGCGGGTGCAAAATATATACAACATCTACTAGTATATATATATAACATTCATCCCAGGCATGATATAAGAAACATCACAGAAGCAACACAGAATGGTGGATAATCTTGGAGCCCCGGGTTTCACTTGAGCCGCAAATGAGACCCGACGTTCCCCTGTAGTGTGGATAGCCTGTGCAATGGAACCTAGACCCCTACGAGCGTGGCAAGTTATCTGCCAAAACCAGAAGCGAGGCAACCCCCTTCAACAACGTGAATGAGTCACCCAGCACTTCACGGAATCCGGTAACTTGAGCACCCCTCAGTGGGTCAACCTATACCCCCTACGAGTGAGGAACCCGCCAATTCTAGAGTGAGGTCCCCTCCGTCTCAACGCCATAAGATGCGGACCCGTTGCCTTCTAGAACCCTTCTATTCGTGCATTCCACCGCGGGGTAATCCTAGTACATAAAAGAAAATAATATACAAGGGTGACATCGACCTCAACCCGGTCGTGCCCCAAACAAATAATATACAAACTGGCAGAGACAACAGTCCACATGTCGGACGCTCGCCCCTCAATATCAAATTTACAAATGAAACTAAACTGTACTACCATTGCACCATAGCTATCCACCACGACAATCCAACCACAACCACAGCACAACACAGAACATCAACGTGAATGTCACGTTCGGAAAACCCGTCTAAAAGAACTATAACAATTAGACAAGTTGTACCGATCTAATGACATTCACGGTCGCAAATAGAAATGCATGTACTGTAAACATTTAAAAAGTGTTAAATTATCGACTTCGAAACACCCCGAATTGCCCCTGAACAAAAGATAACATAATATCAAAAATGGGCAAAACAAATACCACTGCACCAATATTCCAGAGACTAGACCACCCTACAAAATTCAAGTCCAAACACCACTAAAAAACCGGCCACACCCATTTTTTTGCAAATCTCGCTGGGTCAAAACCGGCGGATGGGGCTCGTTTTTGTAGGGTGTTCTAGTGGTGACTCAAGTAGTCTTCTGCAGTTGCTTAAAAAAAATTTAAAGACTTTGAAAAAACGACAGAGACTGGAATCTGCAAGGTATCATTTCAGGGTTGTTTCGATTTCGATACTTTAACATTGTTTAAACAACCTAGTAAAGGGTTTACGGGTTGTCTCTGATACCATGTTAGGTTACGGCAGCGCCCCGGCCATCAAACCGTAGTCAAATGCGGGACAAAAATTTTCTAAACTGGCGCTACTATTACCCAATGCCCAGATCTACCCTAAACCCTATACTAGCAAGATTTAAAACTAGGAGTTAAATGGTTATACCGGGTTGATCCGTATCCTTCGGTCATCAACCTTCATTCCAAGCTCCTAGAGGTTGCGGATCGAGTTTGGTTGTCGGTCTTCCTCCATCTACGATGATCCACCTAAGGGAAACGGCGCAAGCTTCATCCTCACCAAGCGAGGCAACCGACGCTCCAAGGTTTCTAGCAATGGAGAGTGGAGGTGTAGGATTATCTCACCATTGTTTTTCTCTCATCAAAATGCTCAAGGAGCAACTCAAGAAGATCAAGAGGAGGTGAGGAAACAATGGCATGAGCAACTCAAGAATGGCTAAGTCTTTTTCCAAAGTGAGAAGAGCAAGTGAAGAAAAACCAAGTCAAGAAAAGAAATAGCCAAGCATGTAGAGAAATATGGCAGCCCCCCCCCCATTTTCCAATCATCCAACAAAATATCTCTTTTCATTTAACCAATAAACAAAGTCATGCCATACCTCTCTACATGCCTTGCATTGTTCATGCCACCTTACCCCCTCCACCTCATTTTCCAAAATGATTTTCCAAAAACAAAAATCAATTAATGAGGTGTCATATCTTCTAGAAACTATCCCGTATAAATACGGAATGCAACCTGGTATACGTATCGAAATACATATACGCGTATTCGTACAAAAATACGAATATCCAAGAGAGAAAATGAATAGTGAACAATAATACTAGAATACATATATATAAATACATATATAAATTATTAAATCAAAACCTGATTTAATAATCCGGCTTAATCCTAAGCCGCTAGTATTATCAACCATCCGATTAAAGTCTGTGTAGCCTGTACACATATTTAATCGGACACCTGTATGTACCAACATACGTCATCTACACCATATCGTCTGAACCGTGAAAACCCTCTGTGTGGGACTCTAAAGACTCGTCAATACGCTGGCAGTGGGTTTAACCATAAGCACGTCAGCGGCACTAACTGTACGTAACGGCTACCCAGGTATTGAGCGAGAGGAAGGCCGACGAGCAAACTCATCCAAACCCCTACCGAGCCTGACAGTGACAATATCCATACAGTCCGGTCTGTTCGTCTAAGAGTATCGCATATCAAGTCTAGGGGGGTGGATGAAGTCAGGCCCCTAACATCGCGATAATTCATATCATCATGAAACCCATCATCACCTGAGAAACTATCGATCCTGGATCGGTAATTCTCGTATACCCCGGCTGAGGATTTCTGGTGATGGCCACCCGTGCACAGCGCGACATCAACCCCCAATACCGGGAGAGACGAATCCCAGACGATCCGCTCACTGCCTCCATGTGGCACGGGACTGTACCCAACTAAAACCTGTTTGCACGACTCCTTTGAGCCGTGGTAGGGTAGTAACCAAAGCACAGTAGGAACTCACACGAGACAAATGACGATCTCAGGTCGACAGACTAACCTGTACACATGTCACCTGGGAACGGCTATCTGACAATAGGTATAATACCAACTAGCATGTTCCTGGCGAGTTCATCCAGTGTATCCATAACCGAATGAGCACCTGTATACTATCTTAGGTGAACAAACTAACACCAATGGCTTATAAGACCTGGCCACCGCCCCTCATCGGGGTCTCGATCAGTATACACTAGTCTACACTGGAGTATCAATGCCCAGTCTCGATACTCCCATGACTAGGGACATTTAAGGATGTGCTTATAGACCGCCCAGCTATCACGTATATGATCGCTATCATAATGCTGGTAGTCAAGCAAGAATCCTATGGGCTCTATCAATATGTAATAGTGATGATAAAGACAAACCAGATATCATACTATCATCTCGAGTAAAACGGTTCTAACGGTATAGGTCCCCTCTCAATCATCGTAATCACCTGCCTGCGACTACGATAATTTCCTTGAGGGCAATACAGCCAACAGACTATACAGGCTCGGGTTGGTACTGTTTCGGAATTCAGGAGGCTTCATCCAGTGGTTTTCATGGGATCGGCAAATCCCCTCGAGGCCGAGCAATAGCTCATCAACGTGGAAAACCTTTTGACGGCCGCTCGGGTCCCTGACGATGACAGAGTGAACGTGGTGAAGATTCAGCTGGAGGATGAAGCCCGCACGTGGTGGTCCGTAGAGGAAAGACGGTTAGAGAAACCTATCGGATGGGACACGTTCTCCGCGTGCTTCCTAGATCACTATTTCCCGGCCACTTCCAAGGCCGAAATGGAGGAGAAATTCATCATGTTAAAGCAGAATGGACGCTCAGTGGATGTCTACGCCGCAGAGTTTAACCGGCTGAATCACTTCGCACCGTACATGGTAGCCACTGAAGCCGCCAGGGCAAGACAGTTTCAGCAGGGGCTCAATATTGAACTACAACAGCTTATCACGTCTCTCGACCTACTGACCTTCGCTCAGGTGTTGAACGCTGCCCGGGTACATGAAAGATTGGCGGAGAAGGCCAAGGGCCAACGATCGGTGGACAGGAAACCCCACGTAGTTCCAGCACGAACTACCTTTTCTCCCCATGGAGGGATCCCAGTTCACAGGTTGGGTGTTACCCAGATGAAGCGTACTTTCTCACCACAGCAGCCGCAGCGGAGAGCCCTGTTTTGCGATTATTTCCAGAGGCCAGGGCACATGCAGAGAGATTGTCACTGAGCCAAGGGGAAATGTTTGCTTTGCAGATCCAGCGAGCACAGGGTCAACAGATGTCCCCAGAGATCTGAGCTACAGGGAGGGTTCAAATAACATCAACCGTCGTACGGCACTTCAACTCATAGGGGTCTACCTCTGGTATCCCAGCAGCGGTTATTTGATCAGAGGCATACTAGTATAGGTCGGAATTAGGGGCGGGCTTTCACCCTGTCCGCCGAGCAGGCAGAGACTTCTGGAGAAGTAGTTACAAGTACCCTTCTTGTTTATTCTGTACCAGCTAGAATTCTTTTTGATTCGGGTGCTTCGAATTGCTTTATTTTTATGCTGTTTATTGATACACACTCTATACCTCACGAGCCGTTGACTAAGGGATGGGAGATACATATAGGTAACAGGATTATTATGTCCAACCAGGAGTGTAGGTTATGCCCTGTGGTGGTTTGTGGCAGAGAGTTTTATGCAAACTTCCTTTTGATTGGGACCGGTAGCTACGACGCCATTCTGGGGATGGATTGGTTGAGCACGTTTCATGCTGTTATCAACTGCCGGGCTAGGAGTGTGACTCTTTGCATTCCTAATCATCCGGAGTTCTTATTCGTGGGCGGCAGCGAGTCTTTGGAACCAGCTAAGTTCCGAGCAAAGCCGAAGACCTTGGTCACTCTGGAGATAGACGAGAATCCAGCACCAGAGGTAGTTCGAGAGTTTCTTGATGTGTTCCATGAAGATCTAGCGGTTTTACCCCCGCCTCGCATTTTGGGCTTTTCGATTGACCTGATACCAGGGACGGCGCCAGTTTCCAAAGCTCCTTACAGGATGGCGCCAGTGGAGTTGGCAGAATTAAAGAAGCAGATAGAAGATCTTTTGGACAGGGGATTTATCCATCCAAGTGCTTCCCCGTTGGACGCTCCGGTATTACTGGTGAAGAAGAAAGACGGTTCCTTGCGCATGTGCATCGACTACCGGGAGTTAAACAAGGTGACCGTGAAGAACAAGTATCCCATCCCCCGCATCGACGACTTGT
Source organism: Agapanthus africanus (assembly GCA_030015575.1). Taxonomy (NCBI): domain Eukaryota; kingdom Viridiplantae; phylum Streptophyta; class Magnoliopsida; order Asparagales; family Amaryllidaceae; genus Agapanthus; species Agapanthus africanus. The sequence goes on from JASDDO010000004.1 coordinate 257,719,252, forward strand.
TTGACCAGCTGGGTGGTGCTCGGGTATTTTCAAAACTAGACCTTCGGTCAAGGTATCACCAAATCAGGGTTAACGTAGAGGATATATGAAAGATGGCTTTTCGAACCCGATATGGCCACTATGAGTTTTTTGTGATGTCGTTCGGTGTTACCAATGCACCGGCTATATTTATGGACTTGATGAACAGGGTTTTCTCTAAGTACTTGGATCAGTTTGTAGTCGTATTCATCGACGGCATTCTAGTCTATTCCAGAAGTCGAGAGGAGCACGCCGAGCATCTACGAATTGTATTGCAGGTTCTACGGGAAGAGAAGCTCTATGCTAAGTTAAGCAAGTGCGAGTTTTGGCTCGATAAGGTGCAATTTCTGGGGCATGTTGTTTTGAGTGATGGCATTTCATGTAAGTCGATGCCATACACCCCGCGAGTTCACGGGGAGGTGGAAAGTGTAAAAAACAATAATTTTTAGCATCGCAATATCGACTATACGCCAAGATCTTTACTAAACCCTAACTAGCAACCTACAATGAGGTAAGTCAAATGTAAAGAATGTTATACCTCATGATTTCATGTCCTTCGGTTCTTCTTTCCTCGATGTCCTCCTCCTCGTCACAAGCTTCAAGGATCGTATCGGATCGGCACTACCTCATCGGCTTCCTCAAATCGAAGATGATCCACTCGAGTGTTTGTGTACCGAGCTCCTACTTCTATACCGAAGTAACTAAGTCAAGTAGTATGCTACACTAGATGACCTAGGGTGTGTAAAGGATGTAGATGGATTGAGAAGTCTTCTTTTGCCCTAGGTTACTCAATACATGAGTGTTCTAGGGTTTGAGGGAGTTGAAGGTGGCAAGAGGAAAAGCTAGTGAGCTAAAACTTGAAGAAGGAGATGGATTTCTTTTTCTAGTCTCAAACTGAACTCCTTTGATAATTCATTAGATAAAACTAAATCCATTATCAAAAAGGGGTTCAATTTACAAAATAATGACTCATGGGTGGAATGAGCACCATGTGTCATAAGCATCCATGTCCAAATTCATGCAATATCCACTTCATTTCCAATTACATAAATGTATTATTAATTTAAACTAAAATGAATAATACAATTATGTCATGTCATCTTCAAAAATCATTTTTGTACAAATTACAAAAACGCCCATCGTCCGTATATACATACCCGTATCCGTATTCCGAAAAATACGAAAACAAAAGACAAAAACAGTCCATCATTACAATACTAGGATCCGGCTTAAACCAAATCCCACTAGTATTGTTCGTCCAAACCATCATGCGTGCACAAGTACGTGCACGTGATCGAACCCTGTCGTAAAACCATACGACCTCTACACATTTTGCCCGATGCAGGGAAACCCTCTGTGTGGGACTCTAAAGACTCGACATTACGCTGGCAGTGGGTTTAACCACAGGCCGCAAGCGGTACTAGATGAACAAAACGGCCACCAGGTAAATGTCGATGAGAAAGCCGATGAGAATAATTCATCCGTGTAGGGTTACTTAGTACAACAGCAAGGTTTCGGGGGGGCATCGTCCATGGCATTTTCAAATTTTTGCCATGCTACTTAACCCTAACCTTAGAATCTTAACTTGAGATTTAGACAATACGATATGTAAACAACTTTACAACTAAGTGAATGCGGAATACAACCTTTGTAGACCGGCCCTTCACTTCAAATGCTCCGTGTAGAAGCCCCTTCGCTGCGAGTAATGATCTCCCGAACTCTTGAGAGGCTCCACAAGATGAAAGATGCAAACTTGCTTGAAGTCTTCAAAGTCGAAGATGATTTTAGAATTCTTTTTCTCACTATTTTTCCTCACTTGCTCAAAAGCTAGAGAGAGCTTTTCTCTTGATGAATATGAAGATGATGAAGATAATAGATGAGAGAGTGAATGGAAAGCATGGGTGAGAAATATCTCATATAACCCTTGTAGAGACATAACCATGGTAAAACATAATGGTTAGGTTAATAAATATCTAAGGCAAAACAAAAATGGTGGACTAAGTCAATGGTTATCCACAAGCTTGCAAGGCTTGCAACCATGACAAATTCCACTCAATTTTGAATTACTTAAATAAATAAAAACCTTAATAATCTAATGGCATGGTATAAGTCTCATACACCCATGTAGTGTGTATCATCAAGCATGACACAAAAAGAAAAACACAAAATATATATCACATATATATTAAGTGTGCACATGTGAGAAAAGAAAAGTATAAGTGAGCAAATATTAGTTAATGTAAATTAGCATATCAAATATACAATTATACATTAAATTATCAAATCAACATTTGATTTAATAATCCGGCCATAACATATATAACCGACTAATATAATATGTATTATCTTATCGAATCAACACTTGATTCGATAACCCGGCTATATCACATATAACCAACTGATATCACATATCGCGAGAATAGAATACGGTATCACATACTCGTATCATTCTCAGTCCCGCACATATCACATATGTGCTCCTACTTCGTTTCGCCTAAGCCAGGAAACCTCTGTATAGGACTCTAAAGACTCGTCAATACGCCGGCAGTAGGTGATGATCATATCAAGCACCCACAAGCCGTCAGCATTAGTAGCCGGACATAACGGCTATCCAGGTATTGAGCGATCAGAAGATCAACAAGCAAGCCTGCTCATACTTCTGTAAAGCCTGTTAGTAATACTACCATACAGTCCGGTCTTTTCGTCTGATATGTCGCATATCCAGTCTAAGGGTGGTAAACGTCAGACCCCAGTAACCGATAAGTCGTGCCGATGTGAGGCTCATAACGCGTCGAGAAACTACTGATAACACTTACCAGTAGATCTCCATTTCAGTCCTGGCCAGGGACTTCCTGTTATAGCCAATCGAGCACAGCGCAACATCAACCCCGAATACCGGGAGAGACGAAACCCCTCCTATCGCTCATTGCCTCCATGTGATTCGGGACTATACCCAAAAGCCACCGTTTTGCACGTTCTTTTGAACGTGGTAAGGTGGAAATCAAAGCACAGTGGGAATCACACAAGACTCTATGACAATCTCGGGTCTACAGACTAACCTGTACCAGTGTCACCAGAGAACTGCTATCTGACGATAGGTATAATACCAACTAGGAGTTCTCGGCGAGTCCGTTCAGTGTACCCAGTCTCCACTGAGCACCCGTATACCATCTTTGATGCCAAACAGCAATGGATGTAGGATTATCCATCGCCCATCATATGGATCAAGAAGCGTATACGCTAGTCTACTCTGGAGTATTGATGCCCTGTCTCGATACACCCTCAACTAGGAATAATTATAGGATGTACTTATGGACTACCCTGGCCCCACTAGTATGATCTCTATCATAGTCCTAGTAGTCAAGTACACATCCTAAGGACTTTATCAACATATGAGAGCAAGACAGTATCACAATACAAGTCTACATGTTAAGATAAAGAGCAACCAGATAGCATACTATCATGTCGAGCAAGAAATTCATCTCTATATATGTCCAAGCATCCATTATAATATACATAATAAGTACAATAATGGCCTCTAGGGCATACACATAACTAACAATCTCCCACTTGCACTAAGGCCAGTTGTTGTAGTATCTCATACCCAACATCCCGAAGAGTCTCACAAATTGTATCTGGGGTATGGCCTTCGTGAGTGGATCCGCTGTGTTGTTCTTCGTGTCAACTCTCTTCACCTCGATCTCCCGGCGATCAACTATCTCCCGGATAAGAAGAGCTTGACCGAGCGCAGCATAGGAACATCATTTCCTATCAAGAGTATGTCATCCACGTACAATACGAGGAAGACAACCTTACTCTCTGCCACCTTCTTGTATATACAAGGTTCATCTACGTTTTTGATGAAGTCAAACTCTTTGACTATCACATCAAAATAGATGTTCCAACTCCGTGATGCTATCTTTAACCCGTAGATGGATTTAAGCAGCTTGCACACCTACCCGCTGCTCCCACTGTCCATGAAGCCCTCTAGCTGAGTCATGTACACTCATTTTTCTAAATCACCATTTAGAAAGGCGGTCTTAACATCCATTTGCCAGATTTCGTAGTCATGGTATGCAGCAATGGCAAGTAGGATCCGGATGGACTTATGTATATCCACTGGAGAAAAGGTTTCATCATAATCCACACCTGGTCGTTGACGAAAACCTTTTGCAACAAGTCTAGCTTTGAAAGTCTCAACTTTTCCATCTACACCAAATTTTTTCTTGAAGATCCACTTTCTCCCGATGGGTTTTACCCCTTCAGGAGCATCTTCCAAAGTCCATACTTTGTTGGTGTACATGGATTCCATCTCAGATCGCATTGCATCCAGCCATTTCATAGAGTCCCCACTCGTGATGGCCTGCTCGAAGCTAGTTGGGTCATCATCTTCCATGATGCAATCCTCGCTCCCCCCATCAATGAGAAACCCGTAGTATCTCTCAGGTGGATGAGGAACCCTACTAGATCGGCGAAGAGGCTGAGGTTCGTTGGGAACTACTGAATCCTCTGGTTTCAATAAATCATCAGTTGTAGTATGTGCGGTTGGAACTTCTTCCAGCTCTACCTCCTTGCCACTAATCTCTTTAACAAGAAATTCCTTTTCTAAAAAGGTGGCATGTTGAGCAACAAACACCTTTTGTTCCTCACTGAGGTAGAAATGATATCCATATGAATTTTTTGGATATCCCACAAACTTGCAAAGAACTGATCGTGCCTCGAGTTTGTCCGGATTTTGCCTTTTGATATAGGCCGGACAACCCTATATCTTAACTCTCTTAAGAGATGGTCTCTTCCCATTTCATATCTCATATGAAGTGGTAGGTACCAATTTGGTTGGAACTCTATTCAATAGGTATGCGGCCATCTCCAGCGCATAACCCCAAAAGGAAATAGGTGACTCAGCGGTGCTCATCATAAAGCGCACCATATCTAATAGGGTGTGATTCTTCTGTTCCGATACACCGTTATGTTGTGGTGTATACGGAGGAGTAAGCTGAGAGAGAATCCCATTCTCCTTTAGATAGTCCCGAAACTCATTGGTCAAGTATTCTCCTCCTCGATCAGATCGAAGGATCTTAATACTTTTATCCGTTTGGTTCTCGACTTCGTGCTTATATTCTTTGAATTTCTCAAAAGCTTCAGACTTGTGTTTCAACAGGAACACATGTCCGTATCTTGAGAGATCGTCAGTAAATGTAATGAAGTACGAGGAACCATTCCTGGCATATGTAGACATGGGACCGCATACATCACTATGTATCAGTCCCAAGAGTTCCGTAACTCTTTCTCTGTGTCCACTAAACGGAGTTTTGGTCATCTTCCCTTTGAGACATGACTGGCAAGTGTCATAAGATGAAAATTCGAACGGATTCAAATATCCATCCTTATGTAACTTAGCTAGTCATGTCGCATTGATATGACCTAGTTTACAATGCCACAAGAAGGATTCGTTCATTTCTGAACTCTTCCTTTTGTGTGTGTTTTGTACATTAAGAACTATGGTTTGATTTAGAACGTATATGCCATTATTTAACGAGCCTGATCCAATCAACTTTTGATTCAGAAAGATGTTCATAACATTATCCTGTACTACAAAATTATATCCTTCTTTACTTAATAAAGAAACTGATATAATATTGCATATCAGGGTCGGTATGTAATAGCATTCGTTCAGAATCAATGTATTACCGTCTGGTAATACAATGTGATATTCGCCAACTGTTTTGGCTGCAACATTTGCACCATTCCCTACTCTACGGAATGATCACCCATTCCCAATTCTCTACCTTTCCTTAGCCCATGCAACGTATTACATATGTGGGATCCTGATCCGGTATCTAATGCCCAGGACGTAGAGTGAACTGAGAAACAGTTCTCGATAACTAACACACCCGAAGAAGATGCATCAACATGCTTATTCTTCGTTTGGGTGGCGTGGGAATCCGAATATGTCCATATTTCCTGCTCAGTCTTATAACAATTATAAGAAATAACGGAACCAACATTCCCCTGCTCAGTATAACAAGCGGGTTCAGTCAATAAATCCATATTATTATCTTGATTAAGGCCTGACATGGTCGCTACCTGGAGAGAGAGAGGAGAAAACACTTTAGCGTATTCTCTTGCAAGATTAGATTGGTTATTATCTTATCTAATCAGGATGGCTCCCACTGTTTTTATCAAATCTTCCTTCAAACCCTAAAAGGTAAGACTAGCCGAGATTAATTACACCTTACAAGTTCGCCAATCTTTCAGCCAGTCCAGTGTTGGTATTTTGAGGGAGGTTCCCCGTGCTTTCGCACGAACCTAATTAAAATAAACCTCGTTTTCCCATAGGCGTAACCCCGTTAAGACCTTTCTAGACACCTAATTGATTGGCTAATTGTCATGTGTAAAACTCTCCCAGGAGTAACTCTTACTCGCAGTGGGTATCGGGATCCAACTATCTCATAAAAGGTATGCAATCTCATTGCAAATTTCAACACTTAAAATTCCCGACAATATTTTTGCCCCTAGCAACTTATGACCTTGGCTATGGTCAATAAATCATAAGCGCTAGCCAAGTTCAACCCGCCATTTTCTGATTGAATTAAACCCACCCGTACGACCCTTGGCTAAGGTCAACAAAGTCGTATGACTACCCTAACTCAATCGCATCATATGCAGCAGATAAGCACTAATTAGCTACCGCACATTACGCCTTGGCTAAGGTCAACAAACGCAGCACGAATACTAAGCAATACTTATCTGAAATGACGGAGGGCTACGGCAGGTTTTTAAGAAAACCTTTTGCGTAATGAACTTGATATCGTTGTAGAATCGAGCGATTTTGAAAAAGAGTGTTTTTGAGGCTTTTACTAGTTTCTCTAAAGAGGTCACTCCCGGTGAAGGGATCTCAGCTCTTTTCTTATCGAATAAGGTGCAAAATATTTCAAAAATACCACTATGCAAAGCAAGAACTATAGAAACAATCAAAAACAAAACCGAGTGAGTTGTAGCATCTGCTAGCTTTTACTAAAGAGGTCACTCCCGGTGAAGGGATCTCGGCTCTTTCCTTATCGAATAAGGTGCTGGATATTCTACAAGGAATACCGCTATGCAAAGCAAAAACTAGAGCTACCCTTTTTGAAAATTTGATTCTACAACATCTTTTAGGTTTTTTTTCTTTCATTAATCTCATTTATGAAGTCCCATCATTTATGCTTTCTAAGCATCACAGATGAAACGAAAATGCAACGTACGCTTATGCCATCCGCATTCGCCACAGTGTCCCGTTATGCACCGTTAGGTTACTTAACTAACGGCATAGCGGGGCGGGACTAGCGCGGGTGCAAAACATAAGCAACGTTTATTATATATCATATATATAATAATAAAGCATTCGTCTCAAATATATAAAGTGATCACATCACAGAATATCAGCAGCAGAAGATAACATATGAAATATTGGATATACTAGGAGGTCCGTATTTTGTATTTAGCCAGCAATAGAAAATACGGATTCCACGGTCGCGATGAATAGCCAAACCCACAACCCTAGACCCCTACGAGAGAGGCAAGCAACCCTACCAATTCTAGAGTTAGGAGACCCGGACTCGACTCCTCGAGATGGTCTCCCACTGGACTTTAGAACCCGGTTACTTGTGCTCCCCACCTTGGGTCTATCCTAATGCGGAAAAGTAAATAATATACAACAATGGTGACATCATCCTCAACCCGGAAGTACCCCAATAAAAGAATATTACATACAATGAATTTTACATGAATGAAAATAAAAGCTCTCATCTCACATAAAACCCCCGACTATTCAAAATACGACGATCCAATATAACATATCATAGCAACACATAACATCACATGTCATCAACGTAAGTAAATATGCGTATCCCAATTGTCGTTGACATATAGCAACGAAACCGGCGATACACCACATATTACACTTACGGTCGCAGAAAAGAAAATGTTAAACTACAACATTTGGTATTCACAATCACCTTAGACATCATAAACCGGAAATATCACATATTGGGATATGATATTTCAAATATTGTATCACATTTCACAAATAGTTAGACGATATTAAACATTCCGATCGAATCAACAAACATCCAAAATTTCCCAAAGAGCTCAACACTTGAGCGTAATTTAAAAAATACTCAGTACATGCCGCAGTACCAATGGACCAACCGTAGAAGGGTCAACCCTTGCCTCACCTATGGCGCCGCGGAACTATCGCAAACCCTAGGGTTTGGCGGCAGTTCTTACGGTCATAGAATCGAGTTAGGGTTTCATTCTTCTAGAGGGTCCATCAAATTACTTGCATGATTTTTGAATGTTCTTTAACTTGGAATAAATCCAAATCTTGAAAAATTTCCAGCGAGGGTTAAAGTGGGTATTTGATATCCGTTCGAACTTTTTAACACCGTCTAAATAACCCGAAAACATGTTAGAATTATGACTACGAAACACTCCGAATTGCCTTTATAGAAAAATAACATCTCATGCAATTTTAGAAAAAACAAACAATGCCTGAAACACCAAAACACAGAGACTGGAACACCACAAAAAATTGAAGCCAGAACACCCTCCAAAAACCGGCCTGCTCGGATTTTTTGTACATGTGGCCGGCCAAATTCATACCATATTGCTTCAATTTTCTGTAGTGTTCATATTATATCTCATACAACATTCTGCAATTGCTAAAAAAAAATTTAGAGCCAATTTAAAAATCGACAGAAACTTGATTTCTACGTTTCAAGTTACGGAGTAGTTTCGGTTTCGTAATCTAACAAATATCGTCTAAATCTCTAGCTTGGCTCTGATACCACTGTAGGGTTACTTAGCACAACAGCAAGGTTTCAGAAGGGCATCGTCCATGCCATTTTCAAATTTTTGCCATGCTACTTAACCCTAACCCTAGAATCTTAACTTGAGATTTAAACAATACTATATGTAAACAACTTTACAACTAAGTGAATACGGAAGACAACCTTTGTAGACCGGTCCTTCACTTTAAATGCTCCGTGTAGAAGTCCCTTCGCTGCGAGTAATGATCTTCCGAACTCTTGAGAGGCTCCACAAGGTGAAAGATGTAAGTCCACGGTAGCGCCCCGGCCGTCTAACAGACGCCAAATAAGGAACAAAAACTTTTTACAACTGGCGCTATCGCGTACTATAACCCGGATCTGCCATTAAAGCTAAACTAACAAACTACAAAGTGGGTAGAAGAGTTATACCGAACGATCCGAGTCCTTCGGTCTTCAACCATCATCCCACGCTTGTTGCGGCTGCTCCGATCTCCTGAATCTCCAGTCTTCTCGTCCAGGTGGCACCACGTCGACGGATCTTTAAACGGGCTCCCGCCTCTGAACCGAGGCAACTCGATCGTCAAGTTTGCTAAAAGAGATGACCAAGATGAAGTAGAGAATGAGTAGAACACTTTGTCTCGTTACGTCCAAAGTCACGGACGAACGGTTATGGAAGTTGCCTTTTGGATCGGGTGAAATGAGAAAGAGGCTATCTAATTTTCATGAACCCGAATCTATCATAATCTTTTTTCTAATCACAACCATGAGCATCAAGAGGAGGGGAAGGGGCCGGCAACTTATAGAGAGGGAGGGAGGTGAGTGTAGGAAGGGGAAGGTGACCACAAAGGAAAAGATCAACAACAAATATCTTAGCATCAAGTATGAAAGCATTTAAAGCAAACCAATCACAATTAACCTAGTCACCTTGTCATTAAATGCACTATTAATGACCTAATGACTCACAAGCCTTGTCACCCTCTCTAGAACCTTCTAGAACACTGACTCACCTCATCAAGAAAAGATAAATCCGCATTTAACCGAATGTCAAAATACGGCTGATAGAAAACTGGAAACTGGCAACTTCCAAAAGTGATCCTGAAACGAATTTCAGGATAACCCCGTATCAGTATAAACATACCCGCATTTGTATTACGACCGAATACAAATGCAACTGAGACAAAGATATTTTATCTACACAGTATAATACTGGGTTCCGGCTTAAACCAAAGCCTACCAGTATTATCTGCCCGAAAAACGACACGTACGAAAACGCACATGCTTTTTCCGAACCTTGCCATAAACCCATATGGCCTCTACAACGTTTCACCCGAACTTGGGAAAGTGTCTGTGGGGGACTCTAATGACTCATCAACACACTGGCACTGGGTATAACCCCTAGCACGTCAGAGGTACAAGCTGTACGTAACGGTTTGCCTATGTATTGATTGGAAGGGAAGCTGATGAGCGAACTCATCTATAAACCCTACTGAGCCTTACAGTGACAATGTATATACAGTCCGGTCCATTCGTCTAAAGAGTATCGCATATCGAGTCTAGGGCGGTGGATAAAGTCATACCCCTAATAACGCGATAAATCGTGTCGGCATGAAGCCCATCACCTCCTGAGAAACTTACTGATCCAAATCAGTAATTCTCCACTACCTTGGCCGAGGATTCCTAATGATGGCCACCCGTGCACTGCGCGACATCAACCCCCAATACCGGGAGAGACGAATCCCCGACGATCCGCTCACTTGCCTCCAATGTGGCTCGGGACTGTACCCAACTAAAACCTGTTTGCACAACTCCTTTGAGCATGGTAGGGTAGTAATCTAAGCATAGTGGGAACTCACATGAGACAAATGACGATCTCAGGTCGATGAACTAACCTGTACACATGTCACTAGGGAACTGCTATCTGACGATATGTATAATACCAACTAGCAGGTTCCCGGCGAGTCCTGTCCGGTGTACTCATAACCCAATGAGCACCTGTATACATCTTAGGTGATCAAACTGACACCAGTGGCTTGTGAGACCGGCCACCGCCCCTCGTCGGGGTCTCGACTGTATACACTAGTTTACTCTGGAGTATCGATGCCCTGTCTCGAAACTCCCACGACTAGGGACACATTAAGGATGTGCTTACAGACCCCAGCTCCCACGTATATGATCGCCATCATACTGCTGGTAGTCAAGCTAGAATCCTATGGGCTCTATCATCATGCAATAGTGAACTAAAACATGTATACGATGATAAAGACAAACCAGATAACATACTATCATCTTGAGCAAGACTATCATATCGGTATAGGTCCTGCCTCAATCATTGTAATCGCGTACCTGCGATCCAATAATTGAATTTGAGGGCGCTATCTCAAACAATCTCCCACTTGCACTCAAGGCTAATTATTGCGATGTCACATACTCACAGCCCGTGTGATACCGAACATCCAACTCCTCTACTAATCAGTTTCACAAAGCTAGTTTGTAAAACTCTTGTGTTCGAGAAATAGCCTCAGTGGGTGGATCCGACCTGATGTTTCATTCTATGTTTCTCTTAATCTCAAGTTCGCGGAGAAAGCCATCTCCCGAATCGAGTAATACCTGTCTTAGAATATGTCTGGATATCTGATGGGACCTAGTTCATAAATGAACTCCAAATCCAAACTTCTTAGACTGTATCGATAACTGAACCTAATCAGTATCCAGCACCATGTCTCCCACAGTATCCTCTTGGACCACCTGTCCATAATACCGTCCCTCGTCAGAGGAAAAACTATAACTCTGACAATCACTCTGTCATCTATGTCACCTTGGAAGCCTGGAATGATAACCGTCTCCCGAAGGAGGCTGCCGTCATCAAATCCGTAGAACAAGCACTTATGTTCTAAAACTGCTTCCTTATGTTTCTTCAGGATTGGATTAATATAAACATATCCCATCTAGTGCAAAAACAACATCTGGTGTGGTACTTGACATCTCATGATTGACTCAATTGCCTAAGCAAGTGATCTGCCAATCATGCACATCCCTCTTTCCTTTAGTCTCTAAGACACCTTTAGAGAGGGTGACTCCATCACCTGCAGGTACACCACCATGCTAGGAGTCATCTATTCTAAAATACCATTAGAATACTGTCAAAATACCCATATTGGGAAACTACCCAAATCTAGATCTAAAACCATAGATCTAGTAACCAGAATGTCAGATATTATATCTATATCCTTTGTGGAGAAACAACTGTGTGACGACCAAAGTACGACCGATCGTAGTATAGGAATTTTACTTCCTACTCTGTGTATGTCATCCAAATACCAGGACATTACACCCTACTACCTTCTTAACAGATCCATCCCCTATTCTGATGAAGTCAAAGCCATGACTGTCTCATCAAAATTAGATGATCTATCTCCGCTATAACTGCTGAAGTCTATAAATAGACATAAGCTACTTGCCCACTACGCTTCCGCTGCTTCCACTGACTACGATAACCCTCTGGCAGAATAATATATACGTACACTTCTAAAGCTAGTTTAGAACGACGCTATACTTATCCTCCTGCCGGGTCTCATAGCCTGGAACAACCGTAGTGTCAAGTCTGGGTAAACAAGAACCTCCCTGTCACCGTCCTTGAGGCTACCGGAGTACCTCTCGGGTGTCTGAGGTTACCTACCATATCTGCGGAGTGGCTATTAGAATGTCAAACCTGATTGAATATATAGGTCCTATTAAATTTTCCGTAATCGTTTGCGGTTCTGGAATCACTTCCAGTTCTACCATACTCCCACTACTGTTTTCTGAAAAAATCCATTTTACTAAAACTGTGGCGAGTCAAGAACATTATCACTATTGATCTTCCAAATGGTAGAAATATCAACCCTCGTCAAAGCCAGGGTCAATCCACAAATAGCCATTACAGAAACGTGCCTTGAGTTATCCAGTGTCTGGTTTTAAGCATAAGCTGGACAACTCCCCTTACCTTCACATCGTTAAGATATGAACCATTCTATATCTAATATAGAAATAGAGGCACTAATTTAATTGGAACCAGATTCAAATCATGCAGCTGTCTCCAGTGCATAACAACTTAATGGAGAGAGGCTACTCAGCATTACTCAACTTAGGAATCCATCCAATTATGAGTAACCGGAAAGAGAAACAAGTTTCTCAAAACCATTACTATCAACTGAATACCAATCACAAGAATCTACATCCTCAATCTCTTTGAAGAATCCCGATACTTGCGACACCTGGTTCTCTACTTTATTCTTATACCCACAACTTCTCAAAACTTAGACTTTGTATTTCTACGAAACACTTGTCTAAAAACTAGAGAAGTCATAAGTAAACAGAACACAGTACGAGGACCTACCCTTTTGTCCTAACGAACACTGGACAACATACAATACTCTGTATAAGTTCGCTGAGTTTGAATAACTCAAAACCTGTGTATCGTAGGTTGAAAACTGTACCCAGGTGATTTCCTCAAATATCACCAATTACAATGAATTCCGATATAATGAGGATGATCACCCAATTCCTAATAACTTACTCCCACTCATCATCTGTAAAACTGTACAGATATGAGAATGAAACCTGGTAAATACATACCCTGGAGTAAATATGTAATCGGGAAATCAGTTTACAATTAACAATGCACAGTGAAACTGAAACATGAAAAATGTTTCGTAGGGGTATCCTGGTATTCCTAGTAATGCCTCTTCCATAATCCAATTCAAGACTATAACCGTATATTTCTTTTTCCATCTCTCCAAATCCCTTTATTTGTCTTTAGTTATTTCCTTCTGTACACCCCTTTAGGCTAAGTGGTTTTCTTCCTTCCCTACCGTTCGGCACCAGCCTATGGTTTGGAAGAAGACTATCCAATAAGCATAATAGGTGTACCCTCCTAAACCAAGGAGTACTCACAACTTGAAAGAAGGTGATGATAAAAGACAACTGAATAATACTTTATTCTATTTCTCCTGAACTGGGGAAAAAGCAAAGGTGAAACAGGAGTGGCGATGAAGTACGCGGTTTGGTCGTGAATGATAACAGTCGCAATTTACTTTGCCTTCTTTCCAATCCCTTTATTTTGTCTTTACATATTACCTTCTGCACACCCTACTTAGGCTAATTGGTTTTCTTCATTCCCTACCTTTCAGCACCAGCCTATGGTTTAGAAGAAGACTATCCAGTAAGCATAATAGGTGTACTCTCCTTTACCAAGGAGCCCTCGCAACCTGAGAGAAGGTGATGATAAAAGACAACTGAATAGACCAATTCTATTTCTCCTGAACCTGGATCCATCCTCGAAGAAGTCCCTTCGAGTTCGTATATAACCATACGATAAGATCTATCCAATGGAAGTGGATGTCCGTAGTAATACGGGGTGTTCTGAGAAATACAAAGGGTAAAAGAAGGAGCGGCAATGACTTATGCAACTTTAGACAATCCAAAAGCCAGTATTTTTAAGAAAGTTCGGTCAACTTGGTCACTGAGTCATAGTCTAGGGTCGGTCAAAGGTCGCTGCCCAAGAGAGAGAGAGAGAGAAGAAACACTCTGCGTGCACTCTAACCTAGATCAGAATGGTTATCACTTTATCTAATCAGGAAACCTCCTACTGTAATCTCAAATTCTCCTCCAAACCTGAAAGAAGAATTAGTCGGGATCACCCGAAGAGTAAACTAACTCATCGGTGAGAATCGGGATCAACTATCATTGCATGATAACTTGATGGAAGCCATTCAAGTTATTACACTCCAGAAGGTATGCGCATGCCTGGCAAGTTTGCTTTATGTTTGAAACTCCCGATGTGATTTTTGCCCCATGCTCTTATAACCTTGGCTTTGGTCAAAATGTCATAAGTCACATGCCAAGTTCTACCCGTCACTATCCAGGTCAATTTGAACCCACCCGCACATGCCCTTGACTTTGGCCAAAATGGCAGAACGACTGTCCCAAACCAACTCATCTATCTATGCAACAGATGAATACCCAGCAGCTACCAAACACTATGCCTTAACTTTGGCTAAAATGCATAGCTTGAATACTACTGACCATCCATAAGAAACGACCGAGGGCTACGGCTGGTTTTTGGCGAAAAACCTTTAACGTAATGAACTTGATCTCGTTGAAGGAACCTGATAGCTTTTTATAAAAATATAGTGGCGAAAAACCTTTGCTAAAGAGGTCACTCCCGGTGAAGGGATCTCGGCTCTTTCCTCGTGGAATGAGGTGCAGGATATTCTAACTGAGTACCGCGATGCAAAGCAACTTGTAATCGACTATATTAAAGTTACTACCCTGACGTAAACTTCTGCCCAAGGGGTCACTCCCGGTGAAGGGATCTCGGCCCTTGTCTCGTGGAATGAGGTGCAGGATATTCTAACTGAATACCTCTATGCATAACAAAAGGAAACATCTTTGTAATAACACCTTTTTTTAAAATTTGTTCCAACAACATCAAATATAGGTTTGTTTTATCTTGCATTGATAAGGATCAATGCAGTCCCATCAATCAATCACACCAGAAAAGAACGAAAATAAAATGTACGTATATGCCATCCGCATTCACCACTGGGTCCCGTCATCACCCGTTAGGTTACTTAACTAACGACAGAGCGGGGGCTGGAGTAGCGCGGGTGTAAAACGTATACAACATCTAATAGTATATATACCGATATACAATAATCGCTCCAGGCGTGATAATATGCAACATTACAGAAAAGTAATAAGCATCACAGAACAATACAGATAATCTGGGATCCCCGGGTTTCACAGAGCCGCTGCTGAAACCTGACGTTCCCCTGGTCGTGTGGATAGCCTGTGCAATGAAACCTAGACCCCTACAGGTGCGGCAAGTTACCCGCCAAAACCTGAAGCGAGGTAGTCCCCACAGCATAGTGAATGGAACACCCGGCACTTCACGGAATCCGGTAAATTGAGCACCCCTCCTTGGGTCAACTTGTACCCCCTACGAGTGCAGCGAATAGTCTGCCAATTCTAGAGTGAGGTCCCTCTGCCTCTCAAAGCCATGAGATACGGACCCGTTGCCCTCCAGAACCCGGCTATCCGTACACTCCTTCGCGGGATAAACCTAGTACAGAAATAAAAAAATATGTACAACAGGTACATCGACCTCGACTCGGTCGTACCCCAAAAGAATATTATACAAACAGGCAGCGATAGCAGTCCACATGTTGGACGCTCGCCCCGCAATATCAAATGTACAAATAAATCCAAACTGCACTATCATTGCACCCTGCTATCCACCACGACATATCCGCAACAATACAGCACAACACAGAACATCAACGCGAATGTCACGTTCGTAAACCCGTCTAAAAGAACTATAGCAATCAGACGCGGTTTACCGATCAAATGACATTCCCGGTCGGAGATATAATGTAAATACTGCATACTAATAAATTTAAAATTTCGATCGACTAAATTTCCCGAAGTGGGCTCCACGTACATCTGCTGTACAGTAACAAAATCTGGGCCCAAAAGAACTATTCCAAAACCCACAATTTCCCAAATTCAGCTCACTATGAAAAATTGATGCACTGTTCCCACTAAAGCGTCGCGGTTCCGCGGTCAAACCCTAGGTTTGACCGCGGATCCACGGTGCTCTTGTGGGATCACGTGCCCAAGTTTCATCCGTATGCTTAAAAAACCCTGCTTAATTTTCTAGGATGATCAAAATAATTTTTAGACACTGTTTAAAATCGACAGAAACTTAAGCACTTGAAAATTGCGTTTTTCGAAATTCCGTTCGATCGATATTTTAAACGTGTTAGCACAAGTTAGTATAGCTTAATGGTGAGGCTCTGATACCACTGTAAGTCCACGGTAGCGCCCCGGCCGTCTAACAGACGCCAAATGCGGAACAAAAACTTTTTACAACTGGCGCTATCGCGTACTATAACCCGGATCTGCCATTAAAGCTAAACTAACAAACTACAAAGTGGGTAGAAGAGTTATACCGAATGATCCGAGTCCTTCGGTCTTCAACCATCATCCCACGCTTGTTGCGGCTGCTCCGATCTCCTGAATCTCCAGTCTTCTCGTTCAGGTGGCACCACGTCGACGGATCTTTAAACGGGCTCCCGCCTCTGAACCGAGGCAACTCGATCGTCAAGTTTGCTAAAAGAGATGACCAAGATGAAGTAGAGAATGAGTAGAGCACTTTATCTCGTTACGTCTAAAGTCACGGACGAACGGTTATGGAAGTTGCCTTTTGGATCGGGTGAAATGAGAAAGAGGCTATCTAATTTTCATGAACCCGAATCTATCATAATCTTTTTTCTAATCACAACCATGAGCATCAAGAGGAGGGGAGGGGGCCGGCCACTTATAGAGAGGGAGGGAGGTGAGTGTAGGAGGGGGAAGGTGACCACAAAGGAAAATATCAACAACAAATATCTTAGCATCAAGTATGAAAGCATTTAAAGCAAACCAATCACAATTAACCTAGTCACCTTGTCATTAAATGCACCATTAATGACCTAATGACTCACAAGCCATGTCACCCTCTCTAGAACCTTCTAGAGCACTGACTCACCTCATCAAGAAAAGATAAATCCGTATCTAACCGAATGTCAAAATACGGCTGATAGAAAACTGGAAACTGGCAACTTCCAAAAGTGATCCTGAAATGAATTTCAGGATAACCCCGTATCAGTATAAACATACCCGCATTTGTATTACGACCGAATACAAATGCAACTGAGACAAAGATATTATATCTACACAGTATAATACTGGGTTCCGGCTTAAACCAAAGCCTACCAGTATTATCTGCCCGAAAAACGACACGTGCGAAAACGTACGTGCTTTTTCCGAACCTTTCCATAAACCCATATGGCCTCTACAACGTTTCGCCCGAACTTAGGAAAGTGTCTGTGGGGGACTCTAATGACTCAACAATACACTGGCACTGGGTATAACCCCTAGCACGTCAGAGGTACAAGCTGTACGTAACGGTTTGCCTATGTATTGATTGGAAGGGAAGTTGACGAGCGAACTCATCTATAAACCCTACTGAGCCTTACAGTGACAATGTATATACAGTCCGGTCCATTCGTCTAAAGAGTATCGCATATCGAGTCTATGGGGGTGGATAAAGTCAGATCCCTAATAACGCGATAAATCGTGTCGGCATGAAGCCCGTCACCTCCTGAGAAACTTACTGATCCAAATCAGTAATTCTCCACTACCCCGGCCGAGGATTCCTAGTGATGGCCACTCGTGCACTGCGCGACATCAACCCCCAATACCGGGAGAGACGAGTCCCAGACGATCCGCTCACTTGCCTCCAATGTGGCTCGGGACTGTACCCAACTAAAACCTGTTTGCACAACTCCTTTGAGCGTGGTCGGGTAGTAATCTAAGCACAGTGGGAACTCACATGAGACAAATGACGATCTCAGGTCGATGAACTAATCTGTACACATGTCACCAGGGAACTGCTATCAGACGATATGTATAATACCAACTAGCAAGTTCCCGGTGAGTCATGTCCGGTGTACTCATAACCCAATGAGCACCTGTATACATCTTAGGTGATCAAACTGACACCAGTGGCTTGTGAGACCGGCCACCGCGCCTCGTCGGGGTCTCGACTGTATACACTAGTCTACTCTGGAGTATCGATACCCTGTCTCGAAACTCCCACGACTAGGGACACATTAAGGATGTGCTTACAGACCCCAGCTCCCACGTATATGATCGCCATCATACTGCTGGTAGTCAAGCAAGAATCCTATGGGCTCTATCATCATGCAATAGTGAACTAAAGCATGTATACGATGATAAAGACAAACCAGATAGCATACTATCATCTTGAGCAAGACTATCATATCGGTATAGGTCCTGCCTCAATCATTGTAATCACGTACCTGCGATCCAATAATTGAATTTGAGGGCACTATCTCCAACAAAAGATGCAAACTTGCTTGAAGTCTTCAAAGCCGAAGATGATTTTAGAATTCTTTTTCTCACTATTTTCCTCACTTGCCCAAAAGCTAGGGAGCTTTTCTCTTGATGAAGATGAAGATGATGAAAATAATAGATGAGAGAGTGAATGGCAACCATGGGTGAGAAATGTCTCATATAACCCTTGTAGAGATATAACCATGGTAAAAGATAATGGTTAGGTTAATAAATATCTAAGGCAAAACAAAAATGGTGGACTAAGTCAAAGGTTATCCACAAGCTTGCAAAGCTTGCAACAATGACAAATTCCACTCAATTTTGAATTACTTAAATAAATAAAAACCTTAATAATCTAATGGTATGGTATAAGTCTCATACACCCATGTAGTGTGTATCATCATGCATGACACAAAAAGAAAAACACAAAATATATATCACATATATATTAAGTGTGCACATGTGAGAAAAGAAAAGTATAAGTGAGCAAATATTAGTTAATGTAAATTAGCATATCAAATATACAATTATACATTAAATTATCAAATCAACATTTGATTTAATAATCCGGCTATATCACATATAACCGACTAATATAATATGTATTATCTTATCGAATCAACACTTGATTCGATAACCCGGCTATATCACATTTAACCGACTGATATCACATATCGCGAGAATAGAATACGGTATCACATACTCGTATTATTCTCGGTCCCGCACATATCACATATGTACTCCTACTTTGTTTCTCCTGAGCCAGGACACCTCTGTGTAGGACTCTAAAGACTAGTCAATACGCCGGCAGTAGGTAATGATCATATCAAGCACCCACAAGCCATCAGCGGTAGTAGCTGGACGTAACAGCTACCCGGTTATTGAGCGATCAGAAGATCAACAAGCAAGCATGCTCATACTCCTGTAAAGCCTGTCAGTAACACTACCGTACAGTCCGGTCTCTTCGTCTGATATGTCGCATATCCAGTCTAGGGGTGGTAAACGTCAGATCCCAGTAACCGATAAGTCGTGCCGATGTGAAGCTCATAACGGGTCGAGAAACTACTGATAACACTTACTAGTAGATCTCCATATCATCCCTGGCCAGGGACTTCCTGTTATAGCCAATTGAGCACAGCGCAACATCAACCCCGAATACCGGGAGAGACGAAACCCCTCCTATCGCTCATTGCCTCCATGTGATTCGGAACTGTACCCAAAAGCCACATTTTTGCACGTTCTCTTGAACGTGGTAAGGTGGAAATCAAAGCACGGTGGGAATCACACAAAACTCTATGACAATCTCGGGTCTACAGACTAACCTGTACCAGTGTCACCAGAGAACTGCTATCTGACGATAGGTATAATACCAACTAGGAGTTCTCGGCAAGTCCATTCAGTGTACCCAGTCTCCACTGAGCACCCGTATACCATCTTTGATGTCAAACACTAATGGATGTAGGATCATCCATGTCACGACCCGAAATTAGCACGTGACGGCCCTTAAACTACGCAACGTCTACAAGTGTAACGCAATTTAAGTAAGCCGAAAACCCAGCAATCTAAACCATCAAAAGTAGTAAGAATTAATAACAATTTTTAAAAGCCTTTGAAATCTCAACCCAAATTCTTTAAAAGTCCAACTTTATTCCCTTTAAAATTTTGGCAGCACTTCCTTTGTAAAAACTAGCCCCAAAAATGGGTACAACATAAATATAAGTAAAGCATCCCCAAACGGGAGCAAATACATGCCCAAAGGAGGAAAACAACCACCACAACAGATATACGACGCCGTAGCAAAGAAATAAAAGACGATATAAATAAAACTGCATAAAAGAACTCCAAGTCACAAAATACTATACAATAGCGTCCTCACATCAAGTCTCTAAGTCAACATGAAAGTAGTAGATGGAAAGTACAGGATACAACGAATATACAATGAACAATACGGATAACCACAAAACTCACCTAAGCAAAACTGCACGCTATGAGCTGAATCGGTATCCGCAACAAAAGATGATCAGATAGATGAATAGCCTGCCTCGACTACTCTGGGGAACAACCTGCAAAACAAACTGTGGCACAACGGGGGTGGGTTTCCAACTCGTGAATAGCAAATAATATATGCAGGTAATCGCAAGTATGCACGTACAGCGCGAATCTAACATATGTAAGCTAAGCAATAAATGGTCATATGAATGCAATAATCATGAAAGGTACACTAACGGTTACTACAAATACATGAAGCAATAATATGACATCGGTATGCAATAGTCATGCAATAATGATATGAATGTGTATATATGCAACAGTCATGAAAGGTACGCTAGCAGGTACAACTAACACATGAAGCAATGCATATAAAATGAAGTATGTAAATGCAACAGTCATGAAAGGTACGCTAACAGGTACTACTAATACATGAAGCAGTGCATAAACAATAAATGTAGAGTATGGGGTGAAACATGTCATTTCCACGGAATCCTGAAATCGTGGTAGGATCAAAAATCCATCAAGACAATCCAAATCCCAATTCCTCAAATCAGCCCCCAAATTGGCTCTCATATCATATAAGTCACACAAATCCTGAATGTACAACCTCAAGTGAATCTCATATATCCTTTATGTACAATATCAAGTAATCTCAAATGTCATAAATCCAATATCAAGTGAATCACTTAAATCCTAGGTATATTTGCATGAATAAATATGATGAAGTATATGAATTTATATGTATACATATATATTAGCGTCCTATTCCACTAATATATATATATATATATATGCATATATAACAGTGTCCCATTCCACTATTATATATACTTAGGAGTAAAATATCATGAAAACCAAGTGTCAATTATCGACAAAAATAGTGATCTATCAGGTGTTGTCACCACGACTAGCCCCCTGATAGGTACGTATCATACGCTATACCGAAAGCTCGAGTGCCTAGCTCTGACCCTCGCCTCTCGACGTATCCATACGTACATGAATCCCATCGGTATCCCCATGATAACCGTCGAGTCATTGGTACTGTCATCGGATGGTATGGTTTCCCCCTAACTCATTGTCTACTCCACGACTCTTGCCCCGGGGTACCTCCGGGCCCAACCATGTACCCGAACACGGACCCCTCCTTTCCTCGCGTAGGGTATTTATATATCAGAACCGATAAATCTCATGGTGGATGCTGAAATATCATATCAAGGGAAACCGGGTTTTTCAAATAATGCATAATTTCATGAAACTACCACGGTCCCCAAATCCAGAAAACATCATGAAAAAACCTATATCTCAATGCGAAAATCCATGAATATAATCTATGCAACATAAAACTGAAATGTAAGCATATAAAAGAAAAGCTGCTAATTAACTGCAACAAGTTAATATAAAATATCATGCGGTTTCTATTTTCTCCAATTCTAAATAACATCAAGTAAAGGTAAACATGTAGCTATAACCGATATATGTATAAACATAAAGGTACAGTAAGTTATAGATATCTACCTATCAGTAATGATATAATATACCCCCCGGTATAAGTGTAAATGTGTATGCAAGGTATACCTGTAGCTATGTCATTAGGTGTGTATGTACCTATCGCTAATGGTACAATACCCTGTAACTAGCATGTAAGCATGTAAAGGCATATGTGTAAGCATGTAGGTATACAGGTATGCTATATGTCATATGCAATAAGAAATACGAATCAATGTCACAATATCCCTAACCAAACAATATCATATCTATAAGTGGGTTGTGCGTGTCATGGCAATTATTGACGGTGTGTGTGGCATACAATCAGTGCTCATGCAAAATGAGCCGTCAATAATTGTGCAGTGTCCTAAGGATACTAGTCCAAGCACAACAATTAACTAAGCAGTAGGGTATATGCGCAACTCTATAAATGAAATAGAATATGCGACAAGTCAAGTCATTTCTTGCCCAGACGCATAACGCCATGCGGGCGATTCCCCTGTAGATGTTAAATCTACTCACCAACGCTCCTGACTAAGTGAAGCCGACCACCTATTTTCCTTTTGTCGCAGCGCCCGAAATCCCCGCCTGCGAACCTAAAATATAAAAACAATAAAAACAAGTGTATATTAATAATAGACCCAAAACACGTACAAACTACATTAGACCGACGCAACAACACAAAACATACCCTCAAGTATTCGTATTGTGGCTAACGTGCGTAGCGACACAACGAAAACAACCTAAGAGCAAAATCACACAAAGTGCACGATCCGTGTCGTATAACGTATCGCGCCTAAACGAAACACAAGAAACTACCTAGGTGATCCCAGATTTTGCATACTGAGAAAACTCAACAACTAAATAAGACCAAACACACTTAAACCACAATACACAGCTACCTACCCAGAACCAACCCAAAACCCAACCCCTTAGCCGAGGTCGCCGGATCGCCCTTCAGAAGTCGCCGGCCAAAACCGAGTTGCTAGGGTTCATGCTCCAGGTGAAGTCATGTGGTCTCAGGTACAACACAACTACTTTGTTTGGTTTTCTAGTAAAATCTCCGGGTCACAGCAGATCACAGAAGTCACAAACGACACTAAAAATACGATATTGGCACATAAACTTAAGTTTAAACAATATAAACTAAAACTTAAAGTCTACACAACACAAAAACTATAAAAAGAATAGATAGAGATCATTACCTACACAAAAGAACTCAAAGATCCAAGCTTGGCAAACTCCAAGGCATCCAAGAGGCAAATCCAAGAAAAAGGCGTGATTTTTGTGAGATTTGTGAAGGATTTGATGAAGTTTGGTGATGGAAACTTAAGTGTTCAGTTTGATATGAGGGGAATGAATAAAATGAGAAGGGAAATGAGTATGAGAGAGAGTGAGAGAGTGTATGAAGAAATGAGAGAGAGGTGAGGTTAAGGGTGAGGGTGAGTGTAACCATTACATTAACTCTCCATTAATACTTTCACACACATCTCATCATGCCACCTCCTCACTCCAAAAGAAATATCTTATTACACAAACAAATATCTAGGATTAGGGCAAGGATTAGGGTTAAAGCAAAAAGGATTAATGCAAAGATTAGATAAATGGTTAAGTGTCATGGTTACTAAGAACTAAATTAACACAAACAAACGCTCATATTAACGTGCACACGTGCGTGCATGTCCATAACAAATAATAATAAATTATTAATTAAATGTTATAAAATATGAGGAACCCGAATTGGTAAACTCTTTACAGTAAACCCGCATTAACGTCTAAACTAACACTATCCGAATTCTAAGGCGTTACAATCTCCCCCCTTTATAAAAATTCGTCCCCGAATTTAAAATTCTCACTAAGTGCACCTTCAAAGAGAAGATTATAAAACTCTCAAATCTCACTCGTAGCCTTCCAAGTGATTACCTCATTATACAGCTACGTCCAAGAAAAACCCTCCACAGATGGCAAGACCCTTAACCGAAGTTTCTCCACCAGCCGAACCACTAACACAAATGGCTACCGGTGAACGAAAAGATCGCGTCCAAACTAAATGGTCCGGTGCTGAATCATGTGAGAAAGGTCATGAAGGTAATTGCAAAGTATCGACACAAGGAATACGGGGTGAATACTCAATAATCTGGGCGGAAGTGCCAAATTATAGGCAACGGAACTAACTCGCTTTAAAGATCTCAAAAGGACCTACAATTCTGGGATAAGCTTCTCAAAACTCAACACGTCATTCATTGGAAAAATCCGTAGGAATACATGATCTTCCACTGCGAACTCAATTATGTGACCACCACGGTCGGCATAAGACCTCTGTCTGCACTGGGATACTCTCATCCTGACCTAAACCAACTGGATCATCTCCGAAATCTCTAGACTAGCTGGGGTCTAAAAATTCTATTTACGCAGAGTCAGAAAAACAGACTGGAGATCGACACGACCTAACAACTAAACCTAAAGGTTGCCAATTGGAGTGCCTCCTGATAACAGCTATCGAAGGAGAACCCTAACAATGGCAAGTGACGATCCCAACAGCCGACAACAATTAGTACGCACGCACAAGCATATCCTCCAGAGTCGGTATAGCCCGCTCTCACAAAACCATCATCCTGCGGATGGAAAAGCGGAGCTAAAGCTCAACCAGTACCCAAGGCTTCCTGAAGCTCCTGCCCAAGACGGCAAGCGAACAGGGTGCCCTCATTGGATATGACCCATGAAGGAACTCCGTGCAACGCACAAACTTAACAAAGGACAACTGAGCAAACTGAGCATAACCGGACAACAAACACCCGAATGGAGTCACACCCTGACTAAACCTGGGTAGACGCCACGACGAAATTCGTGGAGGTCTGCTCCCATTCCCACTTCGGAACGGTTAAAGGTTGCAATTCTCCAGCCGGTCTCAGATGCTCAACTTTAGCACACAACAAGACAGACACCTTGAAACGAAACCCGAAACTTCTCTCTACATCCCTGCCCACCCGTAACTATCTCACAAGTCACGTCAAATGCTGGTGGAACTTGAATGAGTTCAGAGAGTTGACAGATGTGCTTGCTCTAGGATTTTGCGTCTCTACCCAATAGTATCTGGTACACAAACACGTCTCTAAACTTAGCATATCTGGTCACAAATCAAGGACTCCGAATCTTTACCCAGACGAGTATGCTCCAGAATTTCTGACAACCGAGCATCGGCGGGCAGTACCTCGCGAAAGCGATTAAGGAAAAGTGGACGGACACGGACATGAGCAAGCTGTCCCCTCAGTAGAGGCGAACTTAAGCTGTACTCAACGATTGAACAAGAACTGTAAATCTGCAGAAGACTGTCTCAACAATCAAAACCCACTGCAGGAAGATGTACATTAAGCTCTGATGGTCCGTGAAAATCTGACACGACTCTCCGAACAAGTAGTGTTTCCAAATCTCCAACGCAAGACCACCGCGGCCATCTCCAGATCGTGAGTGGGATATCCTGCTAGTACTTCCTCCAAATGTAAGGAAGCAAAAGCGATAACTCTATGATGCCGCATCAACGCAAAATCGAGCCCCACTCGCGAAACATCACAGTTAAACAACAAAGTCGCCCGAACCAGAAAGCAAAGAAGAATTGGTGCAGTTGTCAACCGAGTCTTCAACTGCTGAAAACTCCACACGCATGCCTCAGTCCAAAGAAAAGGAACCTCCTTTCCGGTCAGTCCAGTCAACGGTGCAGCGATACACTAGTAATACTGCACGAAACGGCGGTAAAAACCTGCTAAGTCTAAAAATCTGCGGACCTCCGTCCTGGATATAAGTATGGGCCAAAGCTGTACGGCCTCGATCTTCCTCGGAACCATACAAAACCATCTCCCATAACTACCAGACCAAGGAGTCAACACAATCAAGCCTGAAGGAATACTCCGAGAATCTAGCAAACAGCTGGCGCTCTCCCAATGTCTGCAAAACAAATCCTCAAGTGCTGCTCCTGTCCCTCACGACACATTGAATAGACAAGAATGTCATCAATAACACAACAATAACTGGTCGAGGAACGGCCTGAAGAAATCTGGTTCATCATATCTACGAATGCTGCTAGGGCATTGGTGAGTCCAATGACACCACCAAAACACACAAATCCCGTAGCACGCACAAGGCGGTCTTCGGAATGTCATCACTCCGAACCCGCAACAATGATGACCTGATCCCAAACAAACTTAGAAAATGTCTCACACTCTGGAACTGATCGAAGAAATCGTCAATGCGAGGTAAAGGATGCATATCCGCACCGTAAGCCGGTTCAATTGACGATCCACCGATACACAACCTCAAACTGCCGTCCTTCACCTTGACGAACAGAATAGGAGCTCCCAAAAGCGAAACACTCAGACGCACTAGACCCCCCAACGAACAACTCTGCAGCTGATCCTTAAGTTCCCTAAGCTTCGCCGGCTCATCTGGAACAACGTCGGAAAACTCTCGCACGAAGGAACCCGGTCCAACAAACCCACTATGGCTCCGGTATCACGAATGAACACCAAGAATCCTCGACATCCTCTTCTCAAAAGCCGACTAGCGAAAAAGGCTGAATTCAAGCTGTGAGAGGCGGCACCACTGTCCCCCTACATAACAAGAACTGACTCGCCGGGAAAACAAAACCTGACTGTTTTCTCACGGCAGTCCACAGACGCCTAGCACGTAGCTAACCAATCAGTGCCCAGGAGAACGTCAAATCCAACATCTCTAGAAGGATCACAACGACGGACGAATATCTATCTCCTATCCGATTGGCACACGACTGAAATACGTGTCGCGCAACAAAAGAATCGCTGACAGAAATTAACACAACAAACGGCTGATCTAGCTAACACGGCTCTCGTCCCAACCACGGCACAAAGGGTGTAAAAAAAACAAGTGCATCAAAAGAACATACGAATTAATAATACCTGAAAACTCTGCATTGGACGCCGGCGCGTCCCGATGAGTAGAAGCAAACTCTCATGCCCCCTACCCGCAACTGGCCGAACTCCTCCTCTGCCAAACTGTCCCCTCTGAGCGAATCCTCTGCGACCACGACCTCTCTGCATATAAGCCTGATGCGGTGCTAAGGAATAATGTCTGACGAAGTGTTGAAGGCTCCCACATCGAAAACATCCACGCGATGGCTGCTGACCCTCCTGGGGATGAGAGCTGAACGACTGTCCTCGTCCTAAGCCTCTGCAACTCCCGCAACGGTCACGAAATCTGTCTCGACGACTAAGCCTCTGTCTCTGGGCTGGTACACCGGTACGAGTCCTCCACGGTTCCGGAACTCTCAAAGTCTCTGGAATACGTTTCTCGTCAACTGGGGCTGCATCCACTGGTGCTATGTAGGTGACGGAATGCTGCATGCTGATCGCAAGGAACAACTGGGTAACAGGGATGACAATCTCCCGTCGCTGCGCTCGAACGGCCTCAACCAATGAACTCATAGTCTGGCGCATGTCCTGCATCTCTGCCACAAGCCTAGCGATACTATCTGTCGAAGGCGGATCCATCTGCTCCTGTGCAACGAGCGAGCCATCCCAGTCAGTCCTCGTCCCACCCGAACCAACTCTGACCTCGGCCCTTGCTGCATCACTCTGAGTCCCCATAGTGATCGGCGGCAAAAGCTATAAATGGAAATAAGATTCGATAAGAACACTGAAATCGAATCACAAGGATATGAATCATCAAGGAAGGAATTTCAAGCAATTTGTACTTAGGTCACTTTAGGCGGAGTACCGCATCGTGAGTATGCCGCGGATATACACACACTATGTTACTCTGCTTTAAGCTACCTACTCCATCATACCAAGGTCATCCTGCACTCCAAAAGGTAAAACCTAGCTCTCTGATACCAACTTTGTCACGACCCGAAATTGGCACGTGACGGCCCTTAAACTACGCAACGTCTACAGGCGTAACGTAATTTAAGTAAGCCGAAAATCCAGCAATCTAAACCATCAAAAGTAGTAAGAATTAAGAACAATTTCTAAAAACCTTTGAAATCACAACCCAAATTTTTTAAAAGTCCAACTTTATTCCCTTTAAAATTTTGGCAGCACCTCCTTTGTGAAAACTAGCCCCAAAAATGGGTACAACATAAATATAAGTAAAGCATTCCCAAACGGGGCAAATACACGCCCAAAGGCGGAAAACAACCACCACAACAGATATATGACGCCGTAGCGAAGAAATAAAAGACGATATAAATAAAACTGCATAAAAGAACTCCAAGTCACAAAATACTATACAATATCGTCCTCACATCAAGTCTCTAAGTCAACATGAAAGTAGTAGATGGAGAGTACAGGATACAACGAATATACAATGAACAATACGGATAACCACAAAACCCACCTAAGCAAAACTGCACACTATGAGCTGAAACGGTATCCGCAGCAAAAGATGATCAGATGGATGAATAGCCTGCCTCGACTACTCTGGGGAACAACCTGCAAATCAAACTGTGGCACAACGGGGGTGAGTTGTCAACTCGTGAATAACAAATAACATATGAAGGTAATCGCAAGTATGCACATACAGCGCGAATCTAACATATGTAAGCTAAGCAATAAATGGTCATATGAATGCAATAATCATGAAAGGTACACTAACGGTTACTACAAATACATGAAGCAATAATATGACAATCGATATGCAATAGTCATGCAATAATGATATGAATGTGTATATATGCAACAGTCATGAAAGGTACGCTAGCAGGTACAACTAACACATGAAGCAATGCATATAAAATGAAGTATGTAAATGCAACAGTCATGAAAGGTACGCTAACAGGTACTACTAATACATGAAGCAGTGCATAAACAGTAAATGTAGAGTATGGGGTGAAACATGTCATTTCCACGGAATCCTGACATCGTGGTAGGATCAAAATCCATCAAGACAATCCAAATCCCAATTCCTCAAATCAGCCCCCAAATTGGCTTTCATATCATATAAGTCTCACAAATCCTGAATGTACAACCTCAAGTGAATCTCATATATCCTTTATGTACAATATCAAGTAATCTCAAATGTCCTAAATCCAATATCAAGTAAATCTCTTAAATCCTAGGTATATTTGCATGAATAAATATGATGAAGTATATGAATTTATATGTATACATATATATTAGCGTCCCATTCCACTAATATATATATATATATATATATATATATATATATATATATATATATATATATATATATATGCGTATATAACAGCGTCTCATTCCACTGTTATATATACTTAGGAGTAAAATATCATGAAAACCAAGTGTCAAGCATCGACACAAAATAGTGATTTATCAGGTGTTGTCATCACGCCTGACCCCCTGATAGGTACGTATCATACACTATACCGAAAGCTCGAGTGCCTAGCTCTGACCCTTTCCTCTCAACGTATCCATACGTACATGACTCCCGTCGGTATCCTCTGATAACCGCCGAGTCATTGGTACTGTCACCGGATGGTATGGTTCCCCCACTAACTCATCGTCTACTCCACGACTCTTGCCCCGGGGTACCTCTGGGCCCTACCATGTACCCGCACACGGCCCCCTCCTTTCCTCGCGTGTGGTATTTATATATCAGAACCGATAAATCTCATGGTGGATGCTGAAATATCATATCAAGGGAAACCGGGTTTTTCAAATAATGCATAATTTCAAGAAACTACCACGGCCCCCAAATCCAGAAAACATCATGAAAAATCCATATCTCAATGCGAAAATCCATGAATATAATCTATGCAACATAAAACTGAAATGTAAGCATATAAAGGAAAAACCACTAATTAACTGCAACAAGTTAATATAAAATATCATGCGGTTTCTATTTTCTCCAATTCTAAATAACATCAAGTAAAGGTAAATATGTAGCTATAACTGATATATGTGTAAACATAAAGGTACAGAACGATATAGATATCTACCTATCAGTAATGATGTAATATACCCCCCGGGTATAAGTGTAAATGTGTATGCAAGGTATACATATAGCTATGTCATTAGGTGTGTATGTACCTATCACTAATAGTACAATACCCTATAGGTCTACAGGTAACTAGCATTTAAGCATGTAAAGGCATATGTATAAGCATGTAGGTATACAGGTATGCTATATGTCATATGCAATAAGAAATATGAATCAATGTCACAATGTCCCTAACCAAACAATATCATATCTATAAGTGGGTTGTGCGTGTCATGGCAATTATTGACGGTGTGTGTGGCATACAATTAGTGCTCGTGCAACATGAGCCATCAATAATAGTGCAGTGTCCTAAGGATACTAGTCCAAGCACAACAATTAACTAAGCAGTAGGGTATATGCGCAACTCTATAAATGAAATAGAATATGCGACAAGTCAAGTCATTTTTAGCCTAGACGCATAACGCCATGCGGGAGATTCCCCTGTAGATGTTAAATCTACTCACCAACGCTCCTGGCTAAGTGAAGCCTACCACCTGTTTTCCTTTTGTCGCAGCGCCCGAAGTCCCCGCCTGCGAACCTAAAATATAAAAACAATAAAAAAAAGTATATATTAATAATAGACCCAAAACACGTACAAACTACATTAAACCGACGCAACAACACAAAACATACTCTCAAGTATTCGTATTGTGGCTAACGTGCGTAGCGACACGACGAAAACAACCTAAGAGCAAAATCACACAAAGTGCACGATCCGTGTCGTATAACGTATCGCGCTTAAACGAAACACAAAAAACTACATAGGTGATCCCAGATTTTGCATACTGAGAAAACTCAACAACCAAACAAGACCAAACACACTTAAACCACAATACACAGCTACCTACCCAGAACCAACCCAAAACCCCACCGCTTAGCCGAGGTCGTCGGATTGCCCTTCAGAAGTCGCAGGCTAAAACCGAGCTGCTAGGGTTCGTGCTCCAGGTGAAGTCCTATGGTATCAGGTACAACACAACTACTTTGTTTGGTTTTCTAGTAAAATCTCCGGGTCACAGCAGATCACAGAAGTCACAAACGACACTAAAAATACGATATTTACACATAAACTTAACTTTAAACAATCTAAAATAAAACTAAAAGTCTACACAACACAAAAACTATAAAAAGAACAGATAGAGATCATTACCTACACAAAAGAACTCAAAAATCCAAGCTTGGCAAACTCCAAGGCATCCAAGAGGCAAATCCAAGAAAAATGTGTGATTTTTGTGATATTTGTGAAGGATTTGATGAAGTTTGGTGATGGAAACTTAAGTGTTCAGTTTGATATGAGAGGAATGAATAAAATGAGAAGGTAAATGAGTATGAGAGAGAGTGAGAGAGAGTGTATGAAGAAATGAGAGAGAGGTGAGGTTAAGGGTGAGGGTGAGTGTAACCATTACATTAACTCTCCATTAATGCTTTCACACACACCTCATCATGCCACCTCCTCACTCCAAAAGAAATATCTTCTTACACAAACAAATATCTAGGATTAGGGAAAGGATTAGGGTTAAGGCAAAAAGGATTAAAGCAAAAATTAGATAAATGGTTAAGTGTCATGGTTACTAAGAACTAAATTAACACAAACAAACCCTCACATTAACGTGCACACGTGCGTGCATGTCCATAACAAATAATAATAAATTATTAATTAAATGTTATAAAATGTGAGGAACCCGAATTGGTAAACTTTTTACAGTAAACCCGCATTAACGTCTAAACTAACACTAACCGAATTCTAAGGCGTTACAATCCATCGCCCATCATATGGGTCAAGAAGCGTATATGCTAGTCTACTCTAGAGTATCGATGCCCTGTCTCGATACACCCTCGACTAGGAACAATTATAGGATGTACTTGTGGACTACTCTGGCCCCACTAGTATGATCTCCATCGTAGTCCTAGTAGTCAAGTACACATCCTAAGAGCTTTATCAACATGTGAAAGCAAGACAGTATCACAATACAAGTCTACATGTTAAGATAAAGAGCAACCAGATAGCATACTATCATGTCTAGTAAGAAAGTCCTCTCTATATATGTCCAAGCATCAACTATAATATACATCATATGTACAATAATGGGCTCTAGGGTATACACATAACTTACAATCTCCCACTTGCACTAAGGCCAGCTGTTGTAGTATCTCATACCCAACATCCAAAAGAGTCCCTCAAATTGTATCTGCGGTATGACCTTCGTGAGTGGTGTTGGAGATAGTGCCCTCAGAGTCAATTATTAGATCACAGGCACGTGATTGCAATGATTGAGGGAGGACCTATCCCGGTAGGACAGTCTTACTCGAGATGATAGTATGCTATCTGGTTTACCTTTATCATCGTGTACTGCTTCAGGTGACCTTGCAGGTCGCTATTACACGTTGATAGAGCCCCTAGGATTCTTGCTTGACTGCCAGCAGTATGAGGGCGATCATATACGTGGGAGCTGGTAGTCTATAAGCACATCCTTAAAAGGTCCCTAGTCGTGGGAGTTTCGAGACAGGGCATCGATTCTCCAGAGCAGACTAGTGTATACAGTCGAGACCCCGACGAGGGGCGGTGGCCGGTCTCACAAGCCACTGGTGTCAATTGGATCACCTAAGATGTATACAGGTGCTCATTGGGTTATGAGTACACCGGACAGGACTCGTCGGGAACCTGCTAGTTGGTCTTATACCTAACGTCAGATAGCAGTTCCCTGGTGACATGTGTACAGGTTAGTTCATCGACCTGGGGATCGTCATTTGTCTCGTGTGAGTTCCCACTGCACTTTGATTACTACCCTACCACGCTCAAAGGAGACGTGCAAACAGGTTTTAGTTGGGTACAGTCCCGAGCCACATGGAGGCAGTGAGCAGATCTTCAGGGGTTCGTCTCTCCCGGTATTGGGGTGAGTTCGCGCTGTGTCTAGGAGAGCCATTACACGAAGTCCTTGGCCAAGGCAGGAGATTTACTGGTAGGTATTCCAGTAGTATCTCAGGGTGTTCTGGGCAACACTCCGACACGACTTGTACCGCTTTTGGGGGTCTGACTTTTACCAACCCCCTAGGCCCGCCATGCGATGCTCATAGACGAACGGACCGGACTGTACGGATATTGTCACTGACAGGCTCAGTAGGGTGTCAGGATGAGTTCGCTCATCGACGTCCCTTTTGGTCAATAGCTGGTGGCCCGTCTCGTATTGGCTTATACCTCTGACGTGCTAGTGGTTAAATCCACAGCCATAGTATTGACGAGTCTTTAGAGTCCACCACACTTTCAGTTACTCAAGTTTCGGGCGAAACGCTGTAGAGGCCGTATGGAGATATGGCAGGGTCCGATCAGATACGTGCGGTATTGCACGGATCAGGATCGGACGGTTAGTACTAGAGGCCGTATAGAAATATGGCAAGGTTCGATCGGATACGTGCGGTATTGCACGGATCAGGATCGAACGGATATTACTAGCCGGCTTTGGTTTAAGCCGGATCCTAGTATAGTACAGTGTAGATTTTGTCTCATTGCATTTGTATCCGGTCGGAATACAGATGCGGGTGTGTATGCACAGTATCGGGGTTTTCCTGTAATTAATTACGGGATCAGTTTTCTGAAGTTGCCAGTTTGCATTTCGTTCCGGCCGGTTTTCCTTTGTTCTTTCCCGGCCGGACTTTTCCGATGGAGGGGGTTATTTGCAAGTTTGCAAATAACTTATTATGGAGGGGTTTTATGCATTTGTGGCTTCATGATATGATTATCATCATGAGATGCTTTATCCATCTTTTCCTTTGTATTAATGTTGATTAGAAATGGATTTGATTTGGTGTGACATGGTTATCATTGCTTTGGATGTGGTCACCCTCCACCTTTTACTACACTCACCTCCCTCTTGTATTATGTTTTCCCTCCACCATTCTCACCATAAAGAGGCCGGCCACTTTGAGAGGGAGAGAATGAGAGAGTTCATATTTTTGTTATGTGAGGAATTCTTTATCTCATATTCTTCTTGCTAGAAAATTGAAAGCACCAATTTTCCTAACCTCCTCCTCCATCCTCCATGGAAACAAAACCCCCATATGAGACATAGCCTCTTCACTACATTCTACAGCAAATCTTAGGCACGTCGACTTGCCAGCTTCGTGCCCGAGTTGCCTCGGTATTGAGGTGGGAGCCCGTAAAAGATGCAGGCGATGTGGTGCCCTTCCGGCGAGGAGGCGACGACCGGAGTTTCCGCAGGAGATCGGGACGACGACGAGAAGACTGGAGGACTCGGATCACTCGGTATATCTCTAACCCGTCTTGTAGTTAGCTAGATCTAGTTTAATGGCCCGATCCGGGTGTTTAGTTCGCGGTGGTGCCGGTTTGCTAAGTTCGCAAAATCAAAGTTTATCACCGCTTCCGCATTCCGGCGTCGGATTGACGGCCGGGGCGCCGCCGTGAACTAACAGTGGTATCAGAGCCTCGCCATTAACATTGTCTAGCTTTGTTTAATGTGTTTGCATTTCCGATCGACCAAAATTCCAAAAACCCGCGTTTTCTTCACATCAGTTTTCTGTCGATTTTTTTCTGGCTCGAAAAATTTTTCAGGTTGTAGAAAACTGATGTACTGAAAGTCCTAAGAATTATGGAGAAATTCGACACATTGATCTTTCAGGGAGAGCGCGGAACCGCGGCCAAACCCCACTTGGCGCCGCGGTTCCGCCGCAGTTTGGAGGGATCAATGCGTCAAATTTTTCCAGTGGGCTTCTGGGGTGAAAATAGGGTTTCTGGAATATTATGTTTGGGCCCAGAATTTCTATGAGTGCTACAGTATTGCTTGGTGGCCCACTTGGTATAATTTGATCGATCGGATATTTTAAACACATTATTTCACAGTATTTACATTATATTTGCGACCGTGAATGTCACTCGATCGGTAAATCCTGTCTAACTGCTATAGCCCGGTTAGACGGATTTGCGAACGTGACTTTCACGTTGATGTTCTGTGTTATGCTGTGATGTTGCGGATTGGTCGTGCGGGATAGCCTAGATGCAATGCTAGTACAGTTCTGTTGTATTATGTACATTTGATATTGCGGGGCGAGCGTCCGATATGTGGACTGCCGTCACTGCCTGATTGTATTATTATTTTGGGGAACGACCTGGTTGCGGTCGATGTACCCGTTGTATGTATATTTTACTTTCTGTACTAGGATTACCCCGCGGAGGGGTGCACGGATAGCCGGGTTCTGGAAGGCAACAAGCCCGCATCTCATGGTATTGAGACGGAGGGGGCTTCACTCTAGGATTGGCGGGCTATTCGCCGCACTCGTAGGGGGTACAGGTTGACCCAGGAGGGGTGCCCAAGTTACCGGATTCCGTGAAGTGCCGGGTGGTCCATTCACGTTGCTGAAGGGGGCTGCCTCGCTTCAGGTTTTGGCGGGTAACTTGCCGCGCCCGTAGGGGTCTAGGATTTCATTGCACAGGCTATCCACATGACCAGGGGAACGTCGGGTTTCAGTAGTGGCTCTGTGAAACCCGGGGATCCCAGATATCTGTATTGTTCTGTGATGCTGTACATTTCTGTGATGTTGCATTTTATCACGCCTTGAGCGAAATATAATATATTGCTATATATATTAGTAGATGTTGTATATGTTTTGCATCCGTGCTAGTCCAGTCCCCGCTCTGTCGTTAGTTAGCTAACCTAACGGGTAATGACGGGACCCAGTGGCGAATGCGGATGGCATATACGTACATCAGTATATTTTCGTTCTTTATTGGTATGATCAATTGATGGGACTGCGTTGATTCGGATCAATGCAAGTTAAAACAAACCTAATCTGATGTTGTTGGAACACTTTTCAAAAAGCTGTTATTGCAAGGACGTTCTCTTTTGTTTTGCATCGTGATATTCAGTTGGAATATCCTGCTCCTCAGTCGACGAGGCAAGGGCCGAGATCCCTTCACCGGGAGTGACCCCTTGGACAAAAAGTTTGCGTCAGGGCATTAACTTCACTATAACCGATTACTTTTGCTTTGCACCGTGGTATTCAGTTGGAATATCCTGCACCTCATTCTACGGGGAAAGAGCCGAGATCCCTTCACCGGGAGTGACCTCTTTAGCAAAGGTTTTCGTCACTATATTTTTTAAAAGCTATCCGTTCCTTCAACGATATCAAGTTCATTACGTTAAAGGTTTTTGCCAGAAACCATTCGTAGCCCTCCGTCGTTTCATGTGGGTGGTCAATAGTATTCAAGCTGTGTATGTTGGCCAAAGTCAAGGCACAGTGATTGGTAGCTATTGGGGTATTCATATGCAGCATAGATAGATGCGTTGGTTTGGGACAGTCGTACTGCCATTTTGGCCAAAGTCAAGGGTATGTACGGGTGGGTTCAAATTAACCTGGAGAATGACGGGTAGAACTTGACATGTGACTTATGATATGTTGGCCAAAGTCAAGGTCATAAGAGCATGGGGTAAAAATCACATCGGGGATTTCAAAAGTACTGAAACTTGCCAGATATGCGCATACCTTCTGGAGTGTGACACCGTGAGCGGATTCCGTCACGTTATCATGCAATGATAGTTGGATCCCGATTCCCACTGATGAGTTGGTTTACTCCTCGGGTATTCCCGACTAATTCTTCTTTTAGGTTTGAAGGAGAATTTGAGGTACAGTGGGAGGTTTCCAGATTAGATAAAGTGATAACCATTCTGATCTAGGTTAGAGTGCACGCTGAGTGTTTCTTTTCTCTCTCTCTTTGGCAGCGACCATTGACCCGACCCTAAGACTATGACTCAGTGACCAAGTTGACCGAACCTTCTTAAACACTGGCTTTTGGATTATCAGAGTTGCAAACCTCATTACCACTCCTACTTTTACCCTTTTCTCCAGGACACCCCGTATTACTACGAACGTCCACTTCCATTGGACAAAACCATCGTATGGTTAGATACGAACTCGAAGGAATTTATTCGAGGATGGTTTCCGGTTCTGGAGAAAACGAATAGGACTATTCAGTTGTCTTTTCCTTTTACCTTCTCTCAGGTTGTGAGTACTCCTTGGTTTAGGAGATAGTACACCTATTATGCAAATTGGATAGTCTTCTTCCAAACCTTAGGCTGGTGCCGAACGGTAGGGAATGATAAAAACCAATTAGCCTAAATGGTGTACAGAAGGTATTAAGTTAAGACAAAGCAAAGGATTAGTAAGAGGGCAAAGTAAATTGCGACTGCTATTCACGACCAAACCAAGTATTTCTTCGCCAATCCTAAATCACCTTTGTATTTCTCCAGGACACTCCGTATCACTACGAAGATCCCAGTTTATTGGATAATCCATCGTATGGTTATATACGAACTCGAAAGGAACTTGTTCCAGTTCGGGGATGGATCCTGGTTCAGGAGAAATAGGAATAAAGTACATTCAGGTGTCTTTTATCTTCATCTTCTCTCACATTGCGAGTGCTCCTAGGATTAGGACAGTACACCCTTTATGCTTATTGGATAGTCTTCTTCCAAACCATAGGCTGGTGCCGAACGGTAGGGAAAGAAGAAAACCATTTGGCCTAAAGGGGTGTACAGAAGGTAATGACTAAAGACATGTAAAGGGATTTGGAAAGATGGCAAAGAATTATACGGTTATAGTTGTGAATCTGGATAATGGAAAAGGCATTACTAGGAATACCAGCATACCCCATCGGAACATTTCAATGTTTCAGTTTCACTGTGTACTGTTAATAGAAAACTGATTTCCCAATTAGACACTTGCTCCAGGGTATGTATTTACCAGGTATGATTCTCACATCTGTATGGTTTTACAAATGATGAGTGGGAGTAAGTTATTGGGAATTAGGTGATCATCCTCATTATATCGGGATTCGTTATAATTGGTGATATTTGAGGAAGTCACCTGGGTTGTTTGCCGGTCGGTAAATATTTGGTTTTGAATATCCGTTGTTATGCACCAATTTCAAATTGATATATCTGTACGTCTATTTTTATAGAGTGAGATATACTTTTTGAAATTATGTCTTTCACATTTACCTATATCAGTGGATGGTTAGGTAAGGAGCATTGCACAACGGTGTAATTCTTCTTAACCATAAGTACAGTTTTCAACCTACGACACACAGTGAATGAGTCACTAGACTCAGGGGACTTATACAGAGTATTGTATATTGTCCAGTGTCCATGAGGACAGAGGGGTTGGTCCTCGTACTGTATTCTGTTTACTTATGACTTCTCTAGTTCTTAGACAGGTGTTTCGTAGAAACACAGGGTCGAAGTTTTGAGAAGTTATAGGTATAAGAATAAAGTAGAGAACCAGGTGTTGCAAGCATCGGGATTCTTCAAAGTGATCGAAGATGTAGATACTTGTACATGGTATTCAGTTGATAGTAGTGGTTAAGAGAACGTGCTTCTCTTTCAGGTTACTCATAATTGGAAGCATTCCTAAGTTGAGTAACGCTGATCGGCCTCCTTCCATTTAGTTGACATGCACTGGAGACAGCTGCATGATTTGAATCTGGTTCAATTAAATCAGTGTCTCTGTTTCTATATTGGATATAGAACAGTTCATATCTTGACATTGTTAAGATACGGGGAGTTGTCCAGCTTATGCTTAAAACCAGACTCTGGATAACTCAAGGCACGTTTCTGTAATGGCTGTTTGTGGGTTGACCCGGGCTATGCAGAGGGTTGATATTCTACCATCTGGAAGATCAATAGTGATATTGTTCTTGACTCGCCACAGTTTTAATAAAATGGATTTTTTCAGAAAATAGTTGTGGGAGTATGGTAGAACTGGAAGTGATTCCAGAACCGCAAACGATTACTGAAGATTTGATAAGAACCTAAAGATTCAATCTGGTTTGACATTCCATTGGCCACTCCGCAGATAAGGTGGGTAACCTCAGGCACCCGAGAGGTACTTCGGTATACTCAAGGAAGGTGGCAGAGAGGTTCTTGTTTACCCAGACTTGCCATTGCTGTTGTTCCAGACTATGAGACCCGGCAGGAGGATGAGTATAGCGTCGTTCTAAACTGGTTTTAAAAGCGTACGTGTATATGACTCTGCCAGAGGGTTGTCTTAGTCAGTGGGAGCAGCGGAAGCATTGGTGGACATCAGGCTTATGTCTATTTATAGACTAAAGCAGATATAGCGGAGATAGATCATCTATTTCTGATATGACAGTCATAGGTTTGACTTCATCAGAATAGGGGATGGATCTGTTGAGAAGGTAGTAGGGTGTGATGTCCTGGTATTTGATGACATACACAGAGTAGGAAGTGATATTCCTATACTACGATCGGTTATACTTTGGTCGTCACACAGTAGTTTCTCCTCATAGGACTTGGATCTTATATCAGACATACTGGTTACTAGATCTATGGTTTTGGATCTAGATTTGGGTGGTTTCCCAATCTGGGTACTTAGACAGCATTCTAAGAGTATTTAGAATGGACGACTCTTGGCACGGTAGTGTACCTGCAGGTCATGGAGTCACCCTCTCTAAAGGTGTCTTACAGACTAAAGGGGAGAGGGATGTGCATGATTGGCAGATCACTTGCTTAGGCAATTGAGTCAATCATGAGATGTCAAGTACCACACCAGATGTTGTTCTTGCACTAGATGCAATAAGTTGACATTGATCCAATCCTGGAGAAGCAGTCGGAAGCAGTTTTAGAACATAAGTGGATGTTCTAGGGATATGATAACGACAGCCTCATTCGAGAGACAGTTATCATTCCAGGCTTCCAAGGTGACCTGGACGACAAGGAGGTTGTCAGAGTTATAGTTTTTCCTTCTGACGAGGGGCAGTATTTTGGGCAGATGGTCCAAGGCAATACTGAGGGTGGCATGGCGCAGGATACTGATTAAGTTCAGTTGACGATACAGTCTAAGAAGTTTGGATTTGGAGTTCATTTATGAGCTAGGTCCCATCAGACATCCAGACACATTCTAAGACAGGTATTGCTCATTTCGGGAGATGGGTTTCTCCGCGAACTTGAGATATAGAGAGACATAGAAAAAAAATCAAAGCGGATCCACTCACTGAGGCTATTCCTCGAACGCAATAGTTTCGCAAACAAGTTTTGTGAGACTGACTAGTAGAGGAGTTGGGTGTTCGGTATCACACGGGCTGTGAGTATGCGACATCGCAATAATTAGCCTTGAGTGCAAGTGGGAGATTGTTGGAGATAGTGCCCTCAGAGTCAATTATTAGATCACAGGCACGTGATTGCAATGATTGAGGGAGGACCTATCCCGGTAGGACAGTCTTACTCGAGATGATAGTATGCTATCTGGTTTACCTTTATCATCGTGTACTGCTTCAGGTGACCTTGCAGGTCGCTATTACACGTTGATAGAGCCCCTAGGATTCTTGCTTGACTGCCAGCAGTATGAGGGCGATCATATACGTGGGAGCTGGTAGTCTATAAGCACATCCTTAAAAGGTCCCTAGTCGTGGGAGTTTCGAGACAGGGCATCGATTCTCCAGAGTAGACTAGTGTATACAGTCGAGACCCCGACGAGGGGCGGTGGCCGGTCTCACAAGCCACTGGTGTCAGTTGGATCACCTAAGATGTATACAGGTGCTCATTGGGTTATGAGTACACCGGACAGGACTCGCCGGGAACCTGCTAGTTGGTCTTATACCTGACGTCAGATAGCAGTTCCCTGGTGACATGTGTACAGGTTAGTTCATCGACCTGGGGATCGTCATTTGTCTCGTGTGAGTTCTCACTGTACTTTGATTACTACCCTATCACGCTCAAAGGAGACGTGCAAACAGGTTTTAGTTGGGTACAGTCCCGAGCCACATGGAGGCAGTGAGCGGATCTTCAGGGGTTCGTCTCTCCCGGTATTGGGGGTGAGTTCGCGCTGTGTCTAGGAGAGCCATTACACGAAGTCCTTGGCCAAGGCAAGAGATTTACTGGTAGGTATTCCAGTAGTATCTCAGGGTGTTCTGGGCTACACTCCGACACGACTTGTACCGCTTTTGGGGATCTGACTTTTATCAACCCCCTAGGCCCGCCATGCGATGCTCATAGACGAACGGACCGGACTGTACGGATATTGTCACTGACAGGCTCAGTAGGGTGTCAGGATGAGTTCGCTCATCGACGTCCCTTTTGGTCAATAGCTGGTGGCCCGTCACGTATTGGCTTATACCTCTGACGTGCTAGTGGTTAAATCCACAGCCATAGTATTGACGAGTCTTTAGAGTCCACCACACTTTCAGTTACTCAAGTTTCGGGCGAAACGCTGTAGAGGCCGTATGGAGATATGGCAGGGTCCGATCAGATACGTGCGGTATTGCACGGATCAGGATCGGACGGTTAGTACTAGAGGCCGTATAGAAATATGGCAAGGTTCGATCGGATACGTGCGGTATTGCACGGATCAGGATCGAACGGATATTACTAGTGTTAGTTATGTATATGCCCTAGAGGCCATTGTTGTACATATTATGTATATTATAATGGATGCTTGGATATATATAGAGATGACTTTCTTGCTCGTCATGATAGTATGCTATTTGGTTTCACTTTATCTTAACATGTTGACTTGTATTAGTTTACTGTTTTTCTCTCACATGTTGATAAAGCCCTTAGGATCTGTACTCGACTACTGGGACTATGATGAGATCATACTAGTGGGGCCACGGTAGTCGATGAGTACATCCTATAACTGTTCCTAGTCGAGGGTATATCGAGATAGGGCATCGATACACCAGAGTAGACTAGCGTATACGCATCTTGACCCATATGATGGGCGATGGATGATCCCATATCCATCGGTGTTTGACATCAGAGATGGTGTACGGGTGCTCAGTGGAGACTGGGTACACTGGACGGACTCGCCGAGAACTCCCGGATGGTGATATACCACACGTCAGATGGCAGTTCTCCGGTGACACTGGTACAGGGTAGTCTGTAGACCCGAGATCGTCATGGAGTCTTGTGTGAGTCCCACTGTGCTTTGATTTCCACCTTACCACGTCCAAGAGGGCGTGCAAAACGGTGGCTTTTGGGTACAGTCCCGAATCACATGGAGGCAATGAGCGATAGGAGGGGATTCGTCTCTTCCGGTATAGGGAGTTGATGTTGCGCTGTGTTCGATTGGCTATAACTGGAAGTCCCTGCCCATGGCTGATATAGAGATTTACTGGTAAGTGTTACTAGTAGTTTCTCGACCCGTTATGAGCCACACATCGACACGACTTATCGGTTATTGGGGTCTGACGTATACCACCCCTAGACTTGATATGCGACATATCAGACGAACAGACCGGACTGTACGGGAGTGTTACTGATCGGATTCACAGGAGAACGCACAGGCTAGCTTGTTGATCTTCTGATCGCTCAATACCTGGGTGGCTGTTACGTTTAGCTGACCGCTTGCAGCTTGTGGGTGTTTGATATGATCATCACCTGCTACCGGCGTATTGACGATTCTTTAGAGTCCTACACAGAGGTTTCTTGGCTCAGGCAAAACGGAGTAGAGGCACATATGTGATATGTGCAGGACCGAGAATAATGCGATATGATATACCGTATTATATTCTCGCGACATTTAGATATGAACCGGGTCATCGGATCAAGTGTTGATTCGATGAATCGGTACATGATATATTAGTCGGTAATATTCGATATAGCCGGATCGTCGGATCAAGTGTTAATTCGATGATTTAATGTAAAATAATATATATGATATATTGTATTACATTATCTAATATTGGCTCGCTTTATTATTTCATTTTCTCACTGGATGATACATTGATATATATGCGATATATGTTAATTGTATTATTTTATTTTGTTGCAAATATATAATATATGTGTGATATATATTATTGTGACATGATATGATTTATTGTTAAACATGTTTAAGGATGATTAAATGAGGTTAGGGTTTGATTTGGGTTAGTTGCTTCATGCACCTTCTAGAAGCAATTTCTTTTGTCATGGTTAAGATATTTGTTGATGACACATTATCTAACCTAACCAAACCCTAACTCTAGTTGTTTCTCTACACATTATTAGCCACTCATCCTTGACCATGGTTTACATATCAATCATATAGCTTTATTTTCTATTCATCACAAAAGGAAAATTATCATTATCATTTTCCATTATCATCTTCTTCTCTCTTGAAAAAGCTCACTAGAAATTCTTTATGTGATGAATAAATATGAGAAAATGATTTAAAAAGAAAGCAAAAATACTACTCTCTCATCCTCATCTCATCTAGCCCATGAGATTAGTGTGTTCATCTCTTTAGAGTGAGAAAACTTGAGTCTTTGCAACTTCGACGTAGATCATCGGAGATTTGGAACACTTCAAGCTAGCATGGATCGTTCGAGTCGTGGAGCCTCTCATGAGTCCGGGAGATCGTGGATCGCGGCAAAGGGACTTCTACTCGGAGCTTGTGAAGCGAAGGAGCGGACTACAAAGGTTGTAATCCCTCACACTTAGATAAAAGTTATCATCTTGCATGTTTAACCCTAATAATCTAGCAAAGATCCCGGCTTTGGGTTGTTCGGCACGTCTAAATTTTTATCCGGGCATGTTTGATGCCTTATGAACCTTCACAAGAGTGCCTAGGAACCCTACAGTGGTATCAGAGCCTAGCTAGAGCATTAGGCGATGTGTTTACGAAGTTAAAACTCCGATCGAACCCGTACCGACAAAATTTAACCCCTCTCTGGAAATTTTTCAAAAACTGGGATTTTTCTGAATTAAAAATATGTAAAAAAATCAGCAGGGAATTCTAAGAATTACCATGAAATACGGGCTCCCAACTCCACCAAAATGCGGCGGAACCGCGGCGGAAACATGCTTCCCGCGGCGGTTCCGCGGCCGTTTTGTGGAATTGTGACACGTGGCTTCATGGTATTTTCTGTAGTTGCTTGTAGATGCTTCTGGGTATTTTTAAACTGTTTTAAGTGTTAAGACTTCTGGGGTTTGTTTTGTAATAGTAGATTCGATCGGAAATTTTAAATTCGTATTTCTTTCCGGATATTTAGTAACTGTTAAACTAGTTGAACGGATATCATTAACCCACTTTTTCCCGGCACGTAAAACTTTCAAGTGTTGAATTTTTTTCGGGTTTAAATCTTTCGGAAAAATTGTACAAGTTAAGCGGTGGACCCTCTAGAAGACAACAAACCTTAACTCGATTATGTGACCGTCTTGAACTGCCTTTTGAACCTTCGGGTTTGGGGCAGTACGGCGTGCCACATGTGAGGCGTTGGCTTGACCCTTCTACGGCTGGATCACTGGTACTTTGACATATTCTGGGATTATTTGAACTCCGCTCAAGAGTTGAGCACTTTAGGAAATTTTGGGTATTTGATTATCTGTTCGGAAAGTTTAATACTATCTATTTATTTGG
Source organism: Agapanthus africanus (assembly GCA_030015575.1). Lineage (NCBI taxonomy): Eukaryota > Viridiplantae > Streptophyta > Magnoliopsida > Asparagales > Amaryllidaceae > Agapanthus > Agapanthus africanus. Next base: position 257,763,843 of record JASDDO010000004.1, read on the forward strand.
AATGTGATACAATATGTGGAATTCATAGAGTTAGGCATGAAATGCGAAGTATGTGATATTTCGGATTTACGATGTCTAAAGTGATTGTGGATTCCAAATATTGTAGTTTTACACTTTCTTTTCTGTGACCGTAAGTGTAATATGTAATATCGCCGGTTTCGTTGCTATATGTCAACGACAATTGGGATGCGCATATTTACTTACGTTGATGATATGTGATATTATGTGTTACTGTGATATGTGATATTGGATCGTCGCGTTCTGAATAGCCGGGGGTTTTATGTGAGATGAGGGTTTTTATTTTCATTCATGTAAAATTCATTTGTAATGTAATATTCTTTTATTTGGGGCACTTCCAGGTTGAGGTTGATGTCACCAGTGTATATTATTTACTTTTCCGCATTAGGTAGACCCAAGGAGGGGAGCACAAGTAACCGGGTTCTAGGGTCCAGTGGGAGGCCATCTCGAGGAGTCGAGACCGGGTCTTCTAACCCTAGAATTGGCAGTGTTACTTGCCGCTCTCGTAGGGGTCTTGGGATGTGGGTTTGGCTATTCGTCGCGACCGTGGAATCTATACAGGCTCGTATTGAAAACACGGACGTCCTAGTATATCCAATATTTCATCTATGTTCTTCTGCTGCAATGTTCTGTGATGAAATCATATTACTGCCTGAGACTAATGCTTATACTATATATATATATGCTGATATATAAATATTACTGCTTTCGTTTATTCTGTGATGCTTAGGAAGCATAAACTGATGGGATTTTTATTAATGAGATTAATAAAAGAAAAGAAACCTAAAGATGTTGTAGAATCAAAACTTTATAAAAAGGGTAGCTACAGTTTTGCTTTGCACAGTGATATATATGATATATCCTGCACCTTATTCGATGAGGAAAGAGCCGACGATCCCTTCACCGGGAGTGACCTCTTTAGCGAAACTGGCAGATGCTACAAAACTCGGTTTTTCTTTTGATTGCTTTTAGTGTTTTGCTTTGCACAGCGGTATATATGATATATCCTGCACCTTATTCGATGAGGAAAGGGCCGACGATCCCTTCACCGGGAGTGACCCCTTTAGCGAAACTAAGAAAAGCCTCAAAAACACTCCTTTTCAAAAACACATGATTCTACGACGATATCAAGTTCGTTACGCTCAGGGTTTTTCTAAAAACCTGCGTAGCCCTCCGTCATTTCAGATAAATACTACTTAGTATTCGTGCTACGGTAGTTTGGCCTTCGTCAAGGCGTAGTGTACGGTAGCTAACTGTTAGTGTATATGCCCTAGAGGTCATTACTGTATCATACTAGTTTGTATATTACTTAATGGAAGCTTGGGATATTCACCTTGTATAAACAATCTTGCTCAATACAGTAGTATGCTACTTGGTTTGTTTCTACTTCAATGTGTACTTGTGTTTATTTTACTATATCACTTATACGCATTAGTGGAGCCCTTAGGATCTTTTGCTTGATTACCAGCGTTGTGATGGCAGTCACACTAGTGGGGGCTGGGTAATCTATAAGCACATCCTTATACAGGTCCATAGTCGCAGGACTATCGAGACAGGGCATCGATACTCCGGAGTAGACTAGCGTATGCGCTTCTCATCCCAGTGTGGGAGATGGTCTGACCCACAGCCATCAGTACGTCGTACTGGAGATAGTATACGGGTGCTCGTTGGGGTACGAGTACACTGGACAGGACTCGTCGGGAACTGACAGGTTGGTATTATACCTATCGTCAGTTATCAGTTCCCAGGTGACATGAGTACAGCTTAGTCCGCTGACTTGACACTGGCACTTCGCCTCGAGTGTGTTCCCACTGCACTTTGATCACTACCCTACCACGGCTCAAAGGAGTTGTGCAAACAGGTGGTGGTTGGGTGCAGTCCCGAAGCACTTGGAGGCAGTGACGGTTAGACAGGATTCGTCTCTCCCGGTATTGGGGGTTGACATCGCGCTGTGTCTTGGAGAGCCATTACACGAGTAGTCCCTGGCCAGGGCAAGCGAGATATACTGGTAGGCTTCCAATGTTATCTCAGGGTGTTTTGGGCTTCACTCCGACACGACTTGTACCGCTATTGGGGGACTGACGTTTTACCGCCCCCTAGGCCCGACATGCGATGTATCAGACGAACAGACCGGACTGTACGGAGACTATCACATTCAGACTCAGTAGGAGTTCAGATGGGGTTCACCTCGTCAGCCTTCTTGTCGGCATCTACCTGGGGACCGTTACGCACAGCTAGTGCCGCTTGCGGTCTGTGGTTAAACCCACTGCCAGCGTAGTGTCGAGTCTTTAGATTCCCACACAGAGGGTATTCGCCTCTGGGCAAAACAGAGTAGAGGTCGCATGGTTTTGCGACAGGGTTCGTTCTCATCCGCGCACTTGTGCACGTTTGGAGTCCGGACGGATATTGCCAGCGGGCTCTGGTTTGAGCCAGATACTGGTATATGTTTTGGGGTTACTTTTATCTCTCAGTATTCATGTTCATCGGAACAAGAATGCAGGTGTGTATGCACAGTTGTTTGAGACGGAAGAAGAGGTTTTTCATTAGGGTTTCGGAACGGGTGCGCATGCACAGTTGACAGTCGTCTTTTTTCCAAACCCTAATGAATTTGTGAGATATCTATTAATAATAGTAATTAAATGAAATTATGTTATGGTTGGTTTTGTTGACTTGTTGACCATGGTTGACTTGTTGACCATGGTTGAATGTTTGACCATCATCATTATTTTGCAAGGATGCTCCTTGATTCTTGCCAACATTCATTTAATGAAGTGATGATAGTGGTCATTCCAAAACAACCATCAACTATTCTCATTTGAATTATTATTACTAATTAGATAATTCTTTTTCTTTTGATATGGTTGCAAAAGGAAAAAGATAGCTCATTCTATCATAATCATTCTCTCTCTTCATTTCATCTTCTTCTTCCTCAAGCTCAAGGTGATTCCTTCTCATGTGTTGAGAATCCCTCACCTTGAAAAAGAAAGCACCCCATAGATACTCTCTACTCTCTCTAGGGTTCAAGGTTTAGCAAGCCGGAGATCCTAGTTCACTCAAAGTTCGAGGAAGAGCCCAAAGGTTGAACCCTCAGGTGGATCCATCTTCGACGGAAGAAGGCTTCGAGGAAAGAACCATCAACCTCCACAAAGTTTGAAGAAGAAGGAGTTCAAGTTTAGGTATAACCATCTTTTCGAGTAGCTAACTCTCTTTAGCTTATTTGCTAGTTTTAGTTTAGGAAAAGATCCCGACTTTGTTTAGTCCATGTTGCCCCTTGCGCTAAAAATTTGATTTTTATACCGTTTTTGCCTCCCCGTAAGAACCGGGGGTCGCAACGTGGACTTACACTAACTAGTACTTATCTGTTAGCATACGATGCGATTGGATTAGGGTATTCGTACGGCGTAGTTTGGCCTTCGTCAAGGGTCGTACGGGTGGGTTTAATTCAATCAAGAAATGAACGGGTTGAACTTGACTAGCGCCCTATGGGTAGTTTGGCCTTCGTCAAGGTCATGGGACGCTAGGGGCAAAATATTATCGGGAATTTCAAGTGTTGAAATTTACAATGAGATTGCATACCTTCTATGAGATAGTTGGATCCCGATACCCACTGCGAGTAAGTGTTACTCCTGGGAGAGTTTTACACAGGACAATTAGTCACTCAAGTAGGTGTCTAGAAAAGTGTTAACGGGGTTACGCCTCTGGGAAAACGAGGTTTACTTTAATTAGGTCCGTGCGAAAGCACGGGGAACCTCCCTCAAAGTACCGACACTGATCTGGCTGAAAGATTGACGAAATTGTAGGGTGTAATTAATCCCGGCTAATCTTACCTTTTAGGGTTTTAAGGTAGATTTGATAAAAACAGTGGGAGACATCCTGATTAGATAAGATAATAACCAATCTAATCTTGCAAGAGCATACGCTAAAGTGTTTTCTTCTCTCTCTCTCCAGGTAGCGACCATGTCAGACCATAATCAAGATAATAATATGGATGTATTGACTGAACCCGATTATTGTACTGAACAAGGAAACGTTGGACCCGTTCTTTCTTATAAGAGTTATAAGACTGAACAGGAAACAGGAGAATATCTGGATTCTCAAACCGCCCAAAAGAACATGCATGTTGATGCATCTTCTTCGGGTGTGTTAGTTATTGAGAACTGTTTCTCAGTTCACCCTACGTCCTGGGTATTAGATACCGGATCAGGATCCTACATATGTAAATTGTTACATGGGCTACGAAAAGGTAGAGAACTAGGAAAAGGTGATCATTCCGTTCAAGTAGGGAACGGTGCAAGTATTGTAGCCAAAGCAGTTGGCGAATATCATCTTGTATTACCAAGTCGTAATACACTGATTCTAAATGAGTGCTATTATATACCGAACATGATGTGCAACATTATATCAGTTTCTTTATTAAGTAAAGAAGGATATAATTTTGTAGTACAGGATAATGTTATGAACATATTCCTAGATCAAAAGTTGATTGCATCAGGCTCGTTACATAATGGCATATTCATTCTAAATCAGAATACAGTCCTCAATATACAAAACACACACAAGAGAAAAAGTTCAGAAATGAACGAATCCTTCTTATGGCATTGTAGACTTGGTCATATCAATGCGACACGACTGGCTAAGTTACATAAGGATGGTTATTTGAATCCGTTCGAATTATCATCTTATGATACTTGCCATTCATGTCTCAAAGGAAAAATCAACAAAGCTCCGTTTAGTGGACACGGAGAAAGAGTTACTGAACTCTTAGGACTAATACATAGTGATGTATGTGGTCCCATGTCTACGCATGCCAGGAACGGTTCTTCCTACTTCATTACATTTGATTGTTATAAATTTGGATGTCTAATATCAAATCAAATAGTCCCCGGCAACGGCGCCATTTGATTGAAAAGGATTCTCGATGTGTCGTATGAAATTGTAAATAAATCACAACCAAAAATTATTTGACCGCAATCAACTACGGTGTCGGATTGTAGTTAGTATGTGAGTGCGGATCGTCCACAGGGAAAGTGTAATCGTTCGTCTTTTGAATTAGATGAGTTGAAACTTTAAAGAAAGAAAACAAAACAATTCATGATTTGTAGTTGAAGTTCAAGAATGAGAAAAAACTAGATCTAATAACAAGAAAAGATAGAATCAAGAATTGATAGTTTGTTGATTTTTCCAAACCAAATCTCAAGAATCGAAATGAGGCTCGTAGGAATCGATCGGATCTATAGACGTGATGTAATCTTACAATTACGTATTCTTATCCTTCGATGAATTGATACTAGATCGATGATGATCTACGAGAATTAGGGATTTCTTGTGAAACTAGGCTTTCATCTTATCCCTTGTTCTTTCGTCGATATCATTCACATTCTAGCCTCTAGTAAATTCAAGAAACGATCGTAGATCCCTAATTTCGAGCGATCGCAATCAAGAAAGCATCGCTACGAAACTAGGTCATCGATTCTTGAACTTGCTGGGGTTTACAAAACTCGTAGGACTTAAAAATAGTATTAAGATTTGTTACATCATCATTCTACAATCGTCTCGACTCCTTTACGAGCGGAGTTTTACTCACACATCACAACAAGAACAACAATTACAAATTAAGATCTAATCATGATGCAAGAATTAAAAGAAAGCAAGATAAAAGAATTTCACCTTTTATTTATATCAACAATTTCGTTACAATCACTCAAGAACTACAAGAGGAAGAACTTGATCGTCGACTTGGCTTCGCTCGTCTCCGTGGATCGCGGATCGGCTTGGATCACTTGCCCGATTGAAGATCGGCTCGGCTCCTAAAAGGTTGAAGGCTTCTCGCTTGATTTGGTACTCAAGATCTTGGATTTAGAGTGGAATTAGGGTTAGGGTTTCGCACAAGCCTTGTCACGAGACTTGTGGAAGAAGATGATGAAAGAGGGAAAGATTAGAGAAAACTAACTAATGATTAATGAACTAATGGTGAACCCTAATGGTGAACAACCTCAACCCTTAGATTTAGGCTCCTATTTATAGATAACTAACCCTAGATCTAGGATTTCAAATTCTAACTTTCCCTCCAAAAGTTTGTTGAGGGAATTCAAATTTCCCTCCAAAAGTTAGTTAGGGGAGAAGGTTCTAGATGAGGATTAGTTAGGAGGAGCTTCTAGAAGAGGATTAGTTTAGGAGCTTAATTAGGATTAGCCTTCCTTAATCTTCATTTCTGATCTGGCAGTAGCATCGAGATAATTCTGGACTTTGAAGTGTCAGAAAGCAATGTGGGACCAGAGCTGAGGATTTTGCCCAAAAAGTTGACGGCTGACGTGGCAGAACCGCCGCGTTTCCGCGGCTTAAGCCATCTAATGCCGCGAAAGCGCGGCGCTCTTGGAGCTTTAGGGCTAGTGCTCTCTGGTGCTTCATGGGCCTGAGTTGTGGGCCTTCTTTTAATATATAGAATTATCTAATTTCTTCTGCATTGATACCAGATCTGAAATGATTGAATTGGCTTCTTGTTTGATCAGCTTCTTTTGATTTTCTTCCGTATTTCCTGCACAGACTCAAGACAAGTGTTGCGCAAATACAGAAATGATACGATGCCATGAAATGCGGTTAATTTCCTTTAAAGTGTCGGTTTAAAAGTCTAACACATGCAATCTCATATTTTGTGACAGATTTGCTAATATGTAGAATATGAATGCCGAACACTTCTAAATGTATGTAAAAGATGGGGAAATTGCCGGCTAAAATATACAATATTTTCGACTGATCAAATACCCCCAAACTTAATTTCGATCGTCTCGAGCGAATGTTTTATTAAAAAGAGAAGGAGAAAATAAAGAAAGAGAAAAACTAACTAGCACATTTTCGTAGGCAACACGATTGCACTGAGCACGTGCAACAAGCCTTTAAACCTCTAGGTGTCCCTAGTAGGAGGAGTGTTGTCTCCTGAGGGTTTTCAGCGGATTGCACCCACAAAATCCAATAATAAAAGAAAGATTATGAATATTACATTTAAAGAAAAGAATTGTAAAAGAAAAGCCTTGAAAATTAGGGTTTCCAACTAAGCTAGCTTTTCGGTTGTCATGAGCCCTATCTTAATGGTCATGAAAAGATGTCAGAAATCACGTCCTCCCTCAATAAAACATCGTCTTATTCTTCATTCCTATCTTTATTCCAAACATCGATCATATCACCCTGCGTGTGTGTAAAGAACATCCCTACACCCGGAGAATTCAATTCAAGCTATCATACTCTTGCCCATCTACCTCAGTACTTTTTGATAAACGAGATTGCTCACACACTTTCATGCGACCGTTAATACTTCTTGAGGTACTAACCGACCGATTACTAATGTGCTTGCGTGCTTGGTGTATTTTCCTTGTCTTGCACCACCTTAGGCATAGCAGTGACTCCCAGACCAGTTGGCCTTAGGGCACTAGGTGAAGAAGCACCCTTTGCTATATATTTTTATTGCCCTTGGTGATAACAAAACCAGTATCCATTTTTCTCACCACTTTAAAACCATTTTTTTTCATACTTTTGGCTTTAAGACAAGAGCATTTCAAGGTATCCTCTACTATCCCAGGCTTTAAGATGTGTGTAAGTGTGAATAGCAGGGTAGCAACGTTCAAAATGTTTGGCTTCCAGAATAGAAACTATTTTTCAGACTTATTTTTATCCTCAGATTAGTGACGTCTTTCATCTTACTAACCCTTGGGACAACGGCTCATAACTACTTATTACTAGTTCGTATAAGAAAACTTCTAATTTTCTTAGTTTTCTTAAATTTTTCTAATCTCATGGATGCAATTTTTCACTATCTAAACTTTTATTATCTTATTTATGTACAAAAAATATTTTTATAATTTTGAAATTTTTTAAATTTTTGTAGGTTTTCAAAAATGTTTTGTGCTTATGCAAATGTATGATGCAAATGATGCGAAAATAAGCACAAACCTCCCCCAAACTTGTTTTCAACAGTGTCCTCACTGTTGCCTTCTGCTAAATCTCGAAAAACCTGTAAGCTTGGGAGGAATTTATTAGTGGGGGCAAAATATTTAAGTGAAGAACCTCCCGCAAACTTATTCTTGGCTCATCATTTTGTAAAAAATTTTCTTTTTAGGAGCCAGAAAAAAATATACCCCCCCAAACTTGAGTTATGCAATGTTAAGTTTTGAAAATCACAAGTGGGGGTCAAAAATCAGTGGTCGATGCCAAGCTTTGCAAAGACCGAAAGTTAACACCAACCATTCGAAAATTTTATCAATGCAGTGCTCGGGTTGGTGGAAAAAGAAGTGGGGAAAAGGTAAGTGGTGGGAGAGAATGTGTGTGCGTCTCATTTTGGAGAGACGATGCAGTGAATATGATGGATAACTCGCATTCTTTTTACATTTCAGAAGAAGGGGTGGAGGTTCAATTTTATTGATTGGGACATGATTCATCTCAACACCCGTGTCATTCAAAAAAGCGAGTTCATCAGCGAAGATTTCCTCAAAAGTTCCATCTATACCCCGATGAATAATGTCATCACAAAGTGCGGGGTGATCTTCAGACTCTAAGAACAGTTCATAATCGGTGTTAATTGTTGACCCGGACATCTCGGTGGAAGAGTCCGTATGTGTAAGATACATAGTTGGGTCAAACAATAACGTATGAAAAGAGTCTAGATCAATATCAGGAGGATCATCAAATTCGCTGCTGTCGACATCCATTAAGTCAACAGAACATACCTGAGCAATAGGTTCGGAGGGTACACTTCCCAACTTGTAAATGTTCAGTTCAATTGACCTATTCCCGAAAGATAGGGTCATAGAACCATTACGACAGTTGATAATAGTATTGGAAGTGGCCAAAAAGGGGCGACCTAAAATCACCGGAATTTGATTCCGTGGGTTCGCTACAGGCTGTGTATCAATTACAATAAAATCTACCGGGAATATAAATTCTCCGATTTTTATTAACACATCCTCCAGTTCACCCCTAGGTTTGGTGATTGATCGGTCAGCCATCTGGAGAGTGCAATTGGTTGGCTTCAACTCTCCGATCCCTAATTGCTCATAGACTGAGTAAGGAAGCAAGTTAACACTAGCGCCAAGATCTAATAGAGCACGGTTGATGTGTTTTTCCCCAATAGAAACGGAAATAGTAGGATATCCTGGATCCTTACGTTTCCTCGGTAATTGTTGGGGGAAAGCCGTGTCTATTGTTTTTTCCATGAATATCTTCTTGGGCACATGAGTCTTCCTCTTCCTAGTGCACAAGTTCTTAAGAGTTTTAGCATAAGACGGAACTTGTTGGATGGCATCTAGGAGAGGGATGTTGGTGTTTACTTGCTTAAAAATGTTCATAATCTTCTCCATATGTGGACTCGGTGTGTTAGCCCTTAACCGATTCGGATAAGGTGCTTTAGCAGTAAGCGCTGGGTCCATCATAGGAGAAGGAAGTGTGTGTGGAACCGATCCCGGAATAGAAGTGGGGATCGTCCGTGGAGGGGTAAAAGAGGTGGGCTGTAGTGGCGAGCCTTTTGGGAAATGGAGAATAGGCTCGGAAGAAGATGGTAGGGTAGAAGAACTGGGGTAAGAAGTGTGTGTGTGAGAAAAGGTCTCAGCCGGGGTTCTATTGATTGATTTATCAGTATCATCAAATTCTTCCCCAACATGAGTGTCAAGCACTCTTCCAGATCTCAACGTGATCTCATCCACATGATGTGAATAGCCAGAATTAGGTAAAGGTTGAGCTGGAAGTTTCCCTTTCTCTCGTGCACTCATTTCGGCTTTTAGTTGTGCAATTTGTTCTTCCATCGATTTGATGTTTTCATTTTGAGAGATAATGATCTTCATTACATTCTCGACGGAAGATTGCAAACTTGTCGTCCCTTGGATGGATTGTTTCATGAAAGTATCCAAGGTTTGTGCTAGTGCAGAGGTATTATCTGTACCGGTCAATTGCAAAGGACTAGACGGTGCAAAAGTGTTGGCCGGATTTTGGAAATTTTGTGCTTGGAAGGGGTGCTGACTCAATTGAAGTGGTGGGTGCTGTTGTGGTGGAGGGGCCCTTTGGAAATTGTTTTGGTTTGGAACCGTGTTTTGTGATTGTGATTGGTTCCAAGCAAAATTAGGGTGATTCCTCCAACCCTGATCATATGTGGAGGAAGATGGATCGTTTCTAGGTCTTTGAAATGATGCATTTGTATGCTCAGGACCTTGAAACGGACATTCTTCCGTCAAGTGAGACGGATCAGAACAACAACCACATACAGTTTTGGAGAGTGATATTTGACTTAGGGCAGCTAAGAATTTTTCCATATTCTCGAGTTTCTTTTGTATAGCTGAAATGTCAGCTCTAACTTCTATGGAAATATCATTGTCATCCCTAGACGATTGACTCACACCCTCCCACTGTAAAGATTTTTCAGCGAAATCTTCTAGAAATTTCCAGACTTCCCCATCATTTTTGGTCATAAAATTGCCTTGACACATGGAATCAAGGGACTGCCTTGTGTAAGGAGTAATGCCCTCATAAATGATTCGGCACAATTCCCATCTCGGGATGCCGTGATGTGGACATTGGACTAACAGATCCTTGAAGCGGTCAAGACATTTTGAAAATGTTTCATTTAGAAGCTGGGTGAATTGATAGATTTCACTACGGACTCGAGCTGTCTTTTGATGTGGGTAGAATTTCTTAAGGAATGTTTTGACGAATTCGTCCCAATTTGAAATGGAATGTGCGGTAGTGTTATATAGCCACTTCTCGGCTAAATCGCACAAAGTGAATGGGAGAAGACGAAGACGTAAAGCATCCACAGAAAGCTGTGAAGTACCCATCATTGCGCATACATTTTCAAATTTCGTGATAAACACGTATGCGTCTTCAGACTCGAGACCGTGAAATTTTGGTAGAAGGTTGATGTATTGGGGTTTTATTTGAAAATTTTCCCCGTTGGCTGGTGGTGTGGAAAGACAGGTGGAAAGTGGGCTTCGTGTTGGATAGCACCTCTCTTGGAGAGAGATGCGAGGTGGAATCTGCGCACCAACGGACGGCGGCAGAGTAGTGGAAAAGAAGTTCGATGGAGGTGGATCCATCGAAGTGGGTGTGGTGGTGGGTAAAGAAAAGTAAATGTAGAAATACCGACTTTAGGGTCGATAAGGAAAACGCGGACTAACGGGCACTAGAAACCCGTGTCCAGCCTATCTTGTACTAAAAAGGGTTAGTACAAGTGGCAGCGTGAATTTATAATTAGAGGAAATGATGTATGCGGTGTTTGTTTTGAAAAGATACGGATTTTTGAAAAATATGATGCACAAAACAAATGCAACACACAAACCCTAGAATCTAGTGGTCACCTAGGTCAAACTCTAGACCGCTCCTAACTGCCAAAAGACAAGTCGCAGGATAAATCCTCCACTGCCTCTTTGTCTCCCTGTGGCCGGATAAGTGCCAGGTAAGTGGGAAGGTACTCCACTACGTAAGTAGTGGGCCTAATTAAAAACCACTAGCCTTAGACACACTCGCCTTAGGCACCACAAGAAAACTCGGATAAGCAATGAATTACCCACGGCCTTCTCTTGTCCTAATTGAGCGCGACGGTCCTTAGAGTCATCTCTAGATTTCTTTTAATTAATGAGGGTAAATGCGGATGCAAGTTTTGCGATTTTCGGGGCCTAGGAAGGGTAATGAAATCCCCACCTAATTTGAATTTGGTCATGCCCCTTAAATTTCCGTATTAATATGCAAACAACCAAAAGAATCAAAACACGCACAAATTTTTATTGCTTTGCGGCGCTGCGATTTATTTGCAAAGAAACCTGCAAGAAATTATTAGTTGGAGTAGAAAGAGAAGAAGATAAGAAAGTGAGGGACTTACAGAGAAAAAATGATACAGTGAACAATTCAATGAAGCGCGGAACCGCCGCGGATGAGGGATATTTGCCGCGGATGCGCGGTTGGATTTACTGTTCAGTGCACCGAATTTCTTCAGCAAGCTCCTGTACAATTCCTCAGCTCTCTGGAATTTTCACAAAAATTTTCCAAAAGCTCCAATGATTCCAGATTCTCTCGCAACAAATCACAACACACGTATTAGTGTTTGCACGAATTTTGATCTAAAAAAAAATATAATGGAATAAATTGTTCAACTCAAATTTCAAAATACGAACTATTAGCGCACTATCCCCGGCAACGGCGCCATTTGATTGTAATAAATTTCGTTGTGTAAATCAAATCAAATAGTCCCCGGCAACGGCGCCATTTGATTGTTATAAATTTGGATGTCTAATATCAAATCAAATAGTCCCCGGCAACGGCGCCATTTGATTGAAAAGGATTCTCGATGTGTCGTATGAAATTGTAAAGAAATCACAACCAAAAATTATTTGACCGCAATCAACTACGGTGTCGGATTGTAGTTAGTATGTGAGTGCGGATCGTCCACAGGGAAAGTGTAATCGTTCGTCTTTTGAATTAGATGAGTTGAAATTTTAAAGAAAGAAAACAAAACAATTCATGATTTGTAGTTGAAGTTCAAGAATGAGAAAAAACTAGATCTAATAACAAGAAAAGATAGAATCAAGAATTGATAGTTTGTTGATTTTTCCAAACCAAATCTCAAGAATCGAAATGAGGCTCGTAGGAATCGATCGGATCTATAGACGTGATGTAATCTTACAATTACGTATTCTTATCCTTCGATGAATTGATACTAGATCGATGATGATCTACGAGAATTAGGGATTTCTTGTGAAACTAGGCTTTCATCTTATCTCTTGTTCTTTCGTCGATATCATTCACATTCTAGCCTCTAGTAAATTCAAGAAACGATCGTAGATCCCTAATTTCGAGCGATCGCAATCAAGAAAGCATCGCTACGAAATTAGGTCATCGATTCTTGAACTTGCTAGGGTTTACAAAACTCGTAGGACTTAAAAATAGTATTAAGATTTGTTACATCATCATTCTACAATCGTCTCGACTCCTTTACGAGCGGAGTTTTACTCACACATCACAACAAGAACAACAATTACAAATTGAGATCTAATCATGATGCAAGAATTAAAAGAAAGCAAGATAAAAGAATTTCACCTTTTATTTATATCAACAATTTCGTTACAATCACTCAAGAACTACAAGAGGAAGAACTTGATCGTCGACTTGGCTTCGCTCGTCTCCGTGGATCGCGGATCGGCTTGGATCACTTGCCCGATTGAAGATCGGCTCGGCTCCTAAAAGGTTGAAGGCTTCTCGCTTGATTTGGTACTCAAGATCTTGGATTTAGAGTGGAATTAGGGTTAGGGTTTCGCACAAGCCTTGTCACGAGACTTGTGGAAGAAGATGATGAAAGAGGGAAAGATTAGAGAAAACTAACTAATGATTAATGAACTAATGGTGAACCCTAATGGTGAACAACCTCAACCCTTAGATTTAGGCTCCTATTTATAGATAACTAACCCTAGATCTAGGATTTCAAATTCTAACTTTCCCTCCAAAAGTTTGTTGAGGGAATTCAAATTTCCCTCCAAAAGTTAGTTAGGGGAGAAGGTTCTAGATGAGGATTAGTTAGGAGGAGCTTCTAGAAGAGGATTAGTTTAGGAGCTTAATTAGGATTAGCCTTCCTTAATCTTCATTTCTGATCTGGCAGTAGCATCGAGATAATTCTGGACTTTGAAGTGTCAGAAAGCAATGTGGGACCAGAGCTGAGGATTTTGCCCAAAAAGTTGACGGCTGACGTGGCAGAACCGCCGCGTTTCCGCGGCTTAAGCCATCTAATGCCGCGGAAGCGCGGCGCTCTTGGAGCTTTAGGGCTAGTGCTCTCTGGTGCTTCATGGGCCTGAGTTGTGGGCCTTCTTTTGATATATAGAATTATCTAATTTCTTCTGCATTGATACCAGATCTGAAATGATTGAATTGGCTTATTGTTTGATCAGCTTCTTTTGATTTTCTTCCGTATTTCCTGCACAGACTCAAGAAAAGTGTTGCGCAAATACAGAAATGATACGATGCCATGAAATGCGGTTAATTTCCTTTAAAGTGTCGGTTTAAAAGTCTAACACATGCAATCTCATAATTTGTGACAGATTTGCTAATATGTAGAATATGAATGCCGAACACTTCTAAATGTATGTAAAAGATGGGGAAATTGCCGGCTAAAATATACAATATTTTCGACTGATCAACATTCACTGACGATCTCTCTAGATACGGACATGTGTTTCTGATGAAACACAAGTCTGAAGCTTTTGAGAAATTCAGAGAATATAAGCACGAAGTAGAGAACCAAACGGGCAAAAGTATTAAGATCCTTCGATCTGATCGAGGAGGAGAATACTTAAGCAGTGAGTTCCTAGATTATCTAAAAGAGAATGGGATTCTTTCTCAGCTTACTCCTCCTTATACACCACAGCACAACGGTGTATCTGAGCGGAGGAATCGCACCCTATTAGATATGGTGCGCTCTATGATGAGCGAGGCTGAGTTACCTATTTCCTTCTGGGGGTATGCGCTTGAGACAGCCATACATCTATTGAATATGGTTCCTACCAAATCAGTGCCTACCACTCCATATGAGATATGGAAAGGGAAGAGACCATCTCTTATGTATATTAAGATATGGGGTTGTCCAGCCTATGTCAAAAGACAAAATCCGGACAAGCTCGAGGCAAGATCTGTCTTATGTAAGTTTATTGGATATCCCAAACATTCGCGAGGGTATATCTTCTACCACTCCGAGGAACAAAAGGTGTTTGTTTCTCGACATGCCACCTTTTTAGAAAAGGGTTTTCTTATGAAAGAAATTGATGGCAATGAGGTAGAACTGGAAGAGGTTCCAGCGACACAAACTACGACAGATGATTTAGTGGATCCAGAGGATTCAGTAGTACCCGACGAACCCCAGCCACTCCGCCGATCTAGTAGGGTTTCTCGTCCACCTGAGAGATACTACGGTTTTCTCATTGATGGTGGAAGCGAGGACTGCATCATGGATGATGATGAACCCACTAGTTTCGAGCAGGCCATCACGAGTGGTGACTCTGTGAATTGGCTGGATGCAATGCGATCTGAGATGGAATCCATGTACACCAATAAAGTATGGATTTTGGAAAATCCTCCTGAAGGGGTAAAACCCATTGGGAGCAAGTGGATTTTTAAAAAGAAATTTGGTGTAGATGGAAAAGTTGAGACTTTCAAAGCTAGACTTGTAGCAAAAGGTTTTCGTCAACGACCAGGTGTGGATTATGACGAAACCTTTTCTCCAGTGGCTATGCTTAAGTCCATCCGGATCTTACTTGCCATTGCTGCATACCATGACTACGAAATCTGGCAAATGGATGTTAAGACCGCCTTTCTAAACGGTGATTTAGAAGAGAGCGTGTACATGACTCAGCCAGAGGGCTTCGTAGATAGTGGGAGCAGCGAAAAGGTGTGCAAGCTGCTTAAATCCATTTATGGGTTAAAGCAAGCATCGCGGAGTTGGAACATCTGTTTTGATGTTGTAGTCAAAGAGTTTGACTTCATCAAAAATATAGATGAACATTGTATCTATAAGAAGGTAGCAGAGGGTAAGGTTGTCTTCCTCGTATTGTACGTAGATGACATACTCTTGATAGGAAATGATATTCCTATGCTGCAATCAGTCAAGCTCTTCTTATCACAGAGATTCTCAATGAAAGATCTAGGTGATGCCTCCTGCATATTGGGAATAATGATCTATAGAGATAGATCTAAACGGATACTGGGATTGTCCCAATCCAGGTACATTGACACCATACTAAAGAGGTTTAGTATGGAAGAATCCAAGCGTGGGAACCAACCCACAATCTCTGGACTCACTCTCTCCAAAGAGATGTCTCCCAAGACTGATTTGGAGAGAGCTCGCATGCAAGGGATACCCTATGCTTCGGCAGTAGGCTCTATCATGTATGCGATGCTATGTACCAGACCCGATGTAGCATACTCACTAAGTGTAGTGAGTCGGTATCAAGCAGATCCTGGAGAGAGTCATTGGACAGCTGTGAAGAACATTCTCAAGTACTTGCGAAGGACTAAGGAGATGTTCTTGGTGTATGGTAACGGAGAACTCCAGGTGGAGTCCTTTACCGATTCCAGCTTCCAAAGTGATAAGGACGACTCTAAGTCGCACTCGGGTTTTGTCTTTACCCTCAATGGAGGGGCGGTATGTTGGAAGAGTTCCAAACAGGATACTGTTGCAGACTCGACGATGGAGGCTGAATACATCGCTGCCAACGATGCTGCCAAAGAGGCTGTCTGGATAAAGAAGTTCATTAGTGAACTTGGTGTGGTTCCATCCATTGAGCATCCAATACCTCTGTATTGTGATAACAATGGAGCTGTGGCTTTGGCCAAGGAACCCAGGTCCCATCAAAAGTCCAGACATATTCTGAGGCGGTATCACCTGATCAGGGAGATAGTTGATCGCCGGGAGATCGAGGTCAGGAGAGTAGATACGAAGGACAACACTGCGGATCCATTCACGAAGGCTATTCCCCAGATACAATTTGAGAGATTATTCGGGATGCTAGGTATGAGATACTACAGCAGCTGGCCTTAGTGCAAGTGGGAGATTATTAGTTATGTATATGCCCTAGAGGCCATTGTTGTACATATGATGTATATTATAATGGATGCTTGGATATATATAGAGATGACTTTCTTGCTCGTCATGATAGTATGCTATTTGGTTTCACTTTATCTTAACATGTTGACTTGTATTGGTTTACTGTTTTTCTCTCACATGTTGATAAAGCCCTTAGGATCTGTACTCGACTACAGGGACTATGATGAGATCATACTAGTGGGGCCACGGTAGTTGATGAGTACATCCTATAACTGTTCCTAGTCGAGGGTATATCGAGACAGGGCATCGATACACCAGAGTAGACTAGCGTATACGCATCTTGACCCATATGATGGGCGATGGATGATCCCATATCCATCGGTGTTTGACATCAGAGATGGTGTACGGGTGCTCAATGGAGACTGGGTACACTGGACGGACTCGCCGAGAACTCCTAGATGGTGATATACCACACGTCAGATGGCAGTTCTCCGGTGACACTGGTACAGGGTAGTCTGTAGACCCGAGATCGTCATGGAGTCTTGTGTGATTCCCACTGTGCTTTGATTTCCACCTTACCACGTCCAAGAGGGCGTGCAAAATGGTGGCTTTTGGGTACAGTCCCGAATCACATGGAGGCAATGAGCGATAGGAGGGGATTCGTCTCTCCCGGTATAGGGAGTTGATGTTGCGCTGTGTTCGATTGGCTATAACTGGAAGTCCCTGGCCAGGGCTGATATAGAGATTTACTGGTAAGTGTTACTAGTAGTTTCTTGACCCGTTATGGCCACACATCGACACGACTTATCGGTTACTGGGGTCTGACGTATACCACCCCTAGACTTGATATGCGACATATCAGACGAACAGACCGGACTGTACGGGAGTGTTACTGATCGGATTCATAGGAGAACGCACAGGCTAGCTTGTTGATCTTCTGATCGCTCAATACCTGGGTGGCTCTTACGTTTAGCTGACCGCTGGCAGCTTGTGGGTGTTTGATATGATCATCACCTGCTACCGGCGTATTGACGATTCTTTAGACTCCTACACAAAGGTTTCTTGGCTCAAGCAAAACGGAGTAGAGGCACATATGTGATATGTGCAGGACCGAGAATAATGCGATATGAGATACCGTATTATATTCTCGCGACATTTAGATATGAACCGGGTCATCGGATCAAGTGTTGATTCGATGAATCGGTACATGATATATTAGTCGGTAATATTCAATATAGCCGGATCGTCGGATCAAGTGTTGATTCGATAATTTAATGTAAAATAATATATATGATATATTGTATTACATTATCTAATATTGGCTGGCTTTATTATTTCATTTTCTCACTGGATGATACATTGATATATATGCGATATATGTTAATTGTATTATTTTCTTTTGTTGCAAATATATAATATATATGTGATATATATTATTGTGACATGATATGATTTATTGTTAAACATGTTTAAGGATGATTAAATGAGGTTAGGGTTTGATTTGGGTTAGTTGCTTCATGCACCTTCTAGAAGCAATTTCTTTTGCCATGGTTAAGATATTTGTTGATGACACATTATCTAACCTAACCAAACCCTAACTCTAGTTGTTTCTCTATACATTATTAGCCACTCATCCTTGACCATGGTTTACATATCAATCATATAGCTTTATTTTCTATTCATCACAAAAGGAAAATTATCATTATCATTTTCCATTATCATCTTCTTCTCTCTTGAAAATGCTCACTAGAAATTCTTTATGTGATGAATAAATATGAGAAAATGATTTAAAAAGAAAGCTAAAATACTACTCTCTCATCCTCATCTCATCTAGCCCATGAGATTAGTGTGTTCATCTCTTTAGAGTGAGAAAGCTTGAGTCTTTGCAACTTCGACGTAGATCATCGGAGATTTGGAACACTTCAAGCTAGCATGGATCGTTCGAGTCGTGGAGCATCTCATGAGTCCGGGAGATCGTGGATCGCGGCAAAATGACTTCTACTCGGAGCTTGTGAAGCGAAGGAGCGGACTACAAAGGTTGTAATCCCTCACACTTAGATAAAAGTTATCATCTTGCATGTTTAACCCTAATAATCTAGCAAAGATCCCAGTTTTGGGTTGTTCGGCACGTCTAAATTTTTATCCGGGCATGTTTGATGCCTTATGAACCTTCACAAGAGTGCCTAGGAACCCTACAACTAGCCGGCTTTGGTTTAAGCCGGATCCTAGTATAGTACAGTGTAGATTTTGTCTCATTGCATTTGTATCCGGTCGGAATACAGATGCGGGTGTGTTTGCACAGTATCGGGGTTTTCCTGTAATTAATTACAGGATCAGTTTTCTGAAGTTGCCAGTTTGCATTTCGTTCCGGCCGGTTTTCCTTTGTTCTTTCCCGGCCGGACTTTTCCGATGGAGGGGGTTATTTGCAAGTTTGCAAATAACTTATTGTGGAGCGGTTTTATGCATTTGTGGCTTCATGATATGATTATCATCATGAAATGATTTATCCATATTTTCCTTTGTATTAATGTTGATTAGAAATGGATTTGATTTAGTGTGACATGGTTATCATTGCTTTGGATGTGGTCACCCTCCACCTTTTACTACACTCACTTTGTATTATGTTTTCCCTCCACCATTCTCACCATAAAGAGGTCGGCCACTTTGAGAAGGAGAGAAGGAGAGAGTTCATATTTTTGTTATGTGAGGAATTCTTCATCTCATATTCTTCTTGCTAGAAAATTGAAAGCACCAATTTTCCTAACCTCCTCCTCCATCCTCCATGGCAACAAAACCCCCATATGAGACATAGCCTCTTCACTACATTCTACAGCAAATCTTGGGCACGTCGACTTGCCAGCTTCGTGCCCGAGTTGCCTCGGTATTGAGGTGGGAGCCCGTAAAAGATGCAGGCGATGTGGTGCCCTTCCGGCGAGGAGGCGACGACCGGAGTTTCCGCAGGAGATCGGGACGACGACGAGAAGACCGGAGGACTCGGATCACTCGGTATATCTCTAACCCGTCTTGTAGTTAGCTAGATCTAGTTTAATGGCCCGATCCTGGTGTTTAGTGCGCGGTGGTGCCGGTTTGCTAAGTTCGCAAAATCAAAGTTTATCACCGCTTCCGCATTCCGGCGTCGGATTGACGGCCAGGGCGCCGCCGTCCACTAACAAGTGGATCCGCTATGTTGTTCTTCGTGTCAACTCTCCTGAGCTCGATCTCCCGGCGATCAACTATCTCCCGGATCAGGTGATACCGCCTCAGAATATGCCTGGATCGCTGATGGGACCTGGGTTCCTTGGCCAAAGCCACTGCTCCATTGTTATCACAATACAAAGGTATTGGATACTCGATGGATAGAACCACTCCAAGTTCGTTTATGAACTTCTTCATCCAGTCAGCCTCTTTGGCAACATCGTTGGCAGCGATGTATTCAGCCTCCATCGTCGAGTCTGCCACGGTTTCCTATTTGGAACTCTTCTAACAAACCGCCCCTCCATTGAGGGTAAAGACAAATCCCGAGACCGACTTAGAGTCGTCCTTATCACTCTGGAAACTCGAATCGGTAAAGGACTCCACTTGGAGTTCACCGTTACCATACACCAAGAACATCTCTTTAGTCCTTTTCAAGTACTTGAGAATGTTCTTCACAGCTGTCCAGTGACTCTCTCCAGAATCTGCTTGATACCTACTCACTACACTTAGTGAGTATACTACATCGGGTCTGGTATATAGCATCGCGTACATGATAGAGCCTACTGCCGAAGTATAGGGTATCCCTTACATGCGAGCTCTCTCCAAATCAGTCTTGAGAGACATCTCTTTGGAGAGAGTGAGTCCAGAGATCGTGAGTAAATTCCCACGCTTGGATTCTTCCATACTAAACCTCTTTAGTATGGTGTCAATGTACCTGGATTGAGACAATCCCAGTATCCGTTTAGATCTATCTCTATAGATCTTAATTCTCAAGATGTAGGAGGCATCACCTAGATCTTTCATTGAGAATCTTTGTGATAAGAAGAGCTTGACCGAGTGCAGCATAGGAACATCATTTCCTATCAAGAGTATGTCATCCATGTACGATACGAGGAAAACAACCTTACTCTCTGCCACCTTCTTGTATATACAAGGTTCATCTACGTTTTTAATGAAATCAAACTCTTTGACTACCACATCAAAACTGATGTTCCAACTTCGCGATATCTGCTTTAACCCATAGATGGATTTAAGCAGCTTGCACACCTTCCCGCTGCTCCCACTGTCCACGAAGCCCTCTGGCTGAGTCATGTACATGCATTCTTCTAAATCACCATTTAAAAAGGCGGTCTTAACATCCATTTTCCAGATTTCGTAGTCATGGTATGCATTAATGGCAAGTAAGATCCGGATGGACTTAAGCATAGCCACTGGAGAAAAGGTTTCATCATAATCCACACCTGGTCGTTGATGAAAACCTTTTGCAACAAGTCTAACTTTGAAAATCTCAAATTTTCCATCCACACCAAGTTTACCGACATGATACTTATACCGCACTGTTTATTACTCTCGCGTTTTATATTCTGTTGCACCATTCATGTTTAATACTATTGTATCCATCATATGTATTTATTGTTATATGTGTCGTCCTGACGACCTGAGTGTGCATGCTCAGAGAACGAGGTGGACCCAGCTCAGGAGCAGGACCTGCCATTCGAGATCGCGGAGGTCTAGACCGCAACATCAGCGCCACCCTTTTTTCTATAAGTAGATTGTAGTTCGTTGGTTAATTATTTTCTTATGCAAAATAAATGTATCTCGAACTCTTTTATTGTAATGTAATAAAATTGTGAACTATGATTTCCTTTACTCTTGTACTGTTTACTGACTACCATGTAATGCTAGAAGCCAAAGTGCGACTACGACGGGATTATTTCCTGACCGTAGGAGCATGGCTGGCCTAGTTGCCCCTCGTATTCCGTATTTTGAGAAGCGGGTGTGACAGAGAGAGAGAGAGTGTGTGTGTACGGATCTTATGAGGCGGGTTCGCATTTTTAAAAACACGAACCTGAATAAGAACAGTTGGATATTGTGTTTTTAATAAACGGTTAAAATTAATTCAGCTTATTAAATCGTTAATAAATGGAAGGTAAATATTCCACTGCCAAATATTGTATAGGTAACACTAAAGGATTTGATATTTCTCTTGATTTTTTTCTTAAAATCAAGGTGTAGAATATTTACCTTCTATTTATTAAAGATTTAATAAGCTGAATTAATTTTAACCGTTGATTAAAAACACAAAATCCAGCGGCTCTCATTCAGGTTCGTGTTTTTAAAAACGCGAACCCGGCTCATAGCATCTCCCTCTCTCTCTCCACACACACACTTTTGAAAAGAAAATAAATTGTAAGAAAAGAAAAAGAACTTGCATGACAGTCGATGTATAACTACTATAGGGAACCAATTACACTTTGTCGCATTTGTGAAGAGCTAATCTACCTACCGGTGACTTTCTCTCTCAATTTATATGTCAGCTGATTTTATCTGTAAGGAAAACTATGACGGTAACGGATGAAAATATAATGACAAATTTCACACAAAGAAAATACAAGGAGAAATCTATATATGATATAAATATGATTCCATGAATATTTATTCAAATACTAATTTTAATTTTGAAATGATATATTAAAGTTATACCAGCTAGTGATTGAGTAGCGGCAAGGAGCGCACCGTTGAAGAAAGTTATACTAATGAAGTTTATCTAGAGTCGAAGATGAGATGATGCGAATTTGCCGAAAGCGAAATGAATAAATTTTTTCCCTTTTCTTTTATTGTCAGCACTATGTATTTTCTTTCGTCAATCATAATTTAATGAGCAATGTCATTTACATTGCATGCTTATCTATAAGTTGTTTGGTTATTATATGCCAAGTTCTTCTGAGTTATTTGTTTAAGAATATGAAGAATTTTCGGATTGCTCGATTTTATTTATTGGAGTATTTAATGAGAATACTTCATTTACACTAATTCATGACTGACAAAACGCACCATTTATAGATTTCATGCAAATGAAGGTTAAATGGTGGCATGCGGTGGGCCATTGTGTTTCATATTTCAATAAGTAGTTTACTTTAAAATACTCTCAATTATCGTTATTTTTCATTAAATTAACTTAAACAATTTAAATTATATCAAAAAATTCTAAACTAATTTTTTGTGAGGTGGTTTTCGTTAAGGACAAAAATGTATTTATAAAATGATGATTTGATATTTCTCTTTTCTTTCTCATTTTTATCTTCCTTCCCTCTTTCCCCCCTCTTCTCACATGTGTCCATTAAATATTTTAAACAAGGCTAAAATGCAGGAAACCCCTTAAACTTTTTCTTAAAATGCAGAAAAGACATCTAAACTTGAAAATATGCACTTTATCTTCATAACCATAACAATATTAGTTTTTTCATCCATAAGACTTTCTAATGTCAAAAATGCCCTCTGATATATTTAATTCACTAACCTAATATTTTTTTTCCTTTTTATTCATCCTTTTCAAATCCATAATCATTTTGAATCCATGTTTTGAATTACAAATTTTGGAAAATAAATGATTAAAAAAATTGGGAGAGAAAATAATTTAAAAAGAAGAAGGAAGGAAAGAATTTGGAGGAAAAAGGTTTGAAGGGTATTTTGGGAAATATACATCTTAAAAGCTAATGGTGTTAAATTTTACAGGGTACAATGTATGTTTTTCAAGTTTAGAGAGCTTTCTTACTTTACAGCAAAGGTAAGATGGATATCCTGCATGTTGGCCTTTAAATAATTAAATATCAATTTGTTGTTTAGGAGATGTACTTGTGAAAAGGAGTTGATTCTTTGTTAAAAATTGACTATGTAGATGGAGTGTTTTGCGTAGAGTTATATATGTTTTGAATAAAAATAGTATGTGCAAGGAAGAGGATATGGAGTTGTAATATAAAAGTATTGTTATTAGGAAACAAGGAGTAAGGTTCACTGGAACAAGCTAAGTTATTCTCCCTTATTCCTATTATCTACTTTTTCATAAAAGGCACGTAGCATCTCCATTCCTTCTCCAACGCTTCAACCTCTTCTCCTTCCCCTCTCGTCCAATTTCTATGTCTCTACTCGACTGACACCACCCCTTCCTCTTTTTCACCTTCGAGCCTCGACCCTCCTTGACACATCATTTCCACAAAATCGATTCTTGATGCCCTGCCTCTCCTTTTAGATTTTCCATCTCATGAAAAAGATATTTGGGTGGCAAGAAAAAATGGGTAAGCACCGCTCTCCATCAACACCGTCAAGGTATTTTTAGTGTGATATAATTAGTTTAAGATATTTTAATGTAATATAAATATGTAAGGTATTTTAAAGAAAAACAACAATAATTGAGGGCATTTTAGTGTAATTTACTTTATTTTATTTATGTAAGCATTCTGACGATTCCTTAGAAATACTTGATGATAGATTTTCAAAGTTTAAGTAAATTTTCTACTTGATAATGCTCAATATTGGCGATACGAGATCAGGACACGTGGCTGATGACATGCCCCAGGACCCGGAAGGAAGGGTCCATAGAGACCGAGCAGCATGCCAACGGCGCCGAGGCGTGTGACGACATCAAAGGTTCCCTGGACACCCGAGACGAGCGGAAGGAGGTCCGTGGAGCACCGGTCGAACCCCTGACCGAGGTTCCCCTAACAGAAGGAGAACAGGGAAAGACCGTCCAGGTCGGGTCGCTCCTGACGGGGACTCAGCCGGATGACCTGATCAAATTCCTTAGAAGCAACTCCGACGTCTTCGCCTGGGCGCCTGCTGACATGCCTGGGATCGACCCAAAAATCATCTCCCACAAGCTCGGAGTTGATCCTGCGGCCCGTCCCGTCAGACAGAAGAAAAGAAGTTTCGTCCCGGTCAAACAGAAGGCTATCGAAGAGGAGGTTGATCGGCTTCTCGCCGCCAACTTCATCAGAAATGCGCCCTACTCGGAGTGGCTGGCAAACATAGTTCTGGTCAAGAAGTCAAGCGGGAAGTGGCGTATGTGTGTCGACTTCACCGACCTCAATAAGTCCTGCCCCAAGGACAACTTTCCGCTCCCCCGCATAGACCAGCTCGTCGACAGCTCGGTCGACCACGAGATGTTGAGCTTCATGGACGTTTTCTCCGGCTACAACCAAATCCGTATGAATCCTAAAGACAAAGATCTGACCGCATTCACAACGGACCGGGGAGTGTACTGCTACAAGGTGATGCCCTTCGGCCTCAAGAACGCCGGGGCCACGTACCAAAGGCTGGTCAACCGCATGTTCGAGCCACAGATCGGTAGGAATATGGAAGTCTACGTTGATGACATGCTCGTCAAGTCCATCTCATCGGCCGACCATGCCAAGGACCTGGGCGAGGCTTTCGGAGTGCTCCGCAAATTCAACATGAAGCTAAACCCCGCCAAGTGCGCATTCAGAGTCACCGGGAGAAAGTTCCTCGGGTTCATGGTCACTCACCGCGGAATTGAAGCTAACCCAGAGAAGATCGACGCTATCCTGAACATGGCCGCGCCCAAGACCAACGTCGAGATCATGCGGCTCACGGGGCGGGTCGCCGCTCTGAGCCATTTCATGTCCAGGTCGGGGGAGAAGTGCCTCCCGTTCTTTAAGGCGCTGAGGAAAATTCCGAGGTTCGAGTGGTCGGAGGAATGCCAAGCCGCCTTCGACCAATTGAAGAAGCACCTCGCAACACCGCCGCTGCTCACCCGGCCAGTGGAGAGGGACGAGTTGCCGCTGTATCTGGCAGTATCCAACCAAGCAGCGGGCTCGGTGCTCGTCCGAGAGGCCGAGGGGGCGCAGAAGCCGGTGTACTATGTGAGCCACGTGTTTAAGGACGCGGAAACAAGATACCCCGCCATAGAGAAGATTGTCTTGGCCCTCGTGGTAACCTCGCGGAAGCTGCGGCACTACTTCCAAGCACACACCATCATCGTCCTCACCAAGCGCCTGTTGGGAGCTATCCTAGCATCACCGGAATCCTCGGGCCGCCTAGAAAAATGGAGGTGGGAGCTATCTCAGTTCAACATAAGATATCGCCCGAGGCAAGCCATCAAGGCGCAGGCCCTAGCCGATTTCATCGTTGAATGCACCATCCCTAGAAAGAAGCCGGAGTCCGCGCCGCCACTCGCAACCCAGTGTCCCGTCCCGGAAGGCCCTGGCTCGGTTCCGGAGTGGGTCATCTACGTCGACGGGTCTTCTACCGAGGAAGGTTGCAGTGCTGGCCTCATTATCCGGGGCCCAAACGAAGCAGAGATGGAGTATTCTTTGAGGCTCGGTTTCAAAGCATCGAACAACGCGGCAGAATACGAGGCCCTCCTGGCCGGACTGCACATGGCCGTCGGGCTGGGGCTGAAGATAATTCGAATCCGCAGCGACTCGGCCCTTGTTGTCAGTCAGGTGACCGGCCGTTTCGAAGCTCGAGAGCCCCTGATGATGAAGTACCTAGACGAAGTGAGAAAACTCCGAAGAAACTTCAATGAAGTCCAAGTAAAACAAATACCCAGGCAGCTGAATGCCCAAGCAGACGCCCTGAGCAAGATGGCTTCGTCATACTCGGCCTACAATAGGCGGTCTATCCTCTTCGAAACCTTGCCTCGACCCAGCGTGGGAGACGGAGCGACGACACTCCACATGTACACGGCGCAGGAGAGCGACCAGGACTGGAGGAAGCCCCTCATGGAGTTCCTGAAAGACGGCGCACTCCCGGAGGACCGGGCAGCCGCCCGCCGTCTCCGGGCCAAAGCCTGCCACTTCGTCTGGAGCAACGGGAATCTCTACAAGAAGGCCTTCACTCAGCCCCTGCTCCGGTGCGTTGACCCCCACGAAGCCGACTACGTCCTTCGGGAAATCCATGAAGGGGTGGGCGGTGCACACCAGGGGGCTCGGACCTTGATCCAAAAAGCATTACTCCAAGGGTACTACTAGCCCACCATGCACGAGGATGCCCTGAAGCTGGTCAGGAGATGCAAGAGCTGCCAGCTCCACGGCAGCATTCCCCGCCTCCCGGCTACCGAGCTGACCGCCCTGACGTCCCCATAGCCGTTCGCTCAGTGGGGGTTGGATATGATCGGTCAGTTCCCTACCGGAACAGGCGGGCACAAATACATCCTCGTCGCAGGGGACTACTTCACCAAGTGGATCGAGGACGTCCCCATCAGAAAACCAGACGCCGCCACAACCATCAAGTTCCTGCAAAACAACCTGATACTCCGGTTTGGCATCCCGAGATGCATCGTCACCGACCACGGGACGAACTTCGAGAACGAGAAAGTGAAGGACTTCTACAAAGAGTACTATATCCTCATGAAGTTCGCCGCGGTCGCGCATCCCCAATGCAACGGGCAGGCCGAGATCGCTAACCGAGACGTCCTCCGAGGTCTCCGGACCCGCCTAGAAGAGCGACAAGGCAGTTGGGTCGAAGAACTTCCCCGGGTCTTATGGGCCCTGCGCACGTCAAAAAAGACTCCCACTGGGGAGACCCTCTTCAGCCTCTGCTACGGGACCGAAGCGATGGTCCCAGCGGAGATCGGGCTACCCAGTCACCGGGTCGAGCACTTCGACGATGACGCAAACACCTCGGCGCTATGGACCAATCTCGACATCTTGTTGGAAAAGAGGGATCGGGCTCAGATCAGAGCTGCTGCCTATCAACAACAAACGGCCCGATACTACAACGCTCGCGTCAAACACCGCTCCTTCAAGACCGGGGACCTGGTCCTGTGGCGGAACGAGTTCATCGACCAAGGCAGGCTTCACAAGTTCTCCCCAAAGTGGG
The DNA here is from genome assembly GCA_030015575.1 of Agapanthus africanus. Taxonomy (NCBI): domain Eukaryota; kingdom Viridiplantae; phylum Streptophyta; class Magnoliopsida; order Asparagales; family Amaryllidaceae; genus Agapanthus; species Agapanthus africanus. The sequence continues at coordinate 257,791,234 of JASDDO010000004.1, forward strand.
AGGGTCCCTTCCTCATCTCTGAGGCGCTCCCCGGCGGAGCCTACCGCCAACAAGACGCGGACGGACGAAAGCTTCCGCGGCCTTACAACGCCGAGAAGATCAAGCTATACCAGTGAGGTCAAAGCCAGCGAGTGTGTACCACCCTCCCTCTTTTTCCCTTTCGCAAAGATGGTGTAAAGCGTTCTCGAAAATTCATGTTCATACGAATAAAGAAACGTCGAATCATTCCGAGTAAAGTTCCATCTTTACAATTCAAGGCCCTCGCCAAGAGGCGGCTGTGCTGTTGGATATAGTGCCCTCAGAGTCAATTATTGGATCACATGCACGTGATTGCAATGATTGAGGGAGGACCTATACCGGTAGGACAGTCTTACTCGAGAGGTTTGTATACTATCTGGTTTGTCTTTATCATCGTGTACATGCTTTAGGTGACATTATAGTTCACTATTACGCGTTGATAGAAAATAGTATGCTACCATGGTTTATCTTTATCATCGTGTACTGCTTTAGGTGACCTTACAGGTCACTATTGCACGTTGATAGAGCCCATAGGATTCTTGCTTGACTACCAGCAGTATGATGGCGATCATATACGTGAGAGTTGTGTAGTCTATAAGCACATCCTTAAAGAGGTCCCTAGTCGTGGGAGTTTCGAGACTGGGCATCGATACTCCATTAGTAGACTAGTGTATACAGTCGAGACCCCGACGAGGGGCGGTGGCCGGTCTCACAAGCCATTGGTGTCAGTTGGATCACCTAAGATGTATACAGGTGCTCATTGGGTTATGAGTACACCGGACAGGACTCGCCGGGAACATGCTAGTTGGTATTATACCTGACGTCAGATAGCAGTTCCCTGGTGACATGTGTACAGGTTAGTTCATCGACCTGAGATCGTCATTTGTCTCGTGTGAGTTCCCACTGTGCTTTGATTACTACCCTACCACGGCTCAAAGGAGTCGTGCAAACAGGTTTTAGTTGGGTACAGTCCCGAGCCACATGGAGGCAGTGAGCGGATCGGTAGGGGTTCGTCTCTCCCGGTATTGGGGGTGAGGTCGCGCTGTGTCTAGGAGAGCCATTACACGAAGTCCTTGGCCAAGGCAGGAGATTTACTGGTAGGTATTCCAGTAGTATCTCAGGGTGTTCTGGGCTATGCTCCGACACGACTTGTACCGCTTTTGGGGGTCTGACTTTCACCAACCCCCTAGGCCCGACATGCGATGCTCATAGACGAACGGACCGGACTGTACGGATATTGTCACTGATAGGCTCAGTAGGGTGTCAGGATGAGTTCGCTCACCGACCTTCCTTTTGGTCAATACCTGGTAGCCCGTTACGTACGTCTAGTACCTCTAACGTGCTAGTGGTTAAATCCACAGCCAATGTATTGACGAGTATTTAGAGTCCCCCACAGACAGTTTCTCAAGTTTCGGGCGAAACGCTGTAGAGGTCGTATGATATATGGCAGGGTTCGATCATATACGTGCGGTATTGCACGGATCATGATCGGACAGATCATACTAGTGGGCTTTGGTTTAAGCCGGATCCTAGTATTAGATTTGTTGGATTACTTTAGTCTCATCGCATTCGCATTCAGTCGGAATGCGGGTGCAGGTATGTATATACAGGTGAGGGGTATCCTTGTGATCCGTCACGAGTTTACTTTAGATGTTGTCGTATCTTTTTATTGTTGCAAACATTTGGATTAATGTTTGTTAATGGAAATTGTGAGCTAGATTTCATCATGACATGCATTAAATGTGACATGGACACATTAGTGACTCATGGTCTCTTTTTATGTGTTAATGTCACATTATATGATGTTTTTGGGTTGATATGATGAGAGAGGAGAGAGAGGGGCAGCCAAGGTCATGAGTGAGCTTTCATATTATTCTACACTCTCTCTCACTCTTATTATTCCAACACAAGAAAAGAAAAGAATAGAAAGCTTCTCTTCTTCTTCTTCCTCTAGCTCATTATCTCCATCAATGGAAACACCTCTAACCTCCATCTAAATCCATGGATGCAAGAGGTAAAAGGAATCGATGATGTGGTGCCCTTTCCGACGAGGAGATCGAGACCGGAGATGCCGCGAGGAGCTTAGGATGGTGGCCAAAGACCGAAGGACACGGATCTATCGGTATAGCTTTCCAACCCTCTCTCTAGATAGCTAGTTGTAGGTTAATGGTTCGATATGGGATTTAAGCATAAGATAGCGCCGGTTTCACGTTTGAAAAAGTTTCGTTTCCGCATTTTGGCCTCGGAAAGACGGCCGGAGCGCTACCGTAGACTTACATGGTATCAGAGCCACGCCATTAACCTTTATTAGCTTACTCTAGCGTGTTTAGAACTTCGATCGAACGAAATTTTCAAAAACCACAATTTCAAAAATGCAGTTTCTGTCGAATTTTGTTTATGCTCGAAAAATTATTTTGAGTGTTGCAGAAATACGTGCAGGCTTTTCTAAGAGATCTGTGAAATTTTGGTTGCCTGTTGCCACTGTTGCGCCGCGGAACCGCAGCCTTACCCATGCATTGGCCGCGGTTCCGCCGCCGTTCCATTTCATTAATGCACCAAAATTTCTATAGTTCTCTCTGAGTTGGAATTGGGGTTTCTGGTATTTTTTGTTTGGGCCCAGATTTGTTTGAGTACTGGGTATTGTGCTTGGGGCCCACTTCGGGGAATTTTGTCGATCGAAAATTTTAAACATGTTAGTTCACAGTATTTACATTATATCTGCGACCGTGAATATCATTCGATCGGTAAATCCTGTCTAATTGTTATAGCCCTTTTAGACGGATTTGCGAACGTGACATTCACGTTGATGTTCTGTGTTGTGCTGTGATGTTGCGGATTTGTCGTGGTGGATAGCCTAGATGCAATGTTAGTACAGTTTGGTTATATTTGTACATTTGATGTTGCGGGGCGAGCATCCGACATGTGGACTGTCGTCACTGCCTGTTTGTATATTATTCTTTTGGGGCACGACCGGGCTGAGGTCGATGTACCCGTTGTATGTATATTTTACTTTCTGTACTCGGATTACCCCGCGGTGGGGTGCACGGATAGCCGGGTTCTAGAGGGCAACGGGCCCGCATCTCATGGCTTTGAGACGGAGGGGGCTTCACGCTAGAATTGGCGGGCTATTCGCCGCAGTCATAGGGGGTACAGGTTGACCCAAGGAGAGGTGCTCAAGTTACCGGATTTCGTGAAGTGCTGGGTGATCCATTCACGTTGTTGAAAGGGGCTGCCTTGCTTCAGGTTTTGGCGGGTAACTTGCCGCGCCCGTAGGGATCTAGGATTTCATTGCACAGGCTATCCACATGACCAGGGGAACGTCGGGTTTCAGTAGCGGCTCTATGAAACCCGGGGATCCCAGATTATCTATATTGTTCTGTGATGCTTATTACATTTCTGTGATGTTGCATTTTATCACGCCTTGAGCGAATATTATATATTGATATATATACTAGTAGATGTTATATATGTTTTACACCCGCGCTAATCAAGTCCCCGCTCTGTCGTTAGTTAAGTAACCTAACGGGTGATAACGGGACCCGGTGGCGAATGCGGATGGCATATACGTACATCATATTTTCGTTCTTTATTGGTGTGATCAATTGATGGGACTGCGTTGATTCGGATCAATGCAAGCTAAACAAACCTATTATGATGTTGTTGGAACATTTATCAAAAGGCTGTTATTGCAAGGACGTTCTCTTTTGTTTTGCACAGTGGTATTCAGTTGGAATATCCTGCACCTCAGTCGACGAGGCAAGGGCCGAGATCCCTTCACCGGGAGTGACCCCTTGGACAGAAGTTTGCGTCAGGGTAATAACTTCACTATAGCCGATTACTTTTTGCTTTGCATCGTGGTATTCAGTTGGAATATCCTGCACCTCATTCTACGAGGAAAGAGCCGAGATCCCTTCACCGGGAGTGACCTCTTTAACAAAGATTTTCGCCACTATATTTTTATAAAAAGCTATCCGGTTCCTTCAACGATATCAAGTTCATTACGTTAAAGGTTTTTCGCCAAAAACCATTCATAGCCCTCCGTCATTTCAGACGGGTAGCACTTAGTAATCATGCTATGTTTGTTGACCTTCGTCAAGGCATAGTGAATGGTAGATGCTTGTTGCCTTTCTGCTGCATAGATAGATGCGTTGGTTTGGGACAGTCCTATAGCTTTGTTGGCCTTCGTCAAGGGCTTATACGGGTGGGTTCAAATTAACCTGGACAATGACGGGTAGAACTTGACATGTGACTTATGATTTGTTGACCTTCGTCAAGGTCATAAGAGCATGGGGTAAAAATCATATCGGGAGTTTCTAAAGAAACCGAAACTTGCCAGATATGCGCATACCTTCTGGAGTGTGATAACGTGAGTGGATTCCATCACGTTATCATGCGATGATAGTTGGATCCCTATTCCCACTGATGAGTTGGTTTACTCCTCGGGTGATCCCGACTAATTCTTCTTTCAAGTTTGGAGGAGAATTTGAGGTTACAGTGGGAGGTTTCCTGATTAGATAAAGTGATAACCATTCTGATCCAGGTTGGAGTGCACGCTGAGTGTTTCTTTTCTCTCTCTCTTTGGCAGCGACCATGGCCCGACCCTTGACTATAACTCAGTGACCAAGATTAACCGAACCTTCTTATAACACTGGCTTTTGGATTGTCAGAGTTGCATATCTCATTGCCACTCCTTCTTTTACCCTTTTCTCCAGGACACCCCGTATTATTACGAACGTCCACTTCCATTGGATAAAACCATCGTATGGTTATATACGAACTCGAAGGAATTTATTCGAGGATGGTTTCCGGTTCTGGAGAAAACAAATAGGACTATTCAGTTTTCTTTTCCTTTTACCTTCTCTCAGGTTGCGAGTGTTCCTTGGATTAGGACAGTACACCTATTACGCTTATTGGATAGTCTTCATCCAAACCATAGGCAGGTGCCGAACGGTAGGGAATGAAGAAAACCATTTAGCCAAAAAGGTGTGCAGAAGGTATTAAGTAAAGACAAATAAAGGGATTAGTAAGTGGGCAAAGTAAATTGCGACTGTTATTCACGACCAAACCAAGTATTTCTTCACCAATCCTACATCACCTTTGTATTTCTCCAGAACACTCTGTATCACTACGAAGATCCACAGTTATTTGGATACTCCATCGTATAGTTATATACGAACTCGAAGGAATTTGTTCCAGTTCGGGGATGGATTCTGGTTCAGGAGAAATAGGAATAAGGTTTTATTCAGTTGTCTTTTATCTTTACCTTCTCTCGGGTTGCGAGTGCTCCTAGAATTAGGACAGTACACCCATTATGCTTATTGGATAGTCTTCTTCCAAACCATAGGCTGGTGCCGAACGGTAGGGAAGGAAGAAAACCATTTGGCCTAAAGGTGGTGTACAGAAGGTAATGACTAAAGACATATAAAGGGATTTGGAGAGATGACAAAGAACTATACGGTTACAGTTGTGAATCTGATAATGGAAGAGGCATTACTAGGAATACCCGGATACCCCTTCGAAACATTTACATGTTTCAGTTTCACTGTGTATTGTTAAAAGAAAACTGATTTCCCAATTAGCCCTTGCTCCAGGGTATGTATTTACCAGGTTTGATTCTTACATCTGTATGGTTTTACAGATGCTGAGTGGGAGTAAGTTATTGGGAACTGGGTGATCATCCTCATTATATCAGGATTCGTTGTAATTGGTGATATTTGAGGAAATCACCTGGATTATTTGCCGGACGGCAAATATTTGGTTTTGAATATCCGTTGTTATGCACTAATTTCAAATTGATATATCTGTACGTCTATTTTTATAGAGTGAGATATAACTTTTTGAAATTATGTCTATGACATTTACCTATATCAGCGGATGGTTAGGTAAGGAGTATTGAACAGCGGTGTAATTCTTCTTAACCATAAGTACAGTTTTCAACCTACGACGCACAGAGTAAGAGTTATTAGACTCAGGGGACTTATACAGAGTATTGTATGTTGTCCAATGTCCATTAGGATAGAGGGGTTGGTCCTCGTACTATATTCGGTTTACTTATGACTTCTCTAGTTCTTAGACAAGTGTTTCGTAGAAACACAAGGTCCAAGTTTTGAGAAGTTATAGGTATATGAATAAAGTAGAGAACCAGGTATTGCAAGTATCGGGATTCTTCAAGGTGATCGAAGATGAAGATACTTGTATATGGTATTCAGATGATAGTAATGATTAAGAGAACTTGCTTCTCTTTCAGGTTACTCATAATTGGAAGCACTCCTAAGTTGAGTAATGTTGATCGGCCTCTCTCCATTTAGTTGACATGCACTGGTGACAGCTGCATGATTTGAATCTGGTTCCAATTAATTTAGTGCCTATATTTCTATATTGGATATAGAATAGTTCATATCTTAACAAAGTTAAGGTACGGGGAGTTGTCCGGCTTATGCTTAAAACCAGACTCTGGATAACTCAAGGCACGTTTCTGTAATGGCTGTTTGTAGGTTGACCCGGGCTATGACGAGGGTTGATTTTCTACCATCTGGAAGATCAATAGTGATATTGTTCTTGACTCGCCACAGTTTTAGTAAAATGGATTTTTTCAGAAAACAGTAATAGGAGTATGGTAGAACTGGAAGTGATTCCAAAACTGCAAACGATTACTGAAAATTTGATAACAACCTAAAGATTCAATCTGGTTTGACATTCCATTGGCCACTCCGCAGATATGGTGGGTAACCTCAGGCACTCGAGAGGTACTTCAGTATGCTCAAAGACGGTGACAAGGAGGTTCTTGTTTACCCAGACTTGCCATTGCTGTTGTTCCAGACTGTGAGACCCGGCAGGAGGATGTGTATAGCGTCGTTCTAAACTAGCTTTAGAAGTGTATGTGTATATGACTCTGCCAGAGGGTTGTCGTAATCAGTGGGAGCAGCGGAAGCATAGTGGACAAGTAGCTTATGTCTATTTATAAACTAAAGCAAATATTGCAGAGATAGATCATCTATTTCTGATGTGACAGTCATAGGTTTGACTTCATCAGAATAGAGGATGGATCTGTTAAGAAGGTAGTAGGGTGTGATGTCCTGGTATTTGGCTGACATACACAGAGTAGGAAGTGAAATTCCTATACTACAATCGGTTATACTTTGGTTGTCACACAGTGGTTTCTCCACATAGGATATGGATATTATATAAGATATTCTGGTTACTAGATCTATGGTATTATATCTAGATTTGGGTAGTTTCCCAATCTGGGTACTTAGACAGCATTCTAAAGGTGTTTTAGAATGGACGACTCCTGGCACGGTAGTGTACCTGCAGGTAATGGAGTCACCCTCTCTAAAGGTGTCTTACAGACTAAAGAGGAGAGGGATGTGCATGATTGGCGGATTACTTGCTTAGGCAATTGGGTCAATCATGAGATGTCAAGTACCACACCAGACGTTGTTTTTGCACGAGCTGCAATATGTTGATATTAATCCAATCCTGGAGAAACGATCGGAAGCAGTTTTAGAACATAAGTGGATGTTCTAGGGATATGATAACGGCAGCCTCTTTCGGGAGACGGTTATCATTCCAGGCTTCCGAGGTGACCTGGATGACAGAGTGACTATCAGAGTTATAGTTTTCCCTCTGATGAGGGCCAGTATTTTGGACAAGTGGTCCAAGGGGATACTGAGGGAGGCATGGCGCAGGATACTGATTAAGTTCAGTTGACGATACAATCTAAGAAGTTTGGATTTGGAGTTCATTTATGAACTAGGTCCCATCAAATATCCATACATATTCTAAGACGGGTATTGCTCATTTCGGGAGATGGCTTTCTCCGCGAACTTGAGAAAAAAAGAGAGACATAGAAAGAAACATCAGGGCGGATCCACTAGCTGAGGCTATTCCTCGAACGCAATAGTTTCATAAACGGGCTTTGTGAGACTGATCAGTAGAGGAGTTGAGTGTTCGGTATCACACGGGCTGTGAGTATGCGACATCGCAATAATTAGCCTTGAGTGCAAGTGGGAGATTTTTGGATATAGTGCCCTCAGAGTCAATTATTGGATCACAGACACGTGATTGCAATGATTGAGGGAGGACCTATACCGGTAGGACAGTCTTACTCAAGAGGTTTGTATACTATCTGGTTTGTCTTTACCATCGTGTACATGCTTTAGGTGACATTGCAGTTCACTATTACGAGTTGATAGAAAATAGTATGCTACCATGGTTTATCTTTATCATCGTGTACTGCTTTAGGTGACCTTACAGGTCACTATTACACGTTGATAGAGCCCATAGGATTCTTGCTTGACTACCAGCAGTATGATGGCGATCACATACGTGAGAATTGTGTAGTCTATAAGCACATCCTTAAAGAGGTCCCTAGTGTAGGGTTCCTAGGCACTCTAATGGAGTCTAACAAGGCATCAAACATGGCTAATTCAAATTTTACAAGTGCCTACAAACCCTAATACGGATCGTTGGCTAGAAGTATATAGGCGAAACAAGCAAGTAAACGGAAATGTATCTAAAGGAAAGGGACTACAACCTTTGTAGATCCGGTCCACCACCTCCTAGGCTCCGTGATGAAGTCCCCTTGCTGTCCAAATCGTATCTTGGGCTCTAGCGTTGGCTTCATCGGAGGAAAAACGGGCTAGGTCATCGACGACGTGCCGAAGATGATCTACGTCGAGGCATCACTAGATCAAGCTCCACCTTCACCAAGCCATGAAAACTTGTGAAGGAAACACCCTATACTACTTGGCAAGAGGTAGAGGATGAAGAAATAGGAAGTGGGTAGACTTTAGTTTTGGATTTCTCACTAGTTTTCATCACTTGCCATTGGAGTAGCAAGCTTTCTTCATGGAAGAAGAAGATGAAGAAGAAGAAGAAGATATGATAAATATTAAAGAAAAATGAAAAGGAATTAATTCTTATCATCTTCTAACCTTAGTTAAGTGTAGAGAATGAATTAGGGTTGGTTTAAATGGTTAGGGTTAAGTATAAGACAAGAATGGAGACTAAGTCAAAACTTCAAGAAAGTTCAACTAAAAACAAAACAAGTAACCATTCATTTATCCTTTTCATTTTCCAAAATGAATAAGATAAATGAATAAGTAATTAAGTAAAAAAAACCCTAATCATTAACTTAACCATAGTTTAATTCTTTACACTTAACCAAATAAGTATGTATCATCAAACATGATACAATCATGTGCACAAAAGTATATCACATATACAACTTGCACAATTCAAGTGAGAAAATCCATTTAAAGTGAACCAATACTAGTTAATGCAAAGTAATATATCAAATACATAATTATACATTAAATCATTAAATCAACACTTGATTTAACGATCCGGTCATATCGTATATAACCGACTAGTATCCAATGTACCGGCTTATCGAATCAATTCTTGATTCGATAACTAGGTCATATCGCATACAACCATTCGACACATTCATCGCGAGAATGAAATACGGTATCACATACACGCATTATTCTCGGTCCCGCACATATCTCATATGCGCTCCTATTTCGTTTCGCTTGAGCCAGGAAACCTCTGTGTAGGACTCTAAAGACTCGTCAATACGGCGGCAGCAGATGATGATCATATCAAACACCCACAAGCCGCAAGCGGTCTGCTAAACGTAACGGCCGCCTGGGTATTGAGCGATCAGAAGATCGACGAGCAAGCCCGCTCACACTCCTGTGAATCCAACCAGTAACACTTACCGTACAGTCCGGTCTGTTCGTCTGATATGTCGCATATCTCGCCTAGGGGTGGTAAACGTCAGACCCCAGTAGCTTGATAAGTCATGCCGACGTGAGGTCCATACATTCGTGAAACTACTGATAACTCTTACCAGTATATCACTGCAACCCTGGCCAGGGATTTCCTGTTATGGCCAGTCGAGCATAGCACAACATCAACCCCCAATACCGGGAGAGACGAATCCCCTCCTATCGCTCATTGCCTCCATGTGAATCGGGACTGTACCCAAAAAAACCACCTGTTTGCACAACTCAGTAGAGCCGTGGTAGGGTGGAAATCAAAGCACAGTGGGAGACACACAAGACTCTATGACGATCTCGGGTCAACAGACTAAGCTGTACCAGTGTCACCAGAGAACTGCCATCTGACGTGAGGTATAATACCATCTGGGAGTTCTCGGCGAGTCCGTTCAGTGTACCCAGTCTCCACTGAGCACCCGCATACCATCTTCGATGTCAAACACCAATGGATATGGGATCATCCATCGCCCATCGCATGGGTCGAGAAGATATACGCTAGTCTACTCTGGAATATCGATGCCCCGTCTCGATATTCCCTCGACTAGGAACATTTCAAGGATGTACTCATGGACTATCCAGGCCCCACTAGTATGATCTGCATCACAGTCCTAGAAGTCGAGTACACATCCTAAGGGCTTTATCAACATGTAACAGAGAGACAGAAAGTATACACGTTAAGATAAAGAGCAACCAGATAGCGTACTATCATGTCGAGCAAGAAAGTCCTAACTATATATGTCCCAGCATCCACTACAATATACATCCAATGTACAGTAATGGCCTCTAGGGCATACATATAACTAACAATCTCCCACTTGCACTAGGGCCATCTGTAGCAGTGGTCGCAGTATCTAATACTCAACCATCCCATATGAGTCTCTCTCTGGGAAAAGGCCTTCGTGAGTGAATCCGCCGTGTTGTCCTCTGAGTCTACTCTCCTAACCTCGATCAACCTGGAGATCAACTATCTCCATGATCAGGTGATGCTGCCTCAGAATTTGTCTGGGTCACTGATGGGACCAGGGTTCCAGGGCCGAAGCCACACTTCCATTGTCATACAATGGCATGAACCTAGTTCATCTTATGAACCAATATACACCCAAACTTTCTCTGTGGTAGTATCTTCAATAGCGATATTACCAGCCTTTATCGTCTAGTTTGCCACGGTATCTAGCTTGGAACTCTTCCAACATACCGTCCCTCTACTGAGGGTAAAGACAATGCCCGTGACTGACATTCAGTCGTCTTTATCACCCTGGAATTCTTCCAGTGATTCTCCCCAGGATCGATTGATACCATCTCACTACATCTAGTGAGAATCCTAGTATCCAATTACATCTATCTCATAGATGAAAACTCAGGATTTAGGAGGTATCACTTTGATCCTATTTGGAGAATCCTAGTGATAATAGGAGATTGACCGATCGTAGTATAGGAAACTCTCTTCCTATCAAGAGTATGTTGTCTACGTACAATACGAAGATGACCACCTTACTCTCTACTACCCTTTTGTATATACAAGGTCCGTCTACCATTTTGATGAAGTCAAACACTTTGACTATCACATCAAAACAGACGTTCCAACTCCGCGATGCCTGCTTCATTATGTAAAGCAACTTGCACACGTTTCCGCTGCTCCCACTGTTTCCGAAGCCCTCTAGCTATGTTCTTATAGACGTTCTCTTCTAAATCAGTATTTAGAAAAGCAGTCAGGGCACCCAACCACCAGATATCGCAGTCATGGTATGTAGCCGTGGCAAGTAGGATCTGGATGGACTTAAGCATAGTCACTTGGAAAAGGTTTCATCATTATCCATGCCTGGTTGATGACTAAAACCTTTAATAAGCCTAGCTTTGAAAGTCTCAACTTTTCCATCTACACCAAGCAATCTTCTCAAGATATACTTGCTCCTGATGGGGATTTAACCCTTCAGATATAGCAGCTAAAGTCCATACTTTGCTGGTGTATATGGATTCCATCTCAGATCGCTAAGCATCCAGCCATTCTTACAGAGTCCCTACTCTCGATGGCCTGCTCGAAACTAGTTGGGTCATCATCTCATGATGCAATCCTCGCTCCCACTGTCATCGAGAAACCGAGGTATCTCTCAGGCGGATGAGGAACCCTACTAGATCGGCGGAGAGGCTGAGGTTTGTCGGGAACTATAGAATCCTTTGGTTCTGTCAAATCATCAACTGCAGTTTTGTATAGCTGGAACCTTTCCAGTTATACAGAACTGATCCTGCCTCGATCTTGTCCGGATTTTGCTTTAAACATAGGCCGGACAACCCCAAATCTTAACTCGCTTAAGAGATGGGTTCTTCCCATACCATATCTCATATGGAGTGGTAGGCACTGATTTGATTCAAACCTAATTCAATAGATATGCAGCTTCTCAAGTGCATAACCCCAAAAGGAAATAGGTAACTCAGTAATACTCATCATAGAGCACACCATATCTAATATTGTGCAATTGCTCCGCCCTGATACACCGTTGTGCTGTGGTGTATTCAGAGGAGTAACACTGAGAGAGAATCTCATTCTCCTTTAGAATAGTCCAGGAATTCTATGCACAAGTATTCTCCTCCCTGATCTTATCATAGGACATAATACTTATACCCGTATTTTGGTTCTCTACTTCTAACTTATATTCTGTGAATATCTCAAAAGGTTCGGACTTATGTTTCAACAGGAACATATGACTGAATCTTGAGAGATTATCAGAGAATATAATGAAGTATAAAGAACCAGTCCTGGCATGTGTAGACAGGAGACTTTACATACATCATCATGTATCAGTCCCAAGAGTTTACTAACTCTTTCTCTGTTTCTAATAAACAGAGCAATGGTCATCTAATCTTTGTGACATGACTGGCAAGTTTCACAAGATGTAAATTCAAACTGATTTAAATATGCATCTAAAATGTAACTTCAGCCAGTCGGGTCGCATTGATGTGACCTAGTCTACAATGCCTCAAGAAGGATTCGTTCATTTCTGAACCCTTCCTCTTGTGTGTGTTCAATATACAAGGAACTGTAGTTTGATTTAGAACGTCAATGCTTTTAGATAACGTGCCTGAACCGATCAACTTTTGATATAGGAAATGTTCAAAACATTATCCAACAATACAAAATTATATCATTTCTTTACTAATAAAGAGACTGATATGATTTTATATATCAGGATCGGTATCTAATAGCATTTGTTCAGAATCAATGTATTGGTAATACAGGGTGATAGTGACCAACAGACTTGGCTGCAACACTTGCCCCGTTTTCTGCCTCATGAAACTTATCACCCGTTCTCAGTTTTTCTACCTTTTTGTAGCCCTATGTAACAGCTTACATATTTGGGATCCTGATCCGGTATCATATACCCAAGATACAGAGGATACTGAGAAACAGTTCTGTTTAACGAACACACCCGAAGAAGATGCATCATATGCACTTTCTTCGTTTGGGCGGCATAGGAATTCTGGTATTCCCCTATTTCCTGCTCTGTCTTATAACAATTATAAGTTGGAGCGGGACCAACGTTCCCCAGCTCAGTATAACAAGCGGGTTCGGTCAATTCATCCATATTATTATCTTGATTAAGGCGTGATATGGTCGCTACCTGGAGAGAGAGAGAAGAAAACACTCTGCGTGCGCTCTTGCAAGATCAGATTGGTTATATATTTTATCTAATCATGATGGCTCCCACTGTTTTAATCAAATCTTCCTTCAAACCCTAAAAGGAAAGACTAGCCGGGATTAATTACACTCTACAAGTTCGCCAATCTTTCAGCCAGGCCAGTGTCGGTAATTTGAGGGAGGTTCCCCGTGCTTTCGCACGGACCTAATTACTGTAAACCTCGTTTTCCCAGAGGCGTAACCCCGTTGACACCTTTCTAGACACCTACTTCATTGGCTAATTGCAAAGTGCAAAACTCTCCCAGGAGTAACAATTACTCGCAGTGGGTATCGGGATCCAACTATCATATAGAAGGTATGCAATCTCATTGCAAATTTCAACACTTGAAACTCCCGATAAAGGTTTTTACCCCTAGCACCTATGACCTTAACTATGGTCAACAAATCATAAGTACTAGTCAAGTTCTACCCGTCATTGCGTGATTAATTAGACCCACCCACATGACCCTTAACTAAGGTCAACAAAGTCACGCGACTGTCCTAACTAATCGCATCATATGCGGTGTAGGAAGACATCACTTAGCTACCGTACACTGTGCCTTAACTAAAGTCAACAAACACAGCATGAATACTAAGTACTCTACTTCCTAAAATGACGGAGGGTTGCGGCTGGTTTTTATGAAAACCTTTAACGCTTTGAACTTGATCTCGTTGCAGAATCAAATGGTTTTTAAATGGAATGTTTTTGAGGCTTTTCTAGTTTTGCTAAAGGGGTCACTCCCGGTGAAGGGATCGTCGGCCCTTTCCTCGTCGAATGAGGTGCGGGATATATCATATATATCACTGTGCAAAGCGGAAACTATAGAAGCTATCAAAAGACAAACCGAGTGATGTAGCATCTGCCAGTTATTGCTAAAGGAGTCACTCCCGGTGAAGGGATCTCGGTCCTTTCCCTATCGAATAAGGTGCAGGATGTTCTACAAGGAACACCGCGATGCAAAGCAAGAACTGTAGCTACCTGTTTTATTTTGAAATTTGATTCCACAACATCAATTAGGTTTATTTTCTTTCATTAATCTCATTAATGAATATCCCATCATTTAAGTCCACCTAACCATCACAGATAAATATAACGTACGCTTATGCCATCCGCATTCGCCTCGATGTCCCGTCTGCACCGTTAGGTTAGGTAACTAACGCCAGAGCGAGGCAGGGGTAGCGCGGGTGTAAAACATAAGCAACGTCTATATAATATATTATATATACTATATACTATATCTATCACAGAACACCACATGATCACATCACAGATAACGCAGCAGAAAGTATCATATGAAATATTGGATATACTAGGACGTCCGTGTTTTCAATACGAGCCGGTATAAAACACGGATTCCACGGTCGTGATGAATAGCCAATCCCACACCCCTAGACCCCTACGAGAGCGGCAAGCAACCCTACCAATTCTAGGGTTAGGAGACCCGGACTCGACTCCTCGTGTTGGTCTCCCACTGGACCCCAGAACCCGGTTACTTGTGCTCCCCTCCTTGGGTCTATCCTAATGCGGAAAAATAAATAATATACATCAACGGTGACAACTTCCGCAACCTGGAAGCGCCCCAATAAAAGAATATTACATACAAGTTTTTACATGAATGAAAATGAAAAACACTCATCTCACATAAAAAAACCCGGCTATTCAAACACGACGATCCAATATAACATATCCAGCAACACATAACATCACATGTCATCAACGTAAGTAAATATGTCCATCCCAATTGTCGTTGACATATAGCAACGAAAACCGGCGATATCACATATTACACTTACGGTCACAGAAAATAAAGTGTAAAACTACAACAGTTGGAATCCGCAACTCCTTTAGACATCACATGCCTAATCAAATGAATTCTTTAGACATCGCATGCCTAACAATTATAAACCCCGCATTTTAGTCTCAAAATCGAAAACACTTTTCAATATCAAGTCGGGCAATTCAACAGGATTCCCGACATTCTGATCGAATGCTCGTCGCAAACTTCAGTAGACGGCCGCACCCCCGACGCCGTCGACAAAGTGCACCAAGGCGGAACACCGCTACCGCGAGCACCCGAACGGATGCTTTCGGCGACGGGGTTCTCCTACAGTCACTTGGTCGGGGCTATGGAGTGAGGCTGTCTATTAAGTTTACCCGGCGAGTATCCGCGTACGCTACGTGATTGCGACGGACTTTTGATCACATCAAAATTCCGTGGCAACCGATCAAGTGAGACTAAACTGCTATGTTTATAATATTCATTCCGTTATCTCATAACTATTTGTGAATTCCAATTATTGTATCACATTCCGGATAAACAGAAAATGCTAAACTTTTCGATCGAACAATCGAACACCCAAGTTTTCCCGATACAGCTCAACACATGAAATAAGTCTAACAACATTCAGTTCGTGCCTCAGTACCAACGGTCCAGCCGTAGAAGGGTCAAGCCAACGCCTCACATGTGGCACGCCGTACTGCCCCAAACCCGAAGGTTCAAAGGGCAGTTCAAGACGGTCACATAATCGAGTTAAGGTTTGTTGTCTTCTAGAGGGACCATCGCGTTACTTGCACTACTTAGAACGTCGTTAAACTACGGAAAAATCCAACGCTTGGAAATTTCCCGACAGGGAAAAAAATGGGTATTTATATCCGGTCGAACTTTTTAACATATTCTAAGATTATCCGGAAAAGCACACAAACAGAATTAGACAATCCGATCGATACACCGAGTCCCCAATACGACCCAGAAAATGCAACTCTGGAAAAAATTATTAAAATCCCCAGGAAAGCCAGCACAGACAACTAAGAATTACTGTGCAAACTTGGATGCACAAAACGACAAAATGGCCGCGGAACCGCCGCATGAGCATGCTCATGCCGCGGATCCGCGGCGCCTTTATGGAATCAAGCCCTCGAATTTTACAGTAACCCTTAGATCTTCCTGCTGATTTTTCTGAATATTTTTAATCTACAAAAATCCACATTTTACAGAATTGTCCAGAGAGCATTTTTCAAGTCGGGGTTTTGGGTCGTTCGGACTTCTAACTCCGTCGGGACTTCGCCTAAGGCTCTAGCTTGGCTCTGATACCACTGTAGGGTTCCTAGGCACTCTAATGGAGTCTAACAAGGCATCAAACATGGCTAATTCAAATTTTACAAGTGCCTACAAACCCTAATACGGATCGTTAGCTAGAAGCAATTAGGCGAAACAAGCAAGTAAACGGAAATGTATCTAAAGGAAAGGGACTACAACCTTTGTAGATCCGGTCCACCACCTCCTAGGCTCCGTGATGAAGTCCCCTCGCTGTCCAAATCGTATCTTGGGCTCTAGCGTCGGCTTCATCGGAGGAAAAACGGGCTAGGTCATCGACGACGTGCCGAAGATGATCTACGTCGAGGCATCACTAGATCAAGCTCCACCTTCACCAAGCCATGAAAACTTGTGAAGGAAACACCCTATACTACTTGGCAAGAGGTAGAGGATGAAGAAATAGGAAGTGGGTAGACTTTAGTTTTGGATTTCTCACTAATTTTCATCACTTTCCATTGGAGTAGCAAGCTTTCTTCATGGAAGAAGAAGATGAAGAAGAAGAAGAAGATATGATAAGTATTAAAGAAAAATGAAAAGGAATTAATTCTTATCATCTTCTAACCTTAGTTAAGTGTAGAGAATGAATTAGGGTTAGTTTAAATGGTTAGGGTTAAGTATAAGACAAGAATGGAGACTAAGTCAAAACTTCAAGAAAGTTCAACTAAAAACAAAACAAGTAACCATTCATTTATCCTTTTCATTTTCCAAAATGAATAAATGAATAAGATAAATGAATAAGTAATTAAGTAAACAAAACCCTAATCATTAACTTAACCATAGTTTAATTCTTTACACTTAACCAAATAAGCATGTATCATCAAACATGATACAATCATGTGCACAAAAGTATATCACATATACAACTTGCACAATTCAAGTGAGAAAATCCATTTAAAGTGAACCAATACTAGTTAATGCAAAGTAATATATCAAATACATAATTATACATTAAATCATTAAATCAACACTTGATTTAACGATCCGGTCATATCGTATATAACCGACTAGTATCCAATGTATCGGCTTATCGAATCAATCCTTGATTCGATAACTAGGTCATATCGCATACAACCATTCGACACATTCATTGCAAGAATGAAATACGGTATTACATACACGCATTATTCTCGGTCCCGCACATATCTCATATGCGCTCCTATTTCGTTTCGCTTGAGCCAGGAAACCTCTGTGTAGAACTCTAAAGACTCGTCAATACGGCGGCAGCAGATGATGATCATATCAAACACCCACAAGCCGCAAGCGGTCTGCTAAACGTAACGGCCACCCGGGTATTGAGCGATCAGAAGATCGACGAGCAAGCCCGCTCACACTCCTGTGAATCCAACCAGTAACACTTACCGTACAGTCCGGTCTGTTCGTCTGATATGTCGCATATCTCGCCTAGGAGTGGTAAACGTCAGACCCCAGTAGCTTGATAAGTCATGCCGACGTGAGGTCCATAACATTCGTGAAACTACTGATAACTCTTACCAGTATATCACTGCAACCCTGGCCAGGGATTTCCTGTTATGGCCAGTCGAGCATAGCACAACATCAACCCCCAATACCGGGAGAGAAGAATCCCCTCCTATCGCTCATTGCATCCATGTGAATCGGGACTGTACCCAAAAAAACCACATGTTTGCACAACACAGTAGAGCCGTGGTAGGGTGGAAATCAAAGCACAGTGGGAGACACACAAGACTCTATGACGATCTCGGGTCAACAGACTAAGCTGTACCAGTGTCACCAGAGAACTGCCATCTGACGTGAGGTATAATACCATCTGGGAGTTCTCGACGAGTCCGTTCAGTGTACCCAGTCTCCACTGAGCACCCGCATACCATCTTCGATGTCAAACACCAATGGATATGGGATCATCCATCGCCCATCGCATGGGTCGAGAAGATATACGCTAGTCTACTCTGGAATATCGATACCCCGTCTTGATATTCCCTCGACTGGGAACATTTCAAGGATGTACTCATGGACTATCCAGGCCCCACTAGTATGATCTGCATCACAGTCCTGGAAGTCGAGTACACATCCTAAGGGCTTTATCAACATGTAACAGAGAGACAGAAAGTATACACGTTAAGATAAAGAGCAACCAGATAGCGTACTATCATGTCGAGCAAGAAAGTCCTACCTATATATGTCCCAGCATCCACTACAATATACATCCAATGTACAGTAATGGCCTCTAGGGCATACATATAACTAACACCTAGTCGTGGGAGTTTCGAGACTGGGCATCGATACTCTATTAGTAGACTAGTGTATACAGTCGAGACCCCGACGAGGGGCGGTGGCCGGTCTCATAAGCCATTGGTGTCAGTTGGATCACCTAAGATGTATACAGGTGCTCATTGGGTTATGAGTACACCGGACAGGACTCGCCAGGAATATGCTAGTTGGTATTACACCTGACGTCGGATAGCAGTTCCCTGGTGACATGTGTACGGGTTAGTTCATCGACCTGAGATCGTCACTTGTCTCGTGTGAGTTCCCACTGTACTTTGATTACTACCCTACCATGGCTCAAAGGAGTCGTGCAAACAGATTTTAGTTGGGTACAGTCCCGAACCACATGGAGGCAGTGAGCGAATCGGCAGGGGTTCGTCTCTCCCGGTATTGCGGGTGAGGTCGCGCTGTGTCTAGGAGAGCCATTACACGAAGTCCTTGGCCAAGGCAGGAGATTTACTGGTAGGTATTCCAGTAGTATCTCAGGGTGTTCTGGGATACGCTCCGACACGACTTGTACCGCTTTGGGGGGTCTGACTTTCACCAACCCCCTAGGCCCGACATGCGATGCTCATAGACGAACGGACCGGACTGTACGGATATTGTCACTGACAGGCTCAGTAGGGTGTCAGGATGAGTTCGCTCATCGACCCCCCTTTTGGTCAATACCTGGTAGCCCGTTACGTACGGCTAGTACCTCTGACGTGCTAGTGGTTAAATCCACAGCCAATGTATTGACGAGTCTTTAGAGTCCCCCATTGACAGTTTCTCAAGTTTCGGGTGAAACGTTGTAGAGGCCGTATGATATATGGTAGGGTTCGATCATATACGTGCGATATTGCACGGATCATGATCGGACAGATCATACTAGTGGGCTTTGGTTTAAGCCGGATCCTAGTATTAGATTTGTTGGATTACTTTAGTCTCATCTCATTCGCATTCAGTTGGAATGCGGATGCAGGTATTTATATACAGGTGAGGGGTATCCTTGTGATCCGTCACGAGTTTACTTTAGATGTTGTCGTATCTTTTTATTGTTGCAAACATTTGGATTAATATTTGTTAATGGAAATTGTGAGCTAGATTTCATCATGACATGCATTAAATGTGACATGGACACATTAGTGACTCATGGTCTCTTTTTATGTGTTAATGTCACATTATATGATGTTTTTGGGTTGATATGATGAGAGAGGAGAGAGAGGGGCAGCCAAGGTCATGAGTGAGCTCTCATATTATTCTACACTCTCTCTCACTCTTATTATTCCAACACAAGAAAAGAAAAGAATAGAAAGCTTCTCTTCTTCTTCTTCCTCTAGCTCATTATCTCCATCAATGGAAACACCTCTAACCTCCATCCAAATCAATGGATGCAAGAGACAAAGTGATCACAAACATTCTCTACATCACCTTGGACGCATCGGCTAGCACAATTCGTGCCCAAGATGCTTCGGATGAAGCGGGAGCCTGTAAAAGGAATCGATGATGTGGTGCCCTTTCCGACGAGGAGATCGAGACCGGAGATGCCGCGAGGAGCTTGGGATGGTGGCCAAAGACCGAAGGACACGGATCGATCGGTATAGCTTTCCAACCCTCTCTTTAGATAGCTAGTTGTAGGTTAATGGTTCGATCCGGGATTTAAGCATATGATAGCGCCGGTTTCACGTTTGAAAAAGTTTCGTTTCCGCATTTTGGCCTCGGAAAGACGGCCGGGACGCTACCGTAGACTTACACGTGCAACCCACTACCCGGCTATCCTTAGTGGGCTTCCTGCAGCCTCCTGACGCTAAGGACCAAAAAGCCCTCCTAGAGGCAGTCGAGCCCGAGGATCCCTCGCTCGGCTATCCCCAGCGGGCAGCTTCCCTGCCACAACGCCGGGGATCAAAAAGTCCTCCCAGAGGCAGTCGAACCTGAGGATCCGTCGCTCGGCTATCCTTTAGGACAAAATCTCTCGCCAAGAGGCACCGGGAAGTAACCCTGCCCGGCCAAGGGTCCTTGGTAGGCTTCTACAGCCCCTCCCGCGCTAAGGACCAAATTCCTCCCAGAGGCAGTCGAGTCCTTGCTCGGCTATCCCCGGCCGGTAGCTTCCTACCACAACCGACGGGATCAAAGTCCTCGCGAAGAGGACTGGGCAGTAACCCTGCTCAGTCCACGTCCTGAAGGATCAAAGCCCTCGCAAGAGGCAACCGAGCAGCTACCCTGCTCGGTCATCTCCGGCTGGTAGCTCCCTACCCATGACGCGAGGGATCGAAGCCCTCGCAAATGGCATCCGAGCGGCTGCCCCGCTCGGTCATCCCAGGCTGGTAGTTGCCTACCCGCGACGCCAGAGATCAAATCCCTCGCCAAGAGGTAACCGCGCAGCTTCACTGCCCGGTCATCCTTAGTGGGCTTCCTATAGCCCCTCCAACAATAAGGATCCAAGCCCTCAGCAGAGGCGACCGAGCAGCTACCTTGCTCGGTCATCTCCGGCTGGTAGCTCCCTACCCATGACGCCAAGGATCGAAGCCCTCGCAAGAGGCGTCCGAGCGGCTGCCCCGCTAAGTCATCCCAGGCCGGTAGTTGCCTACCTGCGATGCCAGAGATCAAAGCCCTTGCAAAGAGGAGACCGCGCAGCTTCACCGCCCGGTTATCCTTGGCGGGCTTCTTACAGCCCCACCAACGCTGAGGATCCGAGGCCTCAAAAAGGGGCAACAAGTCCATCGAAATCTAAGCGATCCCCCCTCGGCTCCGGAGCCATGGAGATGCCTCCTCGGCAGCGCTTGGCAAGTGATCGGAATCAACCCTACGAACGATCGCTAGACAGATAGCTGACCCAACAGTGCAAGCAGAGATACTTCACAAACATTCTTCACACACAGAAGATGAAATGAAAATCGATGAAACAAAAAATTTCTTTTATTACCAAAGGCAAAGTTTTTACAAAGGGTATTCTGGGGCTCCCCAGCCCTACAAACTGCCCGGAGGCTTACTTCGGTCCCCTCATTGCTGGCATCACGGCCTGCCGGGGGCTTTACCACCGGAGATTTCGCCACCAGGGGCGCGCCCTGCTCCCCTCGCCATCTTCCACTGGAGGCCTCGCCACCGGAAGCGGAACCCGATCGTGGAGCTCGCCATCGTCGAACTCGGGAAGCTGCTCCTTCACGGCGTCCAGGGCCTTGTTCTACCCGACAGCAGAATACTCCCCGAGCTCGACGTAAAACTGCTCTGACGCCTTATAATCGACTACAGCTTTCTTAGCCCGAGCCTCGGCAACCTGGGCCTCCAGAAGCGCCGCCTCAGCATCTCCCCTGCTGGCATCCCTCTCCTTCTCCATGGCCGCGAAGCGTTCGGTCAGATCTGCCAGCTTCCTATCAGCGACTCGGAGGGACGCACTTAGACGACGATGGACACCCCGATTCGCTGAATTAGCAAGTTCCGCAGCCTCCGCCCGGGATGACAGGACGTCGGCCCTTGCCCTCTCCAGGCGCAGGTCACGCTGCAAAACCTCGACCTCCGAGGGAAACGCTTCTACCGGCCTCGGTGCGTGGAATGCCCCCTCGGCCTCCATACGGGCAGCAAGGGCGCAGTGTTGAAGGACCTGACGGAAAGCGGATGAGAAACCAGGAGGCCCTCGAGCCAAAGAAAGGAATACCAGAAAAACTACACGTAGAGGAATTCATACCTGGACCGTCCCCTAGGCCATGGCCTCCAGTTGGGCCCTCAGGGAGCCATGCGGAAGCTTTCCCCCAGCCGACTCCTCCATCCCGGCGAGCAGACCAGCAGCAACGGAAAGCCCAGACGGAACCGTGAAGACGGCGCCCCCCTCCTGCACGGAAATCCCCTCAAGGACCCTCGACGACGACGCGCGAGAAATTGTCCTCTTTCTCTTAAGAGGGGCCCCGTCCTCGCCTTCCCCTCTGTCCCCCGTCTGGAGCTCAGATAACCGTGGACATCTCTGACCGCCACCGGAGCAACCACCAGGAGCCGTCAACGAAGCAGATATCCCTATCGCCGGCAGAACATCCGGCGCAGGGCATGAACCAGCCAGGGGCTCGGCCGCGCCACTAGCTTCCCTCTGGCGCGAGCAACCTAAAGAGTGGGAACGAACCATGTATTCAAAAAGAAGGAGAACGCCGAGCAGCCGCGACTTAAGAGAGAGGAAATATGATAGAGTAGGGGCCCTGGAGCGGGGCCCGCCCCTACTTGTTGCTGCAAGCAGCCTCATCCAACGACGCCCGTCATCTTCCGCCAAAACGACTCCTTGCGTCCAGCGGCTCCGGTCGCTCCACGTGTCGATCCTGCACTGGACCGCGTCCCGTCAGACGCCGCGGTCCTGCATACGTCGCGTCGGCCAATCGGCGCCTGACACGTGGACCGTCGCTTCAGTGGAAGAATGCATGAACCGGCGCACCTTCCTTAAATGCAGAGATCTCGCCCTGATTCCCTAGCAAAAAAGACAACTGACAGCCCGAGTACTCGTCCCGACAGAGCCTTAGGAAGGAGCTCACTTCGGGAGGCCTGGCAGTCCACTCCTGACCCGACCCGCTAGCTGGTCGGGACATGAGTGGGGGCTAATGATAATGCTCAATATTGGCGATACGAGATTAGGGCACGTGGCTGATGACATGTCCCAGGACCCGGAAGGAAGGGCCCACAGAGACCGACCAGGCCACCCTGTTCTCCTCCGAAAGACGGCGCGACATGACGTCTTGCCTAAGATTTGGGGCAGATGCTAATTGGTGCTATCCGTCTACCTCTCCGAAAATGCCAAGTTGATTTATGGCACCATATATCGAAGGTTTAAACGGATACGTCCGATGTAGCAGACTTCGTCAGATTCCTCCTCGCTTGAGAGGTTTTGATTGTGGGGACGCTCTTCCCTGCAGGCGCAAGCCCCTGCAGTTAATTACACAACCGCATTGCGGTAACAACTTTCTCCTTCTCCATGTGGTTACTTCGTGTCGTGTGTGTTTGTTTTGTGTTTGGTTGCCCGTGGATTGTATACAGAGACTGAGTTATGTCGTCGCCCGTAGGGCGTGGACTAGTCCAAATCCGTATTATCTTAGATTTGGATTTGGGGGTTTGGGTTTAAGGATACGTTAGCCTCGTTTGAGACTAAGATCAACTTAAACGTCAGTTAAGGATACGTCAGTCTAGTTTTTTTTTAGACTAAGATCAACTTAACGGGATCGTTTAGATCCAACAAGAGAGCAATTAAAGGAGCCCTGTTGTTTAGTTTAGTGATATTGCGGTCGATAGGTAGTTTAAGGACATTGCGGTCCATAGGTAGTTTAAGGACATTGCGGTCCAATATTAGTTTTAAGACGTTGCGGTCAAGGTTAAGGACGTCGTAGTTCGTGGATTTAAGGACTCCACAGTCCAATGTTAGTTTTAAGACATCACGGTCAAGGTTAAGGACGTCGTAGTCCATGAGTTTAAGGACCCCACAGTCCGTCGTTAGTTTTAAGACATCTCGGTCAAGGTTAAGGACGTCGTAGTCCGTGGATTTAAGGACTCCACAATCCAATGTTAGCTTTAAGACATCCCGGTCAAGGTTAAGGACCTCATAGTCCATAAGTTTAAGGACCCCACAGTCCGTATCAATGTGTGGTCATCGGGACCCGTCACCTCTTTGAAGACATTGAGGAATTACAACACCAAGTATCAAAGGAGTGAAGAGATGTACCCTTAAACCGAGGTAGATTAAATAATCTTTGGCCCAATTTGGAACCAATACCAATTAATTATATTATGAGCCTATTGGCTCATTTAAGTCTGAATTGAGGACTTATGGCCAGCTTGGGCTAAGTCCAATCATGTTTAGGATATGAGCCCTCTGTTGGTCTATTGAAGGAGAGGCTTTGCCTCTAGAAACTTAGCCAATTGGGCTGAAGCTAGTGTTGAAAACTAGAGACCAACAGTGTTGAACACTGGGAATAAGAATGACAAGTTAGTGTTAAACACTAAAGCAAATCAGTGTTGAACACTGGGAACAGAGTTTAGTGTTAAATACTAAGGCGAATCAATGTTAAACACTGGGAACAAAGATTTCAAATTAGTGTTAAACACTAAGGAAATCAGTGTTAAACACTGGGAGCAGAATTTTGCAAATTAGTGTTTGAACACTAAGAAAATCAGTGTTAAACACTGGAAATGGGGTTTTCAAACTAGTGTTAAACACTATGGAAATCAGTGTTAAACACTGGGAGCAGAATTTTCCAAATTAGTGTTTGAACACTAAGAAATCAGTGTTAAACACTGGAAATGGAGTTTTCAAACTAGTGTAAAACACTGGGAACAGATCATCAGTTTGATGCTAAATATTGTAAGAGAAGAGATCACGTGGGGGCACGTGATGGCATCCAAAAGGTGGGGCCAGATCCCCTTCATTTTTTTCTACAGATAAGTGTTTAACACTTTTAATTCTGAGGGCCATCACGTGTGGGCACGTGATGGGGGCTCACGCTTTGATCTGTTAGAATGTTCATTAAGGGTCACATGGTGACACGTGAGGGCGCCCCATAGCTTCTTTTCTTTTGCTTTTTCTCTGTGTGCTTTAGAGATCACGTGGAACACGTGAGGCGTTGCCTCAAAGTTCTTTTTTATAGGTCTTCGCAGGAGTCACGTGGTAACACGTGAGGTGTTGCTTCAAAGTTATTTTCTGTGGGTCTTTGCGGGGGTCACGTGGTAGCACGTGACTCTGACTCTTTTCATGTTTTAAAGATCTGTTCATCTTTTCTTCATAGGGTTAAACCCTAGCAACAAACTTTAGGGGAATTAAATTCCTGTTTTCTTCTGAAGAATTTGTATTCTTAATAGGGTTAAACCCTAACTTCTTTTCTTAAGGGAATTAAATTCCTGTGAGTTTTGAGAGAATTATGTTTTCGAATAGGGTTAAACCCTAGTTCTGTTCATTTTGAAGGAATTAAATTCCTATATCATAGGGTTAAACCCTAATTTTATCTCAAAGGAATTGAATTCCTATCATTTAGTGAGAATTAAATTCTCAAAACTCAGTTCCTCCTCTGTGTTTTAGATCTGCATGGCAGGATCTCAACCCAATGAGAATTAAATTCTCAATTCATGGGGAGATGTGCACTTTGCAGATCCTCCACCAGAGAAAGGATTAAGTTCTTTTCTTTCCTCAGAGTTCAACTCTTTTGAGAATTAAATTCTCTTTTTAAGCCTCTCCTTTCTTACCTAGGGTTTTCTTTTTTGCAGAAGATCAATTTCTTCCGAAATCTCAAGGCTCTATCTCTCTTTCTCTCTGTATATTTCTCTCTCTCTCTCCTCTTCTTTTTTTTTTAAACTCTCTCCTTTGGCTCCTATTTATAGGAGAAGGAAGAGGATCAATCAGTTTTAGTGAATCTTTCATTGAAAGATTTGATTTGTTTATTGAGAGATTTGATTTATGTTTATCATTAATCTGGGCCTTTAGATTATTAGGTGAATTTTATTCACCATTGGATTTTAAATCCAAATGTATCTCTTTATTATTTCGGGTAGATTTAGAGGGGGAAATCTTTCCAAGTCCAAGATTTTTCCATAAATTGGTGGTATTTAATCACCTTAAGATTTTAATCCAACGGTTCCAAATAATTCTTTTCCATTTTGGAAAGACTTAAGAGATCTTTTCTCAGAATTTAATTCTGTCATAAAAATAAGGCTCTTGAGGCTGGTCACGTGTGGCCACGTGACCGTTGGTCACGTGTACGCATGTGACCCCTGGTCACGTGTAGGCACGTGACCCCCCTAAGATGGGCTTCCCTTCCTTCTGCGCTTTGTTCTTTACCGCTGCTTGGTCATCACGTATCAACACGTGACTGCTGGTCACTTGCTAGCACGTGATGCCTCTCCTGTAGGTTTTCCTGATTTTAAATCAGGAAACAAATGCCCCCACAGCGTTGGTCTTACGTGTCTGCACGTGAGTGCAACGCTGTAACTTTTGTGACCGTCGGATCTGCTTTGGGAGTAGGGTAGATGAAACGTTTTCCATCCCATCCTATAAATGCCCATGTCCTTTCAGAAGAGCCTCCACTTTTGCTGATCTTCTTCCTTTGAGAATTTTTCCCTTGAGAATTTAATTCTCGTTCCTCAGAGCTTAGTTCTCTGCTCCAAACTTTTCAGAGTTTAACTCTGTTTGAGAGACCTTTTCTTCAGGTAACGATGATTGGGGAACCTTTGTGTACACTCTTTTCAAAAACTCTCTGGATTTTAAACCCACACCAAGGGTTTCACCCCTTTTAACATGAACCCATCAACGAAAATAGAAAACCATTTAGTCTCCGAACAGTAGATCTCTGAGGGTTCATCTGATCCTTCAGTGAGATGACGGTGATAGTTCAAATTCATGGAGTTTAACTCCGTCCACAGAAAAAGTTTCTGGGAATTTAATTCCCCTTTTCAAAAGGAATTTAATTCCTGTGAAGAACTAAGTTCTTCCGCTGGAGGCTTCTTAGGGTTTCTTTGCCCTAGGTTGTCCTTCTGTGATCAATGAAGAAGAAGCTTGTAACAATTCTCATGACCTTTATTTCAGGTATTATGGATGCCCATATGTACGATCTTGATGAAATCATTTCCTACGGGAATATTCGTGCACTGGGCCGCAGTCAGAACCAGGAGTTCACCAATGCTCAATGTGCTGAGATCATGTGACGCTTCGACGAGTACAACCATCGGCTACTCCCTCGTCGCTCTTCTCTTCTGAGACTCATCGTGCTGGCGATCTGGGAGGCACTCCCTCTCTTTTACACCGGCGTACCGCTCGGGGCATTGGACACTGCTGAGGATAAGGTACATTCGGTGTACCTGATGAGCTTGATCTCAAAGAGGAGGCGAGATCACCTCATTGATCTCTTACACCAGGCCTTTCAGCAATCAGCCATACTTGCAGCCTATCGGAGGGTGGAGGACATTCGTGAGGACCCCGACGCTTGCGACCGCGAGAGGAAGCATACCAGGATGGGTCGAAGTGCTTGGAAGATCTTGGACAAAGTTACATTCGAGTTTCTCAATCCATGCCCTGCGTCGGAGGTCTTACCGTTGTAAACGTGTTCTCTTTATTTTGTATGAACTTCTTAAAGCATGAACGATAAGTTTTATTATGTCTTTGTATGTTTGCATGCCTTTCTGTGGGATTTTATCATTTTGCCGTTGTTGTTGTTGATGCTTTTAACGTGTAGGGTGCTATTCCATTTTTAGTGCACGTCAAGTTTGGGGCTCACGTGCTCCACACGTGAGGTCCTTTTGATGAGACTGTTCAAAAAAAAATTCCAATGCCATATTTTCAGTGCACAATATCAGATGCAGAAAAGGAGCCTTGGAAATAGTTTCATCTCCTTGATTTCCGATGCCTTTCCTTTTTTGGGCCTTGGAAATAGCTTTATCATGCAAGATTTTCCGCGCGCAGCACTTAATGCACCTCTTTATATCTGAGGCCATGGCCTTCTTTTCTCTTCACAGAGGGATTTATTCTCATTTTGGTGTGATTTGTCTTGAGAAACAACTGAGTGCCATGGCCTGTAATCGCCCTCATGCTCGTCGACAGCCATGGGAAGTTCCTATCAAGGAGATGATCCCCCGCTTTGCCGCCCGATTGGTGGATCCACTCCTTACCGATGACGAATGCAACTCGGCGATGTATGAACTCTCGATCCGTAGGGGATCCCCCCTCCCGATGGGGTCCCTCTGGCTCCGGATGATTTTCGCGGCCGTGCTTGCCGACATCCCTCCTCACTCGGCGGAGATGACTCTGGCGATGCTTGACGCGGCTGAAGAAAAGCTCGAGGATTTTCACGAAGCATGCCTGATTACTCAGGCTTTGAAGGATTGCTCAATTCACCTGCTGATCCAAATAAGGGCCCGGCGAGCTATTATGTCTGCTTTCGCAGACGAACATGGCGCCAATCGATGGGGAGAGACTCCTCGCGAGAACCGTCGCTTTGATGTGCTGGAGAAAGCAGAGAGAGAGATGGGGAATTTTGTTCTTTGCTTTGTTAACCCTTGCGCTACTGATCCCGTGTTTGGTGACCTTTTCCCGCTAGCGTAGTATATTTAAATTAGTCTCTTTTTTTGTATGCTTTATGCTGAACTTCCATGTAAGCTTGGTACTCGTATGTATGTTTTCGCTTGCGTAAATAAACTTTGTGTTCTTCTTATGAGAACTTTCTTTAATTATTAACGCTATCATCATGTCACATGCACATTAAAGCTTCGAATATTATTTCTCTTCCGGATATTCATATAGTTGCGAATGCATGCTTGATAGGATATACATCGAGAATTTTTTTTGTTGCTTCCCATACCTGATGATGTGCGCGTGTTTTAGATCGATTATTGCTGTCCACTGGAAGCCCATTTATATGGTCTTGAGCGTGTATGTCCCGTTTCCAAGGTTGCGGTCGCGAAAGTGAGCTTAAGTGGCCTGACAGGGCGACACGTGGCGGACACATTGTTGTGCGAGAAAAGGCTCGGCCGTAAATTCTCGGAGAGGGAGCTGGCCTCTGAGGCATTGAGCGAGCTTCAGACCAGCCTTACAGCCAAAGCCAACAAAGCGTATGAGCTCTGGCGGGTGCTTCAAGAGTCTATCAAAGAGGTGGTGACTCTTGATAAAGCTGCCACGTTCACTCGAGAGAGGGTCGAGGCTCACAAGGCCACCGAGAAAGAGCTTGAAGGTCGGCTTGCTTCGTATCAGGCCCAGCAGGCTCAGGCGGAGGCTCGTCTTCTGGAGATCCTGAATCATGAAACCGTGACTCAGCATAAGAAGGATGAGCTAGTAAAATTGCTAAATCGCCCGCCGGCTTAAAGACTTGTATCTTTTCCATTCTCTTTTTTTTTGTACATACTCCTGGATGAGAGTATATTCTTTTTGCCTTTTTATGAATTGTACTTTGTATCCATTTTGGTTTATGAATAAAAGAAACATTTTTTCTTCTCGATGATGTGTCTCTTTTTATTGAATGTGCTTTGCGGACAATTTAACTTGGTCTCTTTGCAGGGCAGCGATGGCTTAGGATTCAGGGTTAAGATCTGCCTCCTAAGGCTTTTGAGCTTTATGAGCCGTGGTGGATCTCATAAAAAGTTTTTCTCCCTACAGGTCGAGAGGATCCCGTAGGCGTAAGTTCTTCTTAAGGATCGTGAGGATTCTTAAGCGGGTTTTCCCTTGGGAGTCGTAAGGATCTCACAAGAGAGTTTTCTTCCTTACAGGTCGTGAGGACCCGCAAGTGCTGGATGCGATCACCCTTATCCGTATTTCGCGGGGTCAGGGGTTGGTTTGGGATGGTTTCCAGGGTGTCGTAGTTTAAAGACATCGCGGTCAAGGTTAAGGACCTCATAGTCCGTGGATTTAGGGATTCCACAGTCCGATGTTAGTTTTAAGACATCGCGGTCAAGGTTAAGGACCTCATAGTCCGTGGATTTAAGGACTCTACAGTCCGATGTTAGTTTTAAGACATCACGGTCAAGGTTAAGGACCTCATAGTCCGTGGGTTTAAGGACTCCACAGTCCAATGTTAGTTTTAAGACATCACGGCCAAGGTTAAGGACCTCATAGTCCGTGGATTTAAGGACTCCACAGTCCGATGTTTGGTTGCAGGGACCCGTCACCTCTTTGAAGACGTTGAGAAATTACAACGCCAGGTATCAAAGGAGCGAAGAGATGTACCCTTAAACCAAGGTAGAATCAGTACAGAATCAGGCTGGTTGATCGTTAGTTTTAAGACATCACGGTCGAGGTTAAGGACATCATAGTCCGTGGATTTTAAGTACTCCACAGTCCAATGTTTGCTCTGGATGCTTCACACGGGTTCACTGCCGTGCTTGACGAGGACCAGGCTCCGCTCTGGGCGTTTTCTGCGGGGTCAAAGAGTGACATTATCCGCGTTCCACGAGACCAGGAATTTGCACTAGATGCTTCACACGGGTTCACTGCCGTGTTCGGCGAGGACTAGGCTCCGCTCTGGATGCTTCACACGGGTTCACTGCCGTGCTCTGCGAGGACCAGGATCCGCTCTGGACGTTTTCCACGGGGTCAAAGAGTGACGTTATCCGCGTTCCACGTGACCAGGAATTTTGCACTAGATGCTTCACACGGGTTCACTGCCGTGTTCGGCGAGGATTAGGCTCCGCTCTGGATGCTTCACACGGGTTCACTGCCGTACTCTGCGAGGACCAGGATCCGCTCTGGACATTTTCCACGGGGTCAAAGAGTGACATTATCCGTGTTCCACGTGACCAGGAATTTTGCACTAGATGCTTCACACGGGTTCACTGCCGTGTTCGGCGAGGACTAGGCTCCGCTTTGGATGCTTCACACGGGTTCACTGCCATGCTCTGCGAGGACCAGGATCCGCTCTGGACGTTTTCCATGGGGTCAAAGAGTGACGTTATCCGCGTTCCACGTAACCAGGAATTTTGCACTAGATGCTTCACACGGGTTCACTGCCGTTCTCGGCGAGGACTAGGCTCTACTCTGGATGCTTCACACGGGTTCACTGCCGTGCTCTGCGAGGACCAGGATCTGCTGTGGACGTTTTCCACGGGGTCAAAGAGTGACATTATCCACGTTCCACGTGACCAGGAATTTTGCACTAGATGCTTCACACAGGTTCACTGCCGTGTTCGCGCGAGGACTAGGCTCCGCTCTGGATACTTCACACGGGTTCACTGCCATGCTCCGCGAGGACCAGGATCCGCTCTGGACGTTTTCCACGGGGTCAAAGAGTGACGTTATCCGCGTTCCACGTAACCAGGAATTTTGCACTAGATGCTTCACACGGGTTCACTGCTGTGCTCGGCGAGGACTAGGCTCCGCTCTGGATGCTTCACACGGGTTCACTGCCATGCTCTGCGAGGACCAGGATCCGCTCTGGACGTTTTCCACAGGGTCAAAGAGTGACATTATCCGCGTTCCACGTGACCAGGAATTTTGCACTAGATGCTTCACACGGGTTCACTGCCGTGTTCGGCGAGGACTAGGCTCCGCTCTGGATGCTTCACATGGGTTCACTGCCGTGCTCTGCGAGGACCAGGATCCGCTCTTGACGTTTTCCACGGGGTCAAAGAGTGACGTTATCCGCATTCCACGTAACCAAGAATTTGCTGATTGTATCCGCATTTCACGGAATGGAGGTTTGACTCTTGGTGATATGTATATCGCCGAGCCATGGAACTGGGGGTTGCCGTTGTTCCGTTTCGCTTGATGTTGTGTCTTCTGCCATGAGACGAACGTCGAGATAATCTCTAAGCTATCTGTGAACCGTCGAGATTTGGCTTCTTCTTATGATGAAACCTGGGGAAGGAGTATGATCCCTTCTTTGTTTGCGCCCCTGGATTGTATACAGGGATTGATGTAATATCACCTGTAGGGCATAAATTTCATTTTTTTGTTTTATTTCTTTTTCCGCGATTCTCTATCATTTCAGCTTTTACATCGCGAAGGTCGCGATTGCCCCATCATTTCGGCTATTTTTCGCGGTGCCCAATCATTTCGGCTATTTGTTTTATTTTTACTCGCTGTTTTTTATTGCGAGTTGCCCAACCATTTCGGCTATTTTCTTTATGCATATATTTTTACTTGCTGCTTTTTATTGCAAGTTGCCCTATCATTTCGGCTATTTCGTATGCATGTGTGGCTTGCTGGCTTTTCACCGCAAGCTTGGGATTAGACACCGATTTCGGCATCAGCACCGCTACAACTGGGATATTGCCAGGAGCGAATCATCATTTGCCTTTGTCGATGTTGAACAAAGGTGGCTTAGTAAATAGGGTTAGGGTCCTGCCGACTAAGGCTTTTGACTTCATGAGCCGTAAGGGTCTCGCGAAGGTACTTCTCCCTATAAGTCGTGAGGATCTTGTAGGTGTATTTTCTCCTTAGGAATCGTGAGGATTCCTAAGTGTATGTTCCTCTGTAAGTCGTAAGGATCCTACAAGAGAGTTTTCTCCTTATAAGTCGAGAGGACTTATAAGGGTTGTTCACCATATGGACATATCCCTAGTCACGGGTGTGACTTTGCTGGGGAAATGTTTATTCGCGCCCGTGGATTGTGTACAAGGGTCAGTATTGAGCTACTTGTAGGGAAATATCGAAGGTTGTGGGGGTTGGTTAAGCACAGGTTCAGGTCTCTGTGACTTAAGGCTTTCAAATCTTATGAGCCGTGAGGGTCCCATAAGAGAGTTCTCCTTACGAGTCGTGAGGATCTCGCAAGTGTAATTTCTCCTTAGGAATCGTGAGGACTCCTAAGTGTGTTGCTCCCTTGTGAGTCGTAAGGATCTCACGCGGGTGGTTTCTCCTTACAAGGTCGTGAGGACCCTGTAAGTTTCTTTTAACGAGGTTGCGCCCTTTCGGGTTTTCACAAACACTCGCCGGTAGCCCTGCTGTTTTTACTCACGGAGCCCTTTCGGGTTTTCATCCGTGCCCTTTTTGCTTATGGACATACCGTTTTTATTTTTATTTTTTTATTTTTATATATCGGCTTTGAGGTATTGCAATCCACCGTAGTTTATCGACGTCTCGGTCAACGGCTAGTTTTAGGACATAGTGGTCCATTGTTAGTTTAAGGACGTTTCGGTCCGATGTTAGTTTAAGGACGTTTCGGTCCGTTGTTAGTTTAAGGACGTTTCGGTCCGCCGTTAGGTTAAGGACGTTTCGGTCCGCCGTTAGTTTAAGGACGTTTCGGTCCGCCATTAAGGATGCTGGTTACTACCTAGAGTTCGGGCTTAGGAAGATAGCGAGCGGACATAATCGTCGTCATCTATCATTGACCTAGACCTTGACCAGTTAAGCGTAGTATTTCTTCAGGAAGCGACCGTTCACTGGCCTGAAAGGCCTTTCACCGTGCATATCCATGAGTAGATACGCTCCACCCTGGTAGACCTTGTCTATGATGTACGGGCCTTCAAAGTTTGGCTCGAATTTTCCCCGCTTGGCGCGATTGGGGATCATAGGTCTTTTGACAATTAGTACGAGTTCGCCTTGGCGGAACGTCCTCGGCCTGGTCAATCTTTCGTACGAGCGCGTCATCTTTGCTTTGTAAGCCTCCAGGTTTTGTTGCGCTATGAGCCGGGTTTCATCGAGGGCATCAAGCTCCTCAAGTCGAAGGTGAGCATTTTCTTCGTCCGTCAGCTCGTGGTGGACCGCCACTCGTAGAGAGGGTAACTCTATCTCGAGGGGGAGTACTGCTTCTGTACCGAATACCAACGCATATGGCGTTGTGTTCGTGGCTGTCTTGACCGTAGTTCGATACGCCCAGAGAGCTTCTTGCAGTCTTTCGTGCCAGTCCTTCTTATTTCGGGACACCGTTTTCTTCATGATATTCGTCAAGGTCTTGTTGAAGGCCTCGGCGATACCGTTAGCTCGCGGATTATAAACCGAGGAATACCTCCAGTCTATATTATGATGTTGCGCAAAGCGGCTGATCTTGTGACTTCTGTAGGCTGGCCCGTTATCAGAAATAATCCGTCGCGGAGTTCCAAACCGATAAATGGCATGCGTCTTGAAGAAATGGAGAATATTTTCTGTCTTCACTTCCCTTAACGGTGCTGCTTCTGCCCATTTAGAGAAGTAATCAGTCGTCGCCAGGATAAAACGATGTCCCCTGGATGATGCTGGTTCGATGGGGCCGATTATGTCAGTTCCCCACATTTCGAATGGCCAGCTAGCCACCGTTGGATGAAGTGGATTTGGATGCTGGTGGATGAAGTCCCCATGAATTTGGCATGAGTGGCATTGCTTCGCATATTCGAGGCAGTCCTGGATCATTGTGGGCCAATAATAACCCATTCGTTTGAGCTTCAACTTCATCTTCGGGCCTGCTTGATGAGAACCGCAGAGTCCGTCGTGAACTTCCTGAACGACTCTTCTCGCTTCGTCGGGTCCCAGGAATCTCAACCATAGAGAGTCAAATGACCTATTGTACAGAGTATTATTGACGAAGGCAAAAGACAGAGCTCGTTTCATGAGCTGATGTCTTGAGGACGCATCTTCGGGCGTTCGACGGCATTTGAAGTAATCTATGAAGACTTCTCTCCAATCTTCGGTCATTTCTTGGTCTTTTATTCGCATGGCCTTCTGCTCGGTCACTTCCTTTTCCTCGGATGATTCCGGAGATATTTTTGCCGGAGCAAGAACCCGACGGCTTTGTACCACGATTCTTACATCATCGAGGTTCTCATCAGCTAGTTCTTTAGCTAGCTTGGCTAATGCATCCGCTTTGCTATTTTCGGCATGCGGTATGCTTTCCAAGGTGTAGGAGGGGATTTGGGTCAACAGTTGCTGCACTTTCTCACCGTACTTCACCAGCTCTGGCTTGCATGTCTGGTAGTCGCCGTTTACTAGACTAACGACCAGTTGGGAATCTCTGTATATGAGAAGGTTTTCAATTCCCATGTCGATGGCGATCTCGATGCCTGCTATCAAAGCTTCGTACTCGGCTTCATTGTTCGTCCTCGGCTCTGTTAAGGAGAAAGCGAAACGCATTATCCCTCCTTGTGGAGTTACGAAGATAAGACCCACCCCTGATTTGATTATAGGGGTGCTTTGTTTGCGCTTCTTCACGGAAGAGGCTCCATCGAAATACATCTCCCATCGGATATTACCGCCATCGATCGCATCAAACGCGTATTCGTCTGGCAGTTCGCAATTCAAAGGAGGGTCGGCCAGTACTGGATGCTCAGCGAGGAAGTCGGCGATGGCCTGGCCTTTCACTGCCTTGAGAGGTTGATAAGTTATCGAGAACTCCATCAAGAGCAGGGCCCATTTAGCGAGTCATCCCGTTAATATAGCCTTTGACATTAAATATTTAAGAGGGTCCGCTTTCGAAATGAGACGGACCTCATGCGCCAACGCATAGTGCCTGAGCTTTGTTATCGCGAAGATTAACGCCAGGCAATGTTTTTCAATAGAGGAGTAGTTGCTTTCTGCCCCCAGTAGGACTCGACTCAGATAGTAGAGCGCTCTCTCCTTCCCTTGATCGTTCTCTTGTGCCCATAATGCGCCCAAGGAATCTTCGAGGGCTGTTGTATAAAGAATAAGGGGCTTTCCCTTAACCGGAGCAGCTAACACCGGCGGGTTCTGCAGGTATTGCTTGATCTCATCCAGCGCGCTCTGGCATTTTTGATTCCAGACGAATGGAGTTCCCTTCTTCATCAGGTGGCTGTAAGGATGGCACTTGCCTGACAGGTTGGCGATAAACCGTCGGATGTGCGCGAGCTTCCCTTGGAGAGACCGCAACTGTTTGAGAGTTCTCGGCGGAGGCATTTCCATGATCGCCTTGATCTTGGATGGATCTATTTTGATACCTCGGTGTCGGATGATGAATCCCAGGAATTTACCCGAGGAAACTCCGAATGCGCATTTGAGGGGATTCATCTTCAAATTGTATTGCCGAAGGCGTTGAAATACAGTCTTCGGATGCTCGAGGTGTTCCTCATATGACTTGCTTTTCACTACGAGGTCATCGATATAACATTCGACGATCTTGTGTATAAGACCATCGAAGATCTCTGTCATGGCCCTCTGATAGGTGGCGCCGGCGTTCTTTAAACCAAAAGGCATAACTTTGTAGCCAAATATACCCAAAGGAGTCCGGAAAGTGGTGTGCTTCTGGTCTTCGGGGTGCATCTTTATCTGATTGTATCCTGATGAACCGTCCATGAAAGAGAAAACTTCATGAGTGGACGTATTATCTATCATCAGCTCAGTGACCGGCACTGGGAAATCGTCCTTCGGACAGGCTTTATTGAGATCTCGGAAGTCCACGCATATGCGCACTGTCCTATTTTTCTTCATTACCGGGACGATGTTGGCGATCCAGTCAGGATATTGAACCTCTTGGATAAACCAAGAGTCGATCAGCTTCTTGACTTCGGCGTTGATGCTCATCTCAAGCTCGAGCCGCATTCTTCTTGGCGCCTGTTTGACTGGCTTAACGTCCGGGGATATCGCCAGTTTATGCACAGCAACTTCTGGATCTAGTCCTGGCATTTCAGAATAATTCCATGCGAAGCAATCTCTATGCTGCACAAGCACATCTTTTAACTCGGCCACCCTTTCTTCAGATAGCAACTCGCTGACGAACGTCGGTCGTGGGTCGTTCGTCATTCCCAACTCAATCTTCTTGAGGTTATCTGCAGTAGTGTATATCCCATCTTCCAGCTCTTTTGGCGCCGGTGGAAACTCTAAGATCACCTCGTCATCATTGTTTTCGAAGCACCAAGGAAAGTCATTCATATTCTCGGGCTCTTCTTTTGATATCGTTATCATGCGATAGGTACGATCTCGTTTCCAAGACCGATGTGGATCTGATTCTGCTCTCATGGCTTTGGGTTCATGCTTCTGCGGCGGTTACCCTCCAGCTGTCAGATAGAGCGAACTTGCCGAGCTGATACTGATCTTCGACCCAGTTCTTGAAGGTGACGCAGTCTTCGATAGGGTGTCCTATGGCTCGGTGATAAGAGCAATATCCCGGATGAAAGACCTCATTAGCTTGCTCAGGGTGTTTAGACTTCGGAAGTGTAATCATTCGATGTTTTAAAGCGAGGTCAAGTATCTTCCGTGTCTTTTCTTGAGGGAAGGAATACGCCCGACCCATCTTTTTCATGAGGGACAAGTCCGGACCGTGCAATAACCGATCACATGATTCTTTAATTCTGCATCGTTGCTTTCGGCTCCTTTTTCCGCTCCTTGACTTATTTCCACTTCTGCATCGGGCTTTTTGAGCAATGGATCGACAGGGAGGAGCATCTTCGTCTTTTGCAGCCTGTTGAAACAGACGTTGCGTCCTGGCTTTCTCGTAGATGTCCATTTCGCG
Organism: Agapanthus africanus; assembly: GCA_030015575.1. Taxonomy (NCBI): domain Eukaryota; kingdom Viridiplantae; phylum Streptophyta; class Magnoliopsida; order Asparagales; family Amaryllidaceae; genus Agapanthus; species Agapanthus africanus. The sequence continues at coordinate 257,828,834 of JASDDO010000004.1, forward strand.
ACTATGGTCGTCTCGAGCTTTTTGAATCGCCTTCCCGATAAGCTTGTCCATTCGTTCTTCAAATGACAGATTCGGCATTTTGATTGCGGGATCTAGTTTTGATGAGAGGTTGGTATTTCCCGACAGGGCGTCCTTTTCCTCATTGAAGTTATATATGGCGTAGCTACCGTGGACTCGCTCCCGTTTCCCGGATCTCACATGTCCAAGCCCGAGCGTTTCCATTCTCCCGTTGGGCAATTTGCGCTGAGTCTCAGGGACATCCCAGATCCTGTTGTAGAATCAAGTTTGTCGAATAGTCTGTTTTAAGGGTATCCCCTGGCGCTTCAATAGCCTTTTTAGTCCGTTTGTGTAGTATATGGGCAAACGGATGGGTTGAAGCTTGTCAAGTGTAGAATCCGCGCCATGCCAGATCTCTTTCTCCACTCTTGTTTCTGAGGATCGATAGAACAGGATCGCCTTTTCATACTTTCGCCTGGAGGGGACGTAAAACGTCTGCAGGTCCTGTACATTGTAAGCTTCAAGTATGTCGAGATCCTTGTAGTGCTCCCGCGGCACCATGGTGACTTGCAAACTCTGATCATCGCCACGGGATGCTTGTATTGACGGCCGACTGGAGAACACGGCATTAACTTCATCTTCCGAATCACTTCCGAAGATCAACATGGGGGTGGACGGCCCTGGGTTGTTGCGTCGAGACGAACCAGCGTAAACTATCCCTTCTTCTTCTTCGGTATCGCTTCCAAAAACAGGGATGGTGGCGGCGGCTTTGTTCTCCGGCTTGCGACACCTTTCTGTATCCTCGAAATCTGGCAAAAATTACTTTGCATCTTCGTACTTGCGAACCTCATTCACGGAGAATGGGTTCAGCTCACCTGTTACGGTATACTCGAAACCATCCTTAAAGTACTTCATACACTGATGCTATGTAGAAGGGATGCGTGTAACCAAGGACGGCCGAGCAAGGCGTTGTAGCAGGTCTTGGCGTCAATGACGTGAAACTTGATGTCCGTGACGAGCAGTCCGAAGCGTAATGTTAATATCACAGATCCGAGAGTCCGTGATGACTGGGAGTCGAAACCGGAGATGGTAATTTTGTCACGAGCGAGATGCTGTACGCTCATGCAGATTTCCTTCAACACCCGAACATTAAGGAGATTGACGGAGGATCCATTATCAACCAGAATTTTGCCTATCTTGATATCGTGGCAATATCCGGAGACGTATAGGGGACGGTTGTGGTCGCACGTCCCGAGAAGAAGGTCTTCGTCACCGAAAGTGATGTCGGTCGTGCGCACTTCTTCCAGTTCATCCTTCATCCTTTCTGTGGCGAGGAAGGCTTGGAATTGCTTGGGTTCTTGTAACGCCTTAATTAATGAATCTCTCTCTTCATTTGATAGTAGGAGGACGTCGAGAATGCTGAGCTGAGAAGGTAGCTTCCTTAGGTGCGCTAGAATGTTGTAATCCACCTTACCCTTCCTGGGAGGACCTTTGGTAGCCAACTCTTTCATGACTTGGTCATCTAAGGTGATATCCTCAGTGACCTTCTCCTTTCCCTTATCTTTTCTATTCGCGGGTCCGAGATTCTTTTCCGGGAGCGTGCGATTGCGCAGCTGGATGTTTTCGCAGGCTTCCGGTTCTTCCTCTCTCCCTAAAGAGGATTCTTTAAAGAGAGGGCCCAGAGCCATTTCTTCATCAGAGTCACTCCCAAAGGTGAGAACTTGTGACCCTCCGGCGCTAACTATATAACAGTTGCTGGCAGTTCTTTTGCGCGCTTCGGTCGTATTTTTTTGTTCCTGACGAGTCTTGCGTTTCATACGCTTAAAATGTTGCCGGTGAGCAACATATCCCTGCCACCACATCTTAAAAGGATCGCACTCCTCAGTGGGGTGCGAAATCCTCCGATGATATGCGCAATAATTAGGGTGCCTCTCCGCCCCATCGAACATGTTTTCTTCCGAGGGTGGCAGCTTCATTCCCATCGACATGGCTTTGGCAAACCTTTTCCTCGTCTTCAACATGTTTTTATCCTCATCGGATGTCTTTTGATCTGGCGGGAGTGCTTTGACTCTTTCGTTTAGTCGCTTGCGTTTGGCTCCTTCCGATGCAGCCATCTCACGCTCCTGATCGGCTTTACTTTTCAAACGAATCTCGTTTAGAAAGGCGTCGATCATTTCATCTGTTGGCCATACAAGTTCTGGCTCAGGCTGTGCCCCCAGTTTCTCAGTGCCAGGAATTTTCTCATCGTCCGTAGCCGAGTGGGAAATCACATGACAACTCGCCACATATCCCTCGGATTCATCCGATGAGCTTTCCCCATCATCTTCCTCCTGAAAGACGTGGTTGAGGAACTCTTGTAGTGTGACGGGAGTCCGTGCCTTTTGATTGTACTCCTCCAGCGCGTCAATCTGTTTCTGCAAATCCGTGCGCTTGTCTCCAGGCTTCACGGGCTTCTTGGATTTCTTCTTCTTTTTCTTCGGAGATTTTGACGGTTGGGTGTGAGTACTTGGTCCATCACCACCGCTCTTTGTAGTTGGACATGGCTTCAGCATCCCTTCGATGATTTGAGGTTCAAGCGGGTTCTTCCATTCGACTACTGGGCACGCATGAAGATCACTCAGTATCCTTCTGGTTTTAGCTGATAGCACGACTTCCCATGGAGCTTCCTCAATGAAAGAACAGGTTGCCCCGGGTGTATCCGCTTTCTTAGGAGTATACGGCTGTGGCGGGTTCACCTTCCACTTTTCGGACAGCGCAAACTTTCCCTGGAGGTATTGATCCTCAATCCATCCTTTGAAGATGAAGCAATCCTTAATCGGATGGCTTATCGTTTGATGGTAAGGACAATAATTGGGGTTATTCACCTCAGTGGGTTGTGGCGATCGCCTTGGATTTGGCAAGTTTATAAGCCTATTGCGTATGGCCAGCTCGAATAACTGTTTTGTTTTGTCCTGCGGGAACGAGTAGGGACGCTTCATCTTCTCATTATAATATCGCCGTCTTTCTTCTAGTTGATCCGCCAGCTTTGGGTCACTGGGCTGCTGCTGAGCATTCGCGACGAAGGTTACCTTCCCTTTACCCTTGTCGCTCCGAGGCTCTGGCTTCGGGGGAGACGGTCTGTGACCCATCTGGTCTATCTGGGCCAACTTGTCGATCAAAGCCTGGAACGTGGTTGGCTTAAAGAACATCATGAACTGGGAGATAGTTGCATGAGGGTCTAGGGTTCCCATGAACATGGCCACCGCGGGCGCTTCGTCAATGCGTTGTTCGCATTTCGACCATAAATTTCGCCAGCGTATAGCGTACTAGACCCACGTTTCGCCTGGTTTCACCCTGGCATTAATTAATGCTGTTATCGGAGTGTGTTCGCTGGCGCTTGCGAATCGCTGAGTGAATAGCAATTCCATTTCAGCGAACGTCTTGATGGAATCGTTCGGGAGTTCTGAATACCATTCGAACGCCGTTTCTGATAAGCTGCCGACGAATTGGCGAAGCAAGAGCTTATCGTCGCCACCAGTGTTGCCACAAAGCGCCCTGAACTGGGCCACATGCTGATGGGGATTGCCTGTCCCCTTATAGACATGGAATTTTGGTATTGTGTAGCCCGGCGGGTATTTGATCTGGTCATACCAGCTCGGATATGGTCTTCCTGTCCTGACAACTTGACCAGCTGCCTCAGTCGCCTGGTGAACGCGTATCTGTTGGGCTATGTATTCGTCTAGGTCAGCCTTAGAGATTGTCTCCTCCTTAGCCGTTGACAGAACGGGTGGAGGATTTGACATTTCTCCCCTGTCGTCTTCAAGAACGATTGGAGGATCTTCAGTAGGGGGTTCCTGTTGGATCATCATACCCACCATGTCCTAGAACAGAAGGGCCATTCGTTGTATATTGGCTGCTTGTTCAGCCGCCTCCTTATCCTTCTTCTCCAGTATCCTACGAAGGAACTCAGCGTCAGTTTCTTCCTCCTGGCGTTGATCAGATGACGTTTCGGGGCTTTCTTTCGGCCCAGTAAGTGCGGCCATCGCGGTCATCATTTCTTGGAGCTTCTGCTGTTGCCCCTGCGTTTTGGTCACCGACCGTGTGAGCGGTCTATGCCCTGTAGACGTGCAGCTATCTTCCTTCCCCGACGCCATGTATACAGTATAGACCATCATGCCCCCAGACTTAGGGTGTCTGGGCTCAGCGCCTTTAGCTCTCGTCGCAGGCCCGGGGATCTTCTCTGGCCTCCTCTTTTTATGAGCAGTGGAAGTTGAGGGGACCGTTGAGGTAGGCACCCAGACAGCTTTTCGTGGGTTAGCGTGATGACTGACTTCCTGTTGAATTCTCAGCTTCTTGTGCTGGCGGGAGAAATTTGGATCGATCACCGAGTCTCGGGTCTACCGCCAGACTTTATAGATTTTGGAAGACAGCCGTTGAGGAGATTAGGGCTGTTCTGGCTTTATTTCCGCGGCCTTTTTCAGCGGAGGGGGAGACCTCTTTAGCGCCGCGATAGGAGAATTCCTATGCACCCTATTCAACATCTCAAAGCTGTTCTTAGTTGGAACGGCAGCATTAACTTCTGTCGTCGGGGCTGGAGGAGTTAGCCCAGAAGGGGAGTTGCCTTCGGCCTTCCTCACTCGGCGCCAGTAGCGACGTCGAGCGTGTCGTGCTGATGGAATCGGCTTGGTGAGGGCGATAGCCTCGTCTTTCCCCCTGTGTAGGTGGGGGGTGACTGCTGGCGTCAGCCTGTTAAAGACCGATGTCCTTTGGGTAGCAGGAGCGGGAGCTGGAACAGTCAATCTTGTAAAGACCGACTTTTGGGCAAGAGAAGCCGCCTTAACAACCTCAGGAGCAGGACTGGTTATTTTCTTAGGAGCAGCCTTCCCTGGGATTGTAGGCCCCATCGCGGGTCCACAGGAGTTCTAGCCCAGTCTAGAGAAGACCGAGGCGCTGGTGTTGGGCGACCCGTTGAGAGGGGTCGTGGTAGGTGTAAGCCGATCAAAGATCGACTTCTTGGGAGCTTCCGGTGTCAGCACAGGAGAGGTGAGGCTTGTTGGCGGGAGCATGGTCCCGAAAAACAACCCGGTGGTGGCTTGAGTGACCTGTTCCACGGGCATTGTGAACAGCGAAGCAGCTTGGGGCCCGTAGGCTATACCTCCTGGCAAGGCGGAGCGCCGGTTGCAGTTGCAGTTGGAGCATTTCGCACAAGTGGAAGCCATTGATTCTTTGCTTTCTGCAATAAGCAAAACGCCAAATCTTAGTACCTTGAAACCCAAGGGCAACCCTTAGCGAACCGTGTTTGGTTCGCGAACACGACACACGAAGTGTGGAGTGGAAAGAGGAAAAGGTCCCACCGGGCGTGCCAGAATCTGTTCCCCTCCGAAAGACGGCGCGACATGACGTCTTGCCTGAGATTCGGGGCAGATGCTAATTGGTGCTATCCGTCTACCTCTCCGAAAATGCCAAGTTGATTTATGGCACCATATATCGAAGGTTTAAACGGATGCGTCCGATGTACCAGACTTCGTCAGATTCCCCCTCGCTTGAACGGTTTTTGATTGTAGGGACGCTCTTCCCTGCAGGCGCAAGCCCTTGCAGTTAATTACGCTACCGCATTGCGGTAACAACTTTCTCCTTCTCCATGTGGTTACTTCGTGTCGTGTTTGTTTGTTTTGTGTTTGGTTGCCCGTGGATTGTATACGGAGACTGAGTTATGTCGTCGTCCGTAGGGCGTGGACTAGTCCAAATCCGTATTATCTTAGATTTGGGTTTGGGGGTTTGGATTTAAGGATACGTTAGCCTCGTTTGAGACTAAGATCGACTTAAACGTCAGTTAAGGATACGTCAGTCTAGTTTTTTTTTTAGACTAAGATCAACTTAACGGGATCGTTTAGATCCAACAAGAGAGCAATTAAGGGATCCATGTTGTTTAGTTTAGTGACATTGCGGTCGATAGGTAGTTTAAGGACATTGCGGTCCATAGGTAGTTTAAGGACATTGCGGTCCATAGGTAGTTTAAGGACATTGCGATCCAATGTTAGTTTTAAGACGTTGCGGTCAAGGTTAAGGACGTCGTAGTCCGTGGATTTAAGGACTCCACAGTCCAATGTTAGGTTTAAGACATCACGGTCAAGATTAAGGACGTCGTAGTCCATAAGTTTAAGGATCCCACAGTCCGTCGTTAGTTTTAAGACATCTCGGTCAAGGTTAAGGACGTCGTAGTCCGTGGATTTAAGGACTCCACAATCCAATGTTAGTTTTAAGACATCCCGGTCAAGGTTAAGGACCTCATAGTCCATGAGTTTAAGGACCCCACAGTCCGTATCAATGTGTGGTCATCGGGACCCGTCACCTCTTTGAAGACATTGAGGAATTACAACGCCAAGTATCAAAGGAGTGAAGAGATGTACCCTTAAACCGAGGTAGATTAAATAATCTTTGGCCCAATTTGGAACCAAGACCAATTAATTATATTATGAGCCTATTGGCTCAGTTAAGTCTGAATTGAGGACTTATGGCCAGCTTGGGCTAAGTCCAATCATGTTTAGGATATGGGCCCTCTGTTGGTCCATTGAAGGAGAGGCTTTGCCTCTAGAAACTTAGCCAATTGGGCTGAAGCTAGTATTGAAAACTAGAGACCAACAGTGTTGAACACTGGGAATAAGAATGACAAGTTAGGGTTAAACACTAAAGCAAATCAGTGTTGAACACTGGGAACAGAGTTTAGTGTTAAATACTAAGGCGAATCAGTGTTAAACACTGGGAACAAAGATTTCAAATTAGTGTTAAACACTAAGGAAATCAGTGTCAAACACTGGGAGCAGAATTTTCCAAATTAGTGTTTGAACACTAAGAAAATCAGTGTTAAACACTGGAAATGGGGTTTTCAAACTAGTGTTAAACACTATGGAAATCAGTGTTAAACACTGGGAGCAGAATTTTCTAAATTAGTGTTTGAACACTAAGAAAATAAGTGTTAAACACTAGAAATGGAGTTTTCAAACTAGTGTTAAACACTATGGAAATCAGTGTTAAACACTGGGAGCAGATCATCAGTTTGATGCTAAATATTGTAAGAGAAGAGATCACGTGGGGGCACGTGATGGCATCCAAAAGGTGGGGCCAGATCCCCTTCATTTTTTTCTACAGATAAGTGTTTAACACTTTTAATTCTGAGGGCCATCACGTGTGGGCACGTGATGGGGGCTCACGCTTTGATCTGTTAGAATGTTCATTAGGGGTCACGTGGTGACACGTGAGGGCGCCCCAGAGCTTCTTTTCTTTTGCTTTTTCTCTGTGTGCTTTAGAGATCACGTGGGGCACTTGAGGCGTTGCCTCAAAGTTTTTTTTTATAGGTCTTCGCAGGAGTCACGTGGTAACACGTGAGGTGTTGCTTCAAAGTTATTTTCTGTGGGTCTTTGCGGGGGTCACGTGGTAGCACGTGACTCTGACTCTTTTCATGTTTTAAAGATCTGTTCATCTTTTCTTCATAGGGTTAAACCCTAGCAACAAACTTTAGGAGAATTAAATTCCTGTTTTCTTCTGAAGAATTTGTATTCTTAATAGGGTTAAACCCTAACTTCTTTTCTTAAGGGAATTAAATTCCTGTGAGTTTTGAGATAATTATGTTCTTGAATAGGGTTAAACCATAGTTCTGTTCATTTTGAAGGAATTAAATTCCTATATCATAGGGTTAAACCCTAATTTTATCTCAAAGGAATTGAATTCCTATCATTTAGTGAGAATTAAATTCTCAAAACTCAGTTCCTCCTCTGTGTTTTAGATCTGCATAGCAGGATCTCAACCTAATAAGAATTAAATTCTCAATTCATGGGGAGATGTGCACTTTGCAGATCCTCCACCAGAGAAAGGATTAAGTTCTTTTCTTTCCTCAGAGTTCAACTCTTTTGAGAATTAAATTCTCTTTTTAAGCCTCTCCTTTCTTACCTAGGGTTTTCTTTTTGCAGAAGATCAATTTCTTCCGAAATCTCAAGGCTCTATCTCTCTTTCTCTCTGTATATGTCTCTGTATATTTCTCTCTCTCTCTCCTCCTCTTTTTTTTTTTAAACTCTCTCCTTTGGCTCCTATTTATAGGAGATGGAAGAGGATCAATCAGTTTTATTGAATCTTTCATTGAAAGATTTGATTTGTTTATTGAGAGATTTGATTTATGTTTATCATTAATCTGGGCCTTTAGATTATTAGGTGAATTTTATTCGCCATTAGATTTTAAATCTAAATGTATCTCTTTATTATTTCGGTTAGATTTAGGGGGGAAAATCTTTCCAAGTCCAATATTTTTCCATAAATTGGTGGTATTTAATCACCTTCAGATTTTAATCCAACGGTTCCAAATAATTCTTTTCCATTTTGGAAAGACTTGAGAGATCTTTTCTCAGAACTTAATTCTGTCATAAAAATAAGGCTCTTGAGGCTGGTCACGTGTGGCCACGTGACTGTTGGTCACGTGTACGCATGTGATCCCTGGTCACGTGTAGGTACGTGACCCCCCTAAGATGTGATTCCCTTCCTTCTGCGCTTTGTTCTTTGTCGCTGCTTGGTCATCACGTGTCAGCACGTGACTGCTGGTCACGTGCTAGCACGTGATGCCTCTTCTGTAGGTTTTCCTGATTTTAAATCAGGAAACACACCCTTGTACCCGACCTGCAAGCACAAGCCGGCCCTCCACGGGCCCCCTGCAAATTTGCATCCTCGGTCCCTCAGCTCGTCCCGGGCTGCCACAGGACCAAGGTTCCTCAACCCTCTTGCTCAGTTCCGAGCTCCCCAGCCGAGGCCGTCTTCCTCGGCCCCTCCGACCAGCTCCACCGCTCGCAGGCATAACCGCCGCCCCGCGAATCCAGCCATGCGCGGATTCTCCGCCAGCAACATCCCACGTTCCACGCCTCCGCGATCCTCATTAATGGCGATCCGCTCTCTACACGGGCGTAGCGTCGGGAGCGTAACTGCTGGCGAGATTCTCGCTCCTGCTGCTGCGTGCCGTCACCTCTATATAAACCCCCATCACAGAGGAGTCAAGTAAGCCATTTTTATTCCACTTAGCCGTTGCTCTGCTCGGATCTAGCACTAACTTGATCGTCGGAGGGTCCTCGGTGGTACCAAACCACCCCGGGACTTCCTTGCAGGTACTCGGCGCTAAACTCCTCAAATCACCATCTCACCAAAACCCATTGAGATCCACACGCAACAGAAGATCACCACCAAAATTCACCGGGAGATCAACGGAAGACAACATCTGACGGAGACCTGAAAAGGGCCTCCATCACTACTTTTGTTTTATTTTTTTTACATAAACAATAACAAAAATAAAATTCACTTTTTTGGTTGGGGTTCGGGGGTGGAGGTGGGTGTTTGGGGAGTATATATTTTGAATTTAAAAGAGTCAACGAAATAATTTAATGGTATGATGACGTGTATAGTTTTTTAATTAACTTTTTACTAATAATCTAAAAATTATCCAAATAAGAGAACTAAGTCAATAATGAACATTACCAAATCATATACTTACCCTGCTTGGGTTTATATGATTTTTCGTGGTCATTCTCAACATGGTGTTCATCTTTGGAGCAAATCATATAGCTTAAACCAAGACAATTGATTGAGATATTTTTCTCACTGTTTTATTAATTCAATAGAAAGACAATACCATCAATTCATGACATGATGTTCATCTTTGGAGTTGCATTCATAAAAACTAGTGTATTGGACGTCTGCGATACACGTTTATATATAATTTGTATCATTGAGAAGAAATTTAAACAAAACATACTTCAATTAATGTAGATATATATCAATTTTTAAGAATAGATGTGTTCACCGTCTTCTTATATCATCATGATTAATCAAATAAAAATAGTCTAAAAAAAGAATAAACGCAGAATTGAGATCTAATTCATCAATATTGAAAAATAAGAAAAATCAATTTGGGGAAAAGACTCATCAATCAAAATAAAAAGGAAAATAATTATTAGAAGTATTTGTTTGCCTTTATTGCCTATCATTTTCCCTCCTTGAATTTTTTTCTTCCTTTTCAAAATGTCTTAAATCGTAACTATTTGTTTACATGGTAGTTTAATGGGCGTGGTTTTGCTTTAAACCCATCATCTAAAGTTAGTTTTATTTCGTGATCTAAAAATAGTTTTTATTAGATAAATAGTTATTATATTAAATCAAATTTATATCTTTTGTGTATATTTTGCTTTTCTCTTCTTCTTTTTTACTTGATTTCTTTTTAATTATAAGAACGACATATCTCACTCAGCTGGTATTTGTTAGTACAATTGAAATTTAAAATTGAGAACCGCACGTTTTGTGATTATAATATTAGAGGAGAAGAAGTAGAGATAGATATTCAGAGTCTTACTCTATGAACACTAGTATTTTGCACATGCGATGCACGTGGTGTAAAACGGATGTTTATAATATTGGAGGCGTTGTAAATGATATATTTAATTTTACAAAAAATGAAAATAAATAGAATTGTTGTAGTATTAACTATTAAGCACACATAAAGAGTCACTCTTGAACCAAAAAAGAATTATATGTATGAATGAAATTTATCATTGACCTCCGATGCTCAGCATGATGCATATATATATGTTGGAGTTTAAGAGAGAGATACATACATACTTGTTTTTTCTGCATCTTCTTTTTTCATCTCTTTCTTCCTCCTTTTCTTACAAAACTCATTCAAGAAATAACGTGCAAGAAGTTAAAACGAGTTAGGTGGCGGAAGCTATGGCCCATAATGTCATGTACACTTTTATGAAAGGAATTATTGCATTTTTCTGTTCATTTTTTAAAATATACTTGAACTTTTTTGAAAAACTATATTTGAAAATGGTTTTTTGTTATTCTTTCTTTTGATCTCTTTTTAAAAAGAGAAAGCCGCTACAACAATCAAATCTGAAATCCATGACCCTCTTCCTTTTGCATTATAATAGAAGAGAAATGAAAAGAAAGTAACAAATCAACAATGATGAGCATATATATTTCTACTTCTCACTCACTTGGTCTTTTAAAGATTTCATCGAACGCTTAGTTGAGTTATATGATGTAATATGTATGCTTTCATTCTAATCTTTTTACACTATTATGAATAAGTTTTAGAAGATGATTTGTTCCTATTATTATTCATCAAATAAAAATAAAAGACTAAAATGAAGAAGTCATGAAATTAGAAGAAGACATGTAGATTGATAGATGCATGCAACGAAGGGAGAAATATAGCTTTGAGTATCCTTCTCCTGCTCATCTTCTTCTTCTTGTGAAGGATTTCTATCAGCTTTTGAGGAAAAATCTACAATGGACGCCAAAATAAAAATATCTAGAATTTTATTTAAGTCGATTGGTTTGGGTTATCATAGAGGAAAAATCTAGCGATGGGCGTCAAAATAAAAATATCTTTTTGTGCTTTTTTAGAATTTTCTCATCCAAAAAAAAAAAACCAAAAAGCCACGTCACTACCAAGAGTTTGGGTTATCCTAGCGGAGACATTTTAAATGGGTAACTAACGTATAGCGATCCAGCCCAATAAGAAGCCCATTGCTTAGCCTCCTCAGCATCTCTATCGTATTCTCCGCCCTCAAACATTTTCCGCAGACCTCAGATCTGTAGAGAAAAACAAAACAGAGAGAGGGCCAGCGAGAGAGCTCTGGAAACCCTAGCAATGGCGAAATCGCGATCCCACGCTCTCCTCCTCTCAATCCTCATCTCTCTCTTCCTTGTCGTCTCCCCATCGCTGGCGATCGCCGACGGCCCCTTCATCGTGGCCCACAAGAAGGCGACCCTCGCTCGCCAAAAGACGGGAATGGAACGCGTCACCGTCTCGATCGACATCTACAACAAAGGATCCGCGTAAGTTCACACCGCCGCCGCCGCCAAAATATATATGTCGATTTTTATCAGGGCTTCGGTTCTGAAATTAGTTCGTCTGATCGTTTATGATTCAGTTGGGAAATTATTGTTATTGATTGATTTGGATATTGTAATTCCCTTAGTCTTAAGGTTAGTTTCATCTTCTAATCTGAGCTGATTTCTTTGGATTATACTGTTTCTGCTGGAATAATGTTTGATCATGAATGTAAAGCCTGTGTTTTGTGCTCTGTTATAAGAAAAATTAAATGAAAGCTATGTTACTGGCTTTGAGGTAGAGCATTTTAAGCACATGAGCCGTGTTTCGTAAAGAACAATTACCAAATCAAACTAGGCAAGGTGATCTTAAACACTAATTAAGGGGCTGTTTGGCTGCAAGATTTGGCATGGATTTGAGACTTTTGAAACCGAAATCCATATGGAATTGTGAGTTTGTTGTTTGGTTTGCAAACTTGGATTTCGGTTGGATTTATACCACATACGGATTTTTTGACTCCTCCCAATTCCAAAAAAAGTTGGGATTTGCAAGGAATCCATGTCCATCTATGACTAAATAGTATTTAAAAAAAGTTTAGAATGACCCCCTACTTGAGAGATTCCTTTCATAATGAAATAATTCAGTTTTGTTTTATATGGAGGTGATAAATGTTATACCCCACCTTCTTAAGGTTGCCTCCAAATCCTTATTTTGGAATCAACAACGCTTTTGGTAGAACCAGACAAGAGAATGAAAAATTTGAAAGTTTTCACCAACTATTTAGTACAAAACAAACAAGAGAATACTAAATCCATGGTTTTGCAATTCTAAGACTTTGTGAATCCATTTTATGAGATTGTTGTGCTCGGAAAGAAATTTAGGAGAGAATAGGATTTATAGTTATTTGTTTTTTCTCCTCAATTTAAACATTAGTACACCGCACAATATCGGCCTATTACCAGGATTGCCATTGTCCAGTTTTGGATAGTTAACTTATTGGTTACTTAGGAAGAACTGAAGAGAGACAAATTACATTAAATAAAACTGGGCCACTTGCATAGTGGTTATGCATATATTGTTGATCCAAGCAGTCACATGTGGCCAGCACCAAAATACCTAGATGCGCCTTGCCAAGTTGAGGGAAAACTACATAAACAATAAGGTTTGCTTTCATCCATACACAAAATAAGAATAGAAAATCCGTCTCAATTTGCTTTTCTATCATACAAGTCCGATTCGCCAAACTATATATCAAACTGTAAAATGGATACATATATAAGCATGGATTCTGTGTGACCGATGTATGATGTTGCCAGCTGTCACAACCCGGAAACGGCACGTGGCCGGCACTTAAATCACGTGAAGTGTATAGAACCCCACCGTAAACCAAATAAGCCGAAAACCAAGAATCTAAACCTTTTTAAGTAAATAGTGGATGTGAAGTTTAGAAAAAGGATTATATATGAAATTAAATTCTGCTTTTTAATAGGTAAGAAAAGTTTATTGAAATACAAGTGGGTGGTAGACTAAAGTTTGAAAATATTTTTGTCATTTAAAATTTTGGCAGCACCTTCTTTGTAAATTTTGATGAAAACCAATACATAAGCATAAATAATCCACATCCCTAATCGGGAGCCCATCTCATCGTCCAAACGGCGGAATCACAACCACACACTATATATGACGCCCAAAGTGAAGATCAACACAAGAAACGAGTAAAAGAAATATCAAAAATATCATCAAACTCACCTATAAAGAATAACATACAAGTCATGCCTCTAAGTCCGAAAGAATATACAAGTTTGGTCTCTAAGTCCACAAAATATGCAAGTTTGGTCGATAGAATTTTTAACTAGATTATAAATGAATATATATACAAAAATAGTGGTTACGATCTGTAGTGTAACCCATCTTCCAATCACCCAAAAAAAGAAACATGCCAGCAAGCCGCTACTGAACTGAGCGGTCTGTCCTGTAAGAAAACTATGACACAACGGGGGTGAGTTCTCAACTCGTGAGTAGAAGACATCATCAGGTAGAAATCAAATGTGTAACGATTTATCTAAATCATAATGTAATAATATCATGCTATGTAGTAACGAAAGTGAACGTGTGTGTATATATATGATATCGTGTCAGTGTCAATATGTGGTAACATGTCATCCATGGTATGTTTAATATATATCATCCAATGAGTGTCCATCAACGACACTTGAAATCATCATAAAGCACTTAGTGTCCAGCATCGACATTCAAAGTCCTCATAAATCCCGTGTCCAACATCGATACGTAAAATCCTCATATCTCAGGCGCCGTCTTTCGGGTCGACCCTCTCTCAGACGTCGTCTTATCGGATCGACCCTCATATCTATCTGTATCATATCATTTCGGTCGGTATCCTTCGGATATCCGCCGAGTCCCATATTATCACCGATAGGCAGTGTCCCCAGCCAAGCTCAACGCCTTTCTATACGATCTTCTTGCCCCTGAGTACCGTACCGGGTCCACCATGTATCCATAGACGGTGACTTCTCACTCCTCAAATCAAATAATACTCAGCTCAGAACCGAGAAAACTCATTGTGGACGCCGAAATATCATATCAAGATAAAACCGCATTTTAAAAATATTCACAAGTTTTATAAAATTGTATCCGCGGTTTCTAAAATCTCAGAATCCCATTATAACACTATCTCATAAAAATATGGCAATAATGGAACATGTAAAGGCAAAAAACAGTAATATAATGCATGCTGATATAAAATGAGTAGTAGTATAAGATACTGGCAGGAATATAGTATGATACGGGTGACGTAGCAAATTCTATGTGTGTGGCATGTCAATTACCGATGAGGTGTATGTGTCACATGCGAGTATGGGCAAGTGCAACATGAATCATCAGTAATGATACGTGTGTCCTAACAAATGAAGTTAAATAGAGCTAATGGTATAAACGTGGTATATATCGTAAGTAATCGGACCGTGAGCGTATACAGAAATAAGGAAATCGAAATGCGAGCATATACGGAATAATGAAATCGTAACGAGAACAAGCATTAAAATACCCAAACTCGTATGAGCCATACAGTTATAGTTTAAAATAACACGAAACGTTGTTTTGGAAATAAGAGAGTACGATATTTTTGAAATAGATATCATATGAAAGTTCGTAGCGCCCTCTTGACTTTATCACTTAAAAGTATGTAACGAATCGTTAGTTTTGAAAGTATGGCTCTAACTATCTCATGAATTTCCACTTTGAAATATTAACAAGACTTTTCGAGTCGAAATAAATATCGGCCGTATTCGGCAATCAATTCTCATCATATCACGTACGGAATATCTTTTGTACAATATCATCCAATCAATATGGTACAGATATATAGTCGCGTACATCAACTCGTCTCATCTCATGTATACTTATATTGTATATATCTTCATGTCATATATATATATATATTTATATCATAATAAGTACTCATATATATATATATATATATATATATATATATATATATATACATAAGTAGATATAGCTCAGTGGCCAAGTAAAAGAGACTAGGTATATAATCTTCTACCAAGTATACTAATATATGCATAAGATTAGTTTAGGTATATGATTATATATATAGTATCCTAATTGCTTCGATTGCGGGGCTGCTATACACTATCTACCCGATTTTTTCCGTAGATATATATCTACTCATCTAAACACGCCTCGGCCTAGTCGAAGCCCATGGATGTCTAGCCCTTCTTCGTCGTCTCGGAAGTTTCCGCAATCGTACTTACAATCGAAACCATATCGAATCGCATAAAATCCACATCAAAACCGATACGACAAGCGAAGCCCACATATGTTAGAACCTATGGTCAACCCGTGCTAAAACGACAAAATACCCCCCGACGTCGATGTACAAACGTCGAACGATCGAGTCAAGACATAAAAATCCAAAGTCCAAGTTTCAAATATCACAAAACATCGCCAAAACCAAGTCAAAATGCTCTCAGATTTTTATTCAGGGAATCTGGGGCAAAATAGCATATAAAGTGAGCTTAGTTATTGAGTGAGTAAGCTACAGAACAAACCCCAGACCTTGACTCCACAACTTGGCTGCAATTTGCTGCCAAAACAAATAAAATTGCAGTTTGGGTATTGAATTGGGGGCTCGGGCTTTGATGGTGGTTTTCTACGGGTCCAAGTATCTCACAGTATCTACTAAATAATTTCCAGAGATCCCTAGTAGCTCCAGATTTCATTCAAATGTTAAAAATTCAATGAAAACCTTATTTTAAAACTTCAAAACTCACTTAAACCAATAATACTTGCACTAACACACTCTCACTATCACTAATAAGGTTGTAATCACTAATTATCTCTCTACTACACTACAAGTTGTATCCATCAAGACCCACTTTTAAAATCTCAAGACTAGAAAACATACACTTGAGCTCTAGTCTAGTGTATGAAGGCAAGTGTTATGAAAACTTAGTTTAAAGTGAGCATTTTACCTTTAGATTGAGACTAGGGAAAGTTCCAAGCTTGCAAAAGGCTTTAAAGTGGAGACTTGATCACCACTTCATGTTTAGGACGAGAATATAAACAATTTTTGTGAGGGCTACAAGGTGTTTTGAGGGGTTTGTGTTGATGTTTTGGGGTTGGTGTTTGAGGTGGAGAAGGAGAAGAGGATGAAGAAGGAGATAAGGAAAAATAAGATGCAGGAATGCATGGATGGCCAACCATAACCCCCCTCTCATCTCTCTCTCGAACCCATACTCAATATAAAAACACCAACCATACTCTCACGTCTCCCTCACTCATTTTCTTTTCTTTTCTTTTGAAAAAGAATATACAGCCATACTTAAAACACAAATGAAAAAATAAATAAAAAGAAAGCTTAATATACCCTCACTTATTAACATGTCATGCACACTAATCATGGTTTAACAAAAATCAAACTTGGTTTAGTGCACAAAATAGGAAAACACAATCTAACTTTAAAATTAAACTTGTATGGATATAATTATATACTAATTTATGAAAAGCCCAATTAAATAAATACTTTCATAAATAATAATTCATTTTAATTTCCAATTATTTTTCCAAAATAGAGGCATATAATTATACTAATCTACGAAAACTCAAATCCATGCTCGGTATAATATTCGTAAAACTCATTATTTTATTATTAAATTCTAAAATAATATTTTCCATTTTCTGAAATGTTACACTGGCATTGAGCCTACGAGCCTACACTTTAAATTTTCATATCTAATATTATTCCTTCCTTTGATGTGGACCCACGTTCCACATGTATATATGATTGCTTTGTAATCTTTACATCCATCTGGTTTGTTCGTATCCTTTGAACTTCACTTGGAGGATTGTCCATTGCAGAAATGAAGCCCATCTTCGATGTCCTGACATGCTTGGGTTTAGTGACTTTAATTTCGTCTCTTTCGCTGATTATAGGATCCTTCTTACGTACCACTTGATAGTGGTCATCAAAATTTTGTATTATCCCATGCTGGCTTAAGAGCCACTGTAGATTTACATCTAATATGAATGCTCAATTTAAAGTAAGTAGTATCTTATCTTAATAGTATTGTATTTGTTTAAGCAATTCTATAACAACGCTTGAATATGCACATATACAGCATAATTATCTATAAAATTTGTATGCTATTCAACTTCGGAGCATCATGTATAATGTGCAATCAATTCAGAGTTTGCGGCAGTACTTCTAGACATATGAATAAATGTTTGATCGACTATCCAAAATATCTAACCATTAGAGATAAGTATGTAGTAAAACTGTGTAAATCCGGACCATGTAAACCTGGAGTGTATTAAGAAAATTCATAAGATGGGCTTAATCAAACTAGTTTATTGTATTGTATTTGGTGTAAATTTTCTGTCAATCATTAGTCTTCCTCCAAATAAGGAATTAGGTCAGTGGTCACATTACACTATCCATTTCTTCCGGGCCAGAACTATTAATTTACTTCGTTAGGGGCATTAAGAATTGCATTTCATATAACTGTGGTTTCTCAAAAACTGAATTTCCCTTGAAGGATGACGTTGATTTGCCAAAAGTTGCATTTCAGATAGCTGGCATTTGTTGTAAAACCAGAACGGGACTTCGTGAGCCAATTAATAAGTTTTCTTCTCATGGCTTACACTGAACTAGTACCGAACTTTTCATTTAATCATTGACCAACTCATAAGTGACTCCCTCAGCAAGAAAGACATCATTAAATTAGTGACTATTTAAGAGAGGTGGCAGGATGCAAGGGACATTCTCTATAACGGGAATTCAGCGACCTATGTTGCACGGATTCTTCGTCGAGGTGGTGAATCATATTGGATTTGTGCCGGATTCATCAAGAATAGTCGACTCTTTTTGATACATTTTAAAAAATTTATCTTGTATTCTAAATGCACAAGACATGCATAAATAACTAAGACATTAGCAACATTAGTTGGTTATGATGACATATTTTGTATTCTTAATTTAAATTTGCTAAAGCATAAATTTGTTATGTATATATATTTACTAATGTTGGAGTATGTTAGAATTGTTTAAATAATACTTTTTCCGTTATTTATATATTTGTACGCATTAATTAATATATATTTATACTTAATTAATTATATTAAAAATGTATCCCATATCCTAGTTTGTTGGAAAATTGTGTATCAACAGATCTGAATTGTATCTTTTCTCATGTCCGGCTGTCCCCGTATCTGATTCTGTGCTAAATAGTCAGCAACTCTGTAAGGGCATGAAGAATTGCTTGTGTAACCTTCAAGTCTATTGAGGAAGCTTGCTTGAGTGTTAGAACAAGTGCAACAGTTTCAGGATTATCTGTAATGCTGCCCATGATACGGTATTAGAGAATTCAATAGTTATCATTGTTGAAGTGTATTCCATATGGATTTTACTTACTATAATGCCTCTGTCCAATATGCTATTATCATTTATATTCCTTTAATTTTTCTTTCACACTGTATATTGTATTGGACTATTGAATTCTCGGTAAGGACTGGATATGACATTGATTCCTGATTAAGTTGGATCTACTTCTTTCTGTAATTTTATTATATT
Source organism: Agapanthus africanus (assembly GCA_030015575.1). Classification (NCBI taxonomy): domain Eukaryota; kingdom Viridiplantae; phylum Streptophyta; class Magnoliopsida; order Asparagales; family Amaryllidaceae; genus Agapanthus; species Agapanthus africanus. The sequence continues at coordinate 257,847,784 of JASDDO010000004.1, forward strand.
GACTTCGAAATTGATTTTGTCATTTACTGCCTCCAGGACTGCATATGATGTAAGCCTGAGTGACGACAGTTGGGGTCATGATAGATTTGACATCGTCTCTGGCACCACCTCAAAGACATGGGAAAGGCTTGATGTGTAAATTCATACTAACAAAATCTTTCCACTGTGTAAAATATCATCTTTTTAATCTCGTAAACTATTTCCATGGGATATGATTGTTGTGTTTGTCGATTCAGTGGTGCGACTGTATCTCATTCATTTGTTTTGGATTCCCAAGTTAAGGGCCCCTTTCAAGGCTCCCCTGCTGTGATCAAATTCCGAGTTCCAACAAAGGCTGCACTTCAGGTATTACTTTCCCTTTCCACCTTATCATAGTTGCAAACAACTCTCCAATATCATGTAGCGGTATGAACTTAGTTGATTTCATAATGGTTTGATGGATGATGGTCCAATTACAGACCTAGTTATGAATTATTTCGATCCAGATTAATTTCTTTGGTATATCCAGATTTCCCTAGAAGTCATGGTGAAACCAGATGTCTTGGGCATTTTGAAAATTTGTAGATTGTTCTGAAGGACCCTGAAAATGATTTTCAACAAAATTAAATACGAAGAATTGATTAGATTTCCTGGTCCGGGACTTTAGTTGAGTCACTCTCTGAGCAGCTGAGGTAGAAAGACAACCCAAGCTAGATGCCTTCCAAGTGGTAAAGAAGAAGAAGAAAAACCTGACAAAGAGTTGCCTTTAAGCGATACTTTAATTTCTGAGTGATTTTATCATGTTACCCATGTGGTAATATAGTACAGAGACAATCTGAGAGAAATATTGGGTTATATGTTCAAGTATTTGTTATCATTTTGCCATTTTATATTCATGATTAGGTTGCATGCAAGCAAGTTATCTTTTAAGATGTAATTCTTGGGTGTTAGTTTTGTGTGCCTATATTTCCTGTTTATATTACTTATCGGATTTGTGCTTTAACCATCGTGATGTCTTTTTTTAGGAGGCATATTCAACTCCTATTCCGCCTCTAGATATTCTGGCCGACAAACCTCCAGAAAAGAAATTTGAATGGGTAAAAGCATGCTTGACATTTCCTTATAATGTATAATGGCTAAATTACCGGAATCCCATATTACCTTTGCTTGTATAGCAGCATATGATCCTCTCTTTTAAAATCTGCACATCATCCTCCATGGGCAGCTATAATTGGTGTGAAATTCTATTTTTGCTGTTTTATTTTCCAAAATAATACCCCGTTGTGAGTTTATTAGCAGTAACAGTTAATAAGCGGCACTAAAGGAATAGAGCAGAAAATGTAAAAAGTTAGCTATATTTTGGTTGTGTAGAGCAAAGTGCAGGTTTTGGAAAGAGAGGATTTACAATCCACTATACAGACAGAAGCAAGGGATGTTTCTTGCAATTTAGCCATGTTGATTTAGCGTTCTTTCTTAACTTTCGACTCTGACCTACCCATATCGTGTGCTTGTGTCTTTGGAATCGGTGTTTCGTTCAACCAAACTTCTTCAGGCAAAGGTAAACCTTCTGCATATTTGTAATTATTAAGCTTCTGCAGTAGTAACCCACTCGAAATTTATGATGCTGATATTTAGTATACTTCTATATTCAGAGACTGCTAGCAAATTATGGATCGCTGGCTTCAGTTCTTACATTGGTCGGCCTGTTCGTCTACCTGGTTGTCAGCCCATCGAAATCCAGTGGTGCAAAAAGCAAGAAGAAGCGTTGATCGTCGACAAAATGTTTTCAGCGATCTTTTGAATACCATAGTTGGGAGTATTTTTATATTGCCGGCAACTTTGTTAGAGAAACTGTTATAGCTATAAGCTATGAAGGCATCTAGACTCATCCTAGAAATGTAGTAAATTTTCTACTCAACAGTTTTCTTTTGACCCACAAGTAGATGTTACTATTTGGAATGTTAGAACTTATTATAGACGGTCGACCTTATGTCGTGTTGCTGCCGAGTGAGTTGCATCTATCTTTTATATCCAGCATTCAAGCAAACTGCAATTGTAGTGCAAATCACATGGTTGTGCTTAACGCATTTGTCATTGTTACAATTTGCCATAATATTTGTTCCATCAAAAGCTGCTTTCCAATTGCAGCATTTTCAGACAAATAAAATTTGCTATCATCTACTGCCGTATCTGCATTTTCATCTTCACCGAACAAACTAAAACTGTGGGCACAAAACAGATAACGATCACAGCATAACGGAGAAAAATTCAACAGAAAGACTCATTTATCCAAGACAACAAAAGCCTTGATGATAAGAATTTAACCAAATACCTTAAATTGGAAGATACCAAATCTCCATATCAAGAAGTACTCAGATAAAAATCATAGAAACAATTTCATTAAAACACTACAGTACCTTTACAAGCGAAAGTATATGAAATCCGAGCACTAAGAGGATGGAAAACATTTATATGCCTGTATGTTTGTTTATACATTTCAAAGTTTGAGAAATTATGCCGGAATAGCGAAACTCTCCTCATTCCACCTTGGCGGATCAACCACGAGACATGGATCAGATTTCTCAAAGTCGGCGACCTGTGACATTTGAAATGTTTCATTTAAGATGAAAAGAAAATAAACGTCAATATTAGAAATTTCATTTATAAAGCAGTAATTTCTGGACCTTCTGTTGACAGTTAGGGCAGTAGTGATACTTGTGCCAGAGGCAGTCCATAGAGGGGCAGAGGAAGCATACTCCCAACATGAATGGCATCATGCACCCTACTACAGCTGCTAGGCTTGGCTTTGATCTGCACCCAACGGAAAATTACAATGGAAGGCGTAAGTTGACCTAATTGCAGGCAAAATTGATTAGTTTTCTGTAGTTTTGAAAAATGATGGTTGCGTTTTATGAAGACAATGGACGCTGGGAACCAATGTGTTGGCCACCTGACTTCATACATCAACATCACTCATCGTCGGAGCCTTTTGCCAATAAAAATGGGATCGGCTATGCAACAGGGCTCCATGAAAGATTTGAAATAGTTTTAAGTTAACCTCACTTCAAAAATTACTAGAAAATTACTGTACAAGGAAACCTTGGACAAGAAAAGAACTTGGCATTTTCTTAAATGAAGGTTTCCTACTCTAATTATTACTGGACTCGGAAAGAAGTTTAGAATAAAGGACAAGATTATAGAGAAGATTATAGATTTACTTCATGGAATTGTAAATGGCCCAAATGCAGCAAAGCGAACACATTCCCAATGTAGGCGAGCTCATATAAAAATCAACAAAGGGATTTGGACCAAGGATTAAAATCATGGAATCAGTATTGGCATCAATAGGTCATTTTAGGAATCAAAATCAGCCACCTCGGCTGTTTGGATCAGAATTCGGTTTTTTGAGTTGGTTAATTAAAAGAAGTTTTAATCAGTAAAAAGTTTCATATAGTTAAAAAAACTTAAAATAACTATAAAGAATTTGACATATTTTTCAAAAATTAATGTCAAATGCTTTTCTAGGTACATGGTAAAAGAAACTATAGATTTTTTGATATATATTTAATAAGTGAAAATTGTTTTCGGGTCCAGTTTCTGAACTTAATTTATTTTTAAACCAAAAAATTTTCCAAAATAGTGAAAACCCCAAAAGTATGTCATAAATTTCTTGTAAAACCAAACCTTGATTTGTATACATATTTGTGTATGTATTGCCAACTACCCTTTTAAGATTTCATAAATATGTGTTATGGTTTGGTAAATAAACTATTATTATGATAAATAATGCTATGATTCGATAAAAAATGTTATGATTTGATAAATAATGTAATAGTTCAATAAATACATTTATTAAAGTTAGAGTGCGTATAGCTTGAGCACTAGTGCTAGTATGTTTGAAAAATATTTCAGTTACATATGGGTTTGAAGAATTTGTGTTTTCTAAGTTTTGGGGGGGTTTTCCCAACTAGTTTGAAAATGAGGTTTAATTGGCACTTCTCAAAAAGGCTTGACCCATAAACAATTTCCCCCCTTAATAATTATGTCTATGGTAGTATTTTACATAAATAGTACCCAAACTTTTATATAAGGCTAAATTGCACAAATATACCGATCAACTTTCATATTTTTTTGCGATTGATACCATAAACTTTAATAGAGATAAAATACCATGAACTATTTTTTTGACATAACTATCATACAACGTTAACTTTTGTACCTTAATGGACCATTATATCCCTCGAAATTTTAGGAGTTGACTGAGAATATAAAGGTAAAATGGAAAAAACAAGTCAAAAATTGATGGCGTGGCAGTTAAATATAACGTTTCTTACGGAAGAAAAGTTGATGGTATTTAGTTGCAATCGGGGGTGATAGTACATGGTACTTGTTTGTAATTAATTAGTTCATGATATCAATCGCAAAAAACGTGAAAGTTGATGGATACATTTGTGCAATTTAGCCTTTATATAAACAGTAAAATTAAGTAGAATTATTAAGATTTTGCATGAAAAAATTATGCAAGGAAAGTAGCAATATTCAAGTTCTTTTCGAAACCCGGGATTGAAACTCAGGTAATTTTTGGGTCGGATCCGGCCATCTTTAATCGAAATCGAACAAAATATAAAACTATGGTTTGGACATAGATACAGTTGCACACAAGGACGGTCAGATAAAAAGAACTGCACAACATAGACACACACACTTTCTCAACACCTCAATATAACAGATAATTATCGAAATTATTCGTTGAAATATCAAAAGGGTCTGACAAAATCACCGAATATAAATCAACTACGTGTTATTACCATAATAAGAATATCGCTGGGGTGTCCCCTACTCAGCGACGCGCTACATCGGATCCCGGATGTAGAATTAAGTATGCAAGGGCTTTTAGATCGTCGTCTGGAAATGGCGCGCTACATCGGACCCTGAGTGTAGTAACAAATAAGCAAGGGTTTTATAGGATCCGTCTAGTTTCTTGGCACATAAGTTCCCTTACGGATAGACTAACAGAATTAGTGGAGGTGATGATTAGGAGAAGAGTTGGTATTATGTGTTTGCAAGAAACTAAATGGGTAGGTGAAAAAGGTAGAGTCATAGAGCTTTGGAGTTATAAGCTTTGATATACAAGTAGAGATAAAAATCGTAATAGAATATGCGTAATCATGGATAGACGGTTGCTTGAGAATATAGTTGAGATTAGGAGAAAAGATGATATGATCTTACTGATTACGCTTATTCTAGGTAGGGAGATCCTTAATATTATTAGTGCTTATGCACTACAGATATGTCTTGATGACGCTAGTAAACATCTATTATGTAAGGATTTAGACGAGATGATGCAAAAGATACCTAATGGAGAGAAGTTATTTATTGGCGGTGATCTCAATGGACATCTAGGTACCAGTCATAGTGGGTTTGATATCCATGAAGGTTTTGATTTTGAACAAATAAATGAATTAGGTAGCTCGATTCTAGATTTTTCCTTGTCTTATGACTTTATCTTAATAAACACTTGGTTTAGGAAAAAAAGAGTCCCATTATCACCTTTGGAAGCGGATCGAGTGCAAGTTAAATAGACTTTTTTCTGCCAAGAAGGATAGATAGAACTTGTTGCATCGACTGTAAGATAGTACCATGTGAGTGTAACCACTCAACATAGACTTTTAGTTCTAAATTTTCGATTTAAAAGAGAACTTAGGAAAATTAGACGTAAAGTAGAGCCTAGAATTAAGTGGCGGCGACTGAAAGAAGGTATCCAAAAAGGTTTTATAGATCGTGTAGTTCAAAAGACGGATTGGCAGTCTGAAAATGATTCAGACACAACATGGAACAAAATGGATAGTTGTATCAAGAGAGTACCTAGAGATCTAGTTGGTGAGTTGAGGGATGATGCTCCACCATCTAAGAACACATCATGGTGGAATGAAAAAGTAAAGGCTGCTATTAAAACCAAAAGGGATTTTTATAAAGTTTTGAAGAAAAGCATATATGCATGGAGATTTGAGAAGTATAAAATGGCTAAAAAAAGTTAAGAAAGTTGTTCGGGAAGCTAAATCTAAGGTCTAAAAAAAGGTGTACAAGAAGTTGGACACTAAGAAGACTGAAAATGATATATACATGATTGCTCGAATGCGGAGAAAGAGGACCAAAAACTTATGTGTGGTGAAATGCGTCAAAAATGAAGATCAGAAGGTTTTAGTTCGAGATAAGATGTTAAGGAAAGGTGGAGAGATTATTTTGACAAATTGTTCAATGAGAGCTTTACTAAGAATTTGGATGGACTTGTCATTCATCTCAAAATATAAACCGTGATTTCATGCGTAAAATAAGGGACCTGAGGTTAAAAAGAGACTTTGAAGAAAATGAAATCAGGTCCAGACGGGATTCCTATCGAGCTTTGGAGATGTTTACGAGAGATTGACGTTAAATGGCTGACGGGTCTATTTAATAAGATTTAGCAGACCAAAAAGATGCCAAATGAGTGTAGGAAAAGTACCCTTATATTTATCTACAAGAACAAGGGTGACATTCAAAATTGCTCAAACTATCGAGCAATAAAACTTATGTGTCACACCATGAAGTTTTGGAAGAGAGTGATTGAACACAGGCTAAGCAAGGATGTTAAGATAACAGAGAACCAGTTTAGGTTCATACCTGGACGATCGACAACATAGGCTATTCATTTACTTCGTCAACTTGTCGAGCGTTTTCGAGAAAGGAAAAGAGATTTGCATATATGATATTTATTGATTTAAAGAAAGCGTACGACAAAATAACTAGAGAGGTATTATGGAAGAAAATGATGAAGAAAGGGGGTCCCAGTCAGGTACATTGACATAATCAAGGACATGTACGATAGAGTAGTAGAAAATGTCAGAACTTGCGGCGGTCTAACAAGTGATTTTTCAATTACAATTGGTTTATCTCAAGGATCTGCATTAAGTCCATTACTGTTTACCATCATGATGGATGAGCTTACTAGAACTATTCAAGATGATGTACCTTAGTGTATACTATTCGCTGATGATATTGTTCTAGTAAATGAGACGAAAGTAAGAGTTAATGCCAAATTGGAGTTATAGAGGCAAACGTTGGAATCTCGGAGATTCAGATTGAGCGGATCTAAGGCAACATATTTGAATTGCAAATTTAGCAAACAGAGAAGTCGAGACCACGGTGGTATAACACTGGGTGGGTAAGAGATCATCGAGCGATCAGTTTAGATATCTAGGTTTCATCATTCAAAAAGATGGGGAGATCAATAGCAATGTCAATCAAAAGATCTAAGCTGGTTGGTTGAAATGGAGGAGTGCAACAGGGATTTTGTACGATTGTAACTTTCCATTAAGGTTGAAAGGGAAGTTTTTTCGAAACGCTATTCGGCCTTCCTTATTATGGTACAGAATGCTAGGCTCCTAAGAAGTATCATACATAGAAGATGCACGTAGTGAAGATGTGCATACTTCGTTGGATGTGTGGCAACACTAGAAAAGATAATGTGCGAAATAAGAATATTGGTGCAAAAGTTGGTGTAGCATCTGTGGATGAGAAGTTGTGGGAAAACCAGCTAAGATAGTTTGGTTATGTGCGACGCGGACCTATGAAAGTACCGATTCGACGAATGGATACTCTCGATATAGGCAATGTCAAAAGGGCGAAAGGAGATTGAAGAAAACATGGATGGAGGTGATACGAAAAGATATGGTTGCCAAAGGTCTCAATGAAGGTATATTATTCAATATGAGTGAGTGGAGGCGGAGGAATCATGTGCTGGACCCGGCGTGATTCTCGCGGTGATTCATATAGCCTACTCCATATGCTTGGGATAAAAGGCTCAGTTGATTGTTGTGTTATTACCCTCCTAAGTGTGATATAGGTCCAGAGTAAAATTGCAAAATAAGAAAACATAATAGCAGGCTTAGAAGTAGGGTTACAACTTGGAAGAAGTAAGAAATCAAATAAAAGTACAGATAATATTTTTTTATTAATTATGCGCTAGATTTTACAACCATTGTGTCTCAACAACTACAATAGCTATCTATTAGATTTAACCATTTGGACTAAGAAACTACTTCTCATTTGAGTAATGCGAGAAAACATTTAAAAATTATTGCAGTCATTTAAAAATAGTTGTGTTGACACACAAGATGCTACATGATAAAGAAATTCTATTTTCACCTTTTTATATAGTGAAAGAGGCAGACCATATTACATGTATTTATGAAGTCGTAGATAGGCTCAGCAGGAAATTCAAGCCTTTTTCTCGAATGGTTTATATGAGTTTCTGGATTATGAGTAACCGAACTTTAATTTGTTATTAAGATCACGTCAAAACAACAAAATAAGAATAAGCGACCTTTGGAACTACATTTGTTGCGAGGAAAAGAAGTGAAGGGGGAAAAGACCTATTTCTCTCATTCTTTATGAATATGTAGTTTAGTTTTACTTAGTTCAGATGTTTAACGTAAATTGTGATATTTAATATTTAACATTTTTCTTTTTATCTTTTTATCTAATAATTGATTAATAGCTTAGATTAATATTTCACGTCAGCGCTTTAAACATTATTTCCTTAAGAAAATCTATCATTTTTCCTTAAGTTCTAGAGGTTTCCTCCATGACTAGAAGAATTTAAGAATGGAGGATGCCATGTAATCCTTTAAAATTATAGCTTACCCACTCTTGTTCATAGTTTTCTGGGCTAAGAATTTGGCATAAGTTATGATAGAAATGATACCAAATCGATATAACATAGATTGAAAAGATACAAGATCGACATGATATAGTTAGAAATAATACCAGATCGACATAAAGTCAAAAAATCTTTCATGAAAGCATTTGTTCAATCACATTTTAATTGGGGGGAAGGTTCAGATAATACTAATGAGTTGGTTGATGATCCGTGATCAATGCTTGGGATCTCAATTTGCAAAAAATGTTAATATTCTTGGTCTTACTTGTAGTGTTTAGAATTATGAATACTAGCGTTTTTCCACGTGCGTTGCACGTAATTATAGAATTTTTATGAAACATATCTTTGTTAATTTAAGTACGTGCATCGCACTTGTAAAATAATAATGACATGACAATTTAATTATGTACATTGCACATGAAACAACGATGTTTTTTTTGTTTGATTTCCTTGACAAAATAGGAAGCCACATTACCAATCAATTTCAAAATCAAATGACCCTCTTTTTTTTGCACTATAATAGTAGAGATAATCATAGCATCTTTGATAATGTAAGAAGCATTTCACATATATGCATCAAAATAATACAGTCGACACTCTCAAATTATTACCCTCAATACTCTATAATAATAATTATCAATTCTCATTCATAATAATTATTCAAAATAATCAACAACTAATGAGGAAATGTGAATAATTTGTAAGAGATGATAGTTTTGTGTTTGATGATGATCGTGTTATTTCCATGGATGTGTTAAGAGGATAATATGCTTAGAATCACAATGTCTTCTTTTAGTACCTTGGTACTTTTTGTTTGGTTTGACTTTCGAGCTTACAAGTTATGATAGTTTCTAATTATTATAGCACTTGCGGATAATTGCATGACTAAAACCATTTAACAAAATACAGATATGCCATATGATGTGTTGGAATTTGAAAGTTAAATTATTTTCGCTTTAATTACCTATGTTAATTATTCCTATATATTAGTTGGTATTTAGTTACTACTTATTGTTGCATTTTTGTCTTATTAACTGAATTACTGTATTGGTCTAAAATATTTTGTGAGATATGACTTCTAAATTATCGTATGCTGCAAAATGTGTTGTCTTCCAAATGATAACTTAATTTGCAGCCTCAATTATGATTAACGCCCTATTGTTGTATGTTCACAATTCATATTCCTTCTTCATGCGTGTTAATGCCATCCATCTATTTTCAATTGTTCCAATGAATTACCATACACATGTTTATGTGAATTACTCACCATTTCTTAAAATCATATTTTGCCATCCCGACAATATATGATACTCGTATCCGTATCTCTGCAACCATGTTCTAATATGAATCAAGGGGAAAAAAGGTTCTAATATGAATCCTATTAAATCCACTTGCATTTCATATCTCTTTGTTCATTCATCTTCTCATAACCTAAAAAAAACAGGTAGCAAACCTAAAGAACTCACCATCCACTCAATTACATAACTCATCCTGTTCAAATTACTTAGATCGTCTCGATCGACTACTCGATCTAGCACCAAATCAAAACATAGAAACCCTAAGATTTGCAAGAAACAACAAAAATTTTCGGAGAAGGGGATCTATACCTGAGGGTGGTGATTCCAGTGGATCCGCAGTAGACGCAGGAGAACGGCGCAGGGGTGTCTCGAAACATGGTCTGCTGCAAAGGGATCCCCTTTGGGTCGCCATAGATGGCGTTTGGAGGAACCATGCCCGCTTGATGCGGGTTCGGAGCCACATAGTACACCTGCTGAGGGTAAGGGACGCCCATCACTGGCTCCGATTCGAATTGCTTCGTCTTCTCCAATTCCCCCATTGGAATTTTCCTTCGATCTCTCTTGTGAAGATTGATGGTCGTTGTTGTTGTTGATGGAGGAGGAGGAAAGCGCGTTATTTTTCTTTAGGATGTCTTATTTATGGGTAAATTGTTAAAATAAAACCAAGCATTTTTTTTCAGTTTTCAAAAGCCTCCCCCTCGAATATGTAGTCAGACCCTTTAAAATAAAAGTTTTTAGTTGTCAAAAAATTCCTTACCTGTGATATCTAGTAGCTTCCTGCTATATCTCGTTTCATGTGATATTTATGCAGTAGCCAGCGATATCTAAGCAGTTGTTTGTGATATATAAGTTGTTTCCTTCGATATCTAAATAGTTTGTATGAATTGGATAGATAGCAGGTTATTATGTATACACTGTTGAAAAAAATTCAGGGGATTTTTACGAACGTTTAGAAGCTAGGGGGTTTTTGACAGCGAAAAAAATGCTTGGGTATTTTGATAATTTACCCTTTATTTATTATTATTTGGATAGAAAAATATGGGTTTCTAGATGGCTAAAGGTTCTAATCATTTGACCTGCTTTATTTTTTGTGTTTTTCTTGTTCTTTTTCTTTGGTTATATCTTTGCATATGACTGATATATAAGCTAATTTCTTTGTTAAATTTTAGGAATGCTATTTTCTTTTAATAAAACCAGCAGCTTTTTAATCTTCAAAAGAGAGGAAGAGGTGTAAAGTGTTTACCACACATGTAGACAGGTGTCAAAAGGATGGATCGGTTCATCCCCAAGGGCGGATCATAGACGGATCAGGGGTCGTAGGGGTAAAACAAGTTCGCGTAAAAACGTCTGAATTTATTAAATGGGTGTTAGACTTTGTGCCTTTTATCTGATAGGTATATATTTGGTGGGCAGATATGTGAATAATCCGCGTATGAATAACGGATCATTATGAGCGGATTAATAGGTGCCACGATGTCACGACCCGAAATTGGCACGTGACGGCCCTAATACTACGCAACGCCTAAAGACGTAACGCAGTAAAAGAAAGCCAAAACCCAGAAATCTAAACCAAGAAAATACGGAAAAGATAATAAAAGTATTTGAAACATTTGAAATCGCAAACCCAAATTCTTTAAAAGTCCTACTTTCTTTCTTTAAAATTTTGGCAACACCCCCTTTTTGTAAAAACTAGCCAAGATGAATACAACACAAATATACGACGCCGTAGCGAAGAAATAAAGACCATAGAGAGAAAGCTGTATGTACAAGACAACAAATTCATAAATAATATACAATATCGTCCTCACCAAGTCTCTAAGTCAACAACATAATAGTAGATGGAGAGTACAAGATACAACGAATGTACAATATGAAATACAGATAATCATCCAACCCACCTAAGCAAAATAGTATATTGTGAGCCGATGCGGTATCTGTAGCAAAAGATGATAGCTGAATAACTGAATAGCCTGCCTCGACTACTCTGGGGAACACCCTGCAATACCTATGGCACAACGGGGGTGAGTTGCCAACTCGTGAATAGTAGATAACATATGCAGGTAATCGCAGGAATGTACGTACAGCATGAATCTAAGATATACAACTGCAGTAATAACAGGTCATGTGAAATGCAGAATAAAGGAAAGTACACTAGCATGTACAATCAATATGTGAAGCAATAGTAACATGACAGTAGTATGCAATAACCATGCAATAGGGATATGAGAATGCAAATATGCAGCAATCATGAAGGGTACACTAACAGGTACTCCTAATACATGGAACAGTGCATAGGTGAAAAGGTATGAGGTGTGGAGTGAAATATGTCATCCTACGGAATCCTATCATCGTGGTAGGATCACAATCCATCAAGACACTCAAATCCCAATTCCTCAAATCAGCCCCCACGTTGGGCTCTCACATCATATAAGTCTCACATCTCCTCAATGTACAATATCGAGTAATCTCCTATATCCCGAATGTACAAATCAGTAAACCCATATGTATGTCCAATCTCAATGAATCACCTGATATCCCAAGTCAAAATCTCAAGTAAGATTCTAGCATCCTAAATATATATATATGCAGAAATAAATATGATGGGGTCAATACACATATATTAGCGTCCCATTCCACTAATATTGGTGTAAGGGTATATATAACAACGGCTAAATCCGCTGTTATATATACAAAGGTGTTTAAAGGAAATATCATGAAAACAATGTGCCAAGTATCGACACAGAAATCCTGATAGGTACGTATCATACGCTATCCCGAAAGCACGAGTGCCTAGTTTTGACCCTCGCCTTTCGACGTATGCATACGTGCATGACTCCCAACGGTATCTCCATGATCCCCGCCGAGTCATTGATACTGTCACCGGTAGGTACTCGCTCGCCTCCAGGCTCAATCGGCAAAGTCCATCGATCATCTTGCCGAGGGGAACCATACCGGGCCCCACCATGTACCCTCTACGGCCTCGACGCCTCCTCGTAGGGGTATATATAAATCAGCACCGATAAAACTCATGGTGGATGCGCAAATATCATATCAAGGAAACCAGGTTTTTCAATGTATGCATAATTTCATGAACTCCTACGGTTCCCAAATCCAGAAAACATCATGAAAAATCCAAATAACAATGCGCAAATCCAGGAATAAATATATGCGATATATCTGAAATGCGAGCATATAAAGGAAAATATGTAGCTGAAACCAGATGTATGCGAAATCAATAAGGTACAGCTAAGTATAGGTGTCTACCTATAAGTAAAAGATGTTGTATACCCCCCTGGGTATAAGTAGAATATGTAGGATACCCCCTGGGTATAAGTAAAATATGTGCAAGATATACCTGTAGCTGTATCGCAAGGTGTATATGTACCTATCACTAATGGTAAGATACACTATAGGTATACCGATAAGCTAGATGTCATGTATGATAAGCAATATAGTATCTATAAGGAGTTTGTGTGTGACATGGCAATTATTGACGGTGTGTGTGTAGCATACAATCCGTGCTCGTGCAACATGAACCGTCAGTAATATGTGCAGTGCCCTACGGCTACTAGTCACAGTACAACTATATCTAAGTAAATAGGGTAAAGGCGCAATTCTAACAATGACGTAGAATATGCGACAAGTATTAGAATCCTAGCCCAGACGCATAACGCCATGCGGGCGATTCCCCTGTAGATATTAAATCTACTCACCTACGCTCCACGCTGGGTGAATCCTACCCTCTGCTTCCCTCTGTAGCAGTGCCCGTAGTCCCCGCCTGCAAACCTGCAATTTAGACATGGAAATCATATAAGCCAAATATCTCGCAAAACGCGATATCGAACCCAAACGAGAAACTCGTGTCGCGAACTAAACGCACGTGTGCATGACATGCTAAAACGCGTGTATACGCGTCTAAAACTACCGCGACACGCTGGATCGCAGAACCCACTCACGTATCGCGCGTATCGTGAAAACAAAACGAACTAGAAATACGATATATTGTCCCAGATTTTCCTACAGGTCAAATATTACAAAACTATACATGCCAAAATACTACAAATCACAGCAGACAACCCTAGCCAAGAACCCAACACCTAACTCCTCTTCCTGGCCGCAATTTGCGGCCAATATGAATAAATTTGCGGCCTGGGTTTGGAGATAGGGGCTCGTGTTCTGGGTGTGTGTTCTAGACCTAACTAGCATGTTGCAATTTCCTCAATTTTACCCTGAAGGCCCCGGGTCAATAGCAGATTACAAAATACCATAATATCGCTTAAAAACGCTAATTTTGCACAAAAAGCAAACCCTATAGTATTTTAGTGAAATCTGGGTCAATTCTCAGTTAAAGTAACCCTAACAACACTAACATATGCTAGGTTAACTAACACAATCACATTCTAACCAAAATTCCACATAATTCACCATAAAAAGCACTAAAACTAACTATTTAACACTAATCGAAGCTAATTAACACAAGCTACGCAAACTAGGAAATTGGGTTCAGAATATACCTTAAGGGATCCTAGGAAGCAAGAGAAGAAGTGTATGGAGGAGGTGAGAGCTTGCTACTGCTGCTGGAGCTGTTTGCTGCTGCAGCTGCTGCTAACTGTGCTGCTGATGCTGTTGCTGTCTGCTTGCTTCAGGTGCTGCTGCTTCTTGAGCTGCTGCTGATGTCATGATGATGTTGTTGTTGTGGTTGATGTTGTGGCTACTGCTGTGCTGTATGGAGCTGCTGCTACTGCAAGCTGAGGCTGCTGCTACTGATGCTGATGTTGTTTCTGGTGCTGCTGCTTGCTTCTCTGCTGTTGTTTGCTGCTGCTAGAGCTGCTGATGTGAGTGTGTGAGAGTGTGAGGGAAATGAGAGTGAGAATGAGAAATGAGAGAAACAAATCAACCCCCCCTTCTCACTCTCTCTCACTTCATTAAATGAGCATGGCTCATGCCATGTTGCCTCATGCTCATTCTCTCTCTCTCTCTCACAAGGTCAACACTTCAACTCAAAATAAAACCCTTTTAATTATAACAACAATGCACAATAAACCCCAAAACACTTAATCAATTAATAAAACTAGCTTAAAGAAAAATGGTTAGCTAACCATGATTGCTAATCATGGTTAACCTCCAAATTAGCACCCTAGTTATCATGCACAAGTGTGTGCAAGCCTAGAAAAAATCTAATAAAATATTCATTAAATAGAATAAAATAATTGGAACTCATTTTGGTAAACTTTTTTACTAAAAACCATATATTAAAATATAATTAGCCACAAAACACATTCTAAGGTGTTACAATCTCCCCCCTTAAAAGAAATTCGTCCCCGAATTTAAAAATATACTGTTACGCGTACCTTCAAAGAGAAGATTACAACTCTCAAATCTCGCTCGCAGCCTCCCAAGTGATTATCTCACTATACGGCTACGTCCAAGAAAAACCCTTCACAGATAGCAAGACCCTTGACCGATGTTCCTCCACCTGCCGAGCCATTAATACCATTGGCTGCTGGTGAACGAAAGATCGCGTCAAGCTAAATGGTCTGGTGCTAAATCATGTAAGAAAGGTCAAGAAGGTAATTGTAAAGTATCATCACAAGGAATACGGGGTGAAAACTCAATAATCTGGATGGAAGTGCAAAATTAAAGGCAACGAAACTAACCCGCTTATAGGATCTCAGAAGAACCTAAATCCTGGGACAAGCTTCCCAAAATCCAACACGTCAATTCATCGGAAAAGTCTGTAGGAATACATGATCTGTCCCTGCGAACTCGAGTCTATGACTAACACAGTCGGCATAAGACCTCAGTTCGCAATGGACAATTTCCATCCTGACCTAACACAACTGGACCATCTCCGAAGTCTCTAGACATAGCTGGGGTCCAAAATCCTACTTACGCAGAGTCAGAAAAACAACAGACTGGTGATCGACACGATCTAACCCCTAAACCTATAGGTTGCCAATTGGAGTGTCTCCTGATAGCAGCTATCGAAGGAGAACCCTAACGATGGCGAGTGACGATCCCCAACCGCTGACAACAATCAAAACAACACACAACTTAACAAAGAACAACTGAGCAAACTGAGTATAACCGGACGGCAAGAATCCGAATGGAGTCACACCCTGACTAACCCTGGGTAGACACCATAACGAAATTCATGGAGATCTGCTCCCACTCCTACTTTGGAACGGTTAAAAGTTGCAACTCTCCAGCCAGCCTCAAATGCTCGACCCAAGCACACAACAAGACATACATTTTGAAACGAAACCTGAAACTTCTCCTTACATCCATGCCCACCCATAACTATCTCACAAGTCACGTCAACGCTGGTGGAACTTGAATGAATACAGAGAGTTGACAGATGTGCCTGCTCTAGGATTTCACGTCTCTGCCTGATAATATCAGGTACACAAACGCGTCCCTAACTTAGCACACCATTGTCACAAATCAAGGACTCTGAATCATTACCGAGCCGAGTATGCTCAAGTATCTCTGACGAACAAGCATCGGCGGGCAGTTTCTCGCGAAAGCGATTAAAGAAGAGTGGTCGGGCGCAGGCATGAGCAAGCTGTCCCCTCCGTAGAGACGAACTAAAGCTGTACTCGACGATCACACAAGAACTGTAAATCTGCAGAAGACTATCACAACAATCAAATCCGCTGCAGGAAGATGTACATTAAGCTCTGGTGGTCCGTGAAAATCTGACACGACTCTCGAACAATTAGTGTCTCCAAATCTCCAACGCAAAACTTGTAAGTGCACGGCGGCGCCCCGGCCGTCAATCCGACGCCGGAATGCGGAAGCGGTGATAAACTTTAATTTTGCGGACTTAGCAAACCGGCACCACCGTGCACTAAACATCCGGATCGTAACCATTAACAAGTCTAAGCTACTAACAAGATAGGGAAGAGAGATATACCGACAGATCCGAGTCCTCCGGTCTTCTCGTCGTCGTCCCGATCTCTTGCGGAATGTGCCGTCTCCTCCTCATCGCCGGAAGTGAACCACATCGCCTACTTCTTTTACGGGCTCCCACCTCAATGCCGAGGCAACTCGGGCACGAAGCCGGCTACTCGACGTGCCCAAGATATGCTGTAGAATATCTAGAGAAGAAGTCTCATTTGGGGTTTTTGGAGCTTTGCCATTTTGTGGAGGAAGAAGAACTTGGAGAGAGGTGAAGGAAAAATGTAATAGACCAAGAAGAATGAGAGTATCATATTTCTCCCCACTCAAAAGAGAAGCATTTTCCTCATCTTACAAAAGTGGCCGGCCCCCCCCATTTCCATGTGTGATTGGAGAGAGAAAAACCAAGACAAGGGGGTGGGTGGAACAATGATACAAAAAGGGATCATGAAAGAACATGATAACAAATACATCCACACACAACCAACCTCACCCCTCATCATCATCAACAATCATGACTTTAAAAGTCAAGTCATGATGGAGTCAAAACAAGTCAATGATGGTGCACATCATGAAAGCCATCATGATGCAACAAGATGCAAAGAACCCCCTCCACTAATGCCTATTTGCAACAATGCAAATAAACCCTCCTCCACCAATCTTCGGCCAATGAACGGAACAATGGAAATCGGCCGAAACGGAAAGCAAACTGGCAACTCCAGAAAACTGGTCCCGTAATAAATTACAGGAAAACCCCGATACTGTGCATACACACCCGCATTTGTATTCCGACCGAAATACTAATGCAATGAGACAAAGTCTACACTGTACTATACTAGGATCCGGCTTAAACCAAAACCGGCTAGTAATATCTGTTCGATCCTGATCCGTGCAATACCGCACGTATCTGATCGAACCCTGCCATATAACCATACGGCCTATAGTACAAACTGTCCGATCCTGATCCGTGCAATACCGCACGTATCTGATCGAACCCTGCCATATAACCATACGGCCTATAGTACAAACTGTCCGATCCTGATCCGTGCAATACCGCACGTATCTGATCGAACCTTGCCATATCTCCATACGGCCTCTACAACCTTTCGCCCGAAAGCTGAGTAACTGAATGTGGGGGACTCTAAAGACTCGTCAACACCTTGGTTGTGGATTTAACCACTAGCACGTCAGAGGTATAAGCCAATACGTAACGGGCTACCAGGTATTGACTAAAAGGGACGTCTGTGAGCGAACTCAGCCTGACAACCCTACTGAGCCTGTCAGTGACAATATCCGTGCAGTCCGGTCCGTTCGTCTATGAGCATCGCCTAGGGGGTTGGTAAAAGTCAGACCCCCAAAAGCGGTACAAGTCGTGTCGGAGTGTAGCCCAGAACACCCTGAGATACTACTGGAATACCTACCAGTAAATCTCCTTGCCTTGGCCAAGGACTTCGTGTAATGGCTCTCCTAGACACAGCACGACCTCACCCCCAATACCGGGAGAGACGAACCCCTGAAGATACGCTCACTGCCTCCATGTGGCTCGGGACTGTACCCAACTAAAACCTGTCTGCACGACTCCTTTGAGCCGTGGTAGAGTAGTAATCAAAGTACAGTGGGAACTCACACGAGACAAATGACGATCCCCAGGTCGATGAACTAACCTGCACACATGTCACCAGGGAACTGCCATCTGACGTCTGGTATATGACCAACTAGCATGTTCCCGGCGAGTCCTGTCCGGTGTACTCATAACCCAATGAGCACCTGTATACATCTTAGGTGATCCAACTGACACCAGTGGCTTGTGAGACCGGCCACCGCCCCTCGTCGGGGTCTCGACTGTATACACTAGTCTACTCAGGAGTATCGATGCCCTGTCTCGAAACTCACACGACTAGGGACCATTTCAGGATATGCTTATAGACCCCAGCTCCCATTTATATGATCGCCCTCATACTGCTGGTGGTCAAGCAAGAATCCTAGGGGCTCTATCAACGTGTAATAGCGACTTGTCAGGTCATCTAAAGCAGTACACGATGATAAAGGTAAACCAGATAGCATACTATCATCTCGAGTAAGACTGTCCTACCGGGATAGGTCCTCCCTCAATCACCGCAATCACGTGCCTGTGATCCAATAATTGACTCTGAGGGCATTATCTCCAACAATCTCCCACTTGCACTCAAGGCTAATTATTGCGATGTCGCATACTCACAGCCCGTGTGATACCGAACACCCAACTCCTCTACTAGTCAGTCTCACAAAGCTCGTTTGCGAAACTATTGCGTTCGAGGAATAGCCTTAGTGAGTGGATCCGCTTTGTTGTCTCTTTCTATGTCTCTCTATATCTCAAGTTCGCGGAGAAACCCATCTCCCGAAATGAGCAATACCAGTCTTAGAATGTGTCTGGATGTCTGATGGGACATAGCTCATAAATGAACTCCAAATCCAAACTTCTTAGACTGTATCGTCAACTGAACTTAATCAGTATCCTGCGCCATGCCTCCCTCAGTATTTCCTTGGATCACCTGTCCAAAATACTGCCCCTCGTCAGAAGGAAAAATATAACTCTGACAACCTCCTTGTCGTCCATGTCACCTTGGAAGCCTGGAATGATAACTGTCTCCCGCATGAGGCTGTCGTTATCATATCCCTAGAACATTCACTTATGTTCTAAAACTGCTTCCTACTGTTTCTCCAGGATTGGATCAAATGTCAACTTATTGCATCTAGTGCAAGAACAACATCTGGTGTGGTACTTGACATCTCATGATTGACTCAATTGCCTGAGCAAGTGATCTGCCAATCATGCACATCCCTCTCCCCTTTAGTCTGTAAGACACCTTTGGAGAGGGTGACTCCATTACCTGCAGGTACACTACCATGCCAGGAGTCGTCCATCCTAAATACTCTTAGAATGCTGTCAAGTACCCTGATTGGGAAACCACCCAAATCTAGATCTAAAACCATAGATCTAGTAACCAGTATGTCTGATATAAAATCCATTTCCTTTGTGGAGAAACCATTGTGTGACGACCAAAGTATAACCGATTGTAGTATAGGAGTTTCTTTTCCTATTCTGTGTATGTCATCCAAATACCAGGATATCACACCCTACTACCTTCTCAACAGATCCATCCCCTATTCTGATGAAGTCAAACCCATGACTGTCACGTCAGAAATAGATGATCTATCTCCGCTACATCTGCTTTAGTCTATAAATAGACATAAGCGACCTGTCCACCAATGCTTCCGCTGCTCCCACTGACTACGACAACCCTCTGGCAGAGTCATATAGACGTACACTTCTAAAACTAGTTTAGAACGACGCTATACTCATCCTCCCGCCGGGTCTCGCAGCCTGGAACAACAGCAATGGTAATTGTGGGTAAACAAGAACTTCCCTATCACCGTCCTTGAGTCTACCGTAGTACCTCTCGGGTGCCTGAAGTTACCCACCATATCTGCGGAGTGGCCAATGGAATGTCAATCCAGATTGAATCTTTAGGTTCCTTATCAAATCTTCAGTAATCGTTTGTGGTTCTGGAATCACTTCCAGTTCTACCATACTCCCACTACTGTTTTCTGAAAAAATCCATTTTTAATAAAACTGTGACGAGTATAGAACAATATTGCTATTGTTCATCCAGATGGTAGAAAGTCAACCCTCGTCATAGCCTGGGTCAACCCACAAACAGCCATTACAGAATCGTGCCTTGAGTTGTCCAATGTCTGGTTTTAAGCATAAACCGGACAACTCCCCGTACCTTAACAACGTTAAGATATGAACTGTTCTATATCCAATATAGAACCAGAGGCATTGATTTAATTGAACCAGATTCAATTCATGCAGCTGTCTCCAGTGCATGTCAACTAAAAGGAAGGAGGCCGATCAGCGTTACTCAACTTAGGAATGCTTCCAATTATGAATAACCTGAAAGAGAAGCAAGATCTCTTAATCATTACTATCAACTGAATACCATACACAAGTATCTACATCTTCGATCTCTTTGAAGAATCCCGATACTTGCTACACCTGGTTCTCTACTCTATTCAAATACCTACAACTTCTCAAAATTCGGACCCTGTGTTTCCACGAAACACCTGTCTAAAAACTAGAGAAGTCATAAGTAAACCGAATATAGTACGAGGACCAACCCCGCTGTCCTGATGGACCCTGGACAACATACAATACTCTGTATGAGTCCCTTGAGTGTGATAACTCATTCATTGTGTGTCGTAGGTTGAAAACTGTACTTATGATTAAGAAGAATTACACCGCTGTTTAATGCTCCTTACCTAACCATCCACTGATATAGGTAAATGTCATAGACATAATTTCATAAAGGTATATCTCACTCTATGAAAATAGACGTACAGATATATCAATTTGAAATTGGTGCATAACTGCGGATATTCAAAACCAAATATTTGCCGACCGGCAAACAACCCTGGTGACTTCCTCAAATATCACCGATTACAGCGAATCCCGATATAATGAGGATGATCACCCAATTCCCAATAACCTACTCCCACTCATCATCTGTAAAACCATACAGATGTGAGAATCATACCTGGTAAATACATACCCTGGAGCAAGTATCTAATCGGGAAATCAGTTTTCTTTTAACATTACACAGTGAAACTGAAACATCGAAATGTTTCGATGGGGTATCCTGGTATTCCTAGCAATGCCTCTTCCAGATTCACGACTGTAACCGTATAATTCTTTGCCACCTCTCCAAATCCCTTCATATGTCTTTAGTCTTTACCTTCTGTACACCCCTTAAGCCAAATGGTTTTCTTCCTTCCCTACCGTTCGGCACCAGCCTATGGTTTGGAAGAAGACTATCCAATAAGCATAATGGGTGTACTGTCCTAATCCTAGGAACACTCGCAATGAGAGAAGGTGAAGATAAAAGACAACCGAATAAACCTTATTCCTATTTCTCCTGAACCAGAATCCATCCCCGAACTGGAACAAGTTCCTTTCGAGTTCGTATATAACCATACGATGGAGTATCCAATAAACTGTGGATCTTCGTAGTGATACGGAGTGTCCTGGAGAAATGCAAAGGTGATTTTAGGATTGGCGAAGGAATACTTGGTTTGGTCGTGAATATCTGTTGCAATTTACTTTGCCCTCTTACTAATCCCTTGCTTTGTCTTAACTTAATACCTTCTGCACACCATCGTTATGCTAATTGGTTTTCTTCATTCCCTACCGGTCGGCACCTGCCTATGGTTTGGAAGAAGACAATCCAATTTGCGTAATAGGTGTACTACCCTTAAACCAAGGAGTACTCGTAACCTGAGAGAGGGTAAAAGGAAACGACAACTGAATAATCCTATCCGTTTTCTCCAGAACCTGAAACCATCCTCGAATAAATTCTTTCGAGTTCGTATCTAACCATACGATGGTTTTGTCCAATGGAAGTGGACGTTCTTAGTAATACGGGGTGTCCTGGAGAAAAGGGTAAAAGTAGGAGTGGCAATGAGGTTTGCAACTCTGACAATCCAAAAACCAGTGTTTAAGAAGGTTCGGTCAACTTGGTCACTGAGTCATAGTCTTAGGGTCGGGTCAATGGTCGCTGCCAAAGAGAGAGAGAAAAGAAACACTCAGCGTGCACTCTAACCTAGATCAGAATGGTTACCAATTTATCTAATCTGGAAACCTCCCACTGTACCTCAAATTCTCCTCCAAACCTGAAAGAAGAATTAGTCGGGATCACCCGAGGAGTAAACTAACTCATCAGTGGGAATCGGGATCCAACTCTCATCGCATGACAACGTGACGGAATCCGCTCACGGTATCACACTCTAGAAGGTATGCGCATATCTGGCAAGTTTCAGTTCTTTTGAAACTCCCGATGTGATTTCTGCCCCATGCTCTTATGACCTTGACTTTGGCCAACAAATCATAAGTCACATGTCAAGTTCTACCCGTCATTCTCCAGGTTGATTCGAATCCACCCGCACAAGCCCTTGACTTTGGCCAACAAGGCTATACGACTGTTCCAAACCAACGCATCTATCTATACTGCATATAAATAACCAACAGCTACCAAACACTGTGCCTTGACTTTGGCCAACAAACACAGCTTGAATACTATTGACTACCCATATGAAACGACGGAGGGCTACGAATGGTTTCTGGCGAAAACCTTTAACGTAAAGAACTTGATATCGTTGAAGGAACGGATAGCTTTTAAAAATATAGTGACGAAAACCGTTGCTAAAGAGGTCACTCCCGGTGAAGGGATCTCGGCTCTTTCCCCGTAGAATGGGGTGCAGGATATTCCAAATGAATACCACGATGCAAAGCAAAAGTAATCGGCTATAGTGAAGTTAATGCCCTGACGCAAACTTCTGTCCAAGGGGTCACTCCCGGTGAAGGGATCTCGGCCCTTGCCTCGTCGACTGAGGAGCAGGATATTCCAACTGAATATCACGATGCAAAACAAAAGTGAACGTCCTTGCAATAACAGCTTTTTGAAAAGTGTTCCAACAACATCAGATTAGGTTTGTTTTAACCAGCATTGATCCGAATCAATGCAGTCCCATCAATTGATCACACCAAAAAGAACGAAAATATATTGATGTACGTATATGCCATCCGCATTCGCCACTGGGTCCCGTCATTACCCGTTAGGTTAGCTAACTAACGACAGAGCGGGGACTGGACTAGCGCGGATGTAAAACATATACAACATCTACTAATATATATACCAATATATTATATTTCGCTCAAGGCGTGAAAGAAATGCAACATCACAGAGAATGAACAGCATCACAGAAACAATACAGATATCTGGGATCCCCGGGTTTCACAGAGCCACTACTGAAACCCGACGTTCCCCTGGTCGTGTGGATAGCCTGTGCAATGAAATCCTAGACCCCTACGGGCGCGGCAAGTCACCCGCCAAAACCTGGAGCGAGGCAGCCCCCTTCAGCACCGTGAATGGACCACCCAGCACTTCACGGAATCCGGCAACTTGGGCACCCCTCCTGGGTCAACCTGTACCCCCTACGAGTGCGGCGAATAGCCCGCCAATCCTAGAGTGAAGCCCCCTCCGTCTCAATGCCATGAGATGCGGGCTTGTTGCCCTCCAGAACCCGGCTATCCGTGCACCCCTCCGCGGGGTAATCCTAGTACAGAAAGTAAAATATACATACAACGGGTACATCGACCGCAACCTGGCCGTGCCCCAAAATAATAATACAAACAGGCAGTGACGGCAGTCCACATGTCGGACGCTCGCCCCGCAATATCAAATGTACATAATACAACCACAACTATACTAGCATTGCATCCAGGCTATCCCCCACGACCGATCCGCAACATCACAGCAAAAACAAAACATCAACGTGAAAGTCACGTTCGCAAATCCGTCTAACCGGGCTATAGCAGTTAGACCGGATTTACCGATCGAGTGACATTCACGGTCGCAGATATAATGTAAATACTGTGAAAAATGTGTTTAAAATTTTCCGATTGATCAAATAATTAACAAGTAGGCCCTAAGCAATACTGTAGTACTCACAGAAATTATGGGCCCAAAATTAATATTCCAAAACCCATATTTTAAGCCCACAAAGACACTGTAGAAATTGGGCGCAGAGATCTCAACAGTGCGCGGCGGAAACGCGGCCCAAAGGGGGTTTTGGCCGCGGATCCGCGCCTGCACTGTCGACTGAACCTATCGAATTTTTACAGTATCCTTGTAATCTCCAGTACATCAATTTTATACAACCTGAAAAATTTTTCGAGACAAAAAATTTTCAACAGAAACTGATGCGAACTAAAATGCAGTTTTGGAACATTCGATCGATCGAAACAGAAAAACACATTACACCATGCTAGACTATGTTAATGGCGAGGCTCTGATACCACTGTAAGTGCACGGCGGCGCCCCGGCCGTCAATCCGACGCCGGAATGCGGAAGCGGTGATAAACTTTAATTTTGCGGACTTAGCAAACCGGCACCACCGCGCACTAAACATCCGGATCGTAACCATTAACAAGTCTAAGCTACTAACAAGATAGGGAAGAGAGATATACTGACAGATCCGAGTCCTCCGGTCTTCTCGTCGTCGTCCCGATCTCTTGCGGAATGTGCCGTCTCCTCCTCGTCGCCGGAAGTGAACCACATCGCCTACTTCTTTTACGGGCTCCCACCTCAATGCCGAGGCAACTCGGGCACGAAGCCGGCTACTCGACGTGCCCAAGATATGTTGTAGAATATCTAGAGAAGAAGTCTCATTTGGGGTTTTTGGAGCTTTGCCATTTTGTGGAGGAAGAAGAACTTGGAGAGAGGTGAAGGAAAAATGTAATAGACCAAGAAGAATGAGAGTATCATATTTCTCCCCACTCAAAAGAGAAGCATTTTCCTCATCTTACAAAAGTGGCCGGCCCCCCCATTTCCATGTGTGATTGGAGAGAGAAAAACCAAGACAAGGGGGTGGGTGGAACAATGATACAAAAAGGGATCATGAAAGAACATGATAACAAATACATCCACACACAACCAACCTCACCCCTCATCATCATCAACAATCATGACTTTAAAAGTCAAGTCATGATGGAGTCAAAACAAGTCAATGATGGTGCACATCATGAAAGCCATCATGATGTAACAAGATGCAAAAAACCCCTCCACTAATGCCTATTTGCAACAATGCAAATAAACCCTCCTCCACCAATCTTCGGCCAATGAACGGAACAATGGAAATCGGCCGAAACGGAAAGCAAACTGGCAACTCCAGAAAACTGGTCCCGTAATAAATTACAGGAAAACCCCGATACTGTGCATACACACCCGCATTTGTATTCCGACCGAAATACTAATGCAATGAGACAAAGTCTACACTGTACTATACTAGGATCCGGCTTAAACCAAAACCGGCTAGTAATATCTGTTCGATCCTGATCCGTGTAATACCGCACGTATCTGATCGAACCCTGCCATATAACCATACGGCCTATAGTACAAACTGTCCGATCCTGATCCGTGCAATACCGCACGTATCTGATCGAACCTTGCCATATCTCCATACGGCCTCTACAACCTTTCGCCCGAAGCTGAGTAACTGAATGTGGGGGACTCTAAAGACTCGTCAACACCTTGGTTGTGGATTTAACCACTAGCACGTCAGAGGTATAAGCCAATACGTAACGGGCTACCAGGTATTGACTAAAAGGGACGTCTGTGAGCGAACTCAGCCTGACAACCCTACTGAGCCTGTCAGTGACAATATCCGTGCAGTCCGGTCCGTTCGTCTATGAGCATCGCATGGCGGGCCTATGGGGTTGGTAAAAGTCAGACCCCCAAAAGCGGTACAAGTCGTGTCGGAGTGTAGCCCAGAACACCCTGAGATACTACTGGAATACCTACCAGTAAATCTCCTTGCCTTGGCTAAGGACTTCGTGTAATGGCTCTCCTAGACACAGCACGACCTCACCCCCAATACCGGGAGAGACGAACCCCTGAAGATACGCTCACTGCCTCCATGTGGCTCGGGACTGTACCCAACTAAAACCTGTTTGCACGACTCCTTTGAGCCGTGGTAGGGTAGTAATCAAAGTACAGTGGGAACTCACACGAGACAAATGACGATCCCCAGGTCGATGAACTAACCTGCACACATGTCACCAGGGAACTGCCATCTGACGTCTGGTATATGACCAACTAGCATGTTCCCGGCGAGTCCTGTCCGGTGTACTCATAACCCAATGAGCACCTGTATACATCTTAGGTGATCCAACTGACACCAGTGGCTTGTGAGA
Organism: Agapanthus africanus; assembly: GCA_030015575.1. Lineage (NCBI taxonomy): Eukaryota > Viridiplantae > Streptophyta > Magnoliopsida > Asparagales > Amaryllidaceae > Agapanthus > Agapanthus africanus. The sequence goes on from JASDDO010000004.1 coordinate 257,874,449, forward strand.
CCGGCCACCGCCCCTCGTCGGGGTCTCGACTGTATACACTAGTCTACTCAGGAGTATCGATGCCCTGTCTCGAAACTCACACGACTAGGGACCATTTCAGGATATGCTTATAGACCCCAGCTCCCACTTATATGATCGCCCTCATACTGCTGGTGGTCAAGAAAGAATCCTAGGGGCTCTATCAACGTGTAATAGCGACTTGTCAGGTCACCTAAAGCAGTACACGATGATAAAGGTAAACCAGATAGCATACTATCATCTCGAGTAAGACTGTCCTACCGGGATAGGTCCTCCCTCAATCACCGCAATCACATGCCTGTGATCCAATAATTGACTCTGAGGGCATTATCTCCAACAAAACCACCGCGGCCATCTCCAGATCATTAGTGGAATATCCTTCTCGTACTTCCTCTAAATGTAGGGAAGCAAACGCGATAACTCTATAGTGCCACCTCAGTACACACTCGAGCCCACTCAAGAAACATTACAGTTAAACAACAAGGTCGCCTGAACCAAAAGCAAAGAAAGAACTGGTGCAGTTGTTAACAGAATCTTCAACTGCCGAAAACCCCGCACACATGCCTCAGTCCAAAGAAAAGAAACCTCCCTTCCAGTCCCTTCAGTCGACGGTGCAGCACTACTCTAGCAATCCTGCACGAAACGACGATAAGAACCTGCTAAGCCCAAAAATCTGCGGATCTCCATCCTGCACACAAGTCTGGGCCTAAGCTGTACGGCCACGATCTCCCTCGGAACCATACGAAACCGTCTCCCGTGACTACAAGACCTAGGAGTCAACACAAAACAAGCCTGAAGAAACACTCCAAGAATCTAGCAACTGCTGGTGCTCTCCCAATATCTGCATAACAAATCCTCAAGTGCTACTCCTGTTCCTCAAGACACATTAAATAGACCAGAATGTCGTAAATAACACAACAGTAACTGGTCGAGGAACGGCCTGAAGAAATCTGGTTCATCACATCTATGAATGCTGCTAGGGCATCAGTGAATCCAGTGACTCACTAAAACACACAAAGCCCGTAGCACGCACAAGGCAGTCTTCGGAATGCCATCACTCCGAACCGCAATAATGATGACCCGATCCCAAACAAACTTAGAAAATGTCTCGCACTGTGGAGCTGATCGAAGAAATTGTCACGACGAGGTGAAGGATACCTATCCGCACCGTAAGCCGGTTCAATTAACGATCCGTCAATACACAACCTCAAACTGCCGTCTTTCTCCTTGACGAACAGAAATAGGAGCTCCCTAATGCGAAACACTCAGACGCACAAAATTCCCCAAACCACAACTCTGCAGCTGATCCTTTAGCTCCCAAGCTTCGCCGGCTCATCCGGAACAACGGTGGAAAAACTCTCGCACGAAAGGAACACCGGTCCAACAAACCCTCTGTGGCTACGGTATCACGAATGAACGCCAAGAATCCACGACATCTCCTCAGTAGCCGACTAGCGAAAAAGGCTGAATTCAAGCTGTGAGAGGCGGCACAACTATCCACCTGCACAACAAGAACTGACCTGCCGGGAAAACAAACCTGACTGTTTCCTCACGGTAGTCCACAGACGCCTAGCACGTAGTTAACCAGTCCGTGCCCAGGAGAACGTCAAATCCAACATCTCTAGAAGGATCGAAACGACGGACAAATCTCTATCTCCTATCCGATTGGCACACAACTGAATACGTATCGCGCAACAAAAGAATCGCTGACAGAAGTTAGCACAACTACGACTAATCTACCCAACCACGGTACAAGTGTGAAAAGCAAATGAGTACATCAAAGGAACAAGCGAATTGAGGATACCTGAAAACTCTGCATTGGACGCCTGCGCGTCCCGATGAGTAGAAGAAAACTCCTGTGTCTGCCCTCTACCCGCAACTGGCTGAACTCCTCTGGTATAATGACTCCTCTGAGCGAACCTTCCACGTCCACGGCCTCTCTGAATACGATCCCGACGCCGTGCTGAGGAACAATCCCTGACGAAGTGCTGAAGGCTTCCGCATCGAAAACATCCGCGCGCTGTCTGCTGACCATCCTGGGGATAGGAGCTGAACGACTGTCCTCGTCCTGAGCCTTTGCTACTCCCGCGACGGCCACGAAATCTGTCTCGATGACCAAACCTGTCTCTGGGCTGGTACACTGGTACGAGTCCTCCACTGTCCTGGAACTCTCTGAGCCTCTGGAATATGTTCCTCGTCAACTGGAGCTGCAACCACTAGTGCTATGTAGGTGACGGACTGCTGCATGCTGATCGTAAGTGACAACTGAGTAACAGGGGTAACAACCTCCTGTTGTAGCTGTTAGTGTATATGCCATAGGGCCATTATTGTATCATACTAGCTTGTATATTACTTAATGGAAGCTTGGGATATTCACAGTTATATAACAGTTTTGCTAAACATGGTAGTATGCTACTTGGTTTTATCTATCTTAATATGTGAGTACACGTATTGATAGAGCTCTTAGGATCTTGCTTGACTACCAGCGTTGTGATGGAAGTCACACTAGTGGGGGCTGGGTAGTCTACAAGCACATCCTTTTTCAGGTCCCTAGTCGTAGGATTATCGAGACATGGCATCGATACTCCGGAGTAGACTAGTGTGTACGCTTCTCATCCCAGTTGGGGAGATGGTCTGTCCCACAGCCGTCAGTACGTCGTACTGGAGATAGTATACAGGTGCTCGTTGGGTTACGAGTACACCGGACAGGACTCGCGGGGAACTGTTGGTTGGTATTATACCCATCGTCAGTTAACAGTTCCCAGGTGACATGAGTACAGCATAGTCTGCAGACTTGACACTGCTACTTCGCCTCGAGTGTGTCCCACTGTTCTTAGATTGCTACCCTACCACGGCTCAAAGGAGTCGTGCAAACAGGTAGTAGTTGGGTGCAGTCCCGAGCACTTGGAGGCAGTGGCGGTTAGAAAGGATTCGTCTCTCCCGGTATTGGGAGTTGATATCGCGCTGTGTCAGAGAGCCATTACTCAAAGTCCCTGGCTAGGGCAAGCGAGATTTACTGGTAGGTTCCAGTTGTTTCTCAGGGTGTAATGGGCTACGCTCCGACACGACTTATACCGCTATTAGGGGACCGACGCTTGCCGCCCCCTAGGCCCGATATGCGATAGTCTTAGACGAACAGACCGGACTGTACGGAGATTGTCACATCAGGCTCAGTAGGAGTTCGGATGGGTTTCCTCATCGGCCTTCTTATCGACATCTACCTGGGGACCGTTACGTACAGCTAGTGCCGCTTGCGATCTGTGGTTAAACCCACTGCCAGCGTAGTAGTCGAGTCTTTAGAGTCCCACACAGAGAGTTTCCCTACTCCAGGCGAAACGATATAGAGGTCGTATGGTTTTACGACAACGGTTCGGACGCATACGTGTGTTTACGCACGTACGACATTCAGACAGTTTTTACTAGCCGGCTTTGGTTTAAGCCAGTTTATAGTACCAGGTTATTGGATTTATACAGTCTAAAGTTTTTCCGTGTTTTCACGGATAGGAGGGGCGTTCTCGTAATTTCGCGAGAAACTTCTAGAAGGATGATGACTTGAGGGTTTAGGTGGCATTTGCATTTATTGTGTTAATGACTCATTTGTGTGATTCATCCATGGAGTTAATGCATCATTTATTGATCTAATGACTCATGAGATGAATCACTCATATGAATGAATGAAGCATGGTTGTTAAATGATTTAATTTATTTATTTCATTAAACTTTATGTTTCACATATTCAAATGAGTTCATTATCTCTTCTCATTCTCTTGCTCACCTTCTCTCTCCTCAAGTTCTCTCTCTTCAAACCCTAATCTTCCCCTCTCATGTGTTGAGACCAAGGATTAGAATAGACTTATTAATCCATAACCCTTCTCTATATCACCTAGGTTGCTTAGATTAGCACTTTAAGAAACCTAGTTACCTCAAGTTAGAGGTGAAGCTTGGAGTAAAGCTCTCGGGTGGATCATCTACTACATAGAGAAGGCCGGAGAGGAGGTGGAGAACGCAAAGGAGAAGGACACGGTTCATTAGGTATAATAACTTATCATAGTAGTTAACACTTCTATGTTTCTTGTTAGTTATAGTTTAGCAAAGATTCTCGGTTAGTCGATGTTTACGCATAGAACAAGATCGTTTTTCATATTTCCGCCTCCCCGCAAGTCGTGGGGTGTTGTACATCGACTTACAGTGGTATCAGAGCCTCGCTAAACAATAATTAACTCATTAGCAAAGTCGTATGAATTTCGAACGCAAAACGAACCGGAAAAAATATCGATATCACTAAGTTTCTGTCGTTTTTAAAACAGGCCCTAAAATTTTTTCAGGGACCTCTAAAATAACAAGAAAGGAATTATAAGGTTACTGGAGAAAAATGGGTTCCTGAATCGGCCAAACAGCCGCGGAACCGCGGCCGATCCCACCGATCCGCCGCGGATCCGCGGCCGAGTTGAAGCCGATTCAACCCAGTTTGCTCTAGTAACTCTTCTGTGATATTTTTGTGTTTTCTGGAATGTTTATTTTTCTGCTCAAGTCTCAGGTGCACAGAGAAGTTTTGGAGTAGAATCTAATGTGTTTGCTCGATCGAAATCTTACGATGTTTGCTAATTTAATTATATCTGTGATTGTATAATGTGTTCGTAAACCTCCCCTAACTGCTAGTATGTCGGTTGGAAGGGGGTTGCACATTTCTGTAATGGATTTTACTGTTTGTGGTTATGAACTGTATTGGACTGTTGTGATGATTAGACGGGGTTTGTGATGGGTTGTTATATTCATTCATTCAAAGTAATTGTAATATGTTGTAATATTATTTTGCGGGGCACATCCAGGTTGCGGTTGTAGCCACCGTTGTATTATTTCATTTTACTGTTTTTGCTCCTAGGATAAACCCAAGGTGGGGTGCACAAACTACCGGGTACTTTGAAGTGTTTAGTGGCCTACTCATGTTGTTGAGGGAGACCGCTTCACTTCGGGTACTTGGCGGGTAGTTTGCCGTACCCGTAGGGGTCTAGGGTGGGGTAATAGCTATTCATCACAACTGTGTAATCCGTCTTTTGTTGCAGGCTCGAAACAAACGCGGATTACTTGCATATCCAATAATGTTCATCTGAGATCTGGAATGCCTATTATTGCGTCTGACGAATGTACAATATCTATATATGATAGCTATTTAGACGTCACTTATGTTTTACACCCGTGCGAGCCCAGCCCCCGCTCTGCCGTTAGTTAAGTAACCTAACGGGTGATGACGGGACCCAGTGGCAAATGCGGATGGCATAAGAGGACGTTGTATTTTTGTTGTTTTCTGCAATGATAGGTTAATGATGGGATGCATTATTATTAATGCAAAGAAAATAAACCAAAAGTTTAATCGTTGGAACAATTTAAAAGAAACCACTCGGTTATTTTAAAACAGATGATATTTTTAATTGCGGAGCTTTAACCACTCCTTTTAAAAGCTATCAGGTTCCTTTGGTCATATCAAGTTCACTACGTTCACGGTTTCGCCAAAACCATTCGTAGCCCTCCGTCATTTCATTTGGGTATTCAGTAGTATTAAGCTATGTATTTTGACCAACGCCAAGGCATAGTGTTTGGTAGCTGCTGGGTATTCATTTGTTGCATAGATAGATGAGTTAGTTTGGGACAGTCGTATTATCATTTTGGCCAACGTCAAGGATATGTACGGATGGGTTCAAATTAACAAGATAATGATGGGTAGAATTTGACATGTGACTTATGACATTTTGACCAACGCCAAGGTCATAAGAGCATGTGGCAAAAATTTATATCGGGAATTTCTAAAGAAACTGAAATTTGCAAAGAGATGCATATCATTTGGAGTTTGATGAATGCTGGTAGGATTCCTTCAACATTATCATACGATGATATTTGGATCCCGATCCTACTGTGAGTATATGCTACTCATCAGGAGATTCGTCACTTAACGATCAATGCTATAAACCAAGTAGGTGTCGAGAAAGGTGTCAGCGGGGTTACGCCCCCAGAGAAAAGAGGTTATTTAATTAAGGAACTTCGCGAAAGCGTTGGAAAACCTCCCTCGAAGTACCGGCATCGGCCTGGCTGAACAGTTAAGCAAGTATTGTACAGTGAGAATAGTCTTGGCTAATTCTTCTTTTATGGTTTGAGGAAGGATTCGAGAAACAGTGGGAGCCATCCAGTTTAGATAAATTAAAAACCACTCTAAACTTGCAAGAGCATCAAGCTAAAGTGTTTCTTCTCTCTCTCCTACTTGCAGCGACCCTGAAAATGACTGGACTTAAGTTACTTTTAGAGAAAAATATACCGACAGGGCCAAAATATAAAGATTGGCTGCAGAATGTCAAAATGGCTTTGACCTATGACAAATTGGGGTACGTCCTCACAGCTAAGGCACCTGCAGTCCCAGGTCCCAAATCCAGTAATGCGGATAAGGAAATCCGCAAAACCTGGGAGTATGATTGCGCGAAGGCCAAGTGCATCGTGCTTGCCTCGATGAACAATGAACATCAGAGGAGGCACGAGGATATGGATCTTGATGCCATATTTCTCCATACAAAAGAACTTTATGGAGAGCAATCTCGTATAGAAAGATACGAGACCTCTAAGAACTTGTTTCGAGCGAGGTTGGCCGTCGGATCATCGGTAGGAGAACATGTCCTAAAGATGATTGGCTATATAGAAGAGCTCGCAGACCTTGGGACGACTTTGGATAATGAGCTCTATACAGACCTTATTCTCCAGTCCCTTCCTTCCACCTACGCCCAGTTTATTCTGAATTTCAACATTCAAAGAAAAGAAGTTGAACTTCCGGAACTCCTTAACATGTTGAGGAGTGCAGAGGGCACCTTGCAGAAGGCAAGGGAAACATCCTCTATGTTTGTTAGCGGTGCTTCTTCTTCCGGGTCCAAGGCTAGGGCCAAAGGAAGGAAGAAGAAGGCCGCCACCAAACCTAGAGGAGGTGTTAGTAAGGTGGGAGCGAAGGGAAAGAAAAAGTTTGCGGTACCAGTAGTGGCCCAGGATGAGTGTTTCTATTGTCATAGGAAAGGGCACTGGAAGAAAGATTGCAAGGCGTGGAACGCCAAGAACCAGGAACCGAAGCAAGCTGTGGCTTCGACTTCAGGTGTGTTTGTAATTGAGAATTGTCTGTCAATCAACTCTACTTCCTGGGTATTGGATACCGGATCAGGATCTCATATATGCAATTCATTGCAGGCACTGAGAAACCGTAGGGTGCTGAAGGATGGTGATATGACCCTGATGGTTGCTAACGGAGCTAGCGTGGGAGCTGTGTCCGTAGGGGATTATCACCTGGGATTGATGAATGGACACATTTTGGTTTTACATAACTGTTTTTGTGTACCTAGCTTAACGTGTAATATCATATCAGTTTCCTTGTTATCAAATAAAGGTTATGATTTCACGTTTGTAAGTGATGTTGTTAACATCCACCTTAATCATAGTTTGATTGGGTCCAGTACACTGGATAACGGTATATATGTCTTAAACCAACTCCGAATTTTCAATGTCCAGAACACACTAAAAAGAAAGTCTCCAGATTTAAATAAGGCTTTCTTATGGCATTGTAGACTAGGTCACATCAATGAGACAAGGTTGACTGAGTTACATAGAGAAGGATATTTGGACTCGTTCGAATATCAAACTTATGCCACTTGTCAATCATGTCTCAAAGGAAAGATGACAAAGACTCCATTCACCGGACATGGAGTAAGAGCGAGCGAGCTCTTAGGACTCATACACAGCGATGTATGTGGTCCAATGTCTACACATGTAAGAGGTGGTTTTTCCTATTTCATTACTTTTACGGATGATTACTCAAGGTACGGATTCATTTATCTGATGAAACATAAATCCGAAGCTTTTAAGAAATTCCAAGAGTATAAGAATGAAGTAGAAAACCTAACCGGCAAAAGTATCAAGACACTAAGATCTGATCGAGGTGGTGAATACTTAAGTGCCGAGTTCCTAGGTTACCTAAAAGAGAAAGGAATTCTCTCTCAGCTTACTCCTCCATACACTCCACAGCATAACAGTGTATCGGAGAGACGGAATCGAACCCTATTGGATATGGTACGTTCCATGATGAGTAATGCTGAGTTACCGCGATCTTTCTGGGGTTATGCGCTAGAATCAGCGGCATATCTTTTGAACATGGTTCCTACCAAGACTGTGCCTACCACGCCATATCAGATGTGGAGTGGGAAGAAACCCTATCTTCAGTATCTGAAGATATGGGGATGTCCAGCTTTTGTTAAAATGCAGCATGTGGAAAAGCTCGAGGCACGATCGGTACAGTGTAAGTTTGTGGGATATCCAAAGAACTCCAAGGGGTATCTATTCTATTACGCAGAGGAACAAAAGGTTTTTGTTTCTCGTAATGCCCATTTTCTAGAATATCAGTTTTTAGAAAAGGAAATAAGTGGGAGCGAAATAGAACTGGAAGAAATTCCAGAACCACAAACTACTACTGAAAGTTTGGTGGAACCAGTAGTTCAAGAAGAACAGGACATTCCCGCACCCCTCCGCAGGAGTAGTACGCCGTCTCATCCGCCTGAGAAATACTACGGTTTTCTCATAGATGGGGATAGAGAGGATTGCATCATCGATGATGATGAACCTACTAGCTTCCAGCAGGCCATCCAGAGCGGCGACTCGGTACGATGGCTAGATGCAATGCGGACCGAAATGGAGTCCATGTACACCAACAAAGTATGGACTTTGGACTTTGCTCCAGATGGGGTAAAACCCATAGGATGCAAATGGATCTTCAAGAAAAAGATTGGTGTAGATGGACAGGTGGAAACCTATAAGGCTAGACTTGTTGCAAAGGGTTTTCGTCAAAGACCTGGTTTGGACTATGACGAAACTTTTTCTCCAGTAGCTATGCTCAAATCCATTCGGGTCTTTCTTGCAATTGCTGCCTTCCATGATTATGAAATCTGGCAGATGGACGTAAAGACGGCTTTTCTGAATGGTAATTTAGAAGAGTGCGTCTATATGGATCAGCCAGAAGGTTTCAATCAGAGTGGGAGCAGCGGGAAAGTATGCAAGTTGCTTAAGTCCATTTATGGACTAAAGCAGGCATCGCGGAGTTGGAACATCTGTTTTGATGAAACGGTCAAAGAATATGACTTTATCAAAAATCCAGATGAACCATGCATATATAGTAAAGTTGTAGCACGAACTGTCGTATTCCTCGTCTTGTACATGGATGGCATTCTATTAATAGGAAATGGCAATCCTATGCTACAATCTGTCAAAGGATTCTTGTCACACAGATTCTCCATGAAAGACTTGGGTGATGCCTCTTACATTCTGGGGATCCGGATCTATCGTGATAGATCCAAGAGGATGTTGGGACTTTCGCAGTCCAGGTATATCAACACTATACTGAAAAGATTCAGTATGGAAGATTCTAAGCGCGGTAATCTACCGGCTTGTCACGGAATCACCCTATCCAAAGAGATGTCTCCCAAGACTGATTTGGAAAGGGAACGCATGTCTATTATACCCTACGCTTCTGTGGTAGGCTCTATAATGTATGCGATGTTGTGCACCAGACCAGATATAGCTTATGCACTGAGCGTGGTAAGCCGATATCAGTCAGACCCAGGGGAGAAGCACTGGATAGCAGTAAAGAACATTCTCAAGTACCTAAGAAGGACTAAGGAGATGTTCTTGGTTTACGGCGGAAAAGATCTCAAGATAGAGGCCTTTGCTGATTCCGGCTTCCAGAGTGATAAGGACGATTCCAAGTCCATGTCAGGTTATGTCTTTACCCTCAATGGAGGGGCGGTGTGCTGGAAGAGTTCCAAGCAGGACACCGTTACTGACTCGACGATGGAAGCGGAGTATATTGCTGCTTGCGATGCCGCAAAAGAAGCGGTCTGGATGAAGAAGTTCTTAACAGAACTTCAGGTGGTTCCTACCATTGTTGATCCAATACCTCTGTATTGAGACAACAACGGAGCTATAGCTTTAGCGAAGGAACCAAGTTCCCATCAGAAGTCCAGACACATCTTAAGGCGGTATCACCTGATCAGGGAGATCATTGATCGTCGGGAGATCGAGGTCCGGAGAGTTGCTACTGAAGAGAACATTGCTGATCCATTCACGAAGGCCCTACCTCAGATTCAGTTCGAGAGGCTACTCGAGATCATCGGTCTTCGATATGCCAGTACATGGCCCTAGTGCAAGTGGGAGATTGTTAGTGTATATGCCCTAGGGGCCATTATTGTATCATACTAGCTTGTATATTACTTAATGGAAGCTTGGGATATTCACAGTTATATAACAGTCTTGCTAAACATGGTAGTATGCTACTTGGTTTTATCTATCTTAATATGTGAGTATACGTATTGATAGAGCTCTTAGGATCTTGCTTGACTACCAGCGTTGTGACGGCAGTCACACTAGTGGGGGTGGGTAGTCTACAAGCACATCCTTTTTCAGATCCCTAGTCGTAGGATTATCGAGACAGGGCATCGATACTCCGGAGTAGACTAGTGTGTACGCTTCTCATCCCAGTTGGGAAGATGGTCTGTCCCACAGCCATCAGTACGTCGTACTGGAGATAGTATACAGGTGCTCGTTGGATTACGAGTATACCGGACAGGACTTGCGGAGAACTGTTGGTTGGTATTATACCCGTCGTCAGTTAACAGTTCCCAGGTGACATGAGTACAGCATAGTCCGCAGACTTGACACTGCTACTTCGCCTCGAGTGTGTCCCACTGTTCTTAGATTGCTACCCTACCACAGCTCAAAGGAGTCGTGCAAATAGGTAGCAGTTGGGTGCAGTCCCGAGCACTTGGAGGCAGTGGCGGTTAGAAAGGATTCGTCTCTCCCGGTATTTGGAGTTGATATCGCGCTATGTCAGAGAGCCATTACGCAAAGTCCCTGGCCAGGGCAAGCGAGATTTACTGGTAGGTTCCAGTTGTTTCTCAGGGTGTAATAGGCTACGCTCCGACACGACTTATACCGCTATTAGGGGACTGACGCTTGCCGCCCCTAGGGCCGATATGCGATAGTCTCAGACGAACAGACCGGACTGTACGAAGATTGTCACATCAGGCTCAGTAGGAGTTCGGATGGGTTTCCTCATCGGCCTTCTTATCGACATCTACCTGGGGACCGTTACGTACAGCTAGTGCCGCTTGCGGTCTGTGGTTAAACCCACTGCCAGCGTAGTAGTCGAGTCTTTAGAGTCCCATACAGAGAGTTTCCCTACTCCAGGCGAAACGATATAGAGGTCGTATGGTTTTACGACAAGAGTTCGGACGCATACGTGTGTTTACGCACATACGACATTCGAACAGTTTTTTCTAGTCGGCTTTGGTTTAAGCCAGTTTCTAGTACCAGGTTATTGGATTTATACAGTCTAAAGTTTTTCCGTGTTTTCACGGATAGGAGGGACGTTCTCGTAATTTCGCGAGAAACTTCTAGAAGGATGGTGACTTGAGGGTTTAGGTGGCATTTGCATTTATTGTGTTAATGACTCATTTGTGTGATTCATCCATGGAGTTAATGCATCATTTATTGATCTAATGACTCATGAGATGAATCACTCATATGAATGAATGAAGCATGGTTGTTAAATGATTTAATTTATTTATTTCATTGAACATTATGTTTCATATATTCAAATGAGTTCATTATCTCTTCTCATTCTCTTGCTCACCTTCTCTCTCCTCAAGCTTTCTCTCTTCAAACCCTAATCCTCCCCTCTCATGTGTTGAGACCAAGGATTAGAATAGACTTATTAATCCATAACCCCTTCTCTATATTACCTAGGTTGCTTAGATTAGCACTTTAAGAAACCTAGTTACCTCAAGTTAGAGGTGAAGCTTGGAGTAAAGCTCTCGGGTGGATCATCTACTACATAGAGAAGGCCGGAGAGGAGGTGGAGAACGCAAAGGAGAAGGACACGGTTCATTAGGTATAATCACTTATCATAGTAGTTAACACTTCTATGTTTCTTGTTAGTTATAGTTTAGCAAAGATTCTCGGTTAGTTGATGTTTACGCATAGAACAAGATCGTTTTTCATATTTTCGCCTCCCCGCAAGTCGTGGGGTGTTGTACATCGACTTACAGTAGCTCCCGAACGACATCAACCAAAGAACTCATCGTCTGGCGGAAGTCCTGCATCTCTGCCAAAAGCCTATCAATAGTATATGTCGTAGGCTGATCCGTCTGCATCTGTGCAACTAGAGTGCCATCCTGGTCAGTACTCGTCTCACCCGAGCCAACTCTGACCTCGGCCCTCGCTGCATCACTCTGAGTCCCCATAGTCATTGGTGGCAAGGCTATAAATATATATAAGATTCGATGAGAATAAGGAATCGAATCTCAAGGATATGAATCATCAAGGATGGAATTTCAAGCAATTTGTACTTAGGTCACTTTAGGCGAAGTACCGCATCGTGGGTATGCTGCAAACATACACACACTACGTTACTTTTCTTAAGCTAACTACTCCATCATACTAAGATCATCCTACACTTCGAAAGGTAAAACCTAGCGCTCTGATACCAACTTTGTCACGACCCGAAATTGGCACGTGACGGCCCTAATACTACGCAGCGCCTAAAGACGTAACGCTGTAAAAGAAAGCCAAAACACAGAAATCTAAACCAAGAAAATACAGAAAAGATAATAAAAGTATTTGAAACATTTGAAATCGCAACCCAAATTCTTTAAAAGTCCTACTTTCTTTTTTTAAAATTTTGGCAACACCCCCTTTTTGTAAAAACTAGCCAAGATGAATACAACACAAATATACGACGCCGTAGTGAAGAAATAAAGCCCACAGAGAGAAAGCTGTATATAAAAGACAACAAATCCACAAATAATATACAATATCGTCCTCACCAAGTCTCTAAGTCAACAACATAATAGTAGATGGAGAGTACAAGATACAACAAATGTACAATATGAAATACAGATAATCATCCAACCCACCTAAGCAAAATAGTATACTGTAAGCCGATGCGGTATCTGTAGCAAAAGATGATAATAGCCTGCCTCGACTACTCTGGGGAACACCCTGCAATACCTATGGCACAACGGGGGTGAGTTGCCAACTCGTGAATAGTAGATAACATATGCCGGTAATCGCAGGAATGTACGTACAGCATGAATCTAAGATATACAATTGCAGTAATAACAGGTCATGTGAAATGCAGAATAAAGGAAAGTACACTAGCAGGTACAATCAATATGTGAAGCAATAGTAACATGACAGTAGTATGCAATAACCATGCAATAGGGATATGAGAATGTAAATATGCAGCAATCATGAAGGGTACACTAACAGGTACTCCTAATACATGGAACAGTGTGATCAGTCGAAAATACTGCATCTTTTAACCGGCAATTTCCCTATCATTTGCATTCATATAGAAGTGTTCGGCATTCATATCGCACATATTAGCAAATCAGTCGTTAAATATCAGATTGCATGTGTTAGACTCTAAAACCGGCACTATGAAGGAAATTGACTGCATTTCATAGCATGGCATCATATCGCAACTTGTGTTTCGAAGTCTATGCAGGAAAATACAGAAGATCGGTCAAATTTACAAACGAAGACTGTGAAAAAGACGCCAACTCATGGATTTGGAATCTGGTATTGTTATAAGAAGCATTCAGAGATTCAACATAGCAGGAAATACATCAAAAGACAACACAAACCAACAGAAGAAGATTGAAGCCACAAGGAGCCAACTTGGCCGCGGAACCGCGGCCGGAGCCGCCTTGCGCCGCGGTTCCGCGGCGGCTTGTCGACTTCACCTCCTCAATTTCAAGCCATAACTTCTACGTCATCTTCCATACTTCATCAACCTGCTACATTTTCCAGAAGACTCTAGAAGACTCTGCCAGTTCAGCAAACTAGGGTTCCTAAGCTAAAACATTCCTAGCTTAAAGCCTAAGCTAAGACTCCTAACTAACTTACAACAAACTTTTGGAGGGAATTGCAAATTCAAAACCTAGACCTAGGGTTTGGAAAATCTATAAATAGACCCCTAGGCTCACTTGTAAATCATCTATTCAATCTTAGAGATCTAGATCCCATCTCATTTTAGAAATCAATTTTGTGGGTTAGTTGTTAGAAACCCTAGTTCTTCATCTACCCACATTCTTTCCACCTCAAAACCCTAACCCTAATCCAATCTAGAAATACCCAATTCAAGATCCATGGAGTTCAAGAAAAGCAAGTCTTCAAGCAACCTTTAGAAGAAAAGCCGGTATTCAACAGAGCACGAGATCGAAGCGATCCAAGACTCAAGAAGCCGAGCGATGCAAGATTCGACGAGCGAAGTTCCTACCTCTTGTAAATCTCGAGAGTTGTAACTACTTGTTGTTGTAATAAAGGTGAAGATTCTTTAACTTGTTTACATTTCAATTCAAGCATTATGATTCATTTAGATTCTTGAATATGTACTTTGTGATGATGCTTGGATAAAACTCCGCTCGTGGAGGAATCAAAACAATTGTAAAATGATGATGTTGATGAATTGTTAAATGTTTTCTTAAGTCTTAAAACAATTGTAAATTCTTGAAAATCGATTGATCGATGATCTAGATCGATGCGAATGTGTTCTTGATCTCTTTCGCACGATCTAGAGATCGATAATTGATCATTCGACTTTCAAGAAGCTATCTAGTGAATGTTATTCATCGAAAGGACAAAGGATAGGATGAGGAACCCTAATTCCTCGCAAGATCCTTGATCCTCGATGAATTCGACATCGATTTAGCATCAATTTGTTACTAGATAAGAAATCGTAATCTTGAATCTTCATCACATCTACAATTTACTCGATTCCTACGAGTTTTACTTCAAATCTTGAAACCCTAAAGTAATTGGAATTCTATCAAAACTCGATTCTTGATTGTTTATCATTTTCTTGATTCTTGATTAGAATAGTGACACTTGAATCCATCGATAAAAATCTTGAATCATGTTTTCTTTTCTTTTCTATTAACTTTTCAATTCAAACAAATCAAACATACAAACGAATCGCACAATCCCTGTGGACGATCCGCACTCTCTTACGATCTACATCCGACACCGTAGTTGATTGCGGTCAAATAATTCTTTGATTGTGATTCTATACATTTTCTTAAACACACAACGAGAAATTTCTTATCAATCAAATGGCGCCGTTGCAGGGGATCGCGCGCTAATTCGTTTTATATTGAAATTTGAATTGAAAGATTTATTCCATTGTAATTTTGTGATCAAAATTCGCGCAAAAATCTAAACAATTTGTTGTGGTTTATTGCAAGGAGATCTGGAGCTTGCTGTGAAATTGGAATTTTTTTTGGAGAATTCCATAGGACTCAGGGACTACACAGAAGCTCTCTGTGAAAATTGTGTGCTGGGATCATCACCGACGGCGGCGGAAGCGCGGTGGGAGCCAGCATTTGCGGCGGTTCCGCGGCTTGCTGAAGGGTTCTCTGTGCAAATTTTGGCAGGTAACTTCTTACTTTCTTATCTCCTTCTAAAATCTGCTCCAATTAACATTTTGTGCAGGTTTCTTTGCAAATAATCGCAGTGCGCAAATAGCAAAAATTAAATTGTGCTTGTTTTGATTCTTGTGGTTGTTTGCATAATTAATACGGACATTAAGGGGCAAAGACCAAATCCAGATTAGGTGGGGAGTTCATTACCCTTCCTAAGCCCCGAAAATCGCAAAACTTTCATCCGCATTTACCCCAATTAACTAAAAAAGATCTAGAGATGACTCTAAGGACCGTCGCGCTCACTTAGGACAGAAGAAGGCCGTGGGTAATTCATTGCTTATCCGCGTTTCTCTTGTGGTGTCTAGGCAAGTGTGTCGAATGCTAGTGGTTACTTAATTAGGCCCACTACTTACGTAGTGGAGAACCTCCTACTTACTTGGCACTTACCTGGCCACAGGAGAGACAAAGAGGCAGTGGAGGATTTATCCCGCGTCTTGTCTTCTGGCAGTTAGAAGCGGTCTAGAGATCTGACCTAGGCGACCCCTAGAATTAGGGTTTTGTGTGTTGCATTTGTTGTGTTGCATCATTTTTTCAAAAATCCGTCCAAGTTTCAAAACAAACACCGCATTCATTCATTCATTACCCCTAATTATAAGCCACGCCGCCACTTGTACTAACCCTTTTTAGTACAAGATAGGCTGGACACGGGATTCCAGTGCCCGTTTAGTCCGCGTACCCTTTATCGACTCCGAAGTCGGTATTTCTCCATTTACTTCTTCTTTACCCACTACCACACCCACATCGATGGATCCACCTCCATCGAACTTCTTTAACCCTAATCTGCCGCCGTCCGTTGGTGCGCAGAATCCACCTCGCATCTCTCTCTAAGAGAGGTGATATCCACTGCGAGGTCCTCTTTCGACCTGCTTATCCATTCCCCACCAGCCAACGGGGATAATTTTGAAATTAAACCCCAATACATCAACTTTTTACCCAAATTCCACGGACTCGAGACTGAGGACGCTTACGTTTTCATTACCAAATTTGAAAACGTATGCGCAATGATGGGTACGTCACAACTTTCAGTGGATGCTATGCGTCTACGACTTCTTCCATTTACTTTGTGCGATATAGCCGAGAAGTGGCTATATAACACTACCGCACACTCTATTACGAATTGGGAAGAATTTGTAGCGGCATTCCTTAAGAAATTTTACCCAATGCAAAAGACAGCTCGAATCCGTAGCGAACTGAATCAATTTACCCAGCTTCCTACTGAACCATTCTCTAAATGCTTTGAACGTTTCAAGGATCTATTGGTTCAATGTCCTCATCACGGCATCCCGAGATGGGATCTTTGCCGAATCATATATGAGGGCATTAACCCGAACACTAAACAGAACCTTGAAAACATGTGTCAAGGTACTTTTATGACTAAGGATGATGGGGAAGCATGGAAATTTTTAGAAGAGTTTGCTGAAAAATCACTACAGTGGGAGAGTGGAACCCAATCATTGAATAGGGGTGGCGTACACCAAATAGATGTGTCCATAGGTGTTCGAGCTGAGATGGCAGCAATGCAAAAGAAGCTCGACGCTATGGAACACAAATTTTCTGCAGCCTCCCTAAACCCAATATCGCTCCCCAAAACTGTATGTGGCTGCTGTTCTGATCCGTCTCATTTAACGGAAGAATGTCCATTAAACTCTGCGTTTCAAGGTCACGAGCATACTAATGCCGCATTTCAAAGACCTAGAAACGATCCATATTCTTCCACGTACAATCAGGGTTGGAGGAATCACCCGAATTTTGCTTGGAACCAACAACAATCTCAAAACACGGTTCCAAGCCAAAATAATTTTCAAAGGGCTCTTCCACCACAACAGCAACCACTTCAACTCACTCAGCACCCCTACCAGTCACAAAATTTCCACAACCAGGTCAACACTCCTGCACAGTCTAATCCTATGCAGTTGACCGGTTCTGACGAGCTCTCTCAATTCACTCAAACCATGAAATCACTTTTGTCAAATTTCATAGAGGTTTCGGCTGAGGTTAAAACTTCCGTCAGTGAGATAAAGAAAAACTCAGCGTCCCAAGCTGAGAGTATCAGATCGATGGAAGCTGAAATAGCATGACTTAAAGCCGAGATGAGTACGAGAGAAAAATGGAAACTTCCCTCTCAACCCCTACAGAATCCTGGGCATTACAATGTAAATGCCGTCACAACGTTGAGATCGGGAAGAGTGCTGAACAATCATGTCGGGGAAGGAATTGATGATATTGAAAATCCTATCAATAACACCCCGGCTGAGACCTTTCCTCACACACACACTTCTACTTCTGATCCTTGTTCTTCTACCCCACCACCTTCTCGCGAGCCTATTCTCCATTTCCCACTAGGCTCGACACCTCAGCCCAACCCTTATAGTTCTCCACAGACGGTCCCCACTCCTCTTTTGGGATCTCGTCTACCCCCTCTTCCTTCTCCTATGATGGACCCGGCGCTTATTGCGAAAGCTCCTTACCCGAATCGGTTAAGGAGTAATAGAACGAGTCCTCATATGGAGAAAATTATGGAAATGTTCAAACAGGTTAACATCAACATCCCTCTCCTAGATGCAATTCAACAAGTCCCCGCTTATGCGAAAATTCTTAAGGACTTGTGTACTAGGAAGAGGAAGACTCAAGTGCCGAAGAAGGTCTTTATGTCTAATAATATTAGCACTGCTTTTATTCCCCAGCTACCAAAGAAACGAAAGGACCCAGGATGTCCTACAATATCGATTTCTATTGGGGGTAAAAACATAAATCGTGCTCTTTTAGACCTTGGCGCAAGTGTTAACCTACTTCCATATTCTGTATATGAGCAACTAGGGATTGGAGAGTTGAAACCTGCTCACTGCACTCTCCAAATGGCAGACCGTTCAATCACCAAACCAAGGGGTGAACTAGAGGATGTGTTGATAAAGGTCGGGGAATTTGTATTCCCTGTAGACTTCATTGTGCTCGACACACAGCCTGCAGCAAACCCCCGAGGCCAAATTCCGGTGATTCTGGGTCGTCCTTTCCTTGCCACTTCCAACGCTGTTATTAACTGTAGAAATGGTTCAATGAACTTATCATTTGGAAATATGACCATTGAACTAAATATCTACAAAGTTGGAAGTCAGCCATCAGAACCCTCTGCTCATATTCTAGATGTGTGCTCTGTCCACGAGATCGCTCCTGATAGTTGCGGAGCTGAGGAGCTTTGTTTTACTGATCTCGACGACATTACCATATCTCTGTTTGACTTTACACATGATCTTAGTGAGGACACTTTTCCTAAACTTGAGTCCTGCACTCCTGACTTTTCTCCACCCGAGTCTGTATCTTTCACAGGCTCTGAGCTTCTTTGTAATTCCAAAAATCACTTGATGATCCCTCCTTCTATCATTTCTCCGCCTGAATTAGATCTAAAAATTTTACCTTCTCATCTTAAATATGCTTATTTAGATGAGAAGGAATTTTTACCGGTTATAATATCCGCTTCTCTAGCATCAGAGCAAGAGAATGCACTTTTATCGGTATTGAGATCTAATAGAGAGGCGTTTGGTTGGAGTATGGCGGACATCAAAGGGATTAGTCCCTTGATAGTTGAACATCATATACATGTGATGGATGATGCCAGACCAACCCGAGAACCACAGAGACGGTTGAATCCCGTCATGAAGGAAGCGGTAATGAAAGAGATCGTCAAATGCCTAGATAATGGTATTATATACCCCATCTCCGTTAGCCAATGGGTGAGTCCTATACATGTCGTTCCTAAGAAATCCGGCATCACTGTTATAACCAATGAGGCAAATGAGTTGATTCAGACATGCGCCCAAACTGGGTGGCGTGTATGTATTGATTATAGAAAACTCAATGCTGCCACGAGGAAAGACCACTTTCCTCTACCATTCATTGATCAAATGCTGGAACGCTTAGCAGGACGAGAGTATTATTATTTTATGGACGGATACTCAGGCTATAATCAGGTACCCATCGCCAAAAAGGATCAAGATAAAACCACTTTTACTTGTCCTTTTGGTACCTTTGCTTACAGTCGCATGCCCTTTGGGTTATGCAATGCTCCCGCTACCTTTCAGCGGTGTATGATGGGGATATTCTCTGATATGGTAGAGAATTTTCTGGAGATCTTTATGGACGATTTCTCGATTTTTGGAGACTCTTTTTCTGATTGCCTATCGAATCTTGACGCAGTTCTTACTCGTTGCAAAGAGAAGAACTTAACTTTGAACTGGGAAAAATGCCATTTCATGGTCCAAGAAGGAATTGTACTTGGACATGTTATTTCACAGAAAGGTATTGAGGTTGACAGAGCTAAGATAGATGTCATTCAAAACCTCCCTCATCCCAAAAGCGTCAAAGATATTCGATCTTTCCTTGGCCATGCAGGCTTTTATAGGAGATTCATTAAGGATTTTAGCAAAATTGCTAGACCTTTAACTCTTCTCCTGGCCAAGGATACGACCTTCCATTTTGACTCGGACTGTGAGACAGCTTTCGACTCACTTAAACACTCACTCACTTCAGCCCCCGTTCTATCGTCTCCAAATTGGGACTACCCCTTTGAGCTAATGTGTGACGCATCTGATTTTGCAGTAGGTGCAGTCTTAGGACAGCACATTGAAAAGATGCCACACGTGATATACTATGCAAGTAAGACCCTGAATGATGCATAAATCAATTATACAACCACCGAAAAGGAACTTTTAGCGGTTGTATTTGCATTAGAAAAATTCAGGCCTTACTTAATTGGCTCTCCTATAGTTGTGTACACTGACCATTCCGCCTTAAAACATCTTCTGGCGAAGAAAGATGCAAAAGGTCGACTAATACGTTGGATCCTTCTGTTACAAGAATTTGATCTTGTTATCAAAGATAAGAAAGGATGTAAAAAAGTAGTAGCTGACCATCTTCCACGCATCTCTTCTTCCCCTGTGACCCTGCCGATCAATGATTCGTTTCCTGACGAACAACTCTTGAGCGTATCCAATGAACCTTGGTTCAGAGATATTGTGAACTATCTTGTCACGGGACTTATACCCAGCGATTGGTCAAAACAGGACAAATACCGTTTTCTATCCCAAGTAAAACACTTTTACTGGGACGATCCATATTTGTTTAAGTATTGTCCTGATCAGATCATTCGCCGATGTGTCCCGAAAGAAGAATTCAAGAGTGTTCTTTCTTTTTGTCATGATCAGGCCTGTGGGGGTCACTTTGGTCCTAAAAAGACGGCGGAGAAGGTTTTGCAATGTGGATTTTATTGGCCGACCTTATTCAAGGACGCATTTGACTATTGCAAAACCTGTACACAATGTCAGTACACGGGTAGAATCTCCCAGAGAAATGAAATGCCTCAGCAACCCATTCTGGTTGTTGAAATATTCGATGTTTGGGGCATTGATTTTATGGGTCCCTTTCCCAACTCCTTTGGGAATTTGTACATACTGCTGGCGGTTGATTATATCTCAAAGTGGGTTGAAGCCATTCCATGTCGCACTAATGACAGGAAAGTTGTCATTAAGTTCTTGAAAGAGAATATCTTTTCGCGATTTGGACACCCACGCGCTATTATTAGCGATAATGGGACACATTTCTGCAACAGGTCTTTCGAGACTCTGATGCGGAAATACTCAATCAACCACCGACTTTCTACACCCTATCATCCCCAAACGAGCGGGCAGGCTGAAATCTCAAACAGACAGATCAAACTTATCCTGGAGAAGACTGTTGCTAAAAATAGAAAAGACTGGTCGACCAAACTGACGAATGCTTTTTGGGCATTCCGAACTGCATTTAAAACCGACCTAAGGATGTCTCCATATAGGATAGTGTTTGGGAAGGCATGTCATTTACCCGTCGAGATTGAGCATAAAGCATTGTGGGCTATTAAGGAAATAAATTTTGATCTAAACCAAGCTTGCAACTTTCGGAAGCTGCAAATAAATGAGCTAAGCGAACTCCGCGATGAAGCTTATGATAAACGCTGTGATCATAAAGAATAGGACTAAGGTTTTTCACGATAAAAACATTTTGAGGAAAACATTTTCACCTGGTCAACAAGTCCTTCTTTATGATTCACGACTACACCTTCACGCGGGTAAGCTCCGATCTCGGTGGAAGGGACCTTTTGTTGTGCGGTCTATATACCCGCACGGGGCAGTAGAAGTAGAAAATGTTAAAAACGGCATATTTTTCAAAGTGAATGGACATAGACTAAAGCCGTATTTTTCCACTGACCCCACGGAGGAGCTCCTGTTCTTACAGGAGCCAGTTTATTTGGATTAAAATTCCTCCGTCTCACCTTCATATCCTGCATATCACTGCATCATTTTTTGAATGGAGGTGAGTGAAAAGAGTAAGTTTGGGGGAAGTTCTTCACTTATATATTTTGCCCCTACTAATAATTCCTCCCAGACTTACAGGTTTTGTAGATATAGCTGTTGGCAACAGTGAGGACACTGTTGAAAACAAGTTTGGGGGAGGTTTGTGCTTATTTTTTGCATTATTTGCATATCATTTGCATAAGCATAAAACATTTCTTTTAAAACCTATAAAAATTTAAAAATTTTCAAAATCCATAAAAATTTAAAATTTTCAAAATATAAAAATATTTTAACATTTAAACATTTTTTGTACATAAATAAGATAATGAAAGTTTAGATAGTGAAAAATTACATCCATGAGATTAGAAAAATTTAAGAAAACTTAGAAAATTAGAAGTTTTCTTTTACGAACTAGTAATAAGTAGTTATGAGCCGTTGTCACAAGGGTTAGTAAGATGAAGGACGTCACTAATCTGAGGATAAAAATAAGTCTGAAAAATAGTTTCTATTCTGGAAGCCAAACATTTTGAACGTTGATACCCTGCTATTCGCACTTACACACGTCTTAAAGCCTGGGATAGTAGAGGATACCTTGAAATGCTCTTGTCTTAAAGCCAAAAGTATGAAGGAAATAAAAAAAATGAAATGAAGAAAATATAAAGTGGTGAGAAAAATGGACACTGGTTTTGTTATCACCGAGGGCAATAAAAAAATATATAGCGAGGGTGCCTCTTCACCTAGTGCCCTAAGGCCAACTGGTCTGGGAGTCACTGCTATGCCTTAGGTGGTGCAAGATGAGGAAAATACACCAAGTAAGCAAGCACAGGAGTAATCGGTCGGTTAGTACCTCAAGAAGTATTAACGGTCGCATGAAAGTGTGTGAGCAATCTCATCTAAATATTCATTAATTAAAAAGTACTGAGGCTGATGGGCAAGAGTATGATAGCTTGAATTGAATTCTCCGGATGTAAGGATGTCTTTACACACACGCAGGGTTATATGATCGATGTTTGGAAGAAAGATAGGAATGAAGAATAAGACGATGTTTTATTGAGGGAGGACGTGATTTCCGACATTTTTTCATGACCATTAAGATAGGGCTCATGACAACCGAAAAGCTAGCTTAGTTGGAAACCCTAATTTTCAAGGCTTTTTTTTTACAATTCTTGTCTTTAAATGTAATATTCATGATCTTCCTTTTATTATTGGATTTTGTGGGTGCAATCCGCTGAAAACCCTCAGGAGACAACACTCCTCCTACTAGGGACACCTAGAGGTTTAAAGGCTTGTTGCACGTGCTCAGTGCAATCGTGTTGCTTATGAAAGTGTGCTAGTTAGTTTTTCTCTTTCTTTATTTTCTCCTTCTTTTTAATAAAAAAAGTTCGCTCGAGACGATCGAAAATAAATTTGGGGGAATTTGATCAGTCGAAAATACTGCATCTTTTAACCGGCAATTTCCCTATCATTTGCATTCATATAGAAGTGTTCGGCATTCATATCGCACATATTAGCAAATCAGTCGTTAAATATCAGATTGCATGTGTTAGACTCTAAAACCGGCACTATGAAGGAAATTGACTGCATTTCATAGCATGGCATCATATCGCAACTTGTGTTTCGAAGTCTATGCAGGAAAATACAGAAGATCGGTCAAATTTACAAACGAAGACCGTGAAAAAGACGCCAACTCATGGATTTGGAATCTGGTATTGTTATAAGAAGCATTCAGAGATTCAACATAGCAGGAAATACATCGAAAGACAACACAAACCAACAGAAGAAGATTGAAGCCACAAGGAGCCAACTTGGCTGCGGAACCACGGTCGGAGCCGCCTTGCGCCGCGGTTCCGCGGCGGCTAGTCGACTTCACCTCCTCAATTTCAAGCCATAACTTCTATGTCATCTTCCATACTTCATCAACCTGCTACATTTTCCAGAAGACTCTAGAAGACTCTGCCAGATCAGCAAACTAGGGTTCCTAAGCTAAAACATTCCTAGCTTAAAGCCTAAGCTAAGACTCCTAACTAACTTACAACAAACTTTTGGAGGGAATTGCAAATTCAAAACCTAGACCTAGGGTTTGGAAAATCTATAAATAGACCCCTAGGCTCACTTGTAAATCATCTATTCAATCTTAGAGATCTAGATCCCATCTCATTTTAGAAATCAATTTTGTGGGTTAGTTGTTAGAAACCCTAGTTCTTCATCTACCCACATTCTTTCCACCTCAAAACCCTAACCCTAATCCAATCTAGAAATACCCAATTCAAGATCCATGGAGTTCAAGAAAAGCAAGTCTTCAAGCAACCTTTAGAAGCAAAGCCGGTATTCAACAGAGCACGAGATCGAAGCGATCCAAGACTCAAGAAGCCGAGCGATGCAAGATTCGACGAGCGAAGTTCCTACCTCTTGTAAATCTCGAGAGTTGTAACTACTTGTTGTTGTAATAAAGGTGAAGATTCTTTAACTTGTTTACATTTCAATTCAAGCATTATGATTCATTTAGATTCTTGAATATGTACTTTGTGATGATGCTTGGATAAAACTCCGCTCGTGGAGGAATTGAAACAATTGTAAAATGATGATATTGATGAATTGTTAAACGTTTTCTTAAGTCTTAAAACAATTGTAAATTCTTGAAAATCGATTGATCGATGATCTAGATCGATGCGAATGTGTTCTTGATCTCTTTCGCACGATCTAGAGATCGATAATTGATCATTCGACTTTCAAGAAGCTATCTAGTGAATGTTATTCATCGAAAGGACAAAGGATAGGATGAGGAACCCTAATTCCTCGAAAGATCCTTGATCCTCGATGAATTCGACATCGATTTAGCATCAATTTGTTACTAGATAAGAAATCGTAATCTTGAATCTTCATCACATCTACAATTTACTCGATTCCTACGAGTTTTACTTCAAATCTTGAAACCCTAAAGTGATTGGAATTCTATCAAAACTCGATTCTCGATTGTTTATCATTTTCTTGATTCTTGATTAGAATAGTGACACTTGAATCTATCGATAAAAATCTTGAATCATGTTTTCTTTTCTTTTCTATTAACTTTTCAATTCAAACAAATCAAACATACAAACGAATCGCACAATCCCTGTGGACGATCCGCACTCGCTTACGATCTACATCCGATACTGTAGTTGATTGCGGTCAAATAATTCTTTGATTGTGATTCTATACATTTTCTTAAACACACAACGAGAAATTTCTTATCAATCACAGTGCATAGGTGAAAAGGTATGAGGTATGGAGTGAAATATGTCATCCCACGGAATCCTGTCATCGTGGTAGGATCACAATCCATCAAGACACTCAAATCCCAATTCCTCAAATCAGCCCCCACGTTGGGCTCTCACATCATATAAGTCTCACATCTCCTCAATGTACAATATCAAGTAATCTCCTATATCCCGAATGTACAAATCGGTAAATCCATATGTATGTCCAATCTCAATGAATCACCTGATATCCCAAGTCAAAATCTCAAGTAAGATTCTAGCATCCTAAATATATATATATGCAGAAATAAATATGATGGGGTCAATACACATATATTAGCGTCTTATTCCACTAATATTGGTGTAAGGGTATATATAACAACGGCTAAATCCTCTGTTATATATACAAAGGTGTTTAAAGGTAATATCATGAAAACAATGTGTCAAGCATCGACACAAAAATCCTGATAGGTACGTATCATACGCTATCCCGAAAGCACGAGTGCCTAGCTCGGACCCTCGCCTTTCGACGTATGCATACGTGCATGACTCCCAACGGTATCTCCATGATCCCCGCCGAGTCATTGATACTGTCACCGGTAGGTACTCTCCCGCCTTCAGGCTCAATCGGCAAAATCCATCGATCATCTTGCCGAGGGGAACCATACCGGGCCCCACCATGTACCCTATACGGCCTCGACGCCTCCTCGTAGGGGTATATATAAATCAGCACCGATAAAACTCATGGTGGATACGAAAATATCATATCAAGGAAACCGGGTTTTTCAATGTATGCATAATTTCATGAACTCCCACGGTTCCCAAATCCAGAAAACATCATGAAAAATCCAAATAACAATGCGCAAATCCAGGAATAAATATATGCGATATATCTGAAATACGAGCATATAAAGGAAAATATGTAGCTGAAACCAGATGTATGCGAAATCAATAAGGTACAACTAAGTATAGGTGTCTACCTATAAGTAAAAGATGTCGTATACCCCCTGGGTATAAGTAGAATATGTAGGATACCCTCCTGGGTATAAGTAAAATATATGCAAGGTATACCTATAGCTGTATCGCAAGGTGTATATGTACCTATCACTAATGGTAAGATACACTATAGGTATACCGATAAGCTAGATGTCATGTATGATAAGCAATATAGTATCTATAAGGGGTTTGTGTGTGACATGGCAATTATTGACGGTGTGTGTGTAGCATACAATCCGTGCTCGTGCAACATGAACCGTCAGTAATATATGCAGTGCCCTATGGCTACTAGTCACAGTACAACTATATCTAAGTAAATAGGGTAAAGGCGCAATTCTAACAATGATGTAGAATATGCGACAAGTATTAGAATCCTAGCCCAGACGCATAACGCCATGCGGGCGATTCCCCTGTAGATGTTAAATCTACTCACTTACGCTCCACGCTGGGTGAATCCTACCCTCTGCTTCCTTCTGTAGCAGTGCCCGTAGTCCCCGCCTGCAAACCTGCAATTTAGACATGGAAATCATATAAGCCAAATATCTCGCAAAACGCGATATCGAACCCAAACGAGAAACTCGTGTCGCGAACTAAACACGCGTGTGCACGATATGCTAAAACGTGTGTATACGCGTCTAAAACTACCGCGACACGCCACGACACGCTGGATCGCAGAACCCACTCACGTATCGCGCGTATCACGAAAACACAACGAACTAGAAATACGATATATTGTCCCAGATTTTCCTACAGGTCAAATATTACAAAACTATACATGCCAAAACACTACAAATCACAGCAGACAACCCTAGCCAAGAACCCAACACCTAACTCCTCTTCCTGGCCGCAATTTGCGGCCAATATGAATAAATTTGCGGCCTGGGTTAGGAGATAGGGGCTCGTGTTCTGGGTGTGTGTTCTAGACCTAACTAGCATGTTGCAATTTCCTCAATTTTACCCTGAAGGCCCCGGGTCAATAGCAGATTACAAAATGCCATAATATCGCTTAAAAACGCTAATTTTGCACAAAAAGCAAACCCTATGGTATTTTAGTGAAATCTGGGTCAATTCTCAGTTAAAGTAACCCTAACAACACTAACATAGGCTAGGTTAACTAACACAATCACATTCTAACCAAAATTCCACATAATTCACCATAAAAAGCACTAAAACTAACTATTTAACACTAATCGAAGCTAATTAACACAAGCTACGCAAACTAGGAAATTGGGTTCAGAATATACCCTTAGGGATCTTAGGAAGCAAGAGAAGAAGTGTATGGAGGAGGTGAGAGCTTGCTACTGCTGCTGGAGCTGTATGCTGCTACAGCTGCTGCTAACTGTGCTGCTGATGCTGTCTGCTTGCTTCAGGTGCTGCTGCTTCTTGAGCTGCTGCTGATGTCATGATGATGTTATTGTTGTGGTTGATGTTGTGGCTACTGCTGTGCTGTCTGGAGCTACTGCTGCTGCAAGCTGAGGCTGCTGCTACTGATGCTGATGTTATTTCTGGTGCTGCTGCTTGCTTCTCTGCTGCTGCTAATGCCGTTGTTTGCTGCTGCTGGAGCTGCTGATGTGAGTGTGTGAGAGTGTGAGGGAAATGAGAGTGAGAATGAGAAATGAGAGAAACAAATCAACCCCCCTTCTCACTCTCTCTCACTTCATTAAATGAGCATGGCTTATGCCATGTTGCCCCATGCTCATTCTCTCTCTCTCTCTCTCACAAGGTCAACACTTCAACCTAAAATAAAACCCTTTTAATTATAACAACCATGCACAATAAACCCCAAAACACTTAATCCATTAATAAAACTAGCTTAAAGAAAAATGGTTAGCTAACCATGATTGCTAATCATGGTTAACCTCCAAATTAGCACCCTAGTTATCATGCACAAGTGTGTGCAAGCCTAGAAAAATTCTAATAAAATATTCATTAAATAGAATAAAATAATTGGAACTCATTTTGGTAAACTTTTTACTAAAAACCATATATTAAAATATAATTAGCCACAAAACACATTCTAAGGTGTTACAAACGACCCGTAGTTTAGCACGTGACCAGCACTTAAATTACGCAACGTCTAAACGCGTAACGTAAATCAAGTAAGCAGAAACCCAAAAAATCTAAATCTTTTTGCGGAAAATAGTGGGGGTGCAGTTTTGAAATAAAGGTATAATGAATCATGTTTTTCTTTAAATGCATAGCTAATGAAACATGAAAATGCAAGTGGATTATACTACAGTTGAAAACGTATTTCGTCCTTAAAAATTTGGGCAGCACATCCCTTGTATATTTGATCCAAAAACCACATTCATACAATAAAGACATCCCCAAGCGGGAGCTAGCTCTTCGCCAACTATTGGAATCACAACCATGCAATAACATATATACGACGCCTAACGGCGAAGATCAATCCAGAAAGAGCAATAAATAAGCAAGACATCAAAACTCAAGAAGCGAACATAAACCCATCGCTATAAGTCTCGCACAATACCCAAGTCTGATTAGGTCTACCAATATACAATGTCTAGTTTCTGATTTGATTTGATGGAGTTTATCTAGATACAACGGAATATAAAGTACGAGAGTGGGCACGATCCAACATGTGTCTCATCTACCAAAGCAAAGCACCCTGGATGAAGTTGTGTGCCAGCAATACCGCAACTAATCCCAAGCGGTCAAACCTGCAAGAACTATGGCATAACGGGGGCGAGTTGCTAACTCGTGAGTAGAAAACATCAGCAGGTAGAAATCGAAATAAAACAACAATTTCCTATGTCACTATATCCTGAAGGTAATACTATGATATCTAGGGTGACAACATATGCATATATGTCAACAATCTATCAATGCAATGACATATATAAATAAACATCCGACATCATATGCCTATATGCATATGGATATCATCCACGTGTCTATCAACGACACAAACAATATCATGGAACCCGAGTGTCCCACACCGACACTCGAAACATTATGAAAACATATACCTGTATATATATATGAGGATATCAACCACGTGTGTCCATCAACGACACATCAAAATCATGGGAGCTGAGTGTCCAACACCAACACTTGAAACATCATGAAAACATATGCCTGTATATATATATGAGGATATCAACCTCGTGTGTCCATCAACGACACATCAAAATCATGGAACCTGAGTGTCTGACACCGACACTCGAAACATCATGAAACCCGTGTCCAGTATCGACACGTAAATCCTCATATCTCGGGCTCCGTCAGTCCGGATCAGCCCATATCACGACCACGGTCGGTATCCTACAGATATCCGCCGCGCCAAACTATCTCGGGCTCTGTCAGTCCGGATCGGCCCATATCATCTCACGACTCCGGTCGGTATCCTCCAGATATCCGCCGAGCCCAAAACTATCACCGGTAGGTAGTGCTCCCTCTGCCAGGCTCATCGTCTACACCACAAAAATCATTTCTTGCCCCGGGGTACCATACCGGGTCCACCATGTACCCGCAAACGGCATCCGCCAACTTCTCGAATCGGGTATACTCATAGCTCAGAACTGAGAAAACTCATGGTGGACGCCTCAAATATCATATCAAGAGAAAACGCGTTTTAAAGTAATACATAATTTCCTTTGAAATATAACCGCGGTTCTCAAATCCAGAGATCTCATGAAAACAACATCTCAAGAATATAACCATAAAGTACGATATATGCAATATAGAGTAGTAATATGAGCATATCGAGTATATCATGCAAGCATATCAAGTGATAGTACTGAACAATGAATGTACTATACAGTTAAGAATAATATCATGATACGGCAGTTCTACTGTGTAAGTGGCATGGCAATTACCGATGATGAATGTGTGTGAGCCGGCAAATCTGTGTAAGTGTAACATGCGCATCAACGGTAATTGTGCAGGTGTACTAGAAAATGATATCATATAACATTAAATACTGGAAACATGATAGGTATCACACGAGGAGTAATCCAACATAAACATGAATTATAATAAGATAGTCTCTTGATGTCAACGATCCCGCCTCATAGTATCAAGTGTCGCAATATCCTCGATCATCATCCTCAATTCATGAGCGCAGATCAAACATTCAGTAAACGCATCGCGTACGGTAATCCATCGTACAGTGTCACAAACAGAATAGGGAATCTATTATCCTATTCACCAACAAAGGTACGGATCTAAAGTCTCGTATGGCATATCTTATCAATCATATAACACATCCATATCAATCTTATATCATGTCATCTTGCATATCGTCATAATTTGTTAATCTCAAGTCATGTCGATCTCGATCTCATATCCTACTATTATCAACTCATACCTGTCCTCTTTCAATTCATACTTATCATAATTCACTTTCTCATTTCATATTCTCATATATCAATCCGAGTCATCTACATCTATCATCTCAATATCCCACATCATGTTATCTTATATACCTATATCGTATTCTCATATATCAATCCGAGTCATCTATATCTATCAACTCAATATCCCACATCATGTTATCTTATATACCTATATCATATTCTCAATCCAATATATCCATTAGTGTCAACTTTTGTCATATCTTCTTTTACTAAATCCTATAATCATGTCCGTAAGTTCGTAAGCATATTCTTTATCAAAATTATAATTTATAAAACGATCTTCCATATCAATGGTTGCGGGAGTGCTATACACCATCCACCTGACTTCCTCCGTAGATATAAATCCACTCACTTGCAAAACTCCTCTCTTAGCCGAAGTCAATATGCTTCGTCGTTCGGAAGTCCACGCGAAGGTACCTACAATCAATACACAATCGCAATACTATTAAAACCAATATCCGAAAACCGATACGGCACACGAAGTGCTCATAGGTTAGAACATATAGCTTACGCATGCAAGATCAACCAAATAATCTTCGTCCGTTGACGTACAAACGTCCAACGACGGAATCCAAACTCAAATATAAAAACAAAGTTTCAGAAATCGCATAACATGAAATCAGCAACATGAGAATTCACTCCCAGATTCTACCCTAGGCCAAACTAGGGAATTTTGCATATGGGGTTGCTCTAGATATCAGATAAGGGAGTCACTGACCAAGAATCAACACATTTCACCTTGACTTGGCCGCAAATTGCGGCCCTAGGCAATAAATCTGCGGCCAGAATAGAAGGGGAGGGGCTCAGGTTTCTAGGGTAGGTTCCTGGTTGCCTGCACGTCTTTCTGTAATCGCTAAATAATTTTTAGGGTTTTGGGGTAATAGCAGATCTCAGTATCCCATCACAAATTCCACAAAATACGATATCGTCCAATTCAAAGTTCGTTTTTTGGTTTCTAGTATCTAGTCTTGGCCAGTAAAACCATCACTCAAGTCTTGCAAACACTCACTACACCTCAACTTACTACTTAACGTCAACTTGGAAATTTCTAAGATCATATAACCTAAATAATACGAAATCTAAACTAACTAGGATATACTAAACACAAATACCTAACTAATAGGAAAGGAAACATACCTCATTTGACAACTTAGGAAAATTCTTGAGTTGCCCAAAGTCTTCAAAATCCAAACTTGAATAGTTCAAAGGGTTTAGGAAGAGGGTGTGCATCTTTTTAATGAAGGTGGCATGAGATTTTGGTGATTAATTAGAGATGATACATGGAGGTAGAGGAGGATGAAGGAGATGAAGGAAATGGAGATAATGAATGAAATGATGAAGAAAAAGAGATAAAGCATTTGGTCAAGGGTTACTCTCTCTCTCTCTCTTAACCTCACTCTCTCTTAAGCTCACTCTCTCTCTAAATATCAATTTTGTTTTATTCTATCACTCATTAACCATGACATCTCCTTTCTTTTCTTTTCTTTTTTTCCAAATAAATAAAACCAACACAATAAAACAATATGAAACCAAAATGTCACATGACATGGTGCACTAACCATGGGAAAAATGTAGAAATACGGATTTGGCTTAATCGCGATTATTAGTGCACTAATCAATTTTAATTTAAACTTGCATATATTTAATTATAAAAATGCCAAAATCTGATAAATATCTTTTTAATGAATAAATCATTTTAATCTCCACTTATTTTCCAAATATTGGTATATACTTATACCATTTTATGAAAAACCCCTATTCGCAAATCGAATAGTTTTTGCGAAATATATTATTTTAATATTAAATTTCCAAAAATAATATTTTATATTTCTGAAATGTTACAATAGGTAATTTACGGTTTCATGGTTTTTTGAAGATGATTTTGCTGTCTAAGGGGGTAAAGATTTATTATTAGAGTTTTTTAGGCTTTAATAGATGAAGTGTCTTTACTAAAGATGTTACCTATATTTGGGTGTGTATTCTAAGAACCGCTTGGTAATTTATTGATCATTACAAAAAAATAATATGAAAAGTCCTTGAGTTTTTAATGTGGGCAGGGTAAAACCGACGAACACACGCGTCGGGTCAACCAGATGATATTTTAAAATGGACAAACCAGACAGTAATTTTGAAATGGGTTTTAAATGTTTGAGGGATGACTGACGTTTTACATTCCGATCAATAGTCTAAATGGATAAATTAAACCACTACCTGGATTTCTTATGTTTTGAGTGTTGTTTTGCCGATGACTTTTAGGGATGTTGGGTAATGAAGTTCCAAATGACATGTGTTGCGAAAAAGGATTATTTTAAATGTTGTATGACGAATTCAGAGAAATGCTTATCAAGTTAATAATAAATCAAGTATTTATGTGTATTATAAATATTAATGGGGCTATGAACATTCACATGTTGGAGATAGTGCCCTCAGAGTCAATTATTGGATCACAGGCACGTGATTGCAATGATTGAGGGAGGACCTGTCCCAGTAAGACAGTCTTACTCGAGATGATAGTATGCTATCTGGTTTATCTTTATTATCGTGTACTGCTTTAGGTGACCTGACAGGTCGCTATTACACGTTGGTAGAGCCCCTAGGATTCTTGCTTGACTGCCAGCAGTATGAGGGCGATCATATATGTGGGAGCTGGCAGTCTATAAGCACATCCTTAAAAGGTCCCTAGTCGTGGGAGTTACGAGACAGGGCATCGATACTCCAGAGTAGACTAGTGTATACAGTCGAGACCCCGACGAGGGGCGGTGGCCGGTCTCACAAGTCACTGGTGTCAGTTGGTTCACCTAAGATGTATACAGGTGCTCATTGGGTTATGAGTACACCGGACAGGACTCGCCGAGAACATCAGAGTCAATTATTGGATCACAGGCACGTGATTGCAATGATTGAGGGAGAACCTGTCCCAGTAAGACAGTCTTACTCGAGATGATAGTATGCTATCTGGTTTATCTTTATTATCGTGTACTGCTTTAGGTGACCTGACAGGTCGCTATTACACGTTGGTAGAGCCCCTAGGATTCTTGCTTGACTGCCAGCAGTATGAGGGCGATCATATATGTGGGAGCTGGCAGTCTATAATCACATCCTTAAAAGGTCCCTAGTCGTGGGAGTTTCGAGACAGGGCATCGATACTCCAGAGTAGACTAGTGTATACAGTCGAGACCCCGACGAGGGGCGGTGGCCGGTCTCACAAGCCACTGGTGTCAGTTGGTTCACCTAAGATGTATACAGGTGCTTATTGGGTTATGAGTACACCGGACAGGACTCGCCGGGAATATGCTAGTTGGTCTTATACCTGACGTCAGATAGCAGTTCCCTGGTGACATGTGTACAGGTTAGTTCATCGACCTGGGGATCGTCATTTGTCTCGTGTGAGTTCCCACTGTACTTTGATTACTACCCTACCACGCTTAAAGGAGACGTGCAAACAGGTTTTAGTTGGGTACAGTCCCGAGCCACATGGAGGCAGTGAGCGGATCTTCAGGGGTTCGTCTCTCCCGGTATTGGGGGTGAGGTCGCGCTGTGTCTAGGAGAGCCATTACACGAAGCCCTCGGCCGAGGCAGGAGATTTACTGGTAGGTATTCCAGTAGTATCTCAGGGTGTTCTGGGCTACACTCCGACACGACTTGTACCGCTTTTGGGGGTCTGACTTTTACCAACCCCGTAGGCCCGCCATGCGATGCTCATAGACGAACGGACCGGACTGTACGGATATTGTCACTGACAGGCTCAGAAGGGTGTCAGGATGAGTTCGCTCATCGACGTCCCTTTTGGTCAATACCTGGTAGCCCGTTACGTATTGTCTTATACCTCTAACGTGCTAGTGGTTAAATCCACAACCAAGGTGTTGACGAGTCTTTAGAGTCCCCCACATTCAGTTACTCAAGTTTCGGGCGAAACGTTCTAGAGGCCGTATGGAGATATGGCATAGTTCGATCAGATACATGCGGTATTGCATGGATCAGGATCGGACGGTACGCTGTAGAGGCCGTATGGAGATATGGCAGGGTTCGATCAGATACGTGCGGTATTGCACGCATTGGGATCGGACGGTTAGTACTAGAGGCCGTATGGTTATATGGCAGGGTTCGATCAGATACGTGCGGTATTGCACGGATCAGGATCGAACGGATATTACTAGCCGGCTTTGGTTTAAGCCGGATCCTAGTATAGTACAGTGTAGATTTTGTCTCATTGCATTTGTATTCGGTCGGAATACAAATGCGGGTGTGTATGCACAATATCGGGGTTTTCCTGTAATTTATTACGGGACCAGTTTTCTGGAGTTGCTAGTTTGCTTTCCGTTTCGGCCAATTTCCTTTGTATCGTTCATTGGCCGAAGATTGGTGGAGGAGAGCTTATTTGCATTTGTGCAAATAAGCAATTTTGGAAGGGGGTCTTTGCATATTATTGTATCATGATACTTGCACCATCATTGCTTGACTTTCTTTAGTCATCATGGCTAGTCTTGTAGTATCATGATTGCATGACTTTTGGTTGTTATGATGATAGTTGGAGTGTGAGGTTGGCTTTGTTATCATGCTTGATCATGATCACTTTTCTCTCTCTCTCTTGTATCATTTTGATCCATACACTCCCTCATTCTTGCTCTCCTCTCCCATTCCAAGATTATGGCCGACCTTGCTCTTTGATGGGGCTGTCCAAAATTCTAGTGGGGGGATTTTTGCTATTTTGGCTTGGTAAAATCCCACAAGCTCCTCCTCCAAAAAGCTTGTATCATTCCTCCACTCAAAAGGCAACATCCACAACCCCAAAATGAGATATGGTTCTACACGCATTCTACAGCAAACCTTGGGCACGTCGACTCGCCAGCTTCGTGCCCGAGTTGGCTCGGTATAGAGGTGGGAGCCCGTAAAAGAAGCAGGCAACGTGGTGCCCTTTCCGGCGAGGAGGTGGAGACCGGACATTCCGCGGGAGATCGGGACGACGGCAAGAAGACCGGAGGACTCGGATCACTCGGATCACTCGGTATATCTCTCTTCCCCATCTTGTAGTTGGCTAGGACTAGTTTAATGGCACGATCCGGGTTCTAGTGCGTGGTGGTGCCGGTTCAAGAAAAATTAAAGTTAACCATCGCTTCCGCATTCCGGCGTCGGATTGACGGCCGGGGCGCCGCCGTGCACTTACAGTGGTATCAGAGCCTCGCCATTAACATAGTCTAGCTTTGTCTAATGTGTTTTACACTTCCGATCGAACAAATGTTCCGAAAACCCAATAACACATGCATCAGTTTTCTGTTGATTTTTTTTCTGGCTCGAATTTTTTTTCAGGTTGTTGAATAGTGATGTACTGGAAGTTCTAAGCATTCTGTAGAAATTCTATACAGTAACTCGACAATGGGAGAGCGGAACCGCGGCCAAACCCCCCTTGGGCCGCGGTTCCGCCGCACATTGATGTCCTTGCCGTATCAAATTTCTGCAGTTGCTTTCTGGGTTGAAAATAGGGTTTTTGGAATATTAAATTTGGGCCCAGAATTTCTTGATGTGCTACAGTAGTACTTGGGGCCCACTTGTTAAAATTTGATCGATCGGATATTTTAAACACATTAGTTCACAGTATTTACATTATATCTGCGACCGTGAATGTCACTTGATCGGTAAATCCAGTCTAACTGCTATAGCCCGGTTAGACGGATTTGTGAACGTGACTTTCACGTTGATGTTCTGTGTTATGCTGTGATGTTGCGGATTGGTCGTGGGGGATAGCCTGGATGCAATGCTAGTACAGTTGTAGTTGTATTATGTATATTTGATATTGCGGGGCGAGCGTCCGACATGTGGACTGCCGTCACTGCCTGTTTGTATTATTATTTTGGGGCATGACCAGGTTGCGGTCGATGTACCCGTTGTATGTATATTTTACTTTCTGTACTAGGATTACCCCAAGGTTGTGTGCACGGATAGCCGGGTTCTAGAGGGCAACAAGCCCGCATCTCATGGCATTGAGACGGAGGGGGCTTTACTCTAGAATTGGCGGGCTATTCGCCGCACTCGTAGGGGGTACAGGTTGACCCAGGAGGGGTGCCCAAGTTACCGGATTCCGTGAAGTGCTGGGTGGTCCATTCACGGTGCTGAAGGGGGCTGCCTCACTTCAGGTTTTGGCGGGTAACTTGCCGCGCCCGTAGGGGTCTAGGATTTCATTGCACAGGCTATCCACACGACCAGGGGAACGTCGGGTTTCAGTAGTGGCTCTGTGAAACCCGGGGATCCCAGATATCTGTATTGTTCTGTGATATTGTACATTTCTGTGATGTTGCATTTTTATCACGCCTTGAGCGAAATATAATATATTGGTATATATATTAGTAGATGTTGTATATGTTTTGCATCCGCGCTAGTCCAGTCCCCGCTCTGTCGTTAGTTAGCTAACCTAACGGGTAATGACGGGACCCAGTGGCGAATGCGGATGGCATATACGTACATCAGTATATTTTCTTTCTTTGTGGTGTGATCAATTGATGAGACTGCGTTGATTCGGATCAATGCAAGTTAAAAACAAACCTAATCTGATGTTGTTGGAACACTTTTCAAAAAGCTGTTATTGCAAGGACGTTCACTTTTGTTTTGCATCGTGATATTCAGTTGGAATATCCTGCTCCTCAGTCGACGAGGCAAGGGGCCGAGATCCCTTCACCGGGAGTGACCCCTTGGACAAAAAGTTTGCGTCAGGGCAATAACTTCACTATAGCCGATTACTTTTGCCTTGCATCGTGGTATTTAGTTGGAATATCCTGCACCCCATTCTACGGGGAAAGAGCCGAGATCCCTTCACCGGGAGTGACCTCTTTAGCGAAGGTTTTCGTTACTATATTTTTAAAAAGCTATCCGTTCCTTCAACGATATCAAGTTCTTTACGTTAAAGGTTTTCGCCAGAAACCATTCGTAGCCCTCCGTTGTTTCATATGGGTGGTCAATAGTATTCAAGCTGTGTTTGTTGGCCAAAGTCAAGGCACAGTGTTTGGTAGCTGTTGGGTATTCATATGCAGCATAGATAGATGCGTTGGTTTGGGACAGTCGTATTACCTTGTTGGCCAAAGTCAAGGGTATGTACGGGTGGGTTCAAATTGACCTGGAGAATGACGGGTAGAACTTGACATGTGACTTATGATTTGTTGGCCAAAGTCAAGGTCATAAGAGCATGGGGCAGAAATCACATCGGGAGTTTCTAAAGAAACTGGAACTTGCCAGATATGCGCATACCTTCTGGAGTGTGACACCGTGAGCGGATTCCGTCACATTATCATGCGATGATAGTTGGATCCCGATTCCCACTGATGAGTTGGTTTACTCCTCGGGTGTCCCGACTAATTCTTCTTTCAGGTTTGGAGGAGAATTTGACGTTACAGTGGGAGGTTTCCAGATTAGATAAATTGGTAACCAATCTGAGCTAGGTTAGAGTGCACGCTGAGTGTTTCTTTTCTCTCTCTCTTCGGCAGCGACCATTGACCCGACCCTAAGACCATGACTCAGTGACCAAGTTGACCGAACCTTCTTAAACACTGGCTTTTGGATTGTCTGAGTTGCAGACCTCATTGCCACTCCTACTTTTACCCTTTTCTCCAGGACACCCCGTATTACTACGAACGTCCACTTCCATTGGACAAAACCATCGTATGGTTAGATACGAACTCGAAGGAATTCGAGGATGGTTTCCGATTCTGGAGTAAACGAATAGGACTATTCAGTTGTCTTTTCATTTTACCTTCTCTCAGGTTGCGAGTACTCCTTGGTATAGGAGATAGTACACCTATTACGCAAATTGGATAGTCTTCTTCCAAACCTTAGGCTGGTGCCGAATGGTGGGGAATGAAGAAAACCAATTAGCATAACGATGGTGTGCATAAGGTATTAAGTTAAGACAAAGCAAGGGATTAGTAAGAGGGCAAAGTAAACTGCGACTGCTATTCACGACCAAACCAAGTATTTCTTCGCCAATCCTAAAATCACCTTTGTATTTCTCCAGAACACTCCGTATCACTACGAAGATCCACAGTTTACTGGATACTCCATCGTATGGTTATATACGAACTCGAAAGGAACTTGTTCCAGTTCGGGGATGGATTCTGGTTCAGGAGAAATAGGAATAAGGTTTATTCGGTTGTCTTTTATCTTCACCTTCTCTCGCATTGCGAGTGCTCCTAGGATTAGGACAGTACACCCATTATGCTTATTGGATAGTCTTCTTCCAAACCATAG
The DNA here is from genome assembly GCA_030015575.1 of Agapanthus africanus. NCBI lineage: Eukaryota > Viridiplantae > Streptophyta > Magnoliopsida > Asparagales > Amaryllidaceae > Agapanthus > Agapanthus africanus. Next base: position 257,913,184 of record JASDDO010000004.1, read on the forward strand.
GCTGGTGCCGAACGGTAGGGAAGGAAGAAAACCATTTGGCCTAAAGGGGTGTACAGAAGGTAATGACTAAAGACATATAAAGGGATTTGGAGATGTGGCAAAGAATTACACGGTTACAGTTGTGAATCTGGATAATGGAAGAGACATTACTAGGAATACCGGGATACCCCATCGAAACATTTCAAATGTTTCAGTTTCACTGTGTACTGTTAAAGAAAAACTGATTTCCCAATTAGACACTTGCTCCAGGGTATGTATTTACCAAGTATGATTCTCACATCTGTATGGTTTTACAGATGATGAGTGGGAGTAAGTTATTGGGAATTGGGTGATCATCCTCATTATATCGGGATTCGTTGTAATCAGTGACATTTGAGGAAATCACCTGGACTGTTTGCCGGACGGCAAATATTTGGTTTTGAATATCCGCTGTTATGCACCAATTTCAAATTGATATATCTGTACGTCTATTTTTCATAGAGTGAGATATACTTTTTGAAATTATGTCGATGACATTTACCTATATCAGTGGATGGTTAGGTAAGGAGCATTAAACAGCGGTGTAATTCTTCTTAACCATAAGTACAGTTTTCAACCTACGACACACAGTGAATGAGTTATCAGACTCAAGGGACTTATACAGAGTATTGTATGTTGTCCAGGGTCCAGAAGGACAGAGGGTTGGTCCTCGTACTATATTCGGTTTACTTATGACTTCTCTAGTTTTTAGACAGGTGTTTCGCGGAAACACAGGGTCCGGATTTTGAGAAGTTATAGGTATCTGAATAGAGTAGAGAACCAGGTGTAGCAAGTATCGGGATTCTTCAAAGTGATCGAAGATGTAGATACTTGTGTATGGTATTCAGTTGATAGTAATGGTTAAGAGAACTTGCTTCTCTTTCAGGTTACTCGTAATTGGAAGCATTCCTAAGTTGAGTAACGCTGATCGGCCTTTTTCCATTTAGTTGACTTGCACTGGAGACAGCTGAATGATTTGAATCTGGTTCAATTAAATCAGTGCCTCTGGTTCTATATTGGATATAGAACAGTTCATATCTTAACGATGTTAAGGTACGGGGAGTTGTCCGGCTTATGATTAAAACCAGACTCTGGATAACTCAAGGCACGTTTCTGTAATGGCTGTTTGTGGGTTGACCCAGGCTATGACGAGGGTTGACTTTCTACCATCTGGAAGATCAATAGTGATATTGTTCTTGACTCACCACAGTTTTATTAAAAATGGATTTTTTCAGAAAAACAGCAGTGGGAGTATGGTAGAACTGGAAGTGATTCCAGAACCACAAACGATTACTGAAGATTTCATAGGAACCTAAAGATTCAATCTGGCTTGACATTCCATTGGCCACTCCACAGAAAAGGTGGGTAACTTCAGGCACCCGAGAGGTACTCCGGTAGCCTCAAGGACGGTGACAGGAAAGTTCTTGTTTACCCACACTTGCCATTGCTGTTGTTCCAGGTTGCGAGACCCGGCGGGAGGATGATTATAGCGTCGTTCTAAACTAGTTTTAGAAGTGTACGTGTATATGACTCTGGCAGAGGGTTGTCGTAGTCAGTGGGAGCAGTGGAAGCATTGGTGCACAGTTGGCTTATGTCTATTTATAGACTAAAGCAGATATAGCGGAGATAGATCATCAATTTCTGATGTGACAGTCATAGGTTTGACTTCATCAGAATAGGGGATGGATCTGTTGAGAAGGTAGTAGGGTGTGATGTCCTGGGATTTGGATGACATACACAGAGTAGGAAGTGATATTCCTATACTACGATCGGTTATACTTTGGTCGTCACACAGTGTTTTCTCCACAAAGGAAATGGATTCTATATCTGACATACTGGTTACTAGATCTATGGTTTTAGATCTAGATTTGGGTGGTTTCCCAATCAGGGTACTTAGACAGCATTTAAGAGTATTTAGAATGGACGACTCCTGGCAAGGTAGTATACCTTCTGGTAATGGAGTCACCCTCTCTGAAGGTGTCTTACAGACTAAAGGGGAGAGGGATGTGCATGATTGGCAGATCACTTGCTCAGGCAATTGAGTCAATCATGAGATGTCAAGTACCACACCAGATGTTGTTCTTGCACTACATGCAATAAGATGACATTAATCCAATCTTGGAGAAACAGTCGGAAGCAGTTTTAGAACATAAGTGGATGTTCTAGGGATATGATAACGACAGCCTCATTCGGGAGACAGTTATCATTCCAGGCTTCCAAGGTGACCTGGACGACAAGGAGGTTGTCAGAGTTATAGTTTTTCCTTCTGACGAGGGACAGTATTTTGGACAGGTGATCCAAGGCAATACTGAGGGAGGCATGGCGCAGGATACTGATTAAGTTCAGTTGACGATACAGTCTAAGAAGTTTGGATTTGGAGTTCATTTATAAGCTAGGTCCCATCAGACATCCAAACACATTCTAAGACAGGTATTGCTCATTTCGGGAGATGGGTTTCTCCGCGAACTTGAGATTATAGAGAGACATAGAAAGAAACATCAAAGCGGATCCACTCACTGAGGCTATTCCTCGAATGCAATAATTTCGCCAACGGTATTTGTGAGACTGACTAGTAGAGGAGTTGGGTGATCGGTATCACACGGGCTGTGAGTATGCGACATCGCAATAATTAGCCTTGAGTGCAAGTGGGAGATTGTTGGAGATAGTGCCCTCAGAGTCAATTATTGGATCACAGGCACGTGATTGCAATGATTGAGGGAGGACCTGTCCCAGTAAGACAGTCTTACTCGAGATGATAGTATGCTATCTGGTTTATCTTTATCATCGTGTACTGCTTTAGGTGACCTGACAGGTCGCTATTACACGTTGGTAGAGCCCCTAGGATTCTTGCTTGACTGCCAGCAGTATGAGGGCGATCATATACGTGGGAGCTGGCAGTCTATAAGCACATCCTTAAAAGGTCCCTAGTCGTGGGAGTTTCGAGACAGGGCATCGATACTCCAGAGTAGACTAGTGTATACAGTCGAGACCCCGACGAGGGGCGGTGGCCTGTCTCACAAGCCACTGGTGTCAGTTGGTTCACCTAAGATGTATACAGGTGCTCATTGGATTATGAGTACACCGGACAGGACTCGCCGGGAACATGCTAGTTGGTCTTATACCTGACGTCAGATAGCAGTTCCCTGGTGACATGTGTACAGGTTAGTTCATCGACCTGGGGATCGTCATTTGTCTCATGTGAGTTCCCACTGTACTTTGATTACTACCCTACCACGCTCAAAGGAGATGTGCAAACAGGTTTTAGTTGGGTACAGTCCCGAGCCACATAGAGGCAGTGAGAGGATCTTCAGGGGTTCGTCTCTCCCGGTATTGGGGGTGAGGTCGTGCTGTGTCTAGGAGAGCCATTACACGAAGCCCTCGGCCGAGGCAGGAGATTTACTGGTAGGTATTCCAGTAGTATCTCAGGGTGTTCTGGGCTACACTCCGACACGACTTGTACCGCTTTTGGGGGTCTGACTTTTACCAACCCCCTAAGCCCGCCATGCGATGCTCATAGACGAACGGACCGGACTGTACGGATATTGTCACTGACAGGCTCAGAAGGGTGTCAGGATGAGTTCGCTCATCGACGTCCCTTTTGGTCAATACCTGGTAGCCCGTTACGTATTGTCTTATACCTCTGACGTGCTAGTGGTTAAATCCACAACCAAGGTGTTGACGAGTCTTTAGAGTCCCCCACATTTAGTTACTCAAGTTTCGGGCGAAACGTTGTAGAGGCCGTACGGAGATATGGCACGGTTCGATCAGATACATGCGGTATTGCATGGATCAGGATCGGACGGTACGCTGTAGAGGCCGTATGGAGATATGGTAGGGTTCGATCAGATACGTGCGGTATTGCACGCATCAGGATCGGACGGTTAGTACTAGAGGCCGTATGGTTATATGGCAGGGTTCGATCAGATACGTGCGGTATTGCACGGATCAGGATCGAACGGATATTACTAGCCGGCTTTGGTTTAAGCCGGATCCTAGTATAGTACAGTGTAGATTTTGTCTCATTGCATTTGTATTCGGTCGGAATACAAATGCGGGTGTGTATGCACAGTATCGGGGTTTTCCTGTAATTTATTACGGGACCAGTTTTCTGGAGTTGCCAGTTTGCTTTCCGTTTCGGCCAATTTCCTTTGTATCGTTCATTGGCCGAAGATTGGTGGAGGAGGGCTTATTTGCATTTGTGCAAATAAGCAATTTTGGAAGGGGGTCTTTGCATATTATTGTATCATGATACTTGCACCATCATTGCTTGACTTTCTTTAGTCATCATGGCTAGTCTTATAGTATCATGATTGCATGACTTTTGGTTGTTATGATGATAGTTGGAGTGTGAGGTTGGCTTTGTTATCATGCTTGATCATGATCACTTTTCTCTCTCTCTCTTGTATCATTTTGATCCATACACTCCCTCATTCTTGCTCTCCTCTCCCATTCCAAGATTATGGCCGGCCTTGCTCTTTGATCGGGCTGTCCAAAATTCTAGTGGGGGGATTTTTGCTCTTTTGGCTTGGTAAAATCCCACAAGCTCCTCCTCCAAAAAGCTTGTATCATTCCTCCACTCAAAAGGCAACATCCACAACCCCAAAATGAGACATGGTTCTACACGCATTCTACAGCAAACCTTGGGCACGTCGACTCGCCAGCTTCGTGCCCGAGTTGCCTCGGTATAGAGGTGGGAGCCCGTAAAAGAAGCAGGCAACGTGGTGCCCTTTCCGGCGAGGAGGTGGAGACCGGACATTCCGCGGGAGATCGGGACGACGGCAAGAAGACCGGAGGACTCGGATCACTCGGTATATCTCTCTTCCCCATCTTGTAGTTGGCTAGGACTAGTTTAATGGCACGATCCGGGTTCTAGTGCGCGGTGGTGCCGGTTCAAGAAAAATTAAAGTTAGCCATCGCTTCCGCATTCCGGCGTCGGATTGACGGCCGGGGCGCCGCCATGCACTTACATCACAGCTCGTGTATCTTCACTTAGTAAAGGGCTAAAACAAGAAGTAGGTCAGTTCACCTCCATGTTGTAATTTCTATACCCGTGATTCTCGAAGGAATCACAAATGTCACATCCCGCTTCCTAAAAGATGAGGAGCGAAAGCTGACAAGCCCGCAACGTATTCACATCGAAAAGCACCCCTTCCCGATATGAATACGTTAAGCGTCTGTTTAAACAGTAACAAGAAAATAATACAAGAATTTAAACAATAATAAAATGAATCTTGAACAAATAAATCTAACAATAATTATTACAAGGTTAGTCCAATCAGACACAAGTGTTTAAAAATAAGGAAAAGGCATGAAGGCTATGAAGACCCTCGAACGATGCATACTGAAAAGGAATCAAGAATTGGCTTGTGAAGTTAGCTGAACGAACTCCTCCCAACTCAGTTCGATCACGTACTGAGCCTCACCATATATACCTCATGACAGACATCCCAAAGAAGAAGAAAAAACAAACGGAATGTCCATCAGCGAACTTGTGCCCACTAAGTTCCTCATTATAAAAACATTTATATTTAAAAATAATAATATAATATAAAACATTTAAGAGACGGTAACAAAATATATGAAAACCAGCAATGTATCAGATTAATAATAAAAGAAACGAAAGGAAAGCAACATGTACAATAAGAAACGTTTAATAATAAAACATAGTACTAGGAATGCATGGCAATCAAGCATATAAGATTAGCATAAATATGATAGTACATGTCAGAGGTTTAACATACAAGTAAGGAAAAGGACAGATCCAATGAATAAAAATGGCATGTTAATCAATCATATGATAGTACATGTAAACAATGTTAATAGAGGTCAGAGAATTCATATACAAGTATGGAGAGAACTGTTCCCCTCCGAAAGACGCGGCAGAGACGCGGCGGACGTCTTTGCCTGAAATTCGTGGCAGATGCTATTTGGTTTTATCCGTCCACCTCTCCGAAGATGCCAAGTTGATTTATGGCACCGTGTATCGAAGGTTTAGACGGATGCGGCCGATGTAGCAGACTTCGTCAGATTCCCCCTCGCTTGAGGGGTTTTTGATTGTGGGGACGCTCTTCCCTGCAGGCGCAAGCCCCTGCAGTTAATTACGCTACCGCACCGCGGTAGCAACTTTCTCCTTCTCCAGAATTTCACTTCGAGTCGTGGGTGTTTGTTTTGTGGTTTCCCGTGGATTGTATACGGAGACTAATTTATGTCGTCGCCCTTAGGACGTGGATTAGTCCAAATCCGTATTTACTTAGATTTTGGTTTGGTGTTTTAGTTTAAGGATACGTTAGCCATATTGAGGCTAAGATCAACTTAAATGTTCGTTAAGGATACGTTAGTCTGATTTGAGACTAAGATCAATTTAACGGAAAGAGTATTTAGGGGCTCTATTGTTCCAGTTTAGGGACGTAGTGGTCCATAGTATGCATGTATGGCCGTCGGGACCCGTCACCTCTCTGACGTCGTTGAAGGATTACAACGATAGGTGTCAGAGGAGTTCAGAGATGTACCCTTGAACCAAGTGTAAATTGATTTAAAAGAGCAGCCATGCTCAGTCAATTTAATTTTAGGACTTACTGCCATGTTTTGGCTAAGTCCAGTTGAGAATATTCAACGTTTTTGTCTTTGGCCTATTAGGCCTGTGCTAGGGCTTTGCCCCTATTTAATAATGCACTGCATTTTCTTTTGGCTTGCTAAGCCTTTTTGATTTGGGTTCTGTCCCTTTTAAATGATGCACAGCATCTGTTTCTGTTTGGGCTCTGCCCTTTTTAAAGAATGCATTGCATTTTATTAGGCCTGTTAGACCTTTTTAATTGGGCTTGGCCCTTCTGTAAATAATGCAGTGCATTAATCAAACTGACAGTGGCCATGTGGCCTGTCAGGCGCTTTGCGCCAATTATTGAGCGCAAGCGCATGTGGAGGTGATACGTGTCACGTTCTGGTGAGCGCAAGCGCAGTGCGCTGCGCTGTTGCGCTGCTGACACGTGGCACGCTCTGATGAGTTGCACCAATTTCAGAGAGCAATACTCTATCTTAAAAGCGCATAGCGCAAGTTGTTATGGTGCTGACACGTGGCGCTCTCTGGTGGCTTGCGCCAATTCAGAGAGCACAACAGTGCAGATTTGCAAGTGCAAGACACTGTTTTATTATTTTGATCAATTTTAGATCAAAGAAAATAAATTTTCTTGTTTTCAAAGAACCAGTGGTTCATCAAAAGGCAATGCCTTTATTATAATATTTTTTTTAAAGATCTTTGATCTTGTTCTTAGATCAATAATCTTTTCAGAAGAAATTCTTCTTTTTAAAAGGTTTACCTTTCTTTTTCCTTTCTGAATTCTTCTCAAAATTCTTTAGAGGATATCTCTCTTTGTTTCTGGTTTTTTTCTCTCTCTGTGTTGTGTCCTTTAGACTTGGGGTCCAGGGGCCTTTTTATAGTGCCGATTAGTTTGTTAAATTAGTTAGAGAGATCTTTCTCTGAGTGATTTAGGGATTTTTACCTACCGTTGGATCTTTGATCCAAGGGCTTCTGTTTTACAGAAGACATTTTTTCTTGTTTCAGAAAGATCTTTCTGGAATTTTAATTCTGTTTGGCGCAAGCGCACCTACGCTCGACACGTGTCGCGCAGCGCAACTGCGCTGACACGTGTCGCGCAGCGCAGAGCGCAGCGCAACTGAAGCGTTGCTTCTTTTAATTTTGTTTTAAATAGAGCCTTGCTCTGATTGGGTGCGCTGTCTTAGGCGTTGCACTCCCTGCGCTGGTGTGTCTGATTTTGACACGTGGCGCTCTGCGCGCAGCGCAGGGAATCTGAAGTGTTGCTTCATTTATTTTAATTTTAATTTTCACTTTAGTTTACAAAACAGAGCTTTGCTCTGATTGGGGGAAACAGAAGTGTTGCTTCGTTTCCCGCCTTGGAATTTGAACAGAGCTTTGCTCTGATTGGGGTAAACAAATGCTCCCCCACCGTTGCGCTTACGTGGCCCTCCAAACGTGAGCGCAGCGGTGGCAGAATTCCAACCGTCGCGGCAACTCTTGGAAGTTGAAAGGGCATTTGATGCCGATAAATAGGACCTTTGGTCCTCCACAGATGATCATCATCTATTAAGATTTTTACTTTCAAAACTTCAGAGCCTTGCTCTTGCCTTCAAGAACTCCAAGAGTTAAAATTTCTTTAGAAAACACTTTTTAGGTAAATTTTTTAATTAAATTAGATTAATTTTCATTGACAGAGCCTTGCTCTCACTAGATCCCTGATCTAAAGAAAACCCATTTAGGGTTTCACTTAGCAGAGCTTTGCTCTAAAAGGATCTAAGGAGAACTAAAGAGAACCCAGTCAGGATTCCATCAATAGAGTTCTGCTCTCTGAAAGATTTCATTTATAATTTCTTGATTCATTAATGGAGCTTTGCTCCTTTTAAATCATATAGCAGAACTCTTAAGAGTTGCTGATTTTTTTCGATCTTTTTTTTTGTAGGAGTAATGGACGCCTACATGTATGATCTCGACGAGATTATTTCTTATGGAGACATCCGCCGACTCGGCCGTTCTCAGAACCGAGAATTTACCAACGCCGAGTGTGCCGAAATCATGAGCCGCTTCGACGCATACAACGGTCAACTGCTTCCTCGGCGCTCCCCTCTCCTGAAGCTTATTGTGGGAGCAATTTGGGAAGCGCTTCCCCTATTCTTTACCGGCGTGCCGCTTAGGGCATTGGACGCCGCCGAGGACAAGGTGCACTCAGTGTACCTGATGAACTTAATCTCGAAGAGACGACGAGACAATCTTGTCGATCTCTTGCACCAGGCCTTTCAACAGTCCGCCATTCTTGCTGCCTATCGGAGGGTGGAGGACATCAGTGGGGACCCCGACGCTTGTGCTCGCGAAAGAAATCATACCAGGATGGTTCGCCAGGCTTGGAAAGTTTTAGATAAGGTTACTTTCGAATTACTCAACACATGTCCTGGGTCCGAGGTTATACCGTTGCAAACATTTCAATAATGTTGTTGTTTATTTCTTTATTGATGTAAAAACTTTCCAAGTATGAATGACAACTTTTTTGCCTCCTTCCTTTTATTTTCTGCTTTGTTACTGGAACATTCTTTAAATAAGCATAGCCTGTAAGCGATATATATCATTCTGTCTTGAACATCTTGGTGAGTAGTGATGGCTCAGGAAGCAGGTTCAGGTCTGCTACCTAAGGCTTTTCAACTTCATGAGCCGTGAGGGTCTCATAAAGACTTTTCTCCCTACGAGTCGAGAGGATCTCGTAGGTGTATTTTCTTCTTAGGAATCGTGAGGATTCCTAAGTGCGTTTCCTCTTATAAGTCGTAAGGATCTTATAAGAGAATTTTCCCTCTTATGAGTCGAGAGGACCCGTAAGCGGTTGTTTCCCTCCTTGTCGAGATTCGACTTCGGAGAGTGAGACCCGTGGATAGTATGCAAGAGACCGTTTTGGTCCGACTTACAGGATCCCAGTGCTTAGGAAACAGGTTTTTTTTATCCCCGCTGCCTAAGTCTTTTCCTCACGAGTCGAGACGAATCGAGCAGTTCTCCCAAAGACATCAATTTCCTCACGAGTCGAGACGCATCGAGCATTTCTCGCAAGAATGTCCTAACGTCACAGTTAACCTCTGCTCTTTACGACAGAAGTCCATTAGGGTCTGTGGTACTTAGGGTTTTGGCCGTCGTACCGTCGCATTAGCTGATATATTCCTCGATAGGCAATCGTGCTGTTCGAGTAGCCCTGCGACTGCCGTGTCTCTGATCCCTTCGGGGGATGGACAAGACGTCTTCAAGCAATCCTCCTTGGCAATTTGACCGTCGGGAGAGCAAGCGTTAGGAATTTTGCCATGCCGCTTTTTACTTAAGGTTAGGCTCATTTTGGAGAGCCCCGATGAGTCATAACCACTCCGCGCTGGTGTGGGATGATCTCCGATAGTCTTTCAGGTTTTATGTGAGTTGCCGTCAAGACCCTGAAGCTAGGAATTTGGCCTTTGCTTCATTTGCTGACACCGCGTCTGCTGTATCGAGACGAATGTTGCGGTTGTCTCTAGGTTGCATGTGAACCATCGAGGTTTGGAACTAGGGATTTTGCCATCGCTCCGTTGTTTGATTGTCGCGTCTGAGTCCTGTTGGAGGAAGAACGCTGTGGTGACATCGCGTCTGCTGTGTCGAGATGAACATCGAGGTGGTGACCATTCCACGCTGGTGTGGGATGATCTCCGATGGTCTTTCAGGTTTTATATGAGTTGCCTTCAAGACCCTGAAGCTAGGAATTTGGCCTTCACTTCATTCGCTTTGGCGTGTCCGAATTCTGTTGGAGGAAGGACGCCGTAGTGACATCTCGTCTGCTGTATCGAGACGAACGTCGAGGTAGTGACCACTCCGCGCTGATGTGGGATGATCTTCGATGGTCTTTCAGGTTTTATATGAGTTGCCGTCAAGACCTTGAAGCTAGGAATTTGGCCTTTGCTTCGTTTGTTGGCATTGCGTCTGCTGTATCGAGACGAATGTCGCGGTTGTCTCTAGGTTGTTGGTGAACCGTCGAGGCTTGGAACTAGGGATTTTGCTGTGGTTCCATTGTTTGATTGTCGCGTCTGAATCCTGCTGGAGGAAGAACGCTGAGGTGACATCTCGTCTGCTGTATCGAGACGAACGTCGAGGTGGTGACCACTCCGCACTGGTGCAAGATGATCTCCGATAGTCTTTCAGGTTTTATATGAGTTGCCGTCAAGACCCTGAAGCTAGGAATTTGGCCTTTGCTTCGTTTGCTGGCATTGCGTCTGCTGTATCGAGACGAATGTCGCGGTGGAGCTGGGATTTTGCCATCACTTCGCTTTGTTTCGACCATGGGGTCTTTCGTTGACGTTGCATCTGCATCCTGCTGGACTGTGAAGGAACGCCGTTGTTGACATTGCATCTGCTGTAACGAGAAGAATGGTGAGGTGGAGCCGGGATTTTGCCGTCACTCCGCTTTGCTGACCATGGGGTCTTTTGTTGACGTTGTATCTACATCCTGCTGGACTGCGAAGGAACGCCGTTGTTGACATTGTGTTTGCTGTAATGAGACGAATGCTGAGGTGGAGCCGGGATTTTGCCGTCACTCCGCTTTGCTGACCATGGGGTCTTTTGTTGACGTTGCATCTACATCCTGCTGGACTGCGAAGGAACGCCGTTGTTAACATTGCGTCTTCTATAACGAGACGAATGCTGAGGTGGAGCCGGGATTTTGCCGTCACTCCGCTTTGCTGACCATGGGGTCTTTTGTTGATGTTACATCTACATCCTGCTGGACTGCGAAGGAACGCCATTGTTAACATTGCGTCTGCTGTAATGAGACGAATGCTGAGGTGGAGCCGGGATTTTGCCGTCACTCCGCTTTGTTGACCATGGGGTCTTTTGTTGACGTTGCATCTACATCCTGCTGGACTGCGAAGGAACGCCGTTGTTAACATTGCGCCTGCTGTAACGAGACGAATGCTGAGGTGGAGCCGGGATTTTGCCGTCACTCCGCTTTGCTGACCATGGGGTCTTTTGTTGACGTTGCATCTACATCCTGTTGGACTGCGAAGGAACGCCGTTGTTAACATTGCGTCTGCTGTAACGAGACGAATGCTGAGGTGGAGCCGGGATTTTGCCGTCACTCCGCTTTGCTGACCATGTGGTCTTTTATTGACGTTGCATCTACATCCTGCTGGACTGTGAAGGAACGCCGTTGTTAACATTGCGTCTGCTGTAACGAGACGAATGCTGAGGTGGTCTCTAGGTTGTCTGTGAACCGTCGAGATTTGGAACTAAGGACTATGCCGTGGCTCCGTTTGATGGTGTAGCATCTATGTCCTGCTAGAATTAGGAGGCACACCGTTGTTGGTTTCCAGGCTGTAGATGTGGCCATTGAGATTTGGAACTAGGGACTTTTGCCGTGGCTCCATTTCGTTGCGACTCTGAGGTCGGTTGTTGACGTCACGTCTGCATCTGGTTGGAGTGAGGAGAAACGCCGTTGGTGATCTCTAAGTTGTCGATATCGACGTCGAGACCCTGAAGCTAGGGATCTTCCTTTGCTTCGTTTGTTGACATTGTGTTTGCAATATTGCGACAACTGTCGAGGTTGCCTTTAGGTCGTCTATGAACCGTTGAGATCTGGCTTCGCTTTCTAGTGGAGCCTGTTGGGAAGGTATGGTTCCCTCTTTGTTTGTGCCCCTAGATTGTATACAGGGATCGATGTGATCTCACCTGTAGGGCAAAACTTTCATATATTTTTTTGTTATTGTTTTATTTCCGCGATGCTCTATCATTTCAGCTTTTATATCGCGAAGGTCGCGATTGCCCAATCATTTCGGCTATTTTTCGCGGTGCCCAATCATTTCGGCTGTTTATTTTATATTTACTCGCTGCCTTTTATTGCGAGTTGCCCAATTATTTCGGCTATTTTGTGTGCACATGTTTTTACTTGCTGCTTTTTATTGCAAGTTGCCCCATCATTTCGGCTATTTCGTATGCATGTGCGGCCTACTGGCTTTTCGCCGTAAACCTGAAATTAGACACCGATTTCGGCATCAGCACCGCTACAACTGGGATATTTCCAGGAGCGAATCATCATTTGCCTCTGTCGATGTCGAACAAAGGTGGCTTAGCGAACAGGGTTAGGGTCCTGTCGACTAAGGCTTTTGACTTCATGAGCCGTAAGGGTCTCACAAAGTTATTTCTCCCTACGAGTCGTGAGGATCTTGTAGGTGTATTTTCTCCTTAGGAATCGTGAGGATTCCTAAGTGCATGTTCCTACAAAAGGGTTTTCTCACAAAGTTATTTCTCCCTACAAAAGGGTTTTCTCCTTATAAGTCGAGAGGACTTATAAGGGTTGTTCACCATATGGACATATCCCTAGTCACGGGTGGGACTTGGTTAGGGAAATGTTTTTTCGCGCCCGTGGATCGTATACAAGGGTCAGTATTGAGCCACTTGTTTGGCAATATCGAAGGTTGTGGGGGTTTCTTAAGCACAGGTTTAGGTCTCCGTAACTTAAGACTTTCAAATCTTATGAGCCGTGAGGGTCCCATAAGAGAGTTCTCCTTACGAGTCGTGAGGATCTCGCAAGTGTATTTTCTCCTTAGGAATCGTGAGGATACCTAAGTGTGTTGCTCCCTTGTGAGTCGTAAGGATCTCACGCGGGTGGTTTCTCCTTACAAGGTCGGGAGGATCCTGTAAGTGTCCTTTAACGAGGCCGCGCCCTTTCGGGTTTTCACAAACACTCGCCGGTAGTCCTGCTGGTTTTACTCACGGAACCCTTTCGGGTTTTCATCCATGCCCCTTTTGCTTATGGACATACCGTCTTCTCTTTTTTTTTAAATTCTTTTTATTCTTTTTTTATTTTTCTAACGAGGTTGCGCCCTTCCGGGTTTTCACAAACACTCGCCGGTAGCCTTGCTGTTTTTACTCACGGAGCCCTTTCGGGTTTTCATCCGTGCCCGTTTTGCTTATGGACATACCGTTTTTATTATTATTTTTTTTATTCTCTATTTTTTTATTCTCGTCAGCCTGAGGATGCTGCGGTAGTAGTTTAAAGATGTTTCGGTCGTTTGCAAGTTTTAGGACATTGCGGTCCATCATTAGTTTAAGAACGTTTCGGTCCGTCATTAGTTTAAGGACGTTTCGGTCCGTCAGCTAGTTTTAGGACGTTTCGGTTCGTCATTAGTTTAAGGACGTTTCGGTCCGTCATTAGTTTAAGGACGTTTGGTCCGCCGTCGCCGTATTTGAGGCGAATCTCTAGTTTACTGACTTTTCGGTCTATGGGGCTTTCCCTATGAATGAGCATGATGCCCCCGGCGTATCCATCTTTCTCGGAGCATGTGGTTGTGGCGGGCTCACCTTCCAGTCTTCGGAGATGACTAACTTGCCCTGTTGGTATTGGTCTTCAACCCAGTTTTTGAAGACGTAGCAATCCTCGATCAGGTGACTTACCGTTTGGTGGTAAGGGCAATAATTGAGATCGTTAACATCGCCTGGCCACAACGGACGTTTTGGACTTGGCAGATTGATGAGTCTGTCGCACACTGCCAGCTCGAACAGTCTCCTTGTTTTATCTTGAGGAAACGAGTTAGGACGTTTCAACTTTTCGTGGAGGGGTTGTCGCTTGTTGTTTCGGCAAACAACCGGTCTAGGGCCACTCGATTGCTGTTGAGTGTTGGCTACGAGGGCTGTTTTTCCCTTCCCTTTATCCTTTTTGCTCGATCCTTTGTTTGCGGGACCGAGATTTTTTCTGAGTAGCGTGCGATTGCACGGCTGAACGTTCTTACAACTCCTCAATTCTTTCATTTTTGAAATGGATTCCTTGAGGAAAGGGTTGAGGGCAGCTTCTTCATCAGAGTCGCTTCCAAAGGTGATAATTTGCAATCCCTTGGAGTCGGCTATGTGACAGTCGTCGGCGGCTCTTTTGCGCTCATCTATCCCATTTTTCTGATGTCTACGAGCTTCATGCTTTGTCCTGTTGAAGTGTTGCTTTTGAGCGACATACCCTTGCCACCAACACTTAAAAGAGTCGCAGTCTTCGGTAGTATGTATGATTTTCTGATGATATAAGCAGAAGTTAGGATGCGTCCCTACTCCACCGAGAGTATTTTCTTCAGAGGGTGGTAGCTTCATTCCCACTGATAGGGCTTTAGCGAACCTTTTCCTCGTCTTGAATTTGTTTTTATCCGCAGCGGATGACTTTTGATTTGACGGAAGTGCCTCGACTCTTTGGTCTAGTAGTCGGTGTTTGGCTCCTTCTAGTATGGCCATCTCACGCTCTTGATTGGCTTTAACTTTCAGACGAATCTCATTCAGGAAGGCATCGATCAACTCGTCTGACGGCCGCAGAATTTCTGGTTCAGGGTCCGCCCTCGGTTTCTCGGCGCAAGGAGCCTCTTTATCATCCACCAATGAGTGAGAGATCACATGATAACTCTCTACGTAGTCTTCGGATTCATCTGATGAGTCTTCTCCATCGTTTTCGTCCTCAACAAAAGAACAAGCTGCCCCCATCGTGTCCGTCTTCTTTGGAGTGTGCGGCTGTGGCGGGTTTACCTTCCAGTTTTCAGACAGCGCGAACTTGCCTTGTAGCTACTGATCCTCGATCCATCCCTTAAAGACGAAACAATTCTCGATCGGGTGACTTACCGTTTGGTGGTAAGGGCAATAATTGGGATTATTGAGATCGCATGGCTGCGACAGACGTTTTGGACTCGGCAGATTGATGAGTCTGTTGCGCACTGCCAGCTCGAACAGTCTTCTCATTTTATTCTGAGGAAACGAGTAAGGACGTCCCAGTCTCTCCTCGAGGGATGGGCGTGGATGCACATTGTTTTGGCGAACGACCGGCTTTGAGTTGCTCGGCTGTTGTTGAGCATTGGCGACGACGATCAATTTCCCTTTTCCCTTCTCATTTCGAGAGTCTGGTTTTGGAGGAGACGGTCCATGGCCCATCTGATCCATTTGGGCTAATTTGTCGATCAATACCTGGAAGGTGGTCGGCCTAAAGAACATCATAAATTGTGAGATGGTTGCTTGCGGATCAAGAGTACCCACGAACATGCCTACCGCAGGTGCTTCTTCGATGCGTTGTTCGCATTTTGACCATAGGTTCCGCCATCGTGTTGCATATTGGACCCACGTTTCGCCTGACCTTATCCTGGCATTGATCAGTGCTGTTATCGGGGTGCGTCCACTAGCACTCGCGAATCTTTGTGTAAACAGTAGCTCCATCTCCGCAAATGTTTTAACAGAGTCGTTAGGTAGCTCCGAATACCATTCAAAGGCTGTTTCTGCTAAGCTGCCGACGAACTGGCGAAGCAACAGTTTGTCATCGCCTCCCGTGTTGCCGCATAAAGCTCTGAATTGAGCGACATGCTGATGAGGGTTCCCTGTCCCTTTATATAAGTGGAACTTAGGGATCGTATATCCCGGCGGGTAACTGATCTGATCATACCAGCTCGGATATGGTCTCCCCATCTTGACGACTTGACCAGCTGCCTCAGTTGCCTGGTGAACCCTTATCTGCTGAGCTATATACTCATCCAAGGCAGCTTTAGAAATCGTCTCCTCTTTGGCTGCTGACAGAGCCGGTGGAGGATTCGACGTCTCTCCCCTGTCATCTTCAAGGACGATCGGAGGATATTCAACAGGAGGGTCTGGCTGCAACATCATCCCTACTATATCTTGGAAGAGGAGCGCCATTTGTTTTATGTTAGCCGCTTGCTCTGCGGCTTCTTTGTCCTTCTTTTCGAGGACTCTGCGTAGGAAGTCAGCATCGGTTTCTTGCTCATGACGCTGTTCTGATGATGCTTCCGAGCTCTCTTTTGGCCTGGTAAGCGCAGCCATTGCAGTCATCATTTCCTGAAGCTTCTGTTGCTGCTCCTGGGCTTTTGTCACGGATCGGGTAAGCGGTCGGTGACCCGTCGAAGCACGGCCTTCCTCCTTTCCGGAAGCCATATAAACAGTGTGCATCACCATGCCCCCAGACTTGGGGTGTTTGTGTTTAGCGCTTTTACGGTTCGCCATGCTCATAGGGGCTTTTTGCGGCCTCCTTTTCTTTTGAGTGATCGACGTTGAGGGAGCCGTTGCAGCGGGCACCCATCCGGCTGTCACTTTTTATGACTTTGAGTAGTCCCTCTCCTGCTGATCCTTCATCTTTTTCTGTCGGCGGAGATAGTCTTGATCGACCACTGACTCTTGGACACGTCACCAAACTTTGTAAATTTCAGAGGATAGCCGTCGAGGAGGTTGCTCCGGCTTCTTTTCTGTATCATTCTCCACAGGTGAAGGAGTTCTCTTCAGCAATGCAGTGGGAGAGTTTCTGCGCACTTTGTTGAGCAGTTCAAAGCTGTTCTCGGTTAGAACAGCAGCCTCGATCTCTACCGTTGGAGCTGGTGGAGTAAATCCAGAGGGGGAGTTGCCCCCAGCCTTCCTTACTCGGCGCCAGTGGCGACGTCGAGCGTGTCATGCGGATAGAGTTGGTTCAGCCGTAGGGGTGACCTCCTCATGTCCCCTGTGTTGGTCAAAATTTGCTGGTACCAGCCTTTTAAAGGCCGACGTCCGTTGAATGGGGACGGTCAACTTGTCAAAAGCAGACTTCCGAGTAGGGGAAGCAACCTTGCTGATTTCGCCTAGAACGGGAGCAGGGATGGCTATCCGCTTCGGGATAACGCATTCTGGTATCGCAGGCTTGTAGACATTCTGGCCCAGTCTGTTGAAAACTGAGGTAGTGGAATTGGGCTACCCGTTGAGAGGGGCCGCGGCAGTGGTAAGTCGATCAAAGACCGACTTCTTTGGGGCTTCTTGCAACGTCATTAGGGCATTGAAGCTCATCGGTGGGAGCATGGTCCCGAAGAATAGTCCAGTGGTGGCTTGAGTTACCTGCTCCACTGGTATCTTGAAAAGGGAGGCCGCTCGGGGCCCATAAGTCACTCCTCTAGCAGGGACGGAGCGAGAGTTGCAGTTGCAGGTAGTGCAGTTTGAAGCCATTGATCTTCTGTTTTCTGCACGGAGCAAGACACCAAATCTTAGTACCTCGAATCCACAGGCAACCACAGCAAACCGCGATTTGTTCGCGAACATGACACACGAAGTGTGGAGTGGAAAGAGGAAGAGGTCCCACCGGGCGTGCCAGAATCTGTTCCCCTCCGAAAGACGTGGCGGACGTCTTTGCCTGAAATTCGGGGCAGATGCTATTTGGTTTTATCCGTCCACCTCTCCGAAGATGCCAAGTTGATTTATGGCACCGTGTATCGGAGGTTTAGACGGATGCGGCCGATGTAGCAGACTTCGTCAGATTCCCCCTCGCTTGAGGGGTTTTTGATTGTGGGGACGCTCTTACCTGTAGGCGCAAGCCCCTGCAGTTAATTACGCTACCGCATCGCGGTAGCAATTTTCTCCTTCTCCAGAATTTCACTTCGAGTCGTGGGTGTTTGTTTTGTGGTTGCCCGTGGATTGTATACGGAGACTAATTTATGTCGTCGCCCGTAGGACGTGGATTAGTCCAAATCCGTATTTACTTAGATTTGGGTTTGGTGTTTTAGTTTAAGGACACGTTAGCCATATTGAGGCTAAGATCAACTTAAACGTTCGTTAAGGATACGTTAGTCTGATTTGAGACTAAGATCAACTTAACGGAAAGAGCATTTATGGGCTCTATTGTTCCAGTTTAGGGACGTAGTGGTCCATAGTATGCATGTATGGCCGTCGGGACCCGTCACCTCTCTGACGTCGTTGAAGGATTACAACGATAGGTGTAAGAGGAGTTCAGAGATGTACCCTTGAACCAAGTGTAAATTGATTTAAAAGAGCAGCCGTGCTCAGTCAATTTAATTTGAGGACTTACAGCCATGTTTGGGCTAAAGTCCAGTTGAGAATATTCAACGTTTTTGTCTTTGGCCAATTAGGCCTGTGCTAGGGCTTTGCCCCTGTTTAATAATGCACTGCGTTTTCTTTTGGCTTGCTAAGCCTTTTTGATTTGGGTTCTGTCCCTTTTAAATGATGCACATCATTTGAATCTGTTTGGGCTCTGCCCTTTTTAAAATAATGCATTGCATTTTATTAGGCCTGTTAGACCTTTTTAATTGGGCTTGGCCCTTCTGTAAATAATGCAGTGCATTAATCAAACTGACAGTGGCCATGTGGCCTGTCAGGCGCTTTGTGCCAATTATTGAGCGCAAGCGCATGTGGAGGTGACACGTGTCACGTTCTGGTGAGCGCAAGCGCAGTGCGCTGCGCTGTTGCGCTGCTGACACGTGGCGCGCTCTGATGAGTTGCACCAATTTCAGAGAGCAATGCTCTATCTTAAAAGCGCATAGCGCAAGTTGTTATGGTGCTGACACTGTTTTATTATTTTGATCAATTTTAGATCAAAGAAAACAAATTTTCTTGTTTTCAAAGAACCAGTGGTTCATCAAAAGGCAATGCCTTTATTATTATATTTTTTTTGAAGATCTTTGATCTTGTTCTTAGATCAATAATCTTTTCAGAAGAAATTCTTCTTTTTAAAAGGTTTACCTTTCTTTTTCCTTTCTGAATTCTTCTCAAAATTCTTTAGAGGAGTTCTCTCTTTGTTTATGTTTTTTTTTCTTTCTGTGTTGTGTCCTTCAGACTTGGGGTCTAGGGGCCTTTTTAAGTGCCAATTAGTTTGTTAAATTAGTTAGAGAGATCTTTCTCTGAGTGATTTAGGGATTTTTCCCTACCGTTGGATTTTTGATCTAAGGGCTTCTGTTTTACAGAAGAAAATCTTCTTGTTTCAGAAAGATCTTTCTGGAATTTTAATTCTGTTTGGCGCAAGCGCACCTACGCTCGACACGTGTCGCGCAGCGCAACTGAAGCGTTGCTTCCTTTAATTTTTTTTTAAATAGAGTCTTGTTCTGATTGGGTGCGCTGTCTTGGGCGCTGCACTCTCTGTGCTGGTGTGTCTGATTTTGACACGTGGCGCTCTGCGCGCAGCGCAGGGAATCTGAAGCGTTGCTTCATTTATTTTAATTTTAATTTTCACTTTAGTTTTCAAAACAGAGCTTTGCTCTGATTGGGGGAAACAGAAGCGTTGCTTCGTTTCCCGTCTTGGAATTTGAACAAAGCTTTGCTCTGATTTGGGTAAACAAGAACATGTCAGGAATAAATAATATTGGTATGATCGTTGATGTGTAGGTTCCCTATTCTAACGCAAGTTAAGGTATGGTGTTCAACCGTTTTGTTGGGAATTCATCCGCGCGCGGAAACGCGTATGTTTTGGAAATGTGTATGTTTTAATGAAACGGAATGCGCACGTGAGATTGTTCTCATTTTACTATTTATAACCGCAAGTGCACGGCGCGTTGTAGCGAGCCGGCAAGCACGGGTCGATCCGCAGGGAATTGTGTATTAGGTATCGTGATTTAAGGTTCAACAAATAAAAGAATTAGGTTGGTTGTCACAAAATTAAAAAAGAATACGAAAATACGGAAAACAAAGAAAGAAGGAAAACAAGTTAAGAAAGAATAGTTGCGACTTAGGTTCGGAAGGTCGAATCGCGGCGTTTACCTCTACACTCCCTTGATCATGAGTTCTCCGGCCTTACGACTTGTCAACGCGGTTGCGGAGCACAAACCGTCAAATTCCGATTTTTGCCGCAAAGCACGAAACAAGTCCGTTTTGATCACTTACCGTTTGTATGTCCGAGCTTGGGGTATCAACACTAAACACAAGGGTTAGCAAGCATACCGCAACCACAAAAACACAAAATAGTTAGTGAGAGCAAATGATTTTAGTGTTGAGTTTGCTAAGGGTTTGTGATGGTATGAAACAACGAGTTTGTCAAGCACCTTATCACAGCATACCATATCCAAACTTAGCAAACTTAACACTAAATTAATTTTAACTTAAACATTGAAATGGGGAAAGGGAATGAATATGGTATATGAGGAGGTTACAAAGTAACCATGTTTCAAAATACCATATCATATCAATACATATGCAATATTTAAGTTAGAATCATAAATTAAGCACATGAAACATAAACAAGAGGTGGAGGAAGCAAAGCCTTTCATCTCACTTTCTCACCATTACCACAACCAAAGAAAAGATTAGTTAAGCATAAAAAAAAGAAGCAAGTAAGGAAAATAAGCAAGTATAAAAGAAACAACAATTTTATTAAACATTTGAGAAAGAGATACAAGAATTTGGTTACTTGTTCAACCTCCTTAATGAAGCTTTCCAAAGGAAGCTTCAAGAGGGAAGAAGAAGAAGAAACCAATGATGAAACCCACTCACCCTCAAGCTAAACAAAAGAAAGAAACAAAAAGATAGAATATATGCATATGAGGACCCTTGATCACTTGCCCACTGGTATGCTTTTATAGGCACCAAAGAAAAATAAACAAACAATAAAAATGAGATGACGGGACAGTAAAGGAGGCTCTGTGAAAAGATGGGGCCCATTGGGCAAGGGGGGCCGGCCTGACCGGTTTTGGGGGGCTTGTGCTCGGCCAAAATCCGATCACAGAAGCTCGTACTTGTTGTGTAGACTTGTGTGCCTCCCAACATCACTCTGGTGCTGTTTGTTTGGTCTACAATAACCTGGTTTGTATGCAGAGATTTGGAGGGAACACAATGCCAAACATCACATCAAAACTTTTAGCATTAAAACTCATGCCCCCCCATGTGCCCACTTCATCATGTCTTGTGCCATGGGCAGCCCCACCTAGGTCCAAGAACCAAAGAGCTATGTGCACACTTGTGTTGTGTTGGACCAAAAATATGTACACAAGATTATTTGCAAAAGTGCTCTTCGGATATCGGTCGTTTTTCTGTTCCGTCTGCAGTGTTAGCTCCCAAACGTTATATCCGTGATGTTGAATGTGTTTCCATTATTTTATCACGAATACCTGTAAACTGTAATTACAGAGCAGACACTGATTAATAGCACCGATATATACAAAATATATAACGAATGAGGGTATTAAAATACAGTTTTCTGAGATGAAAAAATACCCCCAAACTTATCTATTGCTCGTCTCGAGCAATACCAAAAATCCTAGACTCACTTTCGCAGGGAACGCGATTGTACTGAGCCTGTGCAACAAGCTGTTAAACCTCTAGGTGTCCCTAGTAAGAGGAGTGTTGTCTCCTGAGGGTTTTCAGCGGATTACACCCACAAAATCCAGTCAAGTTAGCATCGTGGAAAAACTGTTGATTCTAATCTTAAGGTTAGATATCAAAGTTAGAAGTTCTATCACCCAAGTCAGAAACATTAAACCCTATTTTTCACTCCTCATAATTTATTTAACATAAGCCCATATGCGTCTTAACGTGATAGTGCAGATAGTGTTCATAATGTTTTTAAGAACTGATTAGGGTCATAATGTCATAAATATAGACCATGATAGACTTCTAAAGGATCACACGAGTTTGAAAGGAGTTAAGATTTTCTCAAGTTTTATTCTCCAGTTAGGTTTCAAGTCAGAATATATATCAATTTTAAAAGAGAACCTAAGTCTTATACTTCACTCCACCCTTTTCACCTGTTTTTGTATATACGCACCAAAGTTACCATGCAAACCGTCTTAATAAATACAAACCTTCATATCTCCGCGAAAAAACTGTTTTAATAGAAAATTCGTCTCCGCCAAGATTATTCTCCTACAAAGAACCATTAGGACTTTTAACTCGGAGAGAACACTTACTTAGCTTGTTTTATTTGGCGATTGGAAACTTAACGAGCTTTGGGTCAATGACTCCCAAACCAGATGGTTTTAGGGCATTAGGTGTGGAGACACCCTAAGCACTTAATTACCCAAGTTACCAAGACCACAAAACAAAAGACTCATTTTATTTTAAATAATTCTGCACTTTAGTGAAAACGGAGATATAGCCAGCTTTTTCTTTTTAAATTCGAAAACGTTACATGTGGATAATGTGTGTAATTCCTCCAACAAGGTTTCAGATGGGTTATTTTTCAGACTTATGGCTTCTGTTAAAACCTCAATAATATCCTTCATATTCACCTTACTTTATGAACTATTCTTGATATTACTTAATTCAGAACAAACCTGTTTGATCCTAAAAATATTTATCAATTTTAAAAGTTTACAGACATGTCAGATTTTCATCAACTTCTCAAAAACATACGACACGTGTAAGTGGTATAAAAGACGCATATTAGCTACGGTTAAACATAAAGGAGGGTTATCTTTCGGGTCGTCAGTCTCTCGAAAAGGATTTAGTTATTTCTAACTTATCAACCGAACCGTCAGACTTCGAATCTAAGTTCCCCCACTAGCTAACATGACAAAGTTTTTATATTTTTGGGAATTTTTTTCAATTTTTATGGGTTTTTAATATGTATGCAATGCGGATATACAATATACACATGATGCAGATAAACGCAGTATACACATGATGCAGATAAACGCAGTGCTCACCCCTAAATCTGAGTTTTACGATGTCCTCATCGTTGCCCCCGTGTCCGGTAGCTAGACTCAGACATCAGGGTGAGAATTTTATTCAAAGAAAGATAAAAAACCTAAGACTAATTACAACATTTACATGTTAAACGATTGGGTTAGTCCAGAAATTAATACCAACCATTTAAAGATTTTGTCTATATGGTACAATGGTTGGCAAAAGAATATGTATATACAAAATAAAAAGAAAAAGAAAAGTTATATGTTATTTGTTAGTGAAGGGCATGGGCGTGTATATGTAGGGATCAGAAGACGCTGAAAATAAAAATGAAGTTTTGAAGAGGAAAAAGAATTGTTGTTTGAATGAATTGAATTTTCAAGAAGTATATGTGGAGTTTCAAAGTCATGTTCGTTCAAAAACTGGAGTTCATCCGCAAAAAGTTCGGCAAAAGAAAGGTTCTTAGGATGTTCCCGAATGGATCCTGACTCAAACTCACCTAGTATATCTAGTTAATCTGCAAAAAATTCCTCAAAACTTGATATGAAAGAATATTCTTCAAGACTGCCTTCCTCCCTATAATCTACCACAATTCTATTCTTATCACTATAGCTCACAGACTCTCCCAATATAATATCGCCCTCATCACATTCACAAATGGGTAGGTTCATGTCATCTAAAAAAGTAGGTTCCCACCCTAACGTTTCTTCCGAAACAATATCACTAGGTGACACAAAAATTGTGGGTTCCTGATCATTGATCTCTTCTGACAATCTATCCAAACTATACCCGTAAAATTCATAAGATTCCTCCTCATAAATTGGAATGTATAAATCAGTCAGAGGTTTTTCTTGTGTGTCTTGGTCACACTCAGTCAATTCATTTGCATCATCATCTATGAAATCATCAAAATTCGTTTGATCGTTTATCTCACCCGAATGACTTCCTAGATGACATACATTAACACTATTGGGTTCCAATTGACTGAGTTCACTCTTTAGAATCCTCACAGCTAAATGTTTCGTGTGTTCCACTATTCTAGCCAATGATTGAGCTTGAGCAAGAAATAATTGCCCAGACTGCTGTATACACAGGGCTAGCGTAGCAGCTGTTTGATTCTCGACCGCAGTCATTACTTCAATACCATTTTCTAAAGTGGTCAACCTAGCATCCATCTCACTATCACACCCTAATGATGATTCAATTGTTTCGGGTTGAAGGGGTTGTGATGGTGGTGATGCTAAAGCAGTCATTCTGTCGACCTCTTTCTCTAAGTCTTCAATCATTAGGTCTCTAATTGAAGTGGGACTGAGTTTAGGAGTGTCAGGTGGGTGACCGTTAGAAAAACTCTCGGACGGTTGGTCACCCCTTAGAAAAGGATAACTTTCATGAATGTGGGAAGAATCGTGGCAATTTGAACAAAATAATTGGGAATGAGTATGAACAAAATAATTGGGAATGAGTATAAACAAAAGAATAAGAATCGTGAGAAATTGAAGTACATTGTGTATCACCCATATTAACAAGAATTCACAAATATCACAAACACAAAGAATATCACACCCCTAGCAGTCTACGGTATGCTAGTCAACTAGACCTGCTCAAGAACCTGATTGTCGAAATAAAACTGTGTCGTGAAACGAGCTCAAGATATATGGATCATGAAGCCAGGTAAGTGCAAGAGAGGAGGGGAGGTTTTCCAACGCTTTCGCGAAGTTCCTTAATTAGATAACCCTTTCTCTTGAACACTTACCTAGACACCCCATGAACGATATACCGTTAAGCGGTGTTCTAAACACAGTTAACTTTTCCTAATGAGCACGATGTCCTTAAAGTCAAAGTCTAGTTATTTTAAATTACTGGGGGTATGCAAGAATGCAGTTTTGTGATTTGTGGGCTACGAAAAAAGGTGATGAAATCCTTTACCGTATCTTGTTTGGTCTTTTTGACCTTAAATCTGTATTAAGATGCAATACGCAATCAATTAAAGAATTTAAGAAAGCAAGCAATTTAAGCAATTCTTTTTCTGTTTAAGTTTAAGCGCTGCAACAATTACGGTTAGTTCTTTGTTCAATTGGCGGCAAGTTTGTGCGAAGAATCCTGCAGAAGATAGAAATATTGGACTGCGTCGGATTCGAGAAAAGTGTGTTAGGAAATACGTACCAATGTGTATTGGGTTAAGAAACCCTTTTGAAAGTGATCCCGAGACTTTGAATGTTCGCTTGCGCGGGTCAAACTACCCGGATCTTTGGCACTGTACTTCACTAACATCTTGCAATTGCATTTGAGCCTCGCTCTGCACGATCGTTGGTCGTAATTCCTTAAAAACCTGAAATGTCGGAAAATACGATATTTAGTGTCAAAAAGCGATATATGTGCCCCAATTCCTGCACACTTAAAATTAGAAAAATCAAATAATACCACTAGAACACTGACAACACACTGGAGACAACCCAGAAAGAAAAAATCACAAAAACCCTCATTGGGCCGGCGAGCTCGGATTTCCCCTTGTTGTCGCCGGCCAAATGATGCTTGTTTGTGTTGGAATTTTGTGTGGCACCTCCAGACTATGTTAGTATTATAATGGTCTTACTTGACTTTTCAGTTGAATCACAGAGTGCAATCTGGTATGAAGGACAGAGAACAAGTAAAAAGAATGTCGTATTGTTAGTTTTGAATTTTTTTTGAGTTAGTAGTTAATGAGTTAGTAAGAACCAGAAATAACAATTCCTAATACTACCAACTCCCCAGCAACGGCGCCAAAAACTTGTTGGGAATTCACCCGCGCGAGCAAACGCGTATGTTTTGGAAATGTGTATGTTTTAATGAAACGGAATGCGCACGCGAGATTGTTCTCGTTTTACTATTTATAACCGCAAGTGCACGGCGCGTTGTAGCGAGCCGGCAAGCACGGGTCGATCCGCAGGGAATTGTGTATTAGGTATCGTGATTTAAGGTTCAACAAATAAAGGAATCAGGTTGGTTGTCACAAAATTATAAAAGAATACGAAAATACGGAAAACAAAGAAAGAATGAAAACAAGTTAAGAAAGAATGGTTGCGGCTTCGGTTCGGAAGGTCAAATCGCGACGTTTACCTCTACACTCCTTTAACATGAGTTCTCCGGCCTTACCTTGATCCCGACATGAATCACGACTTGTCAACGCGGTTGCGGAGCACAAACCGTCAAATTCCGATGTTTGCCGCAAAGCACGAAACAAGTCTATTTTGATCACTTACCGTTTGTATGTCCGAGCTTGGGGTATCAACACTAAACCAATGGTTAGCAAGCATACCGCAACAACAAAAACACAAAGTAGTTAGTGAGAACAAATGGTTTTAGTGTTAAGTTTGCTAAGGGTTTGTGATGGTATATAGTATATGAAACAACGAGTTTGTCAAGCACCTTATCACAACATACCATATCCAAACTTAGCAAACTTAACACTAAATTGATTTTAACTTAAACATTGAAATAGGGAAAGGGAAAGAATATGGTATATGAGGAGGTTACAAAGTAACCATGTTTCAAAATACCATATCATATCAATACATTGTTGGGTTGCCTAGCACGGCAGCAAGTTTTCGGGAGGCATCGTCCATGCCAATTTAAAAAATTTTCCGTTCTAGTAAATCCTAACCCTAGAATCGCTACTAGAAAATCCGACGATACAAAATGTAAACACTTTACATCTAAAGTGAACAAGGAATACAACCTTTGTAGACCGGTCCTTCACTTCAATAGCTCCATGTAGTAGTCCCTTCGCTGCGATCATGAACTCCCAGACTCTAAAGAGGCTTCCATGAAGATATGAACAAGCTTGCATCGAAGTCTTCGAGGCCGAAGATGATCTATGTCGAGGAGACACTAACCCAAGCTATCTCCTCACTAATGGTGAAATTAGTGAAGCAAACACCCTAAACTAAATGGCAAGTAGTAGAGGATGATGAAGTAGTAAGTGGGCCCACTTTAGATTTATTTTTCTCACACTAAATCTTCACTTAGAAAAAACCCTAGCAAGCCTTTTCTTTTGTTGAAGAAGAAGAAGAAAAGAAACTCATGAGAGAGTGATGTTAGAATTGCAACCATGAGTGAGTAAGTATCATGCCTAACTCATGTAGAGAATAAACCAAGGTCAAGGGTTAAGGTTGGGTTAACAAATATCTTAAGCAATGACAAAAGAGTGGACTTGGTCAATGTTCTACAAGCTTCATCCAAGCTTGAAACATTGACTAAGTCTTCACTATTTTGTGATAACTTAAGTGATAAATATCAAACCCTAGCTTTAACCTTAGCATGGTATAAGTCTCATACATACATGTTGCATGTCTAACCTAGCATGACACAACAATATATATCACATATATATTTTGTGTGCATATAGAAAACAATACATATATCACATATATGTAAAGTGTATCTTCAAGTGAGAAAAAGTAATACTTAAGTGAGCTAATATTAGTTAATGTAATGTAATATATCAAATATATAATCATGCATTAAATTATTAAATCAACACTTGATTTAATAATCCGGCTATATTACATATAACCGACTAATATCATATGAATCAACTTATCGAATCAACTCTTGATCCGATAACCCGGCTATATCATATATAACCGACCGATATCATATATCGCGAGAATGGAATATGGTATCACATACTCGTATCAATCTTGGCCCCGCACATATCCCATATGTGCTCCTACTCCGTTTTGCTTGAGCCAGGAAACCTCTGTGTAGGACTCTAAAGACTCGTCAATACGCCGGCAGTAGGTGATAATCATATCAAACACCCATAAGCCGCAAGCGGTCTGTTAAACGTAACGGCCACCCGGGTATTGAGCGGTCAGAAGATCAACAAGCAAGCCTGCTCGTACTCCTGCGAATCCAATTAGTAACACTACCGTACAGTCCGGTCTCTTCGTCTGATATGTCGCATATCACAGCCTAGGGGTGGTATAACGTCAGACCCCAATATCCTGATAAGTCATGCCGATACAAGGTCCATAACGGTTCGAGAAACTACTGATAACTCTTACCAGTAAATCTCAGCAATCCTGTTATGGCCAATCGAGCATAGCGCAATATCAACTCCCAATACCGGGAGAGACGAAACCCCTCTTATCGCTCATTGCCTCCATGTGACTCGGGACTGTACCCAAAAACCACCTTTTTGCACGATCTCTTGACCGTGGTATGGTGGAAATCAAAGTACAGTGGGAATCACACAAGACTCTATGACGATCTTGGGTCTACAGACTAACCTGTACCAGTGTCACCAGAGAACTGCTATCTGACGATAGGTATAATACCATCTAAGAGTTCTCGGCGAGTCCATCCAGTGTACCCAGTCTCCACTGAGCACCCGTATACCCTCTTTGATGTCAAACACCAATGAATGTAGGATCATCCATCGCCCATCATATGGGTCGAGAAACATATACGCTAGTCTACTTTGGAGTATCAATGCCCTGTCTCGATACTCCCACGACTAGGAACATTTGAAGGATGTACTTAGTGACTACCCTGTCCCCACTAGTATGATCTGCATCATAATCCTGGTAGTCAAGTACTCATCCTAAGGGCTTTATCAACATGTAATAGAGAGACAATAAGTGTATATGTTAAGATAAAGTGCAACCAGATAGCATACTATCATGTCGAGCAAGAAAGTCCTCCCTATATATGTCCAAGCATCCACTACAATATACATCCCATGTACAATAATGGCCTTTAGGGCATAGATATAACTAACAATCTCCCACTTGCACTAAGGCCATTTGCTGTAGTATCTCATACTCAACAATTTAGCAGTGGTTGTAGTATCCCATACTCAACCATCCCATAGAAGTCTCTCTAGGGGTAAGGCCTTTGTGAGTGGATCTACTGTGTTATCCTTCATGTCTACTCTCCTCACCTCGATACCTTGGAGATCAACCATCTCCCTTATCAGGTGATACTTGCCTCAGAATATGTCTGGAACGCTGATGGGACCTCCATTCCTAGGCCAAAACCACAAATCCATTGTTGTCATAATAACAGTTATTGGACGCTCAATGGTAGGAACCTTGTTCATCTCATGAACAAGAAATGCCCAGACCGCCACTTTGGCAGCATCAATGGTAGTAATATATTCAGCATTTATCGTCTAGTATGTCACGGTATCTAGCTTGGAACTCTTCCAACATACCGTCCCTGCACTGAGGGTAAAGACAATATCTGTGACTGACTTTTAGTCGACCTTATCAATCTGGAAGCTCGAACCAAGAACTTTCTTTTAGTGCTTCTCAAGTACTTAAGAATGTCCCCCACAGCTGTCCAGTGATTCTCCCAAGATCCGATTGATTCCTTATCACTACACCTAGTGAGTCATCTACATCTGGTCTGGTACATAACATCGCATACTCTGATAGAGCCTACTGCCGAAGCATAGGATATCCCTTGCACGCAAGCTCTCTTCAAATCAGTCTCGGGAGAC
The DNA here is from genome assembly GCA_030015575.1 of Agapanthus africanus. Taxonomy (NCBI): domain Eukaryota; kingdom Viridiplantae; phylum Streptophyta; class Magnoliopsida; order Asparagales; family Amaryllidaceae; genus Agapanthus; species Agapanthus africanus. The sequence goes on from JASDDO010000004.1 coordinate 257,942,577, forward strand.
ATCTTTTTGGAGAGTGTAATCCATGAGTAAGTGGGCGAACCACCATGCATAGAATCTTCCATACTAAACCCCTTTAGTATGGTGTTAATGTACCTGGATTTGGGACACTCCCAACATCCACTTATATCTATCATCATAGATCATAATCCACAAGATATAGGAGGTATCAACCAAATCTTCTATTGAGAATCCCCGTGATAAGAGGAGCTTGACCGAGTGTAGCATAAGAAACCATTTCCGATCAAGAGTATGTCATCTACGTACAATACGTGGAAGACAACCTTACTCTCTACAACCTTCTTATATATACAAGGTTCATCTACCTTTTTGATGAAGTCAAACTCTTTGACTACCACATAAAAACAGATGTTCCAACTCCGCGATGCTTGCATTGATCCTGATGGACTTAAGCATAGCTTTGAAAGTCTCAACTTTTCCATTTACACCAAGAATCTTCTCAAGATCCATTTGCTCCCAATAGGTTTTACCCCTTTAGGTGCAATTTTCAAAGTCATACTTTGTTGGTGTATATGGATTCCATCTTTGATCGCATAGCATCCAACCACTTCATTGAGTCCCCACTCGTGATGGCCTGCCTGAACCTAGTTGGGCCATCATCTCATGATGCAATCCTCACTCCTACTGTCACCGAGAAGACTGTAGTATCTCTCAAGTGGATGAGGAACCCTACCAGATTCGTGGAGAGGCTGAGGTTCATTGGAGGCTATTGAATCCTTTGGTTTCGCCAAATCATCAGCTGTTAGTTTGTCTAGCTAGAACTCCTTTCAGTTCTACCTCATGACCACAAATTTCTTCACAAGAAATTCATTTTCTAAAAAGGTGGCATGCTAAGAAACAAAACATCTTTTGCTCCTCAGTGTGGTAGAAGATATTCCCTCGCAAATGTTCGTGATATCCAACAAAGTTGTACAGAACTGACCTTACCTCGAGCTTGTCCGGATTCTGCCTTTCAACATAGGCCGGACAACCCCATATCTTAACTCGTTTAAGACATGGTCTCTTCCTATTCCATATCTCATATGTAGTGGTAGGCACTGATTTGGATGGAACCCTATTCAATAGGTATGCAGCTTCTCAAGTGCATAACACCAAAAGGAAACTGGTAACTCAGCAATACTCATCATAGAGCGCTCCATATCTCATAGGGTGCGATACCTCCGCCTCGATACACCGTTGTGCTGTAGTGTACTCGAAGGAGTAAGCTGAGAGAGAATCACATTCTCCTTTAAATAATCCAGGAACTCCATGCCCAAGTATTCTCCTCCTCGATCACATCGAAGGACTTTAACACTTCCACCCTTCTGGTTCTCAACTTTAAGCTTATATTCTTTGAATTTCTCAAAAGTTTCAGACTCATGTTTCAACAGGAACACATGCCTGAATCTTGAGAGATAGTCGATGAATGTAATGAAGTACCAAGAACCATCCTTGGCATTTGTAGACTTAGGACCGTATACCTCATCATGCATCTGTCCCAAGAGTTCACTAACTCTTTCTCTGTTTCCAGTAAACGGAGTATTGGTCATTTTACCTTTGAGACAAGACTGGCAAGTATCATAAGATGAAAATTAGAACATATTCTCATATTCATCCTTATGTAACTTAGGTGGTCGTGTCGCATTGATATGACTTAGTATACAATGCCGTAAGAAGGATTCGTTCATTTCTGAACTACTCATCTTGTGTGTGTTCTACATACTTTGAACTGTGGTTTGATTTAGAACGTATATGCTATTATATAACATGCCTGATCGAATCAACTCTTGATTCAGGAAAATGTTCACAGCATTATCCTCCAATACAGAATTATATCCTTCATTAACTTAGTAAAGAACATGATGTAATGTTGTATATCAAGTTCGGTATCTAATAACATTTATTCAGAATCAATGTATCTAATACAAGGTGATATCTGCCAACAGACTTGGCTGCAACAATTGCACCATTCTCTAACACTTAGAGACATATCACCCATTCTTCGTTCTCTACCTATCTGTAGCCCATGTAACATATTACATATGCGGGATCCTGATCCGGTATCTCATACCCAGGACGTAGAGGATACTGAGAAACAGTTCTTGGTATTGAACATACCTGAAGAATATGCATCAACATGCTTCTTCCTTGATTGGGTCGCATGGGAATCCGGATATTCCCCTATTTCCTGCTCGGACTTATAATAGTTATAAGATAGAGAGGAACCAACGTTCCCTAGCTCAGTATAATTAGCAGGTTAAGTCAATGCATCCATAATATTATCTTGATTAAGGCGTGACATGGTCGCTACCAGGAGAGAGAGAAGAAAACACTCTGCGTGCGCTCTTGCAGGATTAAATTGGTTATAATTTCATCTAATCAGGATGGCTCCCACTGTTTTAGTCAAATCTTCCTTTAAATCCTAAAAGGTAAGACTAGCCGGGATTAATTACACCCTACAAGTTCGCCAATCTTTCGGCCAGGCTAGTGTCGGTACTTTGAGGGAGGTTCCCCGTGCCTTCGCACGGACCTAATTAAAATAAACCTCATTTTCCCAGGGGCGTAACCCCGTTAACACCTTTCTAGAAACCAACTTGATAGGCTAATTGTAATGTGTAAAACTCTCCCAGGAGTAACTCTTACTCGCAGTGGGTATCGGGATCCAACTATCTCATAGAAGGTATGCAATCTCATTGCAAATTTCAACACTTGAAATTCTCGATAATATTTTGTCCCTAGCGTCCTATGACCTTGACGGAGGTCAACAAACCATAGGCTACTAGTCAAGTTCAACCCGTACATTTCTTGATTGAATTAAACCCACCCGCACGACCCTTGACGGAGGTCAACAAGCCGCACGACTACCCTAATCCAATCGCATCGTATGCAGCAGATAAGCACTAGTCAGCTACCGCACACTACGTCTTGACGGAGGTCAACAAACGTAGCACGAATACTAAGCAGCACTTATTTGAAATGACGGAGGGCTACGACAGGTTTTTAAGAAAACCCTTTGCGTAATGAACTTGATCTCGTTGTAGAATCGAGTGATTTTTGAAAAGGAGTGTTCTTGAGGCTTTTACTAGTTATGCTAAAGAGGTCACTCCCGGTGAAGGGATCTCGGCTCTTTCCTTATCGAATAAGGTGCAGGATATTTCACAAATACCACTATGCAAACCAAAAACTATAAAAGCAATCAAAAGACAAACCGAGTGGGTTGTAGCATCTGCCAGTTTTGCTAAAGAGGTCACTCCCGGTGAAGGGATCTCGGCTCTTTCCTTATCGAATAAAGTGCTGGATCTACAAGGAATACCGCTATGCAAAGCAAGAACTAGAGCTACCAGTTTTTAACAAGTTTCTACAACATCTTTTAGGTTTCTTTTATTCTTTCATTAATCTCATTAATGAAGTCCCATCTGTTATGCTTCCTAAGCATCACATAAGAAATGAAAGTAGTACTATTTATTATATCTCATATATATAATATAGGCATTCGTCTCAGAACATATCAAGTGATCACATCATAGAATATCAGCAGCAGAAAATAACATATGAAATATTGGATATACTAGGAATTTCGTGTTTTATTTAAGCCAGTAAAAACGCGGGTTCCACGGTCGTGATGAATAGCTAAACCCACATCTCTAGACCCCTACGAGAGCGGCAAGCAACCCTACCAATTCTAGAGTTAGGAGACCCGGTCTCGACTTCGAGGTGGTCTCCCACTGGACCCTAGAACCCGGTTACTTGTGCTCCCCACCTTGGGTCTATCCTAATGCGGAAAAGTAAATAATATATAATGGTGACATCATCCTCAACCCGGAAGTGCCCCAATAAAAGAATATTACATACAATGAATTTTACATGAATGAAAATAAAAACCCTCATCTCACATAAAACCCCCGGCTATTCAAAACGCGACAATCCAATATAACATATCACAATAACACATAACATCACATGTTATCAATGTAAGTAAATATGCGTATCCTAATTGTCGTTGACATATAGCAACGAAATCGGCGATACACCACATATTACACTTACGGTCGTAGAAAAGAAAGTGAAAAACTACAACAATTGGAATCCGCAACCACCTTATACATCATAAACCCAATGTATCACATATTTTGGATTTCATGCCTAACAAAATGAATTCCTTAGATATCACATGCCTAACAATTATAAACCCCGCATTTTAGTCTCGATATTGAAAACACTTTCCAATAACCTGTTGGGTAATTCAACAAGATTCCCGATAACCTGATCGAATGCTCGTCAGAAACTTTAGTAGACGGCCGCACCCCCCGATGCCGTCAACGAAGTGCACCAAGGAGGAACACCGCTGCCGTGAGCACCCGAACGGATGCTTTTGGCGACGGGGTTCTCCTACAGTCACTTGGTCGGGGCTATGGGGCGTGGCTATCTAGTAAGGTTACCTGGAGAGTATCCGCGTACACTACGTGATTGCGACGGACTTTTGATCAACATCAAAATCCCGTGGCAACCGATCAAATAAGACTAAACTGCTAGATTTATAAAATTCAGACTAGTTATCTCATAACTATTTGTGGATTCCAAATATTGTATCACAATCACATATAGCTAGACGAAGTTAAACTTTTCGATCGAATAAACAAACACCCAAAATTTCCCGTGAAGCTCAACACTTGGGCGGAGTTCAAAAAGTATCCAGAAACTGCCACAACTCCTATGAACCAGCCGTAGAAGGGTCAACCAATGCCTCACATGTGGCACCGCTGAACTACTACAAACCCTAGGGTTTGATGGCGGTTCTGACGGTCATATAATAAAGTTAGGGTTTCGTTCTTCTAGAGGGTCCACATAATCACTTGCAAGTTTTTCTGAAAATTTTAAACTCGGAAAAAATCCAACTCTTGAAAAATTTCCAGCGAGGGAAAAATTGGGTTATTGATATCCGTTCAAACCTTTTAATATCGTCTAAATAACCCGAATACATGTTAGGATTACGATTACGAAATACTCTGAATTGCTTTTGCAGAAAGTTAACATCATATGAAAATTTAGCAAAAACAAGCAACACCTGAAACACTAAAACCCGGAGACTGGAACACACTGAAATTTTGAAGCCCAGACTCCTCTGGAAAACCGAGCAGGACGGTTTTTAGCCTGATGTGGCCGGCCAAATTTGCACAAAACCCCCTCAAAATTTCACAGTGTTCATGCTATATCTCATACAACATTCTGCAGTTGTTTAAAAAAATTTTTGAAGAATTTTTAAATTCGACAGAAACTAAGTTTTCGTATCGGGTGTTTCGGAGTAGTTTCAGTTTCGTAATCCTAGAAAACATCATCTAATTTTCTAGCATGGCTTTGATACCACTGTTGGGTTGCCTAGCACGGCAGCAAGTTTTCTGGAGGTATCGTCCATACTAATTTTAAAAATTTTCCATTCTAGTAAACCCTAACCCTAGAATCGCTACTAGAAAATCCGACGATACAAAATGTAAACACTTTACATCTAAAGTGAACAAGAAATACAACCTTTGTAGACCGGTCCTTCACTTCAATAGCTCCATGTAGTAGTCCCTTCGCTGCGATCATGAACTCCCAGACTCTAGAAAGGCTCCCATGAAGATATGAACAAGCTTGCATCGAAGTCTTCGAGGCCGAAGATGATCTACGTCGAGGAGACACTAACCCAAGCTATCTCTTCACTAATTGTGAGATTAGTAAAGCAAACAGCCTAAACTAAATGGCAAGTAGTAGAGGATGATGAAGTAGTAAGTGGGCTCACTTTAGATTTATTTTTCTCACACTAAATCTTCATTTAGAAAAAAACCTAGCAAGCCTTTTCTTTTGTTGAAGAAGAAGAAGAAAAGAAACTCATGAGAGAGTGAGGTTAGAATTGCAACCATGAGTGAGTAAGTATCATGCCTAACTCATGTAGAGAATAAACCAAGGTCAAGGGTTAAGGTTGGGTTAACAAATATCTTAAGTAATGACAAAAGAGTGGACTTGGTCAATGTTCTACAAGCTTCATCCAAGCTTGAAACATTGACTAAGTCTTCACTATTTTGTGATAACTTAAGTGATAAATATCAAACCCTAGCTTTAACCCTAGCATGGTATAAGTCTCATACATACATGTTGCATGTCTAACCTAGCATGATACAACAATATATATCACATATGAAGGTGTTTCTACAGCACCACTACTAGGGTTTGGTAGCATCACACATGCCATATTTAAATTTTTATGGTGCTTAAGAAACTATCCTAAGGATCACACTAGAAAAGCTAGGGTAACACTAAACTTTAACATTAACCACAAGTAGTAAAGGCTAGGTTTTAGAGAATACAACTTTTGTAGCTCACTACGCTAGACTCCTTGGCCACTTGAGGGTTGAAAGAAGCTTGCTTGAAATCCTCCAAGTCCACGATGATCCACCTGGAGTCTTCTTTGTCCAAGCTTGAAGCTCCACTTGATCAAGAGAAGAAGTAGAAGCCAACACTCTAAACTAATGGGCAAGAGTAGTGTAGAATGGTGATGTGGTTTGTTTTCTCACTTCAAAACCCTAACTTGATCACTATCTTGCTCACTAATGAAAGCTAGAGAGCAAGAGAGAGGTGGAAGAAGATGATGGCAAATGAAGAGCTCAAGATAATGATACGTATTGAGATAAGAATGAGAAACGAAAAAATATATATTTTCTTCTTCTCACTCTTAACCTAAGTTAATAAATATCTAGATATTTATCTTTGGATCAAAAATGGCCATGGAAAATAACTCATGGTTAACACAAAGGTTAGTCGGGGGAATATAATAATCAACCATGAGTAATTATCCAATTCCATTTATCTTTTCCAAAAATAAATATCAACATATTTATTAAGGTGTGAGTCTTATATTGCCAGCATCCATTATATCAACAACCGTGATAGAATTGTGTATGCATGTATGAGTGCATGCACATCCACATGTGCATCAAAAAGAATAAATGCATACATGCATGCATACAACAAAAGACAAGAAGGGTTTAAAGTGAAAGAGCTAATGGTCAATGATAAATCAATACTTGATTTAGCAAACCGGTCATATCACATACGACTTGACCAATAGCAAACTGCCCGATTAATATACGGTATCACATACGCGCATTTAATCGGGTCCCCGTGCATATCTCATATGCACACCACATCGTTTCGCCTGGGCTCGGTAACTCCATTGTGGGACTCTAAGACTCGTCAATACGCCGGCAGTGGGTGATGATCATATCAAGCACCCCCAAGCCGCAAGAGGTCAGCTAAACGTAACGGCCACCCGGGTATTGAGCGATCAGAAGAAAACAAGCGAACTTATCACAACTCCCGCGAGCCAACCGGCAACACTACCGTACAGTCCGGTCTCTTCATCAGATATGCTGCATATTGAGTCTAGGGATGGTAACGTCGACCCCAATAACTCAATAAGTCGTGCCGATGAATGGTCTATAATAGATCGAGAAACTACTGATAACACTTATCAGTAAATCTTAACAGCCCTGGCCAGGGACTTACTGCTATAGCCAATCGAGCACAGCACAACATCAACTCTCAATACCGGGAGAAACGAAACCCCTCTTATCGCTCATCGTCTTCGTGTGTCTCGGGACTGTACCCAAAACCCACCTGTTTGCATGACTCAGTAAAGCCGTGGTAGGGTGGTAATCAAAGTACAGTGGGAGAACACACAAGACTCTATGACGATCTCGGGTCTACAGACTAACCTGTACCAGTGTCACCTGAGAACTGCTATCCGACGATAGATATAATACCATATAGGAGTTCTCGGCGAGTCCGTCCAGTGTACCCAGTCACCACTGAGCACCCGTATACGATCTCGATGTCAAACATCAATGGATGTGGGAACATCCATCTCCCATCGTATGGGTCTAGTATCATATACGCTAGTCTAGTCTGGTATATCGATGCCCCATCTCGATACACCTACGACTAGGGACATTTCAGGATATGCTTATAAACTACAGACGTCCCACTAATATGATCTCCAACATAATCACAGTAGTCAAGCAAATATCCTGAGGGTTTTATCAACATGTGTGAATGATTAAAAGCATGATCAAGTCAACATGTTAGATAAAGAAGAACCAGATAGCATACTATCATGTCGACCAAGAATGTACACTAAATATATATATACATGTATAAATACATCTACTATCATATAATGGCCTCTAGGGCATACATATATCCAACAATGTCCCACTTGCACTAAGGCCAGTTATTGGCGTATCTCATACCCAATATCTCAAAAAGTCGCTCATGCTGCGGCTGAGGGAGGGCCTTGGTGAGTTGATCCGCAGTGTTATTCTTTGTGTCTACTCTCCTAATCTCGATCTCACGGCGATCTACAATCTCCCGGATCAAATGAAAGCACCTCAGGATGTGTCCGGACCGCTGATGGGACCTGGGCTCCTTGGCTAACGCCATATCCCCATTATTATCACAATACAATGGTATTGGATCAATAATGGATGGAACTACTCTTAGCTCCGATACGAACTTCCTCATCCAGACGGCTTCCATGGCGGCATCATTCGCAGCAATGTACTCAGCCTCCATCGTAGAGTCTGCAACGGTATCATGTTTGGAACTCTTCCAACTTACCGCCCCTCCATCGAGGGTAAATACAAACCCAAAGATAGATTTGCTGTCGTCCTTATCACTCTGGAAGTTCGAATCGATAAAGGCCTCCATTTGGAGATCTCCATTACCATACACCAAGAACAATTCTTTAGTCCTTCGCAAGTACTTAAGAATGTTCTTCACAGCTATCCAGTGATTCTCCCCTGGGTTGGATTGATACCTGCTTACTACACTAAGTGCATAAGCTACATCTGGGAGTGTACATAACATCACATACATTATAGATCCTACTGCAGAAGCATAGGGTATAATGCTCATGCGAGCTCTCTCTTCATCGGTCTTTGGGCAAGAGTCCTTAGAGAGAGTGACCCCATGGCAAGCGGGTAAGGCATCCCGCTTGGAGTCTTCCATACTAAACCTTTTTAGGATGGTGTTAATGTACCTGGTTTGGGACAATCCCAATAACCTCTTGGATCTATCCCTATAGATCCTAATGCCCAGAATGTATGTGGCATCACCCAGGTCCTTCATGGAGAACCTTAGTGATAAGAAAGATTTGACTGACTGTAGCATAGGAATATCATTTCCTATCAGACGAATGTCATCCACGTACAATACGAGGAATGTGACAGCTCTCCTTACAACCTTCTTATAAACACAAGGTTCATCTGGATTATTGATGAAATCAAACTCTTTGATAACATCATCGAAACAGATGTTCCAAATCCGTGATGCCTTCTTTAATACATAAATGGATTTAAGCAATCTACATGCTTTCTCGCTGCTCCCACTGTCAATGAAGCCCTCTGGCTGATCCATATAAACACATTCTTCTAAATCTCCATTTAGAAATGCTGTTTTAACGTTCATCTGCCAGATTTCATAATCGTAGTGAGCAGCAATAGCAAGTAGGATCCCAATGGATTTAAGCATGGATACGGGAGAAAAAGTTTCGTCATAGTCCAGACTTGGTCTTTGACGAAAACCCTTCGCCACAAGTCTTTCCTTATAGGTCTCTACCTGCTCATCTACACCAATCTTTCTTTTAAAGATCCATTTGCACCCCACAGGTTTTACCCCAGGGGGTACAATGTCTAAAGTCCATACTTTGTTGGTGTGCATAGACTCCATTTCAGATCTCATGGCATCCAGCCACTTCACAGAGTCTCCACTCGTGATAGCTTGCTGAAAGCTGGTAGGATCATCATCCTCCATGATGCAGTCATCTCTGTCACCAGCAATGAGGAAACCGTAGTACCTCTCCGGTGGGCGAGAAGTCCTACCAAACCTACGGAGTGGCCGAGGTTCATCAGTTTCTGTCGCAACTGCCGGTTCAACCAAGTCATCATTTGTAATTTGTGTTTCTAGAACCTCTTCTAGATCTACCACACTGCCATCTATATCATTTGTAAAAAATTCTTTTTCAAAAAATGTGGCATACTGAGAAACAAACACTTTTTGTTCCTCCTTGTGGTAGAAAAGATATCCATAAGAATTCTTTGGATATCCCACAAAATTACACATGACTGACCGTGTCTCGAGTTTGTCCGGATTCTTCTTTTTAACATAAGCCGGACAACCCCAAATCTTAATTCATTTAAGAGATGGTCTCTTCCCATGCCATATCTCATATGGCGTGGTAGACACGGTTTTGGTTGGGACCCTGTCCAGTAGAAACGCTGCAGTCTCCAATGCATGCCCCCAAAATGAGACGGGTAACGCAGCATCACTCATCATGGAACGAACCATATCTAATAGGGTCCGATTCCGTCATTCTGACACACCGTTGTGCTGTGGTGTGTAAGGAGGAGTGAGCTGAGAGAGAATCCCATTCTCTTTTAGGAAGTCTGCAAACTCTGTACTGAGGTACTCTCCACCTCGATCTGATCGAAGCATTTTGATACTCAAGCCGGTTTGTTTTTCTACTTCGAGTTTATATTCAGTGAATTTCTCAAAAGCTTCGGACTTGTGCTTTAATAAAAATACATGACCGAATCTTGAGAAATCATCAGTGAAAGTAATGAAGTAAGAAAAACCGCCTCTAGCCTGTGTAGAGATTGGCTCGCATACATCACTATGTATGAGGCCTAAGAGTTCAATAGCTCTTTCTCCGTGTCCGGTAAACGGAGTTTTGGTCATTTTACCCTTGATACAAGACTGGCAAGTCGCAAAAGATTATATTCAAAAGAGTTTAAATATCCATCTTTGTGTAACTTGTTTAGTCTTGTTTCGTTAATATGACCAAGTCTACAGTGCCAAAGAAAAGCTTCATTTATTTCTGAATTTTTTTTATTAGTGTGTTGTATGCTGAAAACTGTGTGTTGATTTAGGACGTATATCCCGTTATTAAGCGTACCATACCCAACCAACATTTGATTCAGGTGAATGTTCATAACATTGTTCTGCAATACAAAATTATATCCTTCATTGTCTAACAAAGAAACGGATATTATATTACAAAGAATACTAGGTACATAATAACATGGGTTCAAAACCAATATACACCCAGACGGCAACCCCAAGTGATACTCTCCCACTGCAACTGTATGTACATTGGAATCATTTCCAACGCGGAGAGTATGGTCACCTGTCTTCAAAACCTTGCTATTTCTCAGCCCCTGCATAGAATTGCAAATGTGAGAACCAGAACCGGTATCTAATACCCAGGAAGCAGAGTTTATTGAAAAACAGTTTTCTGTCACAAACACACCTGAAGAGGAAGCATCCCCATGCTTCTTCTTGAGATCCAAGTACTCCGTGCAGTTGCGCTTCCAGTGTCCTGTTTTGTGGCAGTGATAACATTCCCCTTTCCCCGATTCCCCAGCTTTGGACTTGTCTTTCCCCTTAACCTTTTTAACTCCACCCTTAGGTTTGGTGGGTTTCTTCTTCATCTTTCGCTTGGCCTTAGCCTTTGGGAGAGAGGAGGAAGATGGCCCAACACTCAAAATGGGAGTCTTCACTGACTTGAGCGTGCTCTCTGCACTCCTTAACATATTAAGGAGTTCAGGTAGTTCCTTCTCCATGTTGTGCATGTTGAAGTTAACTAGAAATTGAGCAAAGGTGGAGGGGAGAGACTGCAGAATAATATCCGTATATTGCTCATTGTCCATTGTCCACCCAAGGTCCTCAAGCTCTTCTATGAGAGCTATCATCTTCAGAACGTGGTCTCCTACTGGTGTGCCAGGGGCCATTCGCATCTGAAACAATTTTCTGGATGTTTCGTATCTTAATACGCGGGATTGCTCTCCATACAACTCATTTGTATGGAGAAATATGGCTTGGACGTCCATATTCTCGTGTTGCTTCTGATGCGTGTTATCCATCGATGCAAGCGCGAGGCATTTGGCCGTGGCACAGTCAGCGTCCCATGTCTTGTAGACTTCAATATCCGCAACTGAGGATTTAGGACCTGGGACGGGCGGGGCTGGAGCCGTGAGGACATATGATACCTTATCATAAGTCAAAGCAATGTTAAGATTCCTCAGCCAGTCTTTATAATTGGTCCCATTCAGTTTATTTTTATCTAGTAGAAGCTTGAGTCCTGTCATTGGTATCTGCCATTAAGAGAGAGAAAAGAATACACTCAGCGAAAGCTCTTGCAAAGATCAGATTGGTTATTATCTTATCTAAGCGATGTCTCCCACTGCTTTAATCAAGTTTTTCTTTCAAACCATAAAAAGAAAACTAGCCAGGATTAATTACAGTCTACAACTTCGCTAACCGTTCAGCCAGGCCAGTGTCGGTACTTGAGGGAGGTTCCCCGTGCTTTCGCACGGACCTAATTAATATATACCTCGTCTTCCCAGAGGCATAGCCTCGTTAACACCTTTCTAGATACCTAATAGATTAGCTAATTGTAAACTGAAAAACTCTCCTAGGAGCAACTATTGCCCACAGTGGGATCGGGATCCAACCATCATATGGAAGGTATGCAATCTCATTGCAAATTTCAACTATTGAAATTCCCGATGTGGTTTTTACCCTTAGCACTCATGACTTTAACTATGGTCAACAAATCATAAGCACTAGTCAAGTTCTACCCATCATTTCTTGGTTAATTAGACCTACCCATGTGATCCTTAACTATGGTCAACAAAGTCGCATGAATGTCCCAATTAATCTACATCATATGCATTGTAGGAAGACATCACTTAGCTACCGTACACTACGCCTTAACTATAGTCAACAAACGTAGCACGAATACTAAGTACTCTACTTCCTAAAATGACGGAGGGTTGAGGATGGTTTTTAAGAAAATCTTTAACGCTTTGAACTTGATATCGTCGTAGAATCAAATGGTTTTCAAAAGGAGTGGCTTAAGCTCCGCAGTTTTGAAATGTAGCTTTTTGGTAAAAAGCCGAGTGGTTTTCTAATCGGATTCTACAACATCTTTTTAGGTTTATTTTCTTTACATTAATCATATTAATGGAGTCCCATCATTTAAGTCCTTAAGCCAATCACAGAAAAGAAACGAAAATACAACGTACGCTTATGCCATCCGCATTCGCCGCAATGTTCCGTTATGCACCGTTAGGTTACTTAACTAACGGCATACCGGGACGGGACTAGCGCGGGTGTAAAACATAAGCAACGTCTATTATATATCTCATATATAATATAGCATTCGTCTCAGATATATTAAGCGATCACATCACAGAATATAGGCAGCAGAAACACAGATATGATAATATAGGATATACTAGGACGTCCGTATTTAGTATTTAGCCAACAATATAAAATACGGATTCCACAGTCGTGATGAATAGCCAATCCTACACTCTAGACCCCTACGAGAGTGGCAAGCGACCTTACCAATTCTAGAGTTAGGAGACCTGGTCCCGACTCCTCGAGATGGTCTCCCACTAGACTCTAGAACCCGATCACTTGTGCTCTCCACCTTGGGTCTATCCTAATGCGGAAAAGTAAATAATATACATCAACGGTGACATCATCCTCAACCCGGAAGTGCCCCAAATAAAAGAATATTACATTACAAATGAATTTTACATGAATGAAAAGTAAAACTCTCATCTCACATAAAACCCCCCGGCTATTCGATCACGACAATCCTATACATCACAACACAGCAACACAAAACATCACATGTCATCAACGTAAGCAAGTATGCGTATTCCAATTGCCGTTGACATATAGCAACGAAACCGGCGATACACATACTACGCTTACAGTCGCAGAAACAAGTATCATATACTACTAGGCGATGTTAAACCCTTCGATCGAATTAACACCCATATTCCCCAGCAAGCTCAACACTTGAGCACCGTTAAACAATACCCAAAATCTATGCCACAGTATTTAATGGACCAACCGTAGAAGGGCAGACCCAAGCCTCATTTGTGGCGCCACTAACTACGATAAACCCTAAGCTTTAGTCGCAGTTTGGTGGTCACATCTCGAGTTAGGGTTACATTCTTCTAGAGGGTCCATAGGAATACCTGCATTATATATCGAGTACGTTCAACCTGGAAAATACCAGTGTTTGATAATTCGTTCGACCTGTTTAACGTCGTCAAAGTTACCAAATACAATGCTATAAATACGAATATGAAATACTCCGCAAAGAGCCCATTTCCAAACTGACATCACATGCAAATTTGGACTTCAAAACAATACCAGAAAGCCCAAACTATGAGTAAAAGATCACAGGTGCAAAACGAGGGGGAGGGGAGCAAAAGGGGTCGGCGACGCCGGATTTTCTGGCTTGATCGCCGGCCTGGAACCGAGCCCCCCTCGTTTTCCCCCTGTGTTCTTATATCATCTTAAATGTCACTCTGCAGTTGCTTAAATAATTTTTAGACCACTTTTCAAAAAATTTACAGAGAGCATTTCATGGGTTTTCTAAAATCGTATTTTTGCGGGGTTTTTCGTTTTCGTATTGTCGTAATATCGTCTAGGCTTCTAGATAGGCTCTGATACCATGAAGGTGTTTCTACAGCACCACTATTAGGGTTTAGTAGCATCACACATGCCATATTTAAATTTTTATGGTGCTTAAGAAACTATCCTAAGGATCACACTGGAAAAGCTAGGGTAACACTAAACTTTAACATTAACCACAAGTAGTAAAGGCTAGGTTTTAGAGAATGCAACCTTTGTAGCTCCCTACGCTAGACTCCTTGGCCACTTGAGGGTTGAAAGAATCTTGCTTGAAATCCTCCAAGTCCACGATGATCCACCCGGAGTCCTCTTTGTCCAAGCTTGAAGCTCCACTTGATCAAGAGAAGAAGTAGAAGCCAACACTCTAAACTAATGGGCAAGAGTAGTGTAGAATGGTGATGTGGTTTGTTTTCTCACTTCAAAACCCTAACTTGATCACTATCTTGCTCACTAATGAAAGCTAGAGAGCAAGAGAGAGGAGGAAGAAGATGATGGCAAATGAAGAGCTCAAGATAATGATAAGTATTGAGATAAGAATGAGAAAAGAAAAAAATATATATTTTCTTCTTCTCACTCTTAACCCAAGTTAATAAATATCTAGATATTTATCTTTGGATAAAAAATGGCCATGGAAAATAACTCATGGTTAACACAAAAGTTAGTCGGGGGGGGGGGGGAATATAATAATCAACCATGAGTAATTATCCAATTCCATTTATCTTTTCCAAAAATAAATATCAACATATTTATTAAGGTGTGAGTCTTATATTGCCACCATCCATTATATCAACAACCATGATAGAATTGTGTATGCATGTATGAGTGCATGCACATCCACATGTGCATCAAAAAGAATAAATGCATACATGCATGCATACAACAAAAGACAAGAAGGGTTTAAAGTGAAAGAGCTAATGGTCAATGATAAATCAACACTTGATTTAGCAAACCGGTCATATCACATACGACCTGACCAATAGCAAACTGCCCGATTAATATACGGTATCACATACACGCATTTAATCGGGTCCCCGCGCATATCTCATATGCACACCACATCGTTTCGCCTGGGCTAGGTAACTCCATTGTGGGACTCTAAGACTCGTCAATATGCCGGCAGTGGGTGATGATCATATCAAGCACCCCTAAGCCGCAAGAAGTCAGCTAAACATAACGGCCACCCGGGTATTGAGCGATCAGAAGAAAACAAGCGAACTTGTCACAACTCCCGTCGAGCCAACCGGCAACACTACCGTACAGTCCGGTCTCTTCGTCAGATATGCTGCATATTGAGTCTAGGGATGGTAACGTCGACCCCAATAACTCAATAAGTCGTGCCGATGAATGGTCTATAACAGATCGAGAAACTACTGATAACACTTATCAGTAAATCTCAACAGCCCTGGCCAGGGACTTACTGATATAGCCAATCGAGCACAGCACAGCATCAACTCCCAATACTGGGAGAGACGAAACCCCTCCTATCGCTCATCGGCTTCGTGTGTCTCGGGACTGTACCCAAAAGCCACCTGTTTGCACGACTCAGTAGAGCTGTGGTAGGGTGGTAATCAAAGTACAGTGGGAGAACACACAAGACTCTATGACTATCTCGGGTCTACAGACTAACCTGTACCAGTGTCACCTAAGAACTGCTATCCGACGATAGATATAATATCATATAGGAGTTCTCGGCGAGTCCGTCCAGTGTACCCAGTCAACACTGAGCACCCGTATACGATCTCGATGTCAAACATCAATGGATGTGGGAACATCCATCGCCCATCGTATGGGTCTAGTATCATATACGCTAGTCTACTCTGGTATATCGATGTCCCATCTCGATACACCTACGACTAGGGACATTTCAGGATATGCTTATAAACTACAGACGTCCCACTAGTATGATCTCCATCATAATCACAGTAGTCAAGCAAATATCCTGAGGGTTTTATCAACATGTGTGAATGATTAAAAGCATGATCAAGTCAACATGTCAGATAAAGAAGAACCGGATAGCATACTATCATGTCGAGCAAGAATGTACACTGAATATATATATACATGTATAAATACATCCACTATCATATAATGGCCTCTAGGGCATACATATATCCAACAACATATATATTTTGTGTGCATATAGAAAACAATACATATATCACATATATGTAAAGTGTATCATCAAGTAAGAAAAAGTAATACTTAAGTGAGCTAATATTAGTTAATGTAATGTAATATATCAAAATATATAATCATACATTAAATTATTAAATCAACACTTGATTTAATAATCTGGCTATATTACATATAACCGACTAATATCATATGAATCAACTTATCGAATCAACTCTTGATCCGATAACCCGGCTATATCATATATAACCGACCGATATCATATATCGCGAGAATGGAATACGGTATCACATACTCGTATCAATCTCGGTCCCGCACATATCACATATGTGCTCCTACTCCGTTTCGCTTGAGCCAGGAAACCTCTGTGTAGGACTCTAAACACTCGTCAATACGCCGGCAGTAGGTGATGATTATATTAAACACCCACAAGCCGCAAGCGGTCTGTGAAACGTAACAGCCACCCGGGTATTGAGTGATCAAAAGATCAACAAGCAAGCCTGCTCGTACTTCTGCGAATCCAATCAGCAACACTACCGTACAGTCCGGTTTCTTCGTCTGATATGTCATATATCACAGCCTGGGGGTGGTATAACATCAGACCCCAATAGCCTGATAAGTCTTGCCGATACAAGGTCCATAACGGTTCGAGAAACTACTGATAACACTTACCAGTAAATCTCAACAATCTTGGCCATGGATTTCCTGTTATGGCCAATCGAGTATAGTGCAACATCAACTCCCTATACCGAGAGAGACGAAACCCCTCCTATCACTCATTGCCTCCATATGACTCGGGACTGTACCCAAAAACCACCTTTTTGCACGATCTCTTGACCGTGGTATGGTGGAAATCAAAGCACAGTGGGAATCACACAAGACTCTATGACGATCTTGGGTCTACAGACTAAGCTGTACCAGTGTCACCAGAGAACTGCTATCCGACGATATGTATAATACCATCTAGGAGTTCTCGGCGAGTCCGTCCAGTGTACCCAGTCTCCACTAAGCACCCGTATACCCTCTCTGATGTCAAACACCAATGGATGTGGGATCATCCATCGCCCATCATATGGTTCGAGAAGCGTATACACTAGTCTACTCTGGAGTATCAATGCCCTGTCTCGATACTCCCACGACTAGGAACATTTGAAGGATGTACTTAATGACTACCCTATCCCCACTAGTATGATCTGCATCATAATCCTGGTAGTTAAGTACTCATCCTAAGGGCTTTATCAATATGTAATAGAGAGACAATAAGTGTACATGTTAAGATAAAGTGCAACTGGACGGACTCGCCGAGAACTCCTAAATGAAGCAAGTAAAGCCTTTCATCTCAAGGAGGAAGCAAAGCCTTTCATCTCACTTTCTCACCATTACCACAACCAAAGAAAAGATTAGTTAAGCATAAAAAAAAGAAGCAAGTAAGGAAAATAAGCAAGTATAAAAGAAACAACAATTTTATTAAACATTTGAGAAAGAGATACAAGAATTTGGTTACTTGTTCAACCTCCTTAATGAAGCTTTCCAAAGGAAGCTTCAAGAGGGAAGAAGAAGAAACCAATGATGAAACCCACTCACCCTCAAGCTAAACAAAAGAAAGAAACAAAAAGATAGAATATATGCATATGAGGACCCTTGATCACTTGCCCACTGGTATGCTTTTATAGGCACCAAAGAAAAATAAACAAACAATAAAAATGAGATGACGGGATAGCAAAGGAGGCTCTGTGAAAAGATGGGGCCCATTGAGCAAGGGGGGCCGGCCTGACCGGTTTTGGGGGGCTTGTGCTCGGCCAAAATCCGAGCACAGAAGCTCGTACTTGTTGTGTAGACTTGTGTGCCTCCCAACATCACTCTGGTGCTGTTTGTTTGGTCTACAATAACCTGGTTTGTATGCAGAGATTTGGAGGGAACACAATGCCAAACATCACATCAAAACTTTTAGCATTAAAACTCATGCCCCCCATGTGCCCACTTCATCATGTCTTGTGCCATGGGCAGCCCCACCTAGGTCCAAGAACCAAAGAGCTATGTGCACACTTGTGTTGTGTTGGACCAAAAATATGTACACAAGATTATTTGCAAAAGAGCTCTTCGGATATCGGTCATTTTTCTGTTCCGTCTGCAGTGTCAGCTCCCAAACGTTATATCCGTGATGTTGAATGTGTTTCCAGTATTTATCACGAATACTTGTAAACTGTAATTACAGAGCAGACACTGATTAATAGCACCGATATATACAAAATAGATAACGAATGAGGGTATTAAAATACAGTTTTCTGAGATGAACACGTTTCATGAGATTTTATACAGGATGGTGAGAATACAGGAGTACGGGGGACTCCGAAGCAATTGAATGACACATCCTCAACTATCCCAACATCCCCGGAAAACGTCAGTCAGGACCAATTCTAACGCAAATTAAGGCACGATGTTCAACCGCTTCATAAGATTTTATACAGGATTACAGGAATACAGGAGTACATGATTACATGTAGGAGACTCCAAAGTAGCTAAACTACTCATTCTTAACTACCCCAACACCCTCTGCAAACATTGGTCAAAACTATTCATAAACATTAATGGTGGTTCATGGATACAGGTAGTCACAAAGTCATGTATTTAAGGAATCATGTCAAGGTCAAGACATAATGTAGAACATCTATATATACATGTAACATGAATGATCAATCATCATACCTAATTCAGGCCGAAAAATCAAACACAAGTTCACATGCAGAAACGAATAATTTTTGTTGAGAATTAGAAGTTATTACACAAAGAGTAAATTCTAATTCAGGATGTTGTGCGAAATACGAGACTGAGTTTGTCGCGATCGAGTTTTAGGTAAAAGTGTTAACAGTGTTTTCGTACCGCTGCGCAGAGCATGCCAGTGCAGATTTCAGAATGCATGTATTAATGGTATTTTGCATTTTCGAGAAGCTTCTGTTCAATTTATGATTTCAAATATTTAACAAGAAATAAGAGTTTATGTGTTGTGAATAAATCCCAACAAGAATTTCCGGGTTTTGATAAGCAGGTAGGGAGTTATGCCTTTTCTACGATAGCCGCGCATATATTTCTTGCTGCTGTCCAGATTCGTATTTTATTAAAATATGTTTTAAAATAGTTTCCTTCAGTTTTCAAGAGAATTAACCTAGGATAAAATTGTAGCTATTTCTCTGCAGATGTTTCAGAAACTTGAGTTTTCTCAATTTGAAATCCAGAACTAGGAGTTATATCTGATTGAAGTTAGGTGTAAAATAATTTTCAGCATACAAGAAAAATATATTTCAATCTCAAGAGAAAACAAAATAAAAATCCGACTTAACTTGAATTATGAATTTTGTACTGACTATGGGGAGGCGTCATACACCGTAGGTTAGTTTACTACGGCAGAGCGGTCGCTGGATCATTATGTAACATAATTTCAGGCGAAGTCTCCCTATATGGAAATATAGGGTATACCCATGACCTAGGATATAAACATATCAATTAAAAGGAACCACAAAAATCAGTATCGATATCATCACACCCGTGGCAAGAGGTGGATGATATCGCACAATAATACTCACGGAAAATCAACAGAACATATAAACATATTCATGTTCAATATAATAACATTGAATCAATTTCTTAACCGTTAATTTCCTAGTTCTTGCTAATAATTTACATATGGCACGAACCTAAATTGACATGAATATAAAGAGCATTACTTACCAATGATTAATGCATGATCCACATAGGAATTAAACTAAATCAAAGAAAATTAATACTTAACAGGGAAAATATTTTTTTTTGTAATAAAAATAATTAATAGAATAGCTTTAACTAAAATATATACAAATATTTATAGGAAAAAAATTTCTTTTTCCATATTGATAAAAAAAGAACTTGCATTTATTAAACTAAGAGCGAAATCAGAGTCTCGTCCTAATACCAAGATTAAGAGAAATTAATTTACGCATCCAATTATCATAAAACATATCCATGTTAAAATAAAAGACATATCTAGATGTTAAGAAAAATACGATTTTTATTAAAAATAGTTTATTAATTAATTTTTTTTTCTTAGAAAACAAAGGTCTTGACAAAGGTTTGCGCAATTAGAGGAGGTGAAAGGGATGAAACTTATAATTAAGAAAGATCAATGATCTTTCTTATCAATATAGGTCGAAGATGTCTCAATCTGATCGAGGCGATGAAGAGGATGCGTAGAGGGGATTCTTCTCCAAAGCTTTTCGTTGCTTTTGATAAAATCCTTAGGGTTTGGGAGAATAAGAGTAAGAAGAAAGAAAAGGCAGAAGAAGGAGAAGATGATTCAGATTAGAAGAAAAAGAGACGGCTAAAAGAAAAGAGAAACTAGGGTTTATTGATAGCTTATGGATTTTTGATGATGTTAGTATATCCATTCTCGCATTGTTTTGATGATAGCTAAAACATGAATAGTTATTTGGTATCTCTTGTTTTTATCTTGTTTACCTATCGATACCAAACTGATATACACTTGTTGATTAGTTTGCATATCGTATAACTTGTATATATCGAGTAATATATCAGTATCTCATGTTTTACTTGCGTTATATACTTTGATATTGATATATTATTCTTATTCATTGTTTTGATGATTCGAAATATGAATAGTTATTTATGATGTCGTATTTCGTTATTTTGCCTACTAGTTTGACAACGTAAATACGTATATATATACATGTGCTCTTCATTTTGGTTTTCATATAACATGTATATATATAGTATATCAATATTTTATGCTTTGCATGTGATTTATATGCTAATATTGATATACCATTCATAATTTGTGATATCGAAATAATGAATATTCATATACTTGCGTTTATTATATTATTTATTTCATAATAACACTGTATATGATGTGCTTTGTCATTTTGAGATTGAATTTCAGGATATCTCATGGCATAAGCATATAATGGAGGATGGAGGAAATTGAGCTCAAACGGTATATCTAACGGAGGTTAGAGAATACGGACGAGAGCTTCTCAATTTGCTAAAATCAAGCTTGAAGTAGCTAAGAAGCAAAGTCCAAGATTGAAGCGTCAAGAGTTGAAGTCCAAGTTCAGATTTGAAGATCAAAGATCAACTTCAAGACGGTCGAGAGTGGAGTGTGACGAACATCGAAGGTTCAAGAGCTCGAGACAAAGAGTCGGAGATTTAAGAATCGAAGAATTGCCACATCGTCTTAGGAATTATTGTTAGCACTCTTTGATTATGGGTATTATCATATAGTAGCTCTTGAACACTCACGCATGCATGCAAAAGTGTTTTACATTGCATAAATGTTGGGGTTTTCGATTTCGAAGTTTTCCATTTCATTAAAACCCCAATATGAGTTTCTGTGCATGCTCAGACATTTGCATCTTGAGCGTCAGACGTCTGAGATATTTTTGTGGTTTTAAGTTTTTCAAAATATCGGAAAAAATGATTTTTGTTCTTAAGATGTTTGCATATGCTTCACTAGACGTCTGGGAACTCTATGTGCTTTCATCTGCATTGTTTTTTTTATGAGAGACAGATGTCTTATGTTTGGACACAAACGTCTTATGAAGTATTTTGGAAAATGATTTTTTGAACTTCAGACGTTTGGGCATTACTGATCAGACATCTGTCAACTCTCTGTGTTTTATCTGCATATCTTCAAAATGAGAAATGAGAGTCAGACGTCTGATGGCTTTGGTCCAGACGTCTGTAATTGAAAAGATTTCAAAAATGTTAGCCGTTGGGATTTTTATCGCATGAACTTCAAACGTTTGTCGATATTTTAATTCTGCTGTCCCCACTAATAATGGCTAGTTTTTATTGGGTGCTATAAAAATGCTTTCCTTTAGATTTTTGGGCATCAATCACTTGAGCATTTTCAATTGCCTATTTCTAAAGTGATCAAGATAAAAAATCTCATCTCTTATGAGAGTAAAAGAGTTTTCATTTATTTTTCATCTCACACATACACAAAAGGTCAAGAGCTTCATTTTATTATATCCATACTTCTTAGAGTATTAGTTTGGGATTGAGAGAAACTCCTTAAGAGTATTGTGCTTAATTGTTTCCTCTTCTTTTCTTTGTGTGAGGACTTTTGAGTGCAAGGGTGCCTTTGTAAGAGAGAAGAGTGTGTATTGAGAAGAGAAGTGAGAAGAGCTTGTAAGAGAGAAGTTTTGCTCATGTGTCGAGCAACGTGTGATCTTTTTAGGTAGACGTGTTTAGTGGAACAAACTCGATCGCTCAAAGATTTGGCCTCCACTAGAAGCGGGGTTGTGGGTTGCTTACGGGAAATGTGTTTATGTCTGAGAAAGACGTGTTTAGTGGAACAAACTCGATCGCTCAAAGAAAGTGGACCAGGGGATCTCCCGAACCACTATAAAACCCTCTTGTGTTTGAGTTTGCAATTTCTTTTATCTCTTCTTGTTTATTTACTTAGAAATTGCATGCTTGTTATCTATATGCTCATTGCTCTTGCTTGCTATATCTCTTGCTCTATGTTTAAGTATTCATAATTGTAGTTGTGCTTAGCTTTTATCTCTATTGGTTTATCGTTTGGCCAAGCTTCGCAATTGTAGTTTTTGATTAGTAAGTGCAGTATAATTTTTAATTTGGGAATATCGGTAGCATAGTTTTATTCACTCCCCACTAGGGCCTTTTTCAGTTGGTATCAGAGCCTAGTATTCTTTTCGTTAGGCTCAACATCCTTGAGTTGATCCGATGGCATATTCTTTACAAAATTGCTCTTCCTTCGAAAATAACTCTATTCATGATCCTTCTTGTTTTGATGGAAGTAGATTTGAATTTTGGTAAATTAAAATGCAACGTTTTCTTGAATCTCTTGGTAGAAGCTTTTGTAAAATGGTAGATAATGACCATTCTATTCCCACCAAATCAAAATCTAAATGGAGTAGTCATGATAAAGAGCTATTTACTTTGAACATTAAAGTGCTAAAAGTTTTATATTTGTCACACCCCGCTTCCCAGTGTACGGGTAAGAAGACGCGACGAGGCCCGCTACGTATTTACTCAGAAGTAAACATGCTAAGCGTATCTAAGCAATATAATGTAAATATACACAAGAAGTCATGAATGTAAATGAACATCAACTTTTATTTATTAAACATCTCTTTACAAGTACAACTGAAAACGTAAATACAGGAATGGAAAGCAACGCCTAAACAATGGGATGAACTGAAAAGAAAATATATACAAGTATCTAGAACTCTAGATCAATGGCGAACTACTCCAAGTCTTCAGTACTGGGCTCAAGCGCCAAAGAGTTCGATCCACGTGACAACATTCCAAAAAAAAAGAGAAGGAATGTCATCAGTGAACAATCGCTCGGTAAGTCCCAAAGTTAGGTAAGAATAGACTGATGAATAGACAAATATAACTGGTGAGTTTGTTATGTTAACGCAGTTGTTTGTAGCTTGGTATAGAATATGCTAGTGTATACAAGAGAAGTCCCACTATTCCGGAGACTAAGGTATACGGAGCACAAGGAACCGTTAAGCCACGGTACAACAACAATGGATATTCAGGTATATTAAAGTGACCGTCTCGTGCCACTTCTAACACATTCCGTACCAGTCTACCCCTTTAAAACCCCGTAACGTCTTTTGTATTGATGGTATTATTTTGTGTTATAGATGGATGACTTTCCGAAATGATATCATGTAAACGGAATGGATATAAATGGATATGCATGTAATCAGAGTATATCCATAGTTCGGTTTTGTCAAGTCATGTTGATATAGATTGAATTCTGGTATAAATGGATTCATATTGTATTGTATTTATACTTGAATTGAATTCAAGTCATATTGATTTCATATTAGACTGAGACAATGTCTGAGTCAGACACTTTAAAACAAATTGAAGTCCTGAGTTAGTTTTGATGTTATCGGTAACTGCTGCACATGGACGGCAGGATTTGTGTCTTTTTCCAAGACAATTACCGTATTGATAACACCATTTTTAGGTTGTCTACCTTAGATAAGCAAGCACCCATATTCTCCGGCTCCCTGAGGCTCAAGAGAACTGGTCCCGCTTAAACCTATGTTTACTAGGGTCCTTATTGTAAATTAATATAACTTGAGGGGGTTTTATGAAAAATAGTTTTGATATGTTTTCAAAATACACCTCAAGTATTTATTTATCGTCTTTAGGGTTTTCATGGATGTATATTTTTAAAATATAATGTTTTTTAGTGAATAGAACCTAGATTACATTGTATATGATATTTTAATGTAATTTTGGAATTGTATTGATTTGTAATGGCAGTTTCATGGAATTTGTGATTTCTTTGATTTAGAAAACATGGAATATATATATTGTATGCATAAAGTAGATATTTTGATAATATATATATATATATATATATATATTTATAAAAACTAGAACTTATTTATTAAATAGAAATCACATTTTTCATAAAAATTGCATTAAAAATTCCATCGAGATCGAATGCTCCTTGCGAAGGTCTGCATCTCGCTCTGCTAGGCCCGAGGACATGCGATAACCTGCACCATCCCGATCGGGGTTCTCCAAAATGAGTTGTAGAGGCGTATTGCAAGGAATTAAATAATACACTTTTTAAAGAAAACGGTTTTTAAATGTTTAAGGTATTTAAATGTAAACTCGTATTTTCCCATAAATTAATGTTCCACAAGTCATCGTGCTATGTAAAAAATGTGTGTTTTGATGAGGTAGGCCATTACCTCATGAGTTTTCTAATGGTATTATGGGTAAAATGAATAAGCAATATCGTATGTAAACATTATGGTATTTTACTGTAAAGATGGAATAGAAGTTGCAATACATATTATTTTGAGATGAAACTTATTCTAATGTGTTATTTAATGGTTAATAAACAGTATATAAAAAGATGGTGAATTTGTTATTAAGAAAAATTGCATTTTTGATGAAATTAGAATCGGAAGTCGGAATAACTCCGCTTCCGACGAGTTTTGAATTGATGATGTTTTATACTAGAATGAGGGGAGGGGAGAAGGGACTTACTGATTGAAAATAAAGAGGGGAGATGGAGGAAGCTTTTGGAATCGTCGGGGAATCGTAATTCTTCTCGAAACGTCGCCGGAACTTCAACCTTTGCTAACTCCTCTTGTATAACTTTGGACTTGGAAATTTTAAAGAGTTTTTGTATGGGATTTCTGAATGAGGAGGGGTGAAATGTAGTGTGGAATTTATAGGGAAAATTAGGGTTTAGGGTAATGAAATGTGCATTAAAATTGGATTTAAGAGAGGAATTATCACTCTTTGGGTGAATGCAGAGAAATCAAACAACATGGGGGTAGTGGGGTAGGCGAAAGGGTGCTAGGGTTAAAAATTCAAAGCATTCCCCACGGTTATGCCCGGCGGTGCCGGCCCCCTCAACATATCTCACCGGTCCAATCTGGTGGGATGGGGTTGGGATCTCTGCCACGTGTCCATGTCGCTTGGTATATCTCAGTGCACATGTTTTATTTTGTTGTGACTTTTCATTTTACGTGTTTTGCACGTGTAAACTTTTGAGCTTCTAAAATTTTAAAAGAAACAACAAAAATATATATGTGGCTGGGGGGATTCGAACATAGGTGCTACGTCACAGCAGTACAAGGTTTTACCAATAAGCTACAAGTGCTTTCTTGCTGTTCAAAAGCAAATCAAATACTTATAGCATACACAGGATTACAAATACTCCATTTGTACATCAATTTTTAAACAATTTTCTGTACACTGAAACAGAGTTATTACATTCTACCCTCCTTACAAAAATTTCGTCCTCGAAATTTATAATTATTTTAAGGACTAATTTACAAACAATTGAGGGTATCTTGCACGCATATCGTCATCACGTTCCCATGTTGATTCTCCTGGTGAGTCTTTTCTCCACATAACTCGAACCAAGTTTACTTCCTTGTTCCGAAGTGTCTTCACCTTTTTATCCAGGATTTCAACTGGTTGTTGCTCACAGGATAAATCTGGCTGTACCGTGAGCTCGGAGTGATCAAGAATATGACCGGGGTCACTCACATATCTTCTGAGTTGGGAAATGTGGAACATATTGTGTACTCCTTCCAATGAAGGTGGAAGTGCCAAGCGATAAGCCACTTCTCCGACTCGTCCGAGTATGTCGAACGGTCCAATATACCTCGGACTGAGCTTACCCTGTCTTCCAAAGCGAATCACTCAACGGTTTGGAGATATCTTCAAAAAGACATGATCTCCCGGTTGGAACTCCAAGTGACGGAGCATTGCATCAGCCCAGTGTTTCTGTCGATCTTGGGCTATGCGCATTCTTTCCCTGATTGTGCGAACAACATCGACAGTTGCCACTATCATCTCAGGTCCAAGGAGTTCTCTATCTCCGATGTCGTCCAAACTTAATGGTGAACAATACTTCCTTCCATAAAGAGCTGCAAAGGGTGCCATTCCAATACTTGCTCGGTAGCTGTTGTTGTATGAAAACTCCACAAGATGTAGGTGATCTTCCCACGATCCTCCAAAGTCTAGCATATCTTCAAGTATCTTAATAGTTCGCTCAGACTTTCTATCTGTTTGTGGATGGTAAGCTGTGCTGAAGTTCAAACTTGTTCCCAAGCTAGCTTGGAGACTCTGCCAAAATTACGATCAGAATCTGGTGTCACGATCGGAGACAATTCAAACCAGTACTCTATGTAATCTTACGATCTCCTGCATGAGTTCATGGGTATCAGAGATAGTACACATGAAGAGTTAAATCTTACTTAGATTCATACTTACTTCCATGTACTTCTTTGCAAGTGTCTCAGTATATTGGCTAACTCGAAATGGGATGAAGTGAACCGACATTGTGAGACGATCCACAATAACCCGTATATCATCGTTACCTTTCGTTCTGCGAGGAAGCGCAGTCACGAAATCCATAGTGATGTGTTGCCACTTCCATTCTGGGATAAATAACGGTTGAAGTAAACCAGCTGTCCTGTGATGTTCAGCCTTTACTTGCTGACACACCAAGCATTTAGAGACGCTTCTGGCTACTTCACGCTTCATTCCATACCACCAATAATTTTGGCACAGATCTTTGTACATCTTTGTGTCTCCAGGGTGTATTGAATAAGGAGAGCTATGAGCTTCTTTCATCAATTCTTCCCGCAGAGAACCTTTGGGTACACACAACCTACTGCCGTATCTCAAAGATCCGTCGTCGTGTATGATGAAATTTGTTCAAAGTCCACTTTCTACTTGTTCTCTGATCTTTTGCAACTTAGCATCACTTGCTTGAGTTGCTTTGATCTGATTGACAATGGTAGATTGAACTTGTAAGTTCATCAAACTTGAAGTGTTACCTGGCATGACAACTTCAATTTCCATCTGATGCAAATCTGTTAGTGCATGTTGCACACTCTCACAACACTTGTGAGGAGGTGGAAGCGGTAAAAATTTTTTTTCTTGCATGCAACACCCACATAAACCAAGATCTTGTGCTTAAACCTTAACAAGCAAACCTATATAGAGATCTTATCTACTATGATAGTGTTATACCTAAGAAACAGGTCCTTCGGGTCTTTGTTTGGATGTGACTCCTAGGCTCCTTGTGGTTGCAAAGAACTTGATCTCCGGCCACCTCAAGATCCAAGATGATCCACCCGAGAGCTATCGAACAAACTACAAACTCTTCACAAGAGTTTAACTAAGAGATCAAGAGTGCTAGAAGTGATCACTTAGATGATGTAGAGATCAAGTATTGGATTATTATGTCTCTTGACCTATGATTCACAACTCATGTGAGTGATTTAGGTGAAGAGGTAGAGGGAGGAGATAATGAAGAGAGAGAAGGTGAATGTGTTGAATGAAAAATCAAGCATGGAAAAATAATGATATGGCTAAAAGATAATAATTGAAGCGTGTATTATTTTTCTCCAAAATAATGCACCATGCTTCAATAATAACACCAAATGAATATAAAATGAATTTAGCCATGCCATCACCCATGCTAAGAATTTCTCCAAATTCCACCTCATTGTTTTATTTTCACAAAATAAAAACCCATTTATGAGGTGTCTCTTTCTAGAATGTATTCTTGTAACAATTACAAGAATACCCCTTACCGTATACCGTACAAGTATACCCGTATCCGAATTCCGAAAAATACGAATACAAATAATCCAATAATATAATACCGGTATGCGGCTTAAACCAAAGCCTACCAGTATTAACCTTCCGATCATTATTCCTGTAACCATTACACGAACATGATCGAAACCCTGCCGTAACAACTTATGGCCTCTACATCTTTTGCCTGAACCAGGGAACCCTCTGTGTGGGACTCTAAAGACTGGACAGTACACTGGCAGTGGGTTTAACCACAAGCACGTCTGCGGCACTAGCTGTGCGCAACGGCTATCCAGGTACATGACAAAAGGGTGGCCGACGAGCGAACTCATCACAACCTTAACGGGCCTGTAAGCAACACTTACCGTACAGTCCGGTCTCTTCGTCTGATACGTCACATATGAAGTCTGGGGGTGGTAAATGTTAGACCCCAGTAACTTTATAATTCATGCTGATTTACGGCTCATAACGGTTCGAGAAACTACTGATAACTCTTATCAGTAATCTCAAGAACCCTAGCCAGGGATTTGCTGTTATGGCCGATCAAGCATACGCGACATCAACTCCCTATACAGGGAGAGACAAAACCCCTCCTATCGCTTACTGCCTCCATGCGATTCGGGACTGTACCCAAAATCCACCTGTTTGCATGACTCAGTAGAGCCGTGGTACGGAGGAAATCAAAGCACAGTGGGAATCACACAAGACACTATGACGATCTCGGGTCTACAGACTAACCTGTACAAGTGTCACCAGAGAACCGCTATCTGACAATAGGTATATATACCATCTAGGAGTTCTCGGCGAGTCCTGTTCGGTGTACCCATTCTCCAATGAGCACCTGTGTACAATCTTTGATGTCAAACACCAATGGTTGTGGGATCAACCTTCTCCCCCAGGGTCAAGAAACACACATACTAGTCTACTCTGGTAATATCGATACCCTGTCTTGATATACCCTCGACTATGAACAATTAAAGAATATGCTTATAGACTGCCCAGGCCACACTAGTATGATCTACATCATAATCCTGGCAGTCGAGCATAATCCTAAGGGCTTCATCAACATGTATATAAAGATATGAAATACAACACATCACACGTTAAGATGAAGATAAACCAGATAGCATATTATCATTTTGAGCAAAGATTGTTTCTGTACATATACATGCCTAGCATCCTATACAATACAGGCCTCTAGGGCATACATATCTAACAATCTCCCACTTGCACTAAGGCCTGTAGTTGGTGCAATAAGTACCCACTGTCTACACTAGAACCAGTTGCCGGCGTACCGCATGCCAATCAGCTCGAACAGTTTCTCAAACTGGACTTGAGGGATGGCCTTGGTGAATGGATCTGCTATGTTGTCTTTCGTGTCTACTCTCCGTACCTCGTTGTTCTGGCGATCCACTATCTCCCTGATGAGGTGATACCGCCTCAAGATATGTCTGGATTTTTTATGGGACCTTAGTCCCTTTGCCAAATCCATGGCTCCATTGTTATCGCAATACAGAGGTATTGGATTAGCAATGGATAGAACCACCTGAAGTTCAGAAATGAACTTCCTCATCCAGACTGCCTCTTTTGCAGCATCATTAGCAGCAATATACTCAGCTTCCATCGTGGAGTCAGCGACGGTATCTTGCTTGGAGCTCTTCCAACATACCGCCCCTCCATTTAGGTTAAATACAAATCCTGAGATGGGCATACTATCATCCTTGTCACTCTGGAAGCTGGAGTCGGTAAAGCCCTCCATTTGGAGATCTCCGTTACCATACACCAAGAACATTTATTTAGTTCTTCTCAAGTACTTCAGAATGTTCTTTACAGCAGTCCAGTGTTTCTCCCCTGGATTGGATTGATACCTGCTTACTGCACTCAGTGCATAAGCTACATCTGGGCGAGCACACAACATCACATACATTATAGATCCTACCGCCGAAGCGTAGGGTATAATGCTCATGCGAGCCCTCTCCTCATCAGTCTTTGGAGGCATCTCTTTGGAGAGGGTGATCCCATGATAAGCGGGTAAATTACCTCGCTTGGAATCTTCCATAATAAAGCTCTTTAGTATGGTGTCAATGTATCTTGATTGGGATAATCCCAATAATTTCTTAGATCTATCTCTATAGATCTTAATCCCCAGAATGTACGAGGCATCACCCAGGTCTTTCATGGAGAACCTCTGCGATAAGAATAGTTTGACCGATTGTAGCATAGGAACATCATTTCCTATCAAGAGAATGTCGTCCACGTACAATACGAGGAATGTAACAGTACTCTCTACAATCCTTTTATAAATACATGGTTCATCTACATTTTTGATAAAACCAAACTCTTTGATTGTATCATCAAAGCAGATGTTCCAACTCCGTGATGCCTGCTTTAATCCATAGATGGATTTAAGCAACTTGCATTCTATTCCACTGCTCCCACTATCAATGAAGCCTTCTGGCTGATCCATAAAAATGCATTCTTCTAAATCACCATTTAGAAATGTCGTTTTAACATCCATCTGCCAGATCTCATAGTCATAGTGAGCAGCTATAGCAAGCATGATCCGAATGGATTTGAGCATCGCGACTGGTGAAAATGTTTCATCATAGTCCATGCCTAGTCTTTGACGAAATCCTTTTATGACCAGCCTAGCTTTATAGGTCTCCACCTGACCATCTACACTGATCTTTCTCTTAAAGATCCATTTGCACCCTATGGGTTTTACTCCAGGAGGTACAACCTCCAAAGTCCATACTTTGTTGGTGTGCATGGATTCCATTTCGGATCTCATAGCATCCAGCCACTTCACTGAGTCACCACTCATGATAACTTGCTGAAAACTAGTAGGATCATCATCATCCATGATGCAATCTTCTCTATCACCATCAATTAGAAAACCGTAGTATCTATCAGGTGTGCGAGAAGTCCTACTAGATCTACGGAGTGGCTGAGGTTCGTCAGGTTCAACCAAATCATCGGTAATTGTTTGTGTATCTGGAATTTCTTCCAGTTCTACCGCATTGCCAACATTATCATTTGTTAAAAAATCATTTTCTAAAAATGTGGCATACTGAGAAACAAGCACCCTTTGTTCCTCCTTGTGGTAGAAAAGATATCCATACGAGTGTTTTGGATATCCTACAAATTTACACAAAACCGATCGTGTCTCGAGTTTATCCGGGTTCTGCTTTTTCACATGAGCCGGACAACCCCATATCCTAACTCGTTTAAGAGATGGTCTCTTCCCATACCATATCTCATATGGAGTGGTTGACATGGTTTTGGTCGGAACCCTATTTAATAGATAAATCGCCGTCTCCAATGCGTGCCCCCATAATGAAAGTGGTAACTCAGCATCACTCATCATTGATCATACTATATCTAATATGGTACGATTCCTCTGTTCCGACACACCGTTGTGCTGTGGTGTGTACGGAGGAGTGAGCTGAAAGAGAATCCCATTTTCTTTTAGGAAATCTAGAAACTCTGAGCTTAGATACTCACCTCCTCGATCCGATCGAAGTTTCTTGATACTCAAACCTGTTTGTTTTTCTACTTCAGATTTATACTCCTTGAACTTTTCGAAGGCTTTAGACTTATGTTTCAACAAGAACACGTGTCCGAATCTCGAGAAATCATCAGTAAAAGTTATGAAGTAGGAAAAACCACCTCTCGCATGTGTAGACATTGGTCCATATACATCACTATGTATGAGGCATAAGAGTTCAGTAGCTCTTTCTCCGTGTCCACTAAACGGAGTTTTGGTCATTTTACCTTTGATACAAGACTGACAAGTCGCATAAGATTTATATTCAAAAGAGTTTAAATATCCATCTTTATGTAGCTTGGTTAATCTTGTTTCATTAATATGACAAAGTCTACAATGCCAAATGAAAGCTTCATTTATGTCTGAAATCTTCCTTTTGTTTGTGTGTTGTATATTGAAAACTGTGTGCTGGTTTAGGACGTATATCCCGTTATTTAATGTACCAGACCCAATCAACTCTTGATTAAGGTTAATGTTCATAACATTAGATTGTAATACAAAATTATATCCAGCATTGTCCAACAACGATACAGATATAATATTACATAACATTAAAGAAACAAAATAACATGGGTTCAAAACCAATATACAACCCGAAGAGAAACCAAGGTGATACTCTCCCACTGCTACAGCATGTACAGAGGAACCATTCCCAACTCGGAGAGTGTGATCACCTTTCTTCAAAAACCTGCTATTTCTCAGCCCCTGCGCACAATTGCAGATGTGAGATCCTAACCCGGTATCTAATACCCAGGAAGCAGAGTTAATTGAAAAATAATTTTCTGTTACAAACACACCTGAAGTGGAAGCATCACCATGCTTCTTCTTCTTGAGGCCTGCCAGGTATCCAACGCAGTTTCTCTTCCAGTACCCAGTCTAGTGGCAGTCGAAGCATTCTCCTCGTCCTGTCGCAGCAGCCCCTATCTTGTCCTTTCCCGGTGCCTTTTTCACTTCTCCTCTCGGCTTGATGGGATTCTTCTTCTTCTTTCCCTTGGCTTTGGCTTTCGGGAGAGAAGAGGAAGATGTCCCAGCAATTAGAGTGGGAGTTTTTGCTACCTTTAGCGTGCTCTCTGCACTCCTTAACATATTGAGGAGTTCAGGTAATGACTTCTCCATGTTGTGCATGTTGAAGTTTACAATGAACTGAGCAAAGGCGGGGGAATGGAATGTAGAACAATATCAACATACTGTTCGTTCTCCATGGTCCAAACCAGGTCCTCTAGTTCTTCGATAAGTCCAATCATCTTCAATACATGGTCACCTATAGACGTACCGGCAGCCATCCACATCTAAAACAACTTTCGATATCTCTTGTATCGGAGAGTACGAGATTGCTCTCCATACAACTCCTTTGTATGGAGAAAGATGGATTGTACATCCATCTTCTTGTGCTGCTTCAGATGTTCATTGTTCATAGAAGAAAGCGCGAGGCACTTGGCTGTTGCACAGTCTATATCCCATGTTTTACGGATTTCTTTATCCGCAACTGAAGAATCAGGGCCTGGGCTAAGAGGGGCTGGAGTAGCCAGGACATATCCGACCTTATCATAGGTCAGGGCAATATTTACGTTCCTTAGCCAATCTTTGTAATTCGGTCCCGTGAGTTTATTCTTGTCTAATAAAAGCTTAAGTCCCGTCATAGGTATCTGCCATTAGGAGAGAGAAAAGAAGACACTCAGCGATTGCTCTTGCATAATTAGATTGGTTATTAATCTTATCTAATCGACGTCTCCCACTGCTTTTTATCAAATTTTCCTTCAAACCTTAAAAAGAAAATTAGCCAGGATTAATTGCAATCTACAAGTTTGCTAACCAGTCGGCCAGGCCAGTGTCGGTACTCCGAGGGAGGTTCCCCGTGCTTTCGCATGGACCTAATTAAAATAAATCTCGTTTTCCTAGAGGCGTAACCCTATTGACACCTTTCTAGACACCTACTGGGTTAGCTAATTGTAAAGTGCAAAACTCTCCCGGGAGTAACTTTTGCAGGGTTACCTAAGACGGCAGCAAGGTTTCGGGAGGCATCGTCCATGCCAAATTCAAAAATTTGCCGTTTTAGCTAACCCTAACCAAGAATCGTTAACTAGAAATCGACGGAAATATAAATGCAAACACTTTGTAAGTCTAGTGAGCAAGGAATACAACCTTTGTAGACCGGTCCTTCACTTCAATAGCTTCATGTAGTAGTCCTTTTCGCTGCGATCATAAACTCCGGACTTTAGAGAGGCTCCCATGAAGAAACGAACATGCTTGCTTCGAAGTCTTCGAGGCCGAAGATCTACGTTGAGGAGACACTAACCCAAGCTATCTCTTCACTAACTATGGAATTAGTGAAGCAAACACCCTATATTAAATGGCAAGTAGTAGAGAATAATGAAGTAGGAAGTGGGCTCACTTTAGATTTCATTTTCTCACACTTTTTCTCATAACTCCATTGAATCTAGAAAGCTTTTTGAGGAGGAAGAAGAAGAAACGAATTCATATGAAAAATGAATAATTCTCCAAATGAATAATTGCAACCATGGGTGAGTTAAGCCCTCTCATGCCTAACTCATGTAGAGAATAAACCAAGGGCAAGGGTTAAGGTTGGGTTAACAAATATCTTAAGCTATGACAAAAGAGTGGACTTGGTCAATCTTCTACAAGCTTCATCCAAGCTTGAATTATTGACTAAGTCCAACTAATTTGTGATAACTTAATTCATAAATATCAAACCCTAACTTAACCCTTGCATGGTCTAAGTCTCATACACCCATCTTGCATGTATCATCAAGCATGACACAATACATGTACACAAATATACATATCACATATATATACAATGTGCACATCAAGTGAGAAAAGAAATCATAAGTGAGCTAATACTAGTTAATGTAATGTAATATATCTAATATATAATCATACATTAGATTATCAAATCAACTCTTGATTTAATAATCCGGCCATATCACATATAACCGACTAATATTATGTGTAACAACTTATCGAATCAACACTTGATCCGATAACTCGGCTATATCGCATATAACCGACCAATGTCACATTTCGCGAGAATAGAATACGGTATCACATATCGTATTAATCTCGGTCCTGCACATATCACATATGTGCTCCTACTCCGTTTCGCTTGAGCCAGGAAACCCCTGTGTAGGACTCTTCAGACTCGTCAATACGCCGGCAGTAGGTGATGATCATATCAAACACCCACAAGCCGCAAGCGGTCTGCTAAACGTAATGGCCATCCGGGTATTGAGCGATCAGAAGATCAACAAGCAAGCCTGCTCGTACTCCTGTGAATCCACAGTAACACTACCGTACAGTCCGGTCTCTTCGTCTGATATGTCGCATATCTCGTCTAGGGGTGGTAAACGTCAGACCCCAGTAACTCGATAAGTCATGCCGATGTGAGGCTCATACCGGGTCGAGAAACTACTGATAACACTTACTAGTATATCTCTGAAGCAGCCTTGGCCAAGGACTTCCTGTTATAGCCAATCGAGTACAGCGCAACATCAACTCCCTATACCGGGAGAGATGAAACCCCTCCTATCGCTCATTGCCTCCATATGATTCGGGACTGTACCCAAAAGCCACCGTTTTGCATGTTCTCTTGAACGTGGTAAGGTGGAAATCAAAGCAAAGTGGGAATCAGACAAGACTCTATGACGATCTCGGGTCTACAGACTAACCTGTACCAGTGACACCAGAGAACTGCCATCTGACGATAGGTATAATACCATCTGGGAGTTCTCGGTGAGTCCGTTCAGTGTACCCAGTCTCCACTGAACACCTGTATACTTTCTCTGATGTCAAACACCAATGGATATAGGATCATCCATCGCCCATCTACACGGGTCGAGAAGCTATACACTAGTCTACTCTGGTATATCGATGCCCTGTCTCGTTACACCTACGACTAGGAACATTTGAAGGATGTACTTAGCGGCTACTCTGTCCCCATTAGTATGATCTGCATCATAGTCCTGGTAGTCAAGTACTCATCCTAAGGGCTTTATCAACATGTAACATAGAGACATTGAGAGTATATGTTAAGATAAAGAGCAACCAGATAGCATACTATCATGTCGAGCAAGAAAGTCCTCCATATATATGTCCAAGCATCCACTACAATATACCTTATATATACAGTAATGGCCTCTAGGGCATACATATCACTAACAACTTTTACTCACAGTGGGATCGGGATCCAACTATCAAATAGAAGGTATGCAATCTCATTGCAAATTTCAACTCTTAAAATTCCCGATATGATTTTTACTCCTAGTGTCTTATGACCTTAACTATGGTCAACAAATTATAAACACTAGTCAAGTTCAACCCGCCATTTTGTGATTGATTTAGACCCATCCGTATGACCCTTAACTATGATCAACAAAGTCATACGAATGTCCTAATCGATCGCATCAAATGCTTTGTAGGAAGACATCACTTAGCTACCGTACACGACGCTTTAACTATAGTCAACAAACGTGTCACGAATACTAAGTACTCTACTTCCTAAAATGGCGGAGGGTAACAGATGGTTTTTATGAAAACCCTTAACGTTTTGAACTTGATATCGTTGTAGAATCTAGTAAAAAGAGTGGTTTAAGCTCCAGTTTTAAAATTCGAATGATTTTGTAGTATCTTTCTAATTTTGCTAAAGAGGTCACTCCCGGTGAAGGGATCTCGGCTCTTTCCTCTTCGAATGAGGTGCTGGATATTCATGAATACCACGATGCAAAGAAAAAGTTAGATCAACTATAAAAACAATCGAGTGCTTTGTAACATTTGCTAGTTTCTTTAAAGGGGTCACTCCCGGTGAAGGGATCTCGGCCCTTTCCTCATCAAATGAGGTGCTGGATATTCATCAAGGAATACCACTATGCAAAGAAAAACTAGAGTTATCCATTTTAAATTTTTTGATTCTACAACATCTTTAGGTTTCTTTTTCTTAACATTAATCACATTAATGTTGTCCCATCATTTACATTTCTTAAATATCACAGAAAAGAAACGAAAATAGAACGTACGCTTATGCCATCCGCATTCGCCACGGGGCCCCGTCATGCACCATTAGGTTACTTAACTAACAGCAAAGCGGGGGATGGACTAGCACGGGTGCAAAACATAAGCAACATTTATTATATATCTCATATATAAATAGCCATACGTCTCTCGCATTTATAAACATTCCAGATCACATATGAATACATTGGATATACTAGGAATTCCGTATTTCATTTAAGACCTTAATGAAAGACGGGTTCCATGGTCGTGATGAATAGCCAAACCCCACCCTAGACCTCTACGGGTGCGGCAAACTACCTGCCAAATTCCCGAAGTGAAGCAACCTCCCTCAACAAAATGAGTAGGCCACTCGGTACTTCGAGAACCCGGTAGTTTGTGCACCCCACCTTGGGTCTATCCTAGAAGAAAAAACAGTAAAAAGAAAATATACAACGGTGGATACAACCTCAACCCGGATGTGCCCTGCAAAATAATATTACATTGCTTTTTACAAATTACATGAATGAAAGAAAAACGCTCTTCTCACATCCTCGGCTATTCATCACGACGATCTAACATATTCATATACACATACCATCACATGATATCAATATGTGCAACCCCTACTAATCGTCGTATAGCAATTAGTGGATGTTTCAAACACATAACAAATAGGAAAAGCGGATCAACGACATTAAAAGATCGATTTCAAAACACTCCGATTTCCCCGAACACTTAGGTTACATCACATGTAATCTGAAAATATTTAAACAATACCACAAAGCCAAAAACCTAGAGCACATATAACCCTAAAAAACCCAAGCCAAAACCACAAAGGAAATCCGGCGACGCCGGATATTTAAAGGATCTCGCCGGGCAAAAACCGGTGGTTTGGGCTCATTTTTCTAGGGTTGTCAAGTTATCTCATAACAAGTATTCTGCACATGCTTAAAAAATTTTCAGAACACTTTTGAAAATTTTCCAGAGAGCAGGGTTTCGAGTTAGGGTTTTGGAGTTGTTTCGTGTTCGAAGCTTTAAACGTCGTCTAAATAACTAGTTATGGTTTAGTTAGGCTCTGATACCATATTAGTGGATGTTGCACACTATCACAACACTTGTGAGGAGGCGGAAGCGGTAAATTTTTTTTTTCTTTCATGCAACACCCATATAAACCAAGATCTTGTGCTTAAACCTTAACTAGCAAACCTATCTAGAGATCTTATCTACTATGATAGTGTTATACCTAAGGAACCAGTTCTTCGGGTCTTTATTTGGATGTGACTCCTAGGCTCCTTGTGGTCGCAAAGAACTCGATCTTCGGCTACCTCAAGATCCAAGATGATCCACCCGAGAGCTATCGAACAAGCTACAAACTTTTCACAAGAGTTTAACTAAGAGATAAAGAGTGCTAGAAGTGATCACTTAGATGATGTAGAGATCAAGTATTGGATTATTATGTCTCTTGACCTATGATTCACAACTCATGTGAGTGATTTAGGTCAAGAGGTAGAGGGAGGAGATAATGAGGAGAGAGAAGGTGAATGTGTTGAATGAAAAATCAAGCATGGAAAAATAATGATATGGCTAAAAGATAATAATTGAAGCATGTATTATTTTTCTCCAAAATAATGCACCATGCTTCAATAATAACACCAATTGAATATAAAATGAATATAAAATGAATTTAGCCATGCCATCACCCATGCTAAGACTTTCTCCAAATTCCACCTCATTGTTTTATTTTCACAAAATAAAAACCCATTTATGAGGTGTCTCCTTCTAGAATGTATTCTTGTAACAATTACAAGAATACCCCTCACCATATACCGTACAAGTATACCGGTATCCGAATTCCGAAAAATACGAATACAAATAATCCAGTAATATAATACCGGTATGCGGCTTAAACCTAAGCCTACCAGTATTAACCTTCCGATCATTATTCCTGTAACCATTACACGAACATGATCGAAACCCTGCCGTAACAACTTACGGCCTCTACATCTTTTGCCTGAACCAGGGAACTCTCTGTGTGGGACTCTAAAGACTCGAGAATACGCTGGCAGTGGTTTTAACCACAAGCACGTCAGCGGTACTAGCTGTGCGGAACCGCTACCCAGGTACATGACGAAAAGGTGGCCGACGAGCGAACTCATCACAACCCTAACGAGCCTGGAAGCAACACTTACCGTACAGTCCAGTCTCTTCGTCTGATACGTCGCATATGAAGTCTAAGGGTGGTAAATGTCAGACACCAGTAACTTTATAAGTCATGCTGATTTACGGCCCATAACGGTTTGAGAAACTACTGATAACTCTTATCAGTAAATCTCGAGAACCCTGGCCAGGGATTTGCTGTTATGGCCGATCAAGCATAGCGCAACATCAACTCCCTATACTAGGAGAGGCGAAACCCCTCCTATCGCTCACTGCCTCCATACGATT
Source organism: Agapanthus africanus (assembly GCA_030015575.1). NCBI lineage: Eukaryota > Viridiplantae > Streptophyta > Magnoliopsida > Asparagales > Amaryllidaceae > Agapanthus > Agapanthus africanus. The sequence goes on from JASDDO010000004.1 coordinate 257,982,355, forward strand.
TGGGACTGTACCCAAAATCTACCTGTTTGCATGACTCAGTAGAGCCATGGTAGGGAGGAAATCAAAGCACAGTGGGAATCATACAAGACACTATGACGATCTCGGGTCTACAGACTAACCTGTACAAGTGTCATCAGAGAACTGCTATCTGACAATAGGTATATATACCATCTAGGAGTTCTCGGCGAGTCGTGTTCGGTGTACCCATTCTCCAATGAGCACCTGTGTACAATCTTTGATGTCAAACACCAATGGTTGTGGGATCAACCATCGCCCCCAGGGTCAAGAAACATACACACTAGTCTACTCTTGTAATATCGATGCCCTGTCTCGATATACTCTCGACTAGGAACTATTAAAGGATATGCTTATAGACTGCCCAGGCCCCACTAGTATGTTCTACATCATAATCCTGGCAGTCAAGCATAATCCTAAGGGCTTCATCAACATTTATATAAAGATATGAAATACAACACATCACACGTTAAGATAAAGATAAACCAGATAGCATACTATCATTTCGAGCAAAGATTGTTTCTGTACATATACATGCCTAGCATCCTATACAATACAGGCCTCTAAGGCATACATATCTAACAAAATCTTGTTGAAGCTTCCACTGTGCGGTGAGATTCATTGATAGTGGTTGGCGACTAAGTGCATCAGGAACTACATTCACCTTCCCTGTATGATATTGTAGGTTGATGTCAAAGTCTGCCATAAGTTCTAACCATCTTCTCTTCCGCATATTCAACTCTTTCTGAGTAAACACATATTTCAGACTTTTATGGTCTGTGTATATGTCCACTCGTTCACCAAGAAGATAATGGCGCCAAATATTGAGTGCAAAGATTACGGCCGCCAACTCCAAATCATGCGTGAGATAGTTGCGCTCATGAATCTTCAGCTGTCTTGATGCATAAGCTACCACTTTACCGTGCTGATGTAGAACACATCCTAATCCCTTACCGGATGCATCGCAATACAGTTCAAAACCTCCAGATTGGTCCGGTATAATGAGAATATGTGCCGATGTTAATCTTGACTTGAGTTCTACGAAAGCTCGTTCGCATGCTCTTGACCACATGAATTCTTCATCTTTACGTGTGAGCTTGGTCAGGAGTGTTGCAATCTTCGAGAATCGTTCAATGAATCTTCTGTAATATCCTGCTAAATCCAAGAAACTTCGAATGCCCTTCACTGACTTCGGTGTCGGCCATTCGCTTACTGCTGATACTTTAGCTGGATCTACAAAGATTCCTTCGCCTGATACAATATGTCCGAGAAAACCGACTTGATCTAACCAAAACTCACACTTGCTGTATTTGGCGTATAGTGACCATAGCGAGTCCTGAATGCCGTCTTCGGAATATCAAACTCTTTGACCTTCACCTGATGATAACCCGAACGAAGATCTAACTTAGAGAAAACGCAAGACCCACTTAGCTGATCGAATAGGTTGTCGATGCTCGGAAGTGGATACTTGTTCTTTATAGTTACTTCGTTAAGAGCTCTATAATCAATGCAAATTCTGTATGAACCCTCATTCTTCTTCACAAGTAGAACTGGCGATCTCCAACTTGAAGTGCTAGGACGAATCCATCCTTTCTTCACTAATTCATCCAACTGAGTACGGATCTCTTTCAAATCTTCGGGGCTTAACTGATTAACTGATATGGTGCTTTGATCACCGGTTGTGCTCCAGGTACTAAATCAATACTGAATTCAAGAGCTCGATCGGGAGGCAAACCTGATATGTCTTCAGGAAATACATCATCGAACTCTCGAACTACCTCTGGCTTGTCTTCTTCTGCCTAATGTGTTGCAATCACTACCTTCTTCAGTTTTGCTTTGTATGTGCTTGGCTCCAGGGTACGGTCTCCACTTTTGAAATAAAAGACCGGATGGTCTGGAATCTCGAACACTACCCTCCTTTGACGACAGTCAATGGTAGTATAGAATGTTCTTAGCCAATCCATACCCAAAACGACATCGAAATTCGGTATGTCCAGCACCTTGAAGTCAGCATAGAATTCTCTGCTGCAGATGACCACTGGACACAGGTCGTATCCCATTATTGCTTTTAGAACGCTGTTCCCTGAACTGACATTCCAGCTAGATACGAGAGATTTGACTGAAATCGTATGAGTTCGGACGAACCGTTGCGACATAAAGCAATGAGATACTCCAGTATCGAAGAATGCTAATGCAGGAAGTGAGTCTACTAAGACTGTACCTAAGTTATGTGGGATCGGTTTTAGGTATAAGTGTAACGTTTTGAAAATCGTTTAGGTGAAATTTCGGAGAATCGGTAAAATAACGGGTGTTTTCCGTAAAAATCAAGATATAAATATCTTTTAATATAAAATCAAATATACATATTCTAGCTATGTAATTGCTAGTATTTGGAGTTTATTGAGCCACTTGTAAAATTTCTAGTTTACTGAATTTTTTTCCGAAATTAATTATTTTAATATTATTTTAAACCGTCACCAATACATTTAATTAGGGATAATTACAAATTAGAATGGGTTGACAAATTTTCTGCATCATGACACATTAAACTAATATGTAAAATATTGTTTTTGAAATGAAAAGAAGTTGCCAAGATGGTTTTAGAAAATGCATAAGAAAAAGGCTTAAATAGTGAAATTAATATAAATCGAAATTGGGGTATAATATTTATCATGTTTCCTCACACACACACACACCTCACACTCTCTCTCCCACCTCTCTTTTTCTGGCCTGCACATGGGCAGCAGCCCCTCACCCAATTTACCACTCAAATTTAAGATAAAGAGAGCAAAGGACAAAGAATAGAATAAAGAAAAGAAGCATGGATGTATACATGTGAGGTATGGGTCTTATTTTCTTTATTTGACCTCCCAAACTCACCTACACCTATCTCTTTCCCTCCCTTGAAGCTGCCGGCTGAGCCCCTCCCCCTCTTGCTACCCCAAATTTTCTCCACCTCCTTTTCACTCCAAAATTCTTCATTTATGCCTCAAAAATCATCACAAAGTCACATTAATTCATCATTAAACCCTATCCATTATTCTTGGATCAATCAAGCATGAATCTTGGAGCATGAAACCATTGTTGGAGGCTAAGATTTTTGTAAGTTTGATCTCAAGCTTGTGAGGTATAATCATAACCTTATGCTTAATTTGTTGTTTAATTACTTGAATTTAGCTAATTAGATGCTTAATTAGATTTTAATTTCAAAACTTGGAAATTCAAGAATGGGGTTTAAATGCTAATTAGGGTTTTGGTTTTTTGGATCATGGTTGTGTGTTGTATTTAAGATCTTAAGACATGTAAAGGCAAAGCTAGTTACTAGTTGCTAATTGTTAGTTTAAAATTTTGCTAATTATGCTAACTTTGCAAACTTGGTTTTTGGAAATTGATTAAATAATTGAGATAAAAATCTAATTAGGGTATTCATGACATTATTAACATTATAAGTTATAGTTTAATACTTTAGATCATGCAAAACCAAGCTAAATTGTTGTTTGTGCATGTTTACTATGAAATTGTTAAAATTGGATAAATTTGCAAACTAGAATTTTGGGTTTAATGAAAATTGATGAGATTAAATTATGGAAATGGTTTGGGTGGATTAATCAAGATATTTAGTGAAGATTGTAGCTGCTAGAATTGTTAAAACAACTAGATTTGAACTAAATTGGCAATTGTTGCATACTAGAGTTTCGGAAAAATAGCTTTTAAAGCGAATTTGAAGTTTTGATGATTTAAACCCTATTTCATATATATATTTAGTGTGTTGTGAAACCACGAATGGTGCGTTTGAGTTTTTCTCGATCACTCGGCGTTTGTACGCCGATGTCGAGGGTTTTTGGGCAGATTTGAGAAGCAAACCATAGGTTTTGACCTATGTGAGATTCGTGTGTCGTTTTGGTCATGAGTAGGATTTTAATGCGATACAATGTGTTATGATACGTAGGTACCCTCATGAGGACTTCGAGACGACAAGCAAGCACGTGGCGACATCGATTTCGGCAAGCGAGGACAAGGTGAGTAGATTATATCTACGGGGGAAGTCGGGTGGATTGCGTATAGCACCCCCGCAAATTTCGTAAGTCATATGTGATATTATATGTATATAGGTGAAATGTGAATACTTGGAAAGAAAGGTATTAAGTGATCATGGGTTGGATATAGTGAAATTTGGAGGAAAGAGATTTTAGTTCAGTTATTAGTCGCAAGACCTTAGAGTAAAGGATTGACACACACATACGTGAACACACGTGGTCTGTTATCGTTATATATGGTTATATGGAATACCTAGTGTTGGGGTAAAAATTTACACCCCGGTTGACCAAGTCAAAATCCAAGTCAACCCCAAGCCAAGTGGGCCCAAGCCCAGACCCAGTGGGCCCATGCCCGAGTCGAGCCCGAACATGAAGCGGCCGGCCTCCTCCACGCCAAGATAAAATTTTTGTAATAAATAATCTTGTTGCATTTTCTTTTATTTTATTTTATGGATAAATGTAAGAAAAATAGGCATAAAGCCAAATTTTTGTAAAGCCCATGGCTTATGTGCAAAAAGAAATGGCACATGAGCCATGAAATAGGCAAAATGCCATTTTGTGAAGCCCAAGGGGCTATGTGTAAAATGTATGGCCTATAAAGGTAAGGATAATGAAAACATCTCACAACTTTTTCTCTCTAAAAAAAAAAGACTTAGAGCTGAGCTCTTTTCTTCCATCTTCAAGGTTCTAAACCTTTTCATTTTTTTCTTTTGAATTTAAATCAAGAGTTTTACTCTTTCTTTCCCAAAACTAAGTAGTTTTCCACCACAAAACCCACAAAGGGGAACTCAGATCTCCCATCAGATCTAAAAAAAGGAGTGATTTTTAAAATCTCCTGCTTCTTGATCTTCAAGATCCGGCCAAGCGATAGGAGGAAGAAGAAGAACATCTTTCACTAAATCCCCCCCAAAAAAAGAAGAAGAAGAAGAAGAAGAACCCTCAGGAGTCCAACTCCTCTTTGATTTCTCATCAGAGAAATCTTTTTAGGCTAAAAGCCTCTTTTCCTCGCCGGCGCTTAAGCGCAGAGCGCCCACGTGCCGACACGTGGCGCGCTTGCGCTCCAGCGCAAGCGCTCGAGCGCAAGTCGCCCTCGTGCCGACACGTGGCGCTCTTGCGCTCCAGCGCAAGCGCTCGAGCGCAAGTCGCCCTCGTGCCAACACGTGGCGCTCTTGCGCTCAAGCGCAAGCGCTCGAGCGCAAGTCGCCCTCTTGCCGACACGTGGCGCGCTTGCGCTCAAGCGCAAGCGCTCGAGCGCAAGTCGCCTACGTGCCGACACGTGGCGCGTTGCGCTCCAGCACTCTGCGCTCGAGCGCAAAGCGCCCACGTACCGACACGTGGCGCGCTCGCGCTCAAGCACCTAGGCGCTGGCCCCACGCATCCTTTGGATGTCTTTTTCCCCTTTATTTATATATACATGTATATATATACATATGTATACAAATGTACACATACACATACTCCGCGACACTTTCCCCTTCAAAATTTTTTTTCGGGCCGGGGCGCTGCCCCGAACCCCGCAAGGGGGCTGCTAGCCCCCTTGACCCCCAGCCCGCTATCCGGGTAGCGGGACCCCCGTAAAAACTCTGCGTGGCTCCCGATATATCCAAACCCCTTTTTTTTAACAAAACACACGCACACCGCACATTGAGTTCGCATGACCAGTTAACCCGTTAATCGGAGGTTCCCTCGCCCCAAAGGCGAGGGGTAATTAACGGCAGCTTAGTCCGCGGCTGCCGGAGATTCGGATCCCCACAATCATTAAACCCCAGCCTACCCTAGGCAGGGGGAATCTGTAGTACGCCTGACAAGCATGCGCGTATTCCTATCTCAATGGGGTGACGAAAAACACCCTACAGATTCTGGCACGCCCGGTGGGACTAATCTCTCCTCCCATATTTCGGGTTAAACGTTCATGCGGACTCAATCAATAAACATATCGATTGCCTATACTGAAATGATGTTTTCTTTTCATGCAGCAATCAACTTTCGATGACGATGTCTCTCAAGACGAATTCAACTTCCAAAGCGACCCCGATTCCGTACGTGGTCAAGATCAACGCTCGTGTGGTTCTCCCCGCAAGCCTCAGTCGACAATGGGAGGAACCGCCCCGCCAGTTTGGCAATGTCATCATCTACCCTGCCGGAAGCGCTCATCTGGCAGAGATCCCGGCGGAACAGGTGGCCAAGCCGGTCTCAAGGGGAAAGAGGCCGAATGTCGTGATCGCCAAGGCACCACAACCGAAACTCAAGACGCTATCTGAACGACTCCCTGGCGCTCTAGCTGGGGGCAAGACTTCCGATGCGAAGGGCAACATCAAATATCGCGGACGAGCTCAGGCGATGACTCCAACAAATGCACAATCGGGCGTATCTCCAAGGCCCTCCATCAACCGGTCTGCGGCATCTTCCCAAAAAGCCGAAGTCTGCCAGGTGCTTAGAACAGAAAAGTTAAGGCAGAAGCGGCTCAGGTATCGAGCCAACAAGAGGGCCAAGGCTTCGGCCAAATGGAATCATGTGAAGTTCCAAGTGCAGGGTTTCCCCGCGACGACGGCTGAGTCGGACGTAAGAATCAGTAATTCCTTCGAGCCTCTGAAGTGGGTTCAGAAAAACGCCATGACCGCCAGAATCAAGAAAACAGCGGTCCGAACAGTGCCACAAAGAGACGTGTCCCGGCCCCAACAGAAAAAGTACGACACTATCTCTTCAAGAGTCTATCAGGCGCTCTGTGCCGCACGAAAGCAGCGGGGCAAATCTAGAAAAGAAACGCCAGCACCATTCAAGAACCTGGTTAGGCCAGCCGCCTTCAATCGATTACCAGCTACCGAAGCAAGGGGGTCAAGACAGCGACCCATCAAATCAGCCTCTAATGATAGAAAGACGGCCGGATACATCATCCATACGGTCTATATGGCGGGCGGACGCCCCAGCGACAACCTTCGTAGTAAAAGCAAGGATGGGGCTACCACATCCCAAGCCCAATCTAGCCTGAATGTGGTTGCCGCCGCTCAAGAACAGCCGCCCCCGCTGGATGAAGAAAACCCTCTCGATGAGGATGATAGGCAGAAAGACCCCTCGATCCATGCAGAGTCAAGCTCGGACAGCGAGGAAGAGCCGACTTTCCGCCCCAGGACTGCGGAGCAAGAGCTGCTTCAAGAGCTTCGAAAACAGCTCAGGAGCAAAGATAAAGAGATGGCCAAGCTCTACTCAAAGATTGATGACTTAACGAACGTAGTGATGCAGCTTACTGCTCAAATTGCTCGAGCGCCTCCCAATCAAGCACAAGCCGCTGCTAATCAGCCGGGTGATGACAATCCGAGGCAGCCAATGCCTGTTCCTTTGGGACCAGGACTGGTCGAGCCAAATGAGAGCCGGCTACATTCCGCTTCTGGGGACGCCTTGGCCCCAGATAGCACTATCCCGCTAACACAGGATCGGATAATGGATTTGGTCACCAGCAAGGTTAAAACATTGGTGGCCGAAGCTGAAGCTCAGAAAGAAATCGGCAGTAGTGGACGGCCATATCCCGCGCAGTATGATCTGATTGAGTTCCCGAGCGGCTACGTCATTCCTAAGTTCGGAAGATTTGATGGAACGGGGAATGCAAATCAGCACGTTGCCCACTTCAAAGCATCGTGCGGAAATACAGGGGGCAATGACGCGCTCCTTCTTCGTCAATTTGTCAACAGCCTGACCGGTGTCGCTTTCGACTGGTATGCGAGCATACCAGACGGGTCCGTCATTACCTTCGCCCAAATGGAGTCTCTGTTCCGGCAAAGGTTCATGAGCGTCAGTGATAAAATCTCCATTGCCGACCTTGTGAGGACCAAGCCGGGGAAGAATGAAAGCAACACCGAATTTATCGCCCGATGGCGTAATCTCACAGTCAAGTGCGAACCGCCGCTGGAGCAGGACCAGTCCGTCAGCCTTCTCATTGGGAACCTCAGCAATTGGATGGTCCCATTCTTGTGTACAGCGGGCCTCAAGACGTTTCAGGAGCTAACCAAGAAAGTCCAAATGCTGGAACGCTCGAAGCAAGAGTCCCCGCCGGATTCTCAGAGAGACAAAACTTGGAAAAGCAAGCGGGACGACAACCGTAGAAGCGGGAGTTCCAGCAGTACCAATGTCTTCAATGCCTCCGACAATGAAGAAAAGCGAAGGGCGGGCGAATCCAAAACCAACCGGTCTCGAAAGCCATTGCTGGGAGGAGATGGGCCTTCCCTAGAGGAGAAAAAGAACAAGGTTTACTCTTTCAGAAGGGACAAGGTCCGCAAGATATTTAAAGATGCCTTGAACAATGGCCTACAACTGCCGGAGTCGAAAAGACCCCAAGAAGCAAAAATGACCGACAATCCCCTGTATTGCCCGTACCACCGAGTAGTGAGCCATGCGATCGAGGATTGCTATATCTTCAAGGATTGAGTCGAGAAGCAGTACAAGGCTGGAGAGATCGAGCTGTCCAAAAGCGTGTTGGTGAACAATCAAGTTGCAACCGCTAACTTTATACAGACGGAAGCTGAAGCCTTTTGGGAGCAGACAGCCGAACCCGCTGCCCCGACAGACGAAACTGACTCATCGCGGCCTCCGTGGAGTACGCACATATCTAATAAGACGAAGAAGATGATAAAGCTACTTCGGAAAGAACCCAGGATGGAATGGGAAGGACAGAAGAAGCCTACCAGTCCAGCTGCCAATGCGGCTCCATCAGGCTCAAAATCCAAGAAGCTCAAGAAGAAGAAAAGTGCAGCTCGGCGCGAAAAAGAGTCTGCAGGGAGATCGACCATTCAAAAATATATCGATTCCCTCGAAGAATATGAACAAAAGGAAAGAACATTGATTCAATTGAAGGAGTTCTTCCCTGTACAAGCGGCTGAAATTCTGGAGGAGTTAGAAGAAGACTCCAATGAAGAAATTCCAGTAGTGACCTGCTACGCCATCCATCTTGGCAGCGACTCTGAGGATGATCTCTGTTTTCCGGAAGAGGAAGAGGAGCTCACCACAAAGGCCAATCAAATCCAGCTCAGAAGCGGCAGGGCTCTACCGCAAAATCAGGGCAACGCCCCAAAAGGGAAGGAGAAACAAGTCGCTAATGAAGAAGATGGCAGAGAACCGGCTGATGAAAACATAAGTCCTTCCTCGGTGGACTATAATGTCTTGGCGCATCTCCGGAAGCTTCCGTCTCTCCTGAGCATCTACGACGCCTTGGTCCTATCTAAGGAGCTTAGAGATGTTCTCATCCACGCTCTGCAAAACCCCGAGCGGTATCAGGCTCACTTTGCGGAAATTAACATGAAAGAAGCCCAGCATGCTTTGTATGCCGCCGCAGTCACATTTAAGGATGAAGACTTGCTACTGGGAACGGCTGAGCATAATCGGCCGCTTTACGTGACCGGGTACAGCGACGGAGATCGAATTAATCGCATATTGATTGATCCGGGGTCCTCAGTGAACATCATGAACTTGCGAACTCTGAAGAGTTTGTCAATGGACGTCCGACACCTGTCAAGGGAAAGGATTGTCATTCAAGGCTTCAACCAAAATTGCCAGCAAGTTCTGGGGTCTATAGCTCTGCCAATCAAATTTGGGGATCTGCAAACTGAAGCTAAGATATACGTGATCGACGCCGACACGTCTTATAAGATTCTCTTGGGGCGGCCGTGGCTCCACGATTATGGCATCATTCCGTCAACTCTCCATCAATGCATGAAGTATACTAAAAATGGCGAAGAAAGACGCATTGACGGAGACATCCAGCCGTTCGGTGTGCATGAAGTCCGATATGAAGATTCTCGGTACTTTACGAACCACCAAAATGCTAAGCCACAACTGACTGAGGATAGAACAGCCCCAAGACTCAAAAGCAGATCTGCGCCGGCTATCACTTTCAAAAGCAAAAATACCCAAGTGCGCCCGCATTTCGGCAGCGACACTGATGAGTCCGACGCTGGAAGCCCGTCCTTCCACAAAACTCGCCCTCATTTCGGCAGCGATACGGACGAATCTGTTACTGAAGGCCCATCTAGCAGCAAAGTCCGCCCTCATCTTGGCAGTGACACTGAAGAGTCAGAAGAAGAAGACCTGCCGTGCAACAGCTGTGCAGATCGGCCCCCCACGCAACAAGCGAAACTACGAGAGACCTTCGAAGTTGCAGAAGGGTCCCTAGCCGTTACAAGGGTACCAGAGCAAATGTGCAAAGAGCTCGATGCATTATCAATCTCCACCATGGACCAGCTGAAAACTTTCTACGTTCCCGGGAGGAAAAGTGGACAGAAGGGCATCTTGTTTTATGGGTCAAACCCCGTTGTGCACCCGGACGACCTTTCTGTCGCGTGCCTTCCCTATGAGAGAGGCATAAGAGCCGTCCTCAATCCCAGATACTACGCGCCCGAGATGCGGGAATACTTTAAGAAGTGCGGATGCCGGTTATATCAAACGGAGTCCGAAGCAAAGTTTTACGAAGGGCTATGGTATCCGCCCCAGGTCCGAGCACTCATCGATGGACGGATTCCAGATAGACGGGGCATAGGCTACATTCAACCTGATTCCAAAGCGTGCTACATGATCCATGTTGGTGAGACCAGCGAAAGATCAAATGATGATGACGAGATAGCCGAGCCAGAAGAAGCTCCTCAAGAGCTCGAAGATGGCGGACAAGCAACCTTTGATGAGCTAACCGAGATTGACTTAGGAACGCCCGATAATCCAAGGCCGACCTACATCAGCTCACTCTTGTCGGAGGAAATGAAAGAGCAGATAATTGCCCTGCTGCGTGAGTTCGTCGACTGCTTCGCGTGGACATACAAAGAAATGCCTGGCCTTTCCCCTGAGGTAGCCGTGCATAAGCTGGCTATATCTCCTGATGCTAAGCCAGTCAAACAAGCTCCTCGAAGAATGAGAAGGGAGTTGGAAGAAAAGGTCATCGAGGAAACCAAGAAGCTCATCGATGCCGGCTTCATCAGGGAAGAGAAATATGCAGACTGGATCGCATGCATAGTCCCAGTGAAGAAGAAAAATGGGCAGATCCGAGTTTGTGTCGATTTCAGGGACCTCAATAAGGCATGTCCTAAAGACGACTTCCCGCTACCGGTCATGGAAATGATGGTCGATGACACCTCAAATTACGAACTGTTCACCTTTATGGATGGCTCGTCTGGATATAATCAGATCAAGATGTCGCCTGAGGATGAGAAGCACACAGCATTTCGAACCCCGATCGGAATATATTGCTACAAGGTAATGCCATTCGGACTGAAGAACGCAGGTGCTACATATCAAAGGGCGATGACTAATATCTTTGATGACCTAATCCATAAAGTCGTCGAATGCTATGTTGATGATCTGGTCGTCAAGACTAAAGCCAAGGCCGATCATATCCAAGATCTCAGGACCGTTCTCACCAGACTGAGGGAATACGATCTGAAGATGAATCCTCTGAAGTGCGCTTTTGGCGTGTCATCGGGAAAATTCCTGGGCTTCATAGTCCGACATCGAGGGATCGAAGTTGACCCATCAAAGATAAAGGCCATCATGGAGATGCCCCCTCCGAAGAGTCTGACGCAGCTAAGATCTTTTCAAGGCAAGCTCGCTTATATACGGAGGTTTATCTCAAATTTATCGGGGAGATGTAGGCCCTTCTCAAAGCTTATGAAGAAAGGAGCTCCTTTTATCTGGGATGCCGAATGTCAAGCAGCGTTCGAAAGCATCAAACAATACTTGTTGCACCCTCCAGTGCTGGCCGCTCCCATTCCAAATAAACCGCTGATTCTCTACACTGCCGCGCTGGACGAGTCACTCGGTGCGCTCCTTGCCCAGAATAATGAGGAAGGAAAAGAAAATGCCCTCTACTACCTCAGTCGAACTCTAGTCGGGGCGGAACACAACTACTCCCCAATCGAAAAGCAATGCCTGGCTCTGATATTTGCTGTGAAGAAGCTGAGGCACTATCTGCTCGCTCATCGGGTTATGCTGATCTCCAAGGTCGACCCGCTCAAACACTTGATGACCAAAGCAAGCCTAGCCGGCAGAATGGCAAGATGGGCTGTCATGCTACTTGAGTTTGACATAGTTTATACTCCTCAGAAAGCAGTAAAAGGGCAAGCTCTTGCAGACTTTCTCGCCGCTCATCCTATACCAGAAGGGTCGCCGCTAGATTGTGAGTTACCCGATGAACAAGTGCTGCACCTCGAGGAAGATGAGCCATGTTGGGAGCTCTACTTCAATGGAGCCTCGTCGATAAGGACCTCCAGTAAATCAAGCGTCCCGGAGATAAAAGCAGGGATAGGATTGGTGTTCATCACACCATCAATGGGGACCCTACGGCGTTCTTTTGCTCTCACCGAGCCTCGGACAAACAATGAAGCTGAGTATGAAGCTCTGATAGCTGGTTTGGAGCTTGCCATAGAAATGGAAATCCGTCGGCTACGAGTCTATGGTGACTCCCAGCTTGTCGTCAACCAAGTAAGCGGCGACTATAAGATATACAAACCCGAGTTAGCTCGGTACAGAGGTCGAGTGGTGGAACTCATGAAACGGTTCACTCATATTGAACTAACGAGAGTCCCTAGAGCGTTGAACGGAAAAGCCGACATACTCGCTCGCCTAGCCAAAGAGCTGGCTGATCCTGAAATGGACGAAATTCTGATCACAGTCAGGAGCCGGCAAATTCTACCCCCAGTCTCTCTACGAGAAGAGGAAAGCGCGGGACAGAAGAGCAGTCCTGCAGAAGAAGCTTCGATCATCCAAGACGAGCCCGATTGGAGAGAACCCTTCGTAGAGTACCTCCGATACGACAAGCTGCCCGAAGAAAAATCTGCGAGGATTCAGCTGAAGAAAAGAGCTCTCCGATACGTGTTTGTAAATGACACGTTATACCGCAGGTCATATGACCAACTCTGGCTCAGGTGTCTGTCATTGGCCGAAGCCCAAAAGGTCATGAAAGATGTCCACTCGGGCGTTTGCGGTGCTCACCAATCTGGCCCCAAGATGCGACTTCAAATCAAACGGCTTGGGTATTACTGGCCCACCATGATACGGGATTGCGGAGAACATGCAAAGAAATGTTATATCTGCCAAATTCACGGTGATTTTATTCACAAGCATCCCAACCCATTGCATCCTACAGTGGCGTCGTGGCCATTCGAAGTTTGGGGCACCGACATTGTTGGCCCAATTGATCCTCCGTCATCTAAAGGTCACCGGTTCATACTGGCCGCGACAGACTACTTCTCCAGGTGGGCTGAAGCTGTCCCGCTAAAAGAAGTCAAGACAAAGGATATTCTGACATTCTTCCAGCATAGTATTCTATACCGCTTCGGTACACCAAGAAGAATCATTTCTGACAACGGGCCTTCTTTCAAGAGCTTCAATGTCTCAAGGTTCGCTACTCAGCATAAGATAGACTGGAGATATTCCTCCATCTACAATCCAAGAGCCAATGGGCTAGCCGAAGCCTTCAATAAGACTCTATGCAAGCTCCTGAGGAAAAATGCTTCAGCCAACAAGAGAGACTGGAATCTCAAGCTTCACGAGGCATTGTGGGCATATCGTACCACGCACCGTACTCCAACTCAGTCCACTCCATACTCATTGCTCTTCGGAGTGGAGGCGGTCCTCCCCCTCGAAGTCGAAGTTCCAAGCTTAAGAATGGCCGTTCAGCATGAGTTGACAGAAGAGGAAAACGTGCTCCTTCGACTTGAAGAACTCGATGCCCTCGAAGAAAAGAGGCTCGCGGTGCAGCAAAATCTGGAGCTATACCGAGCCCAAATGTCACGGGCCTATGACAAGATAACCCGTCTCCGCGCTTTCAAGAAAGGTGAATTGGTGCTGGTCCTCAAAAGACCGATCCTCCCCAATCGACATGCCAAGGGAAAATTCGAGCCGAACTGGGAAGGACCATACGTCATTGAGAAAGTGTTCGACGGAGGATCCTACCAACTAATAAGTGCAGAGGGAGAAAGGCCCATGCCACCCATCAATGGCCGATATCTTAAGAAATACTACACGTGAATGCTCCAAGTCGCAGGCGAATTGAGCACATCAGCCCTACGGTCTGGATCAGACATCCTGCAAAACCGTATACAATCCACGGGCGTAAATGACCCCTATTTCTCCCAAATCCTGCCGGTGAGACTACTTTAAAGTCCCACCAGCGGCCAAAAAAAAAAAAAAAAAAAAAAAAGGTATGTCCACAAGCAAAACGGGCACGGATGAAAACCCGAAAGGGCTCCGTGAGTAAAAACAGCAGGACTACCGGCGAGTCTGTGAAAACCCGAAAGGGCGCAAACTCGTAAAAAGGAAAAGAGGTGAAATACACTCACAAAGTCTCCTCGACCTTGTGAGGAGAAAACCCCTGCGTGAGATCCTTACGACTCACAAAGGAACAACACACTTAGGAATCCTCACGGTTCCTAAGGAGAAAATACACCTACGAGATCCTTTCGACTCGTAGGGAGAAAATGCTTTTATGGGACCCTCACGGCCCATAAAATTGAAAGGCCTTAGGTGGTAGGGACCCAAACCTAACTCCTAAGCTATCGTTCCCCAACGGGCAATGGCAAATGATGATTCGCTCCTGGCATTTCGCTTCAGTGTTAGCGGTGCTGATGCCGACCGAAAATCCAAATCCCAAGTCCTCCCGAGGCAAATGATGAGTTGCTCCTGGCATTATTCCAGTGCAGCAATGCTGATGCCAAACAATATCCAAATTCCAAGTCCCCAAACGGCGAATGATGAGTCGCTCCTGGTACCACATTCCAGTGCAGCGATGCAGACGCCTACCAAAATCCAATTTTTTTATTAAAAAAAAAAAAAAAAGTCCCGAAAATAATTCTCATCACCCTCAGGCCCCACCGTAATCACCAGTCACGCGGCCGGTCTCCGCCTTTGGAATTATGCTCCATTGAGAAGACCCACTCATGTGTCCTCACGATACATGAGGAGAACAAACCTTTGTGGGATCCTTACGACTCATAAAGGGAAAACACACTTAGGAGTCCTCACGACTCTTAAGGAGAAAATACACCTGCGGGATCCTTACGACTCGTAGGGAGAAAATGCTTTTATGAGACCCTCACGGCCCATAAAATTGAAAAGCCTTAGGCGATAGGGATCTAAACCTGTCTCCTAAGCCATCGCTCCCCAATCCCCAAGTGGCGAATGATGAGTCGCTCCTGGTACCATATTCCAGTGTAGCGATGCAGACGCCAACCAAATTCCAAATCTCAATCCCCAACGGCGAATGATGAGTCGCTCCTGGTACCATATTCCAGTGCAGCGATGCAGACGCCGACAAAGTCCCGAAATTTTTCCGGCCCTACGGTCTGGATCATACATCCTGCAAAACCGTATACAATCCATGGGCGTAAAACAATCCCAATTTCTCCCAAATCCTCTCGGGGCAAATGATGAGTTGCTCCTGGTATTATTCCAGTGCAGCAATGCAGATGCCAAACAAAAACCAAAATCCCAAAATCCTCTCCATGACAGATGATGATTCGCTCCTGGTACCATATTCCAGTATAGCGATGCTGATGTCAACCCAAATCAAAATCAACAAGTCAACTTCCACTCCGACGCCACAGGAAGCGGGGCAAGTCAGAATCCAATCTCGACACCGCAAGAAGCGGAGCAAGTCAAGTCTACCCCTGACACTGCAAGAAGTAGAGCAAGTCAAATCAAGCATCGACCGTCCAAGTCGTAAAAAGGGCAGCACCGACCGTCCACGTCGCTAAAAGGGCAGCATCGACCGTCCAAGTCGCAAAAATGGCAGCACCGACCGTCCACGTCACTAAAAGGGCAGCATCGACCGTCCAAGTCGTAAAAAGGGCAGCACCGACCGTCCACGTCGCTAAAAGGGCAGCATCGACCGTCCAAGTCGCAAAAATGGCAGCACCGACCGTCCACGTCGCTAAAAGGGCAGCATCGACCGTCCAAGTCGCAAAAATGGCAGCACCGACCGTCCAAGTCGCAAAAAGGGCAGAACCGACCGTCCACGTCGCTAAAAGGGCAGCATCGACCGTCCAAGTCGCAAAAATGGCAGCACCGACCGTCCACGTCACTAAAAGGGCAGCATCGACCGTCCAAGTCGTAAAAAGGGCAGCACCGACCGTCCACGTCGCTAAAAGGGCAGCATCGACCGTCCAAGTCGCAAAAATGGCAGCACCGACCGTCCACGTCGCTAAAAGGGCAGCATCGACCGTCCAAGTCGCAAAAATGGCAGCATCGACCGTCCAAGTCGCTAAAAGGGCAGCACCGACCGTCCACGTCGTAAAAAGGGCAGCACAGGATTCCTACAAAGCGGGAACCAGATCGCTCCGGGCCAGAGAAACGTCTATCACGGACACTCCGTCTCGGAGACGTGTCAAGCATCGACCGTCCATGTCGTAAAAAGGGCAGTGCCAGCTTCCCAAAAGGTGGGAACCGAATCAAGTCGCCTCCACGTGAAAGAAGATCCATCAACTTCATGCACACGACCCACATATGTGGTGTGCATTTATTGATGGGGGGCAATTTGTTGGGGTAAAAATTTACACCCCGGTTGACCAAGTCAAAATCCAAGTCAACCCCAAGCCAAGTGGGCCCAAGCCCAGACCCAGTGGGCCCATGCCCGAGTCGAGCCCGAACATGAAGCGGCCGGCCTCCTCCACGCCAAGATAAAATTTTTGTAATAAATAATCTTGTTGCATTTTCTTTTATTTTATTTTATGGATAAATGTAAGAAAAATAGGCATAAAGCCAAATTTTTGTAAAGCCCATGGCTTATGTGCAAAAAGAAATGGCACATGAGCCATGAAATAGGCAAAATGCCATTTTGTGAAGCCCAAGGGGCTATGTGTAAAATGTATGGCCTATAAAGGTAAGGATAATGAAAACATCTCACAACTTTTTCTCTCTAAAAAAAAAAGACTTAGAGCTGAGCTCTTTTCTTCCATCTTCAAGGTTCTAAACCTTTTCATTTTTTTCTTTTGAATTTAAATCAAGAGTTTTACTCTTTCTTTCCCAAAACTAAGTAGTTTTCCACCACAAAACCCACAAAGGGGAACTCAGATCTCCCATCAGATCTAAAAAAAGGAGTGATTTTTAAAATCTCCTGCTTCTTGATCTTCAAGATCCGGCCAAGCGATAGGAGGAAGAAGAAGAACATCTTTCACTAAATCCCCCCCAAAAAAAGAAGAAGAAGAAGAAGAAGAACCCTCAGGAGTCCAACTCCTCTTTGATTTCTCATCAGAGAAATCTTTTTAGGCTAAAAGCCTCTTTTCCTCGCCGGCGCTTAAGCGCAGAGCGCCCACGTGCCGACACGTGGCGCGCTTGCGCTCCAGCGCAAGCGCTCGAGCGCAAGTCGCCCTCGTGCCGACACGTGGCGCTCTTGCGCTCCAGCGCAAGCGCCCGAGCGCAAGTCACCCTGGTGTCGACACGTGGCGCGCTTGCGCTCCAGCGCAAGCGCTCGAGCGCAAGTCGCCCTCGTGCCGACACGTGGCGCTCTTGCGCTCAAGCGCAAGCGCTCGAGCGCAAGTCGCCCTCTTGCCGACACGTGGCGCGCTTGCGCTCAAGCGCAAGCGCTCGAGCGCAAGTCGCCTACGTGCCGACACGTGGCGCGTTGCGCTCCAGCACTCTGCGCTCGAGCGCAAAGCGCCCACGTACCGACACGTGGCGCGCTCGCGCTCAAGCGCCTAGGCGCTGGCCCCACGCATCCTTTGGATGTCTTTTTCCCCTTTATTTATATATACATGTATATATATACATATGTATACAAATGTACACATACACATACTCCGCGACACTTTCCCCTTCAAAATTTTTTTTCGGGCCGGGGCGCTGCCCCGAACCCCGCAAGGGGGCTGCTAGCCCCCTTGACCCCCAGCCCGCTATCCGGGTAGCGGGACCCCCGTAAAAACTCTGCGTGGCTCCCGATATATCCAAACCCCTTTTTTTTAACAAAACACACGCACACCGCACATTGAGTTCGCATGACCAGTTAACCCGTTAATCGGAGGTTCCCTCGCCCCAAAGGCGAGGGGTAATTAACGGCAGCTTAGTCCGCGGCTGCCGGAGATTCGGATCCCCACAATCATTAAACCCCAGCCTACCCTAGGCAGGGGGAATCTGTAGTACGCCTGACAAGCATGCGCGTATTCCTATCTCAATGGGGTGACGAAAAACACCCTACACCTAGATGTGTGGATGAGATGGTATATAGGTATGTACATATAGGTATGTACTGATAATGATGAGAGTGGATGATAGTTGGATATGAGTCGATGAGATTGGGCTTGATGCCACGAGATCGGTGATGTGATTTGGTTCGTATTAGGAGATACGACGTGATATTATAGAGGATCTTTAGGCGATGCGTATTCACACACACACGTACATTTATGTTGATGATATTAGTAGTGTACTAGACTTAGATCAGTACCCCTGCTCACGATATGTGATGATGTGAATACCGGATGAATAATGAGATAAATGTGATATTGACCTGTACCCAGATTTGGGATGCCGTACAATGGATTTACCGTACGAGCTATATATTGATGATAGATCCGCCCTCTTGACTCGAGGATGCCATATGATATATTGTATCGAACGTGGTACTATTGAGGCGTGATCACCGACTATTATATATAGGTATATATATATATCGACTCAGATTTAGGTGGTTTCCATACCCCTTTAGATTGGTTATTAGTTAGACCTGTAGTTTGCCTAGTAGATGTTAGACTGGACCCGAGTCATACCTATTTCCAAAACTAACGAATCGTGAGAATTTTAAACATATACCAAGGGATACTTCGGATATCTCAAAAGGTGTACCTTTTCTTAAAAACACCGTAGCCCTTATTTTCAAAATACCACGATTCGTACTATTTCAAACGACAAAACAGTATATCACATGTATAGTAAGGTAGATTTCTTATGTTACGTTATTATTCATGTTTCACATATTATTGTTGCATTTACTATTCAGTTGCCTTTATTATGTTGTTATCGCCTCATTGCATGTTATTGTGTACTTAGTGATTATGAAACCATGCTGTTAGGACACCAGCACCATTACCGATGATGCATATGCTCCACGTACACTTGCTTGCCGGCTCACACACATCTTCATCGGTAATTTTCATGTCACGTACACTTTAGAAAATACCATTTCATTGACATAGCTTGCTAGCTGATAGTCGCAACATGTTATAGCTTCCTTATGCTAGTTTAACTATTGCATTCATTGCATGATATCAGTTGCATTCATATACTCATTGGTCATGCAGCATTATGGAGATTTATGCCGATATTCACTGTTTACTTACTCTTGATTCTTAGATTTCGGATTTCCATGAGATTTCTGGATTTGGGGGAAAACCGCAAGAATATATATAAACTTCTCTCTCCCTCTCCCTCTTTTTAAAATGCAAGTTGCGGTTTTCTCGTGATGTATGAGTCGTCCACCATGAGTTTCATGATTGCTGTTGGATTTCAAGACCCGATTCGAGGAGCCGGATGAACCGTCTCGGGTACATGGTGGACCCGGTAAGGTACCCCGGGGCAAGAAGCTCGAGTTGTAGACGATGAGCCCGGCAGGAGCAGATTGCCTACCGGTGATTGTTTGGTGCGGCGGATATCCGGAGGATACCGACCGTGGTCGTGTGATTAGATGATATGGGCCGATCCGGACAGACGGAGCCCGAGGTATTGAGATTTGAGATATTGAGATTTTGAGAATAGATATTGAGATACTGAGATTTATGTTTTGTGTCGATGCTTGACACCGATTCTCTGTTGATTTCATTGATGTTACTCGATTGATATATATATAGAAATCTCATAAATAAAGAAAATAGTGGTCTTATTCATGATGTATTCGATTTCCATTAGTAATGCATTCATACATCATATATCTGATATGTGGCTATCTAAGGCACGGACACGGGCGCGTGGTATCACACTTATATGTAGATGTATCAGGATATTTATTGAGAATATTACTTGATATGACCTAGGATAGCGTCATACATGCGATTTCTGCTCTGTGATATTTTCTACTCACGAGTTGGCAACTCATCCCCGTTGTGCCACAGTTTCTTGCAGATTTGACGTACAGGTTTCATTACAGTTGCTGGCACACTGTTCCTTCCGAGTGATTGTTTTGGTAGGTGGGTTTACTCGCATCGTGTCCACCCTTGTACAGTTATTTATTTCAGTTGTATCTAGTAAAACTCCATCAATCAGACTTGTATATTTGAGAGAGATAGAAGACCAGTGTTTATTCTTTCGACCGTAGAGTCGTGCTTGTATTATTATGGGTTTTCTTGATGTTTTGAGTTTCCTTTTGAGTTTTGATCCTCGCCCTTCGGCGTTGTATATTATATTGCTTGTGTGATTGTGACCGTCGATTGACGAAGAGCTAGCTCCCGCTTGGGGATGCCTTTATTCATTATATATATGCTTTATCAGGTTTGTACCCGTTTGAGGTCAGTTTTTACAAAGGAGACTCTGCCGAAATTTTTACAAAAGACTTGAGATTTTTAAAAATGCATATTTCGGCTTATGTTGCTAAACTACTTGATTTAAATTGGTTTTTCCTTCACTCTACTGATTTATTTGGTTTTGTTTTCTGGGTTTTTGGCTTACTTGGATTACGTACGCCTCGAGACGTTCCGTAATTTAAGTGCCGGTCACGCTCCGTACCTTTCGGGTCATGACAAAATTGGTATCAGAGCGTTAGGTTTTACCTTCGGAGTTTAGGATGACCTTTGGTTGATGGAGTAGGTGACTTTAGTAGAGTGACGTACCGTGTGTATGTTCCGCGGCATACTTACGATACGATACTCCGCTTAAGAAATCTTAGGATGTACATTTCTTTGCACAGTATTATATTCATTCCTATGATCTATCCTCATCAGTACCAGTTATTGTTTTGTTACCACGGTTACACGGGCAGAGAGAGCTACGGCTAGAGTTGCGGTCAGCACGAGCTCTTCACGGACGAGGACTGACCAGGGCGTGATTCCAGGAACATACGATTGCATATAGATGCGTCGTTTTATTGTGTTTTCGCGCCATGAGCGTTTGATGGATCGCTGTTACAAGATTACTCGTACGTACAGATCAGCACTAGAGGATTGAGCCACTGATAGAAGCCAGCCAGATTGTGATGACCGTCAAGGCACAGATTATTTTGATGATTGAGTCACTGTTCAGCGTGCGGACGAATGAGCCAGTGATTTCGGCGAATGAAAAGATATCGCCCCAGATATTTGAAGCTAATGCCGCACGAGTTATACTTCGAGATATGATAGAAAAATCTCTAGTCACCAAAGATGAAAGACTAGGACATGTGATTCATTGCCTACCCCGATGCAAGGTCATCAGGTTGATTGATTCCAGCTAGAGACGACTTCACGCTGATATGTTGAGAGTCGATATAGACGATCGAATGTCAGGAACCCATTTTCCAAGTTTAAAGTATTCGGAAAACAATGCAAGTAATTCTACGGATCCTCTAGAAGAATGAAACCCTAACTCGACTTAATGACCATGGAACGCCGGTGAACCTTAGGGTTTGCGGCAGTTCAACGGTGCTATTAATGAGGCTTGGGTTTGCCCTTCTACGGTTGGTCCATAGGTGCTGTGGCATATATTCGATACTATTAAACTGTACCCAAGATGTTGAGCTCTTGGGGGATTATGGAACCTCGACGAATCGATCGAAAAGTTTGACATCATTTGGATATCATGTGATGGGATACATTGCTTGGGAGACTCCAGATACGAGTATAGCCGTAGGAGCGCAGTCCATGCAGCCACGAGAAGACGAGTCCAAATCAGTCGACATTAGAGAAAAGTGGAGTAAGAGATTCATACGAGATCGTGACGAGTTGACGTTCCACTCCGCTGACATCAGAGATGTGATACGCATGCAGAGAAGTTGTACATGAATATATCTTCCAGGAGGAGTCGCGATGAGTATGCAGCCATTCCGGAACAAGATACAGATTTAGTAAGAGATGATAACTTCCAGGCAGTTCGGCAGAAACGAGATTGGGAGAGACCCCGACAAGATCTTTCTGGAAATACTAAACGAGACGACCTGGGCCCAGGATCGGTCATATTACGCACACCCAGTAAGCCAGAGTTCGGCATCATCGACGAGACATGTTATGAGTGATCATGACAGTTGGCCAGAGATCTTTAGAGGGTGTGCTAGAGCGGGGCTATTTCCGTCATCTTTGATTTTGATATTTTGGGCGATTTATTTGCATGATTGAGATTTTGTGCACCACAGTTGCACTTGACTTCAATTTGATGTCATTTGAGATGCTGATTTTGATTCCATGCATATAGTATGCATGTGATTTGACTTATGCTTTCGGCCTAGTTTTCATGCACTTTTAGTATTTTGATTTGATTTTGTGCACACTGATGCACATGGTTGTGAGATTTTATACCACGGTATACCTGATTTGTATTGAGATTGGTTGTATACCGTCGATTTCGATTATGATATTCGATATTATTTTCATGCACCTTGTGCACTTGATTTGGATTCTTGCGCATATTTGACGCGCTTGATGCGATTTTGGTGCACACCCGATGCACTAAATCTAGATTCTTCGTGCATATCAGATGCACCTGATGTTGCTGTTAGGCACACCCGTTGCCTTTGACAGGTGTTTCGTGCACACCCGTTGCACTTAGATTTTATTCTGTGCACACGTAGGGCATATTCATTGATTTCAATTTCCGTGCGCACCAGACACACGTGGCATTCTTACATACAGTTTGGGATTGATTTTGAGCAGTATGTTATTATGATATTTACTATTTGGTTTAGTACTAAGCAGGACTAGTCAGAGGAAAGTACCTGAGTATATTTTTGCATGCATTGATAGTTATCGAAGGGATTTCCAAAGAGGAGCTATAGTCTCAGTATTTACCTACGTGTTCGTGATGACACGAAACTTTTTACAAGGGAAACCCTTCTAAATTGTTTTCAAAACGGCGGGACATGTATGTTAAACAAAGGAGATATATATATATATATATATATATATATATATATATATATATATATATATATAGTTATTTTCTCACAATGGACGTCCGCCACTGTGCAGTGATACACACATCGCACATCGATTTGAAAAAGGTTTGGCATGCCTTGCTTCCAGATGTTTTAATGATGTATATCATGTTGGTTTTCGTATTGGATCTTGAAATTGGTGTCTTCACCATAACTCCGATGATTGCGGGATGCTTGACGGGGTTTTGATTTTGAGTTATATGCTCATTTTTCATGCGCATGCATTGCGCTACGATGTGTTTTATGTATTTATGATTTCGGAGCCCCGACGACTTGATTGTTTTGCTGCAATGTTTTAGTATTTAGGGGAGTTTTAATTTAAATTCGGGGACCGAATTTCTTTTAGGGGGGAAGATTGTAACGTTTTGAAAATCGTTTAGGTGAAATTTCGGAGAATCGGTAAAATAACGGGCGTTTTCCGTAAAAATCAAGATATAAATATCTTTTAATATAAAATCAAATATACATATTTTAGCTATGTAATTGCTAGTATTTGGAGTTTATTGAGCCAGTTGTAAAATTTCTAGTTTACTGAAGTTTTTTCCGAAATTAATTATTTTAATATTATTTTAAGCCGTCACTAATACATTTAATTAGGGATAATTAAAAATTGGAATGGGTTGATACAAATTTTGTGTATCATGACACATTAAACTAACATATAAAATATTGTTTTTGAAATGAAAAGAAGTTGCCAAGATGGTTTTAGAAAATGCATAAGAAAAAGGCTTAAATAGTGAAGTTAATGTAAATCGAAATTAGGGTATAATATTTATCATGTTTCCTCACACACACACACCTCACACTCTCTCCCCCCCCTCTCTTTTTCTGTCCTGCACATGGGCAGCAATCCCTCACCCAATTTACCACTCAAATTTAAGAAAAAGAAAGCAAAGGACAAAGAATAGAATAAAGAAAAGAAGCATGGATGTATACATGTGAGGTATGGGTCTTATTTTCTTTATTTGACCTCCCAAACTCACCCACACCTCTCTCTTTCCCTCCCTTGAAGCTGTTGGCCGAGCCCCTCCCCCTCTTGCTGCCCCAAATTTTCCCCACCTCCTTTTCACTCCAAAATTCTTCATTTATGCCTAAAAAATCATCACAAAGTCACATTAATTCATTATTAAACCCTATCCATTATTCTTGGATCAATCAAGCATGGATCTTGGAGCATGAAACCATTGTTGGAGGCTAAGATTTTTGCAAGTTTGATCTCAAGCTTGTGAGGTATAATCATAACCTTATGCTTAATTTGTTGTTTAATTACTTGAATTTAGCTAATTAGATGCTTAATTAGGTTTTAATTTCAAAACTTGGAAATTCAAGAATGGGGTTTAAATGCTAATTAGGGTTTTGGTTTTTTGGATCATGGTTGTGTGTTGTATTTAAGATCTTAAGACATGTAAAGGCAAAGCTAGTTACTAGTTGCTAATTGTTAGTTTAAAATTTTGCTAATTATGCTAACTTTGCAAACTAAGTTTTTGGAAATTGATTAAATAATTGAGATAAAAATCTAATTAGGGTATGCATGACATTATTAACATTATAAGTTATAGTTTAATACTTTAGATCATGGAAAACCAAGCTAAATTGTTGTTTGTGTATTTTTACTATGAAATTGTTAAAATTGGATAAATTTGCAAACTAGAATTTTGGGATTAATGAAAATTGATGAGATTAAATTATGGAAATGGTTTGGGTGGCTTAATCAAGATATTTAGTGAACATTGTAGCCGCTAGAAATGTTAAAACAACTAGATTTGAACTAAATTGGCAATTGTTGCTTACTAGAGTTTCGGAAAAATAGCTTTTAAAGCGAATTTGAAGTTTTGATGATTTAAACCCTATTTCATATATATATTTAGTGTGTTGTGAAACCACGAATGGTGCGTTTGAGTTTTTCTCGATCACTCGGCATTTTTACGCCGATGTCGAGGGTTTTTGGGTAGATTTGAGAAGCAAACCATAGGTTTTGACCTATGTGAGATTCGTGTGTCGTTTTGGTCATGAGTCGGATTTTAATGCGATACGATGTGTTATGATACGTAGGTACCCTCATGAGGACTTCGAGACGACAAGCAAGCGCGTGGCGACATCGATTTCAGCAAGCGAGGACAAGGTGGGTAGATTATATCTATGGGGGAAGTCGGGTGGATTGCGTATAGCACCCCCGCAAATTTCGTAAGTCATATGTGATATTATATGTATATACGTGAAATGTGAATACTTGGAAAGAAAGGTATTAAGTGATCATGGGTTGGATATAGTGAAATTTGGAGGAAAGAGATTTTAGTTCAGTTATTAGTCGCAAGACCTTAGAGTAAAGGATTGACACACACATACGTGCACACGTGGTCTGTTATCGTTATATATGGTTATATGGAATACCTAGATGTGTAGATGAGATGGTAGATAGGTATGTACTGATAATGATGATAGTGGATGATAGTTGGAGATGAGTCGATGAGATTGGGCTTGATGCCACGAGATCGGTGATGTGATTTGGTTCGTATTAGGAGGTACGACGTGATATTATAGAGGATCTTTAGGCGATGCGTATTCACACACACACGTACATTTATGTTGATGATATTAGTAGTGTACTAGACTTAGATCAGTACCCCCTGCTCACGATATGTGATGATGTGAATACCAGATGAATAATGAGATAAATGTGATATTGACCCGTTCCCAGATTTGGGATGCCGTACGATGGATTTACCGTACGAGCTATATATTGATGATAGATCTGCCCTCTTGACTCGAGGATGTCATATGATATATTGTATCGAACGTGGTACTATTGAGGCGTGATCACCGACTATTATATATAGGTATATATATATATCGACTCAGATTTAGGTGGTTTCCATACCCCTTCAGATTGGTTGTTAGTTAGACTTGTAGTTTACCTAGTAGATGTTAGACTGGACCCGAGTCATACCTATTTCCAAACTAACGAATCATGAGAATTTTAAAGACATACCAAGGAATACTACGGATATTTCAAAAGGTGTACCTTTTCTTAAAAACACCGTAGCCCTTATTTTCAAAATACCACGTTTCGTACTTTTTCAAACGGCAAAACAGTATATCACATGTATAGTGAGGTAGATTCCTTATTGTTACGTTATTATTCATGTTCTGCATATTATTGTTGCATTTACTATTCGGTTGCCTTTATTATGTTGTTATCTCCTCATTGCATGTTATTGTGTACTTAGTGATTATGAAACCATGCTGTTAGGACACCAGTACCATTACCGATGATGCGTATGCTCCACGTACACTCGTTTGCCGGCTCACACACATCTTCATCGGTAATTTCCATGTTACGTACACTTTAGAAAATACCATTTCATTGACATAGCTTGCTAGCTGATAGTCGCAACATGTTATAGCTTCCTTATGCTAGTTTAACTATTGCATTCATTGCATGATATCGGTTGCATTCATATACTCATTGGTCATGCAGCATTATGCAGATTTATGTCGATATTCACTGTTTACTTACTCTTGATTCTTGGATTTCGGTTTTCCATGAGATTTCTGGATTTGGGGGAAAACCGCAAGAATATATATAAAATTTTCTCTCTCTCCCCCTCTTTTTAAAATGCAAGTTGCGGTTTTCTCGTGATGTATGAGTCGTCCACCTTGAGTTTCATGATTGCTGTTGGATTTCAAGACCCGATTCGAGGAGCCGGATGAACCGTCTCGGGTACATGGTAGACCCGGTGAGGTACCCCGGGGCAAGAAACTCGAGTTGTAGACGATGAGCCCGGCAGGGGCAGACTGCCTACCGGTGATTGTTTGGCGCGGTGGATGTCTGGAGGATACCCACCGTGGTCGTGTGATTAGATGATATAGGCCGATCCGGACAGACGGAGCCCGAGGTATTGAGATATTGAGATTTGAGATTTTGAGATTTTGAGATTTTGAGATACAGAGATATTTAGAATTGATATTGAGATACTGAGATTTATGTTTTGTGTCGATGCTTGACACTGATTCTCTGTTGATTTCATTGATGTTACACGATTGATATACATATAGAATTCTCATAAATAAAGAAAACAGTGGTCTTATTCATGATGTATTCGGTTTCCATTAGTAATGCATTCATACATCATATATCTGATATGTGGCTATCTGAGGCACGGACACGAGCACGTGGTATCGCACTTATATATAGATATATCAGGATATTTATTGAGGATATTACTTGATATGACCTAGGATAGCGTCATACATGCGATTTCTGCTCTGTGATATTTTCTACTCACGAGTTGGCAACTCACCCCCGTTGTGCCACAGTTTCTTGCAGGTTTGACGTATAGGTTTCATTACAGTTGCTGGCACACTGTTCCTTCTGAGTGATTGTTTTGGTAGGTGGGTTCACTCGCATCGTGGCCACCCTTTTACAGTTATTTATTTCAGTTGTATATAGTAAAACTTCATCAACCACACTTGTATATTTGAGAGAGATAGAAGACCAGTGTTTATTCTTTCGACCGTAGAGTCGTGCTTGTATTATTATGGGTTTTCTTGATGTTTTGAGTTTCCTTTTGAGTTTTGATCCTCGCCCTTCGGCGTTGTATATTATATTGTTTGTGTGGTTGTGACCGTCGATTGACGAAGAGCTAGCTCCCGCTTGGGGATGCCTTTATTCATTATATATATGCTTTATCAGGTTTGTACCCGTTTGGGGTCAGTTTTACAAAGGAGACTCTGCCGAAATTTTTAGAAAAGACTTGAGATTTTTAAAAATGTATATTTCGGCTTATGTTGCTAAACTACTTGATTTAAATTGGTTTTTCCTTCACTCTACTGATTTATTTGGTTTTGTTTTCTGGGTTTTTGGCTTACTTGGATTACATACGCCTCGAGACGTTCCGTAATTTAAGTGCCGGTCACGCTCCGTACCTTTCGGGTCGTGACAATAAGATAAAGATATATGGATATAACAAGTATTGAACAGCTTTGAAAGATTGAAATGTTACCAGTAATGACTTGGCCAGTGGTTTCAGCTTCTTCCACAGTCATTGTGAAAGCCTGTCACCTCGGCACATTCCTCCTTGCTGGAGGAGCATTCCTTTGTCCGTTCCTTGGTCTTTGAGGTAAGTTCCTTTGAGCTTAGTGGAACTGACGAGGAGGAGGTGCAGCCGGTCCATGAGGTAGTGGAGCTGGGAGAGCTAGTCGTGGAGTAGGTGCCTGGATGGCTGGTCGCTGCTGATAAGTAACTGCTGGTCTGGGTGCAGCATTTGGATTTAGTTTATGAGGACAAGACCTAATATCATGTGTGGCTGAGCCGCGGACTAAGCAAAGGCGATTTTCACGCCGGCGGTCCTTCGCCAGGTGTCCATCCCTCTTGCAGTAGGTGCAAAAGGCCGGGCCGGGCCGGTTGATTGGTACCCCCAGACTCCTGGGCACAAAAGGTGGCCTTGAAGAGGCTTCTCCTGCCATCTGAGTGGCAGGGCGTTTTATCCCGGCAGATTGGGGTCTGCCCTTCATCTTCACTACCGCCTCATATCGACGGGCAGCTTTCAGGGCCAGTTCGTGGGTTGGGAAATCCCCTGTAGCTAAGGCAGCTTGGATCTCCGGATTTAACCCTTGCTGAAATCGTCTGGACCTGATCTCATCAGTCAGTATCAAGTGTGCCGCGAACCTGTTAAGGTCTTGTGTTAGTTGTGTAGTATGTGATATAAAAAAATTGAATATTGAGACATATCTTACCTACTGAGCATGGTAAACTCAGTATCATACTCATCCACTGATTTGGTCCACATCGAACCCTGTTGTAGGTGGATGAATTGCTGCTCCATGTCAAATTTGTAAGTCCACGGTAGCACCCCGGCCGTCTAACAGACGCCAATATGCGGAACAAAACTTTTACGACTGGCGCTATCGCGTACTATAACCCGGATCTGCCATTAAAGCTAAACTAACAAATTGTAAAGAGGGTAGAATTGTTATACCGAACGATCCGAGTCCTTCGGTATTTAATCATCATCCCACGCTTTGTTGCGGCGGCTTCGATCTTCTGAAACTCCAGTCTCGTCGTCTAGGTGGCACCACGTCGACGGATCTTTAAACGGGCTCTCGCCTCTGAACCGAGGCAACTCGATCGTCAAGTTTGCTAAAAGAGACGACCAAGATGATGTAGAGAATGAGTAGAACACTTTGTCTCGTTACGTCCAAGGCAATGGACGAACGGTTAATGAAGTTGCCATTTGGAATCGGGTGAATGGAAATTGAACTATGAAATTTCCATACACTAAACTATCATAATCTTTTCAAAGGGAAAAATCAAATGAACAACCATCTCTCCTCACAATGAGGGGGCCGGCCATAAAAAGGAGAAGGGGGGAGGTGAGTGTAGGAGCTAGGAGGGTGATCATTATCTTTGAACTTATCATAACATAACATCAAAGCATGACTCACCAAAGACACCAAGTATGAACACAATAAATGCACAATCAAAGCACCATTAATGAACAAATGAGTCACAAGCGTAATCACCACTTCTAGAACCTTCTAGAAGCATGACTCACCCTCAAGACGAAAAGACAAATCCGTATTTAACCGAATGTTAAATACGGGTGATAGAAAACTGGAAACTGGCAACTTGCAAAAGTGATCCTGAAACGAATTTCAGGATAACCCCGTATCAGTATAAACATACCCGCATTTGTATTACGACCGAATACAAATACAACTGATACAAAGATATTATATCTACACAGTATAATACTGGGATCCGGCTTAAACCAAAGCCTACCAGTATTATTTGCCCGAAAAATGACACGTGCGAAAACGCACGTGCATTTTCCGAACCCTGCCATAATACCATACGGCATCTACAACGTTTCGCCCGAACTTGGGAAAGTGTCTGTGGGGGACTCTAATGAATCATCAATACACTGGCACTGGGTATAACCACTAGCACGTCAGAGGTACAAGCTGTACGTAACGGTTTGCCTATGTATTGATTGGAAAGGAAGCTGACGAGCGAACTCATCTATAAACCCTACTGAGCCTGACAGTGACAATATCCGTACAGTCCGGTCCATTCGTCTATGAGTATCGCATATTAGGCCTAGGGGGTCGGTAAACGTCAGACCCCCAATAGCTGCATAAGTCGTGTCAGAGAGCAGCCCAGAACACCCTGAGATACTACTGGAATACCTTCTAGTAAATCTCGATTACCCTGGCCAGGGATTTCGTGTAATGGCTCTCCTAAACATAGCGCGATCTCACCCCCAATACCGGGAGAGAGAATCCCCAAAGATCTGCTCACTGCCTCCATGTGGCTCGGGACTGTACCCAAAATATACCTGCTTGCACGACTCCTTTGACCCGTGGTAGGGTATAAATCAAAGCACAGTGGGAACTCACACGAGACAAATGACGACCTCAGGTCGATGAACTAACCTGTACACATGTCACCAGGGAACTGCTATCTGACGATATGTATAATACCAACTAGCATGTTCCCGGCGAGTCCTGTCCGGTGTACTCATAACCCAATGAGCACCTGTATACATCTTAGGTGATTCAACTGACACCAGTGGCTTGTGAGACCGGCCACCTCCCCTCGTCGGGGTCTCGAATGTATACACTAGTCTACTCCGGAGTATCGATGCCCTGTCTCGAAACTCCCACGACTAGGGACACTTTAAGGATGTGCTTATAGACCCCAGCTCCCACATATATGATCGCCATCATACTGCTAGTAGTCAAGCAAGAATCCTATGGGCTCTATCAATATCTACATGATGATAAAGACAAACCAGATAGCATACTATCATCTCGAGTAAGACTGTTCTATCGGTATAGGTCCTCCCTCAATCATTGCAATCACGTATCTGCGATCCAATAATTGACTTAGAGGGCACTATATCCAACAATCTCCCACTTGCACTTAAAGCTAATTATTGCGATGTCGTGTACTCACAGCTCGTGTGATACCGAGCATCCAACTCCTCTACTAATCAGTTTCACAAAGCTCGTTTGCAAAACTATTGTGTTCAAGAAATAGCCTCAGTGAGTGGATCCGCTTCGGTGTTTCTTTTTGTATCTCTCTATATCTCAACCTCGCGGAGAAAACCATCTCCCGAATTGAGTAATACCTGTCTTAGAATATGTCTGGATCTCTGATGGGACCTAGTTCATAAATGAACTCCAAATCCAAACTTCTTAGACTGTATCAATCACTGAAACTAATCAGTGTCCAGCACCATGCATCCCACAGTATCTCCTTGGACCACCTGTCCATAATACTGTCCCTTGTCTGAGGGAAAACTATAACTCTGACAATCACTCTGTCATCCAGGTCACCTGTGAAGCCTGGAATAATAACCGTCTTCCGAAGGAGGCTGCCGTCATCAAATCCGTAGAACATTCACTTATGTTCTAAAACTGCTTCCACATGTTTTTTCAGGTTTGGATTAATATAAACTTTTCGCATCTAGTGCGAAAATAACATCTGGTGTGGTACTTGACATCTCACGATTGACTCAATTGCCTAAGCAAGTGATCTGCCAATCATGCATGTTCCTCTCCCCTTTAGTCTGTAAGACACCTTTAGAGAGGGTGACTCCATCACCTGCAGGTACACCACCATGCCAGGAGTCATCTATTCTAAAATACTATTAGAATACTGTCAAAGTACCCACATTGGGAAACTACCCAAATCTAGATCTAAAACCATAGATCTAGTAACCAGAATGTGAGATATTATATCCATATCCTTTGTGGAGAAACAACTGTGTGACGACCACAGTACAACCGATCATAGTATATGAATTTTACTTCCTACTCTGTGTATGTCATCCAAATACCAGGACATAAGACCCTACTACCTTCTTAACAGATCCATCCCCTATTCTGATGAAGTCAAACCCATGACTATCACATCAAAATTAGATGATTTATCTCCACTATAATTGCTCAAGTCTATAAATAGACATAAGCTACTTGCCCACTATGCTTCCGCTGCTCCCACTGACTACGACAACCCTCTGGCAGAATAATATATACGTACACTTCTAAAACTAGTTTAGAACGATGCTATACATATCCTCCTGCCGGGTCTCATAGTCTGGAACAACAGTAGTGTCAAGTCTGGGTAAACAAGAACCTCCCTGTCACCGTCCTTGAGGCTACCGGAATACCTCTCGGGTGTCTGAGGTTACCCACCATATTTGCGGAGTGGCTATTGGAATGTCAAACCTGATTGAATATATAGGTCCTATTAAATTTTCCATAATCGTTTGTGGTTCTGGAATCACTTCCAGTTCTACCATACTCCCACTACTGTTTTCTGAAAAAATCCATTTTAATAAAACTGTGGCGAGTCAAGAACAATATCACTATTGATCTTCCAGATGGTAGAAAATCAACCCTCGTCAAAGCTAGGGTCAACCCACAAACTGTCATTACAGAAACGTGCCTTGAGTTTTCCAGTGTCTGTTTTTAAGCATAAGCTGGACAACTCCCCTTACCTTAACATCGTTAAGATATGAAGCAATCTATATCCAATATAGAAACATAGACACTTATTTAATTGGAACCAGATTCAAATCCTGCAGCTGTCTCCAGTGCATATCAACTTAATGGAGAGAGGCTAATTAGCATTACGCAACTTAGGAATCCATCCAATTATGAGTAACCTAAAAGAGAAACAAGTTTCTCAAAACCATTACTATCAATTGAATACTAATCACAAGAATCTACATCTTCGATTTCTTTGAAGAATCCTGATACTTGCGATACATGGTTCTCTACTTTATTCCTATACCCACAACTTCTCAATACTTAGACATTGTATTTCTACGAAACACTTGTCTATAAACTAGAGAAGTCACAAGTAAATAGAATATAGTACGAGGACCAACCCCTTTGTCCTAATGGACACTGGACAACATACAATACTCTGTATAAGTCCGCTGAGTTGAATAACTCAAAACCTGTGCGTCATAGGTTGAAAACTGTCCCCAGGCGATTTCCTCAAATATCACCAATTACAACGAATTCTGATATAATGAGGATGATCACCTAATTCCCAATAACTTGCTCCCACTCAACATCTGTAAAATCATACAGATGTGAGAATCTTACCTGGTAAATACATACCCTGGAGTAAGTGTCTAATCGGGAAATCAGTTTTCAATTAACAATGCACAGTGTAACTGAAACATGAAAATGTTTCGAAGGGGTGTCCTGGTATTCTTAGTAATGCCTCTTCCATAATCCAATTAATGACTTTAACCGTATATCTCTCTGCCATCTTTCCAATTTCCTTTTATTTGTCTTTAGTCGTTACCTTCTGTACACCATCATTAGGCTAAATGGTTTTCTTCCTTTCCTACCGATCGGCACCAGCCTATGGTTTGGAAGAAGAATATCCAGTAAGCATAATAGGTGTACCCTCCTAATCCTAGGAGTACTCGCAACTTGAGAGAATATGATGATAAAAGACAACTGAATAATCCTTATTCCTATTTCTCCTGAACCAGAATCCATCCTCGAAAAAATATCCTTCGAGTTCGTATATAACCATACGATGGATTTATCCAATGGAATTGGATATTCGTAGTGATACGGGTTGTTCTGGAGAAATAAAAGGTGAGGTAGGAGTGGCGATGAAGTACGCGGTTTGGTCGTGAATGATAGCAGTCGCAATTTACTTTGCCCTCTTTCTAATCCCTTTATTTTGTCTTAATTTATTACCTTCTGTACACCCGGCTTAGGCTAATTGGTTTTCTTTATTCCCTACCTTTCGGCACCTGCCTATGGTTTGGAATAAGACTATCCAATAAGCGTAATAGGAGTACTCTCCTAAACCAAGGAGCCCTCGCAACCTGAGAGAAGGCGATAATAAAAGAAAACTGAATAAACCAATTCTATTTCTCCTGAACCTGGATCCATCCTCGAAGAAATCCCTTCGAGTTCGTATATAACCATACGATGGATCTATCCAATGGAAGTGGATGTCCGTAGTGATACGGGTTGTTCTGAGAAATACAAAGGGTAAAAGAAGGAGCGACAATGACTTATGCAACTCGGACAATCCAAAAGCCAGTATATTAAGAAGGTTCGATCAACTTGGTCACTGAGTTATAGTCTAGGGTCGGTCAAAAGTCGCTGCCAAAGAGAGAGAGAAAAGAAACACTCTGCGTGCACTCTAACCTAGATCAGAATGGTTATTACTTTATCTAATTAGGAAACCTCACACTGTAATCTCAAATTCTCCTCCAAACCTGAAAGAAGAATTAGTCGGGATCACCCAAAGAGTAAACCAACTCATCAGTGAGAATCGGGATCCAACTATCATCGCATGATAACTTGATGGAAGCCACTCAAGTTAACACACTCCAGAAGGTATGCGCAAGTCTGGCAAGTTTCCTGTATGTTTGAAACTCCCGATATAATTTTTATCCCATGCACTTATGACCTTGACGTAGGCCAACAAATCATAAGCCAGATGTCAAGTTCTACCCGTCGTTGTCCTGATTAATTTAGGTCATCGTACATGCCCTTGACGTAGGCCAACAAGGCTGTACGTCTGTCCTAAACTAATGCATCTATCTATGCAACAAATGAATACCCAGCAGCTACCAAACACTATGTCTTGACGTAGGCCAACAAACATAGCTTGAATACTACTGACCATCCATAAGAAATGACGGAGGATTACGGCTGGTTTTTGGCGAAAAACCTTTAACGTAAAGAACTTGATCTCGTTGAAGGAACCTGATAGAATTTTATAAAAAATATAGTAGCGAAAACCTTTTGCTAAAGAAGTCACACCCGGTGAAGGGATCTCGGCTCTTTCCTCGTGGAATGAGGTGCAGGATATTCCAACTGAATACCGCTATGCAAAAACAAAAGGAAACGTCTTTGTAATAACTCCCTTTTAAAATTTGTTCCAACAACATCAAATATAGGTTTGTTTTATCCTTGCATTGATAAGAATCAATGCAGTCCCATCAATCAATCACACCAGAAAAGAACGAAAATAAAATGTACGTATATCCCATCCGCATTCGTCACTGGGTCCCGTCATCACCCGTTAGGTTACTTAACTAACGACAGAGCGGGGGTTGGACCAGCGCGGGTGTAAAACATATACAACATCTAATAGTATATAGACTAATATACAATAATCGCTCCAGACGTGATAATATGCAACATTACAGAAAAGTAATAAGTATCACAGAACAATACAGATAATCTGGGATCCCCTGGTTTCACCGAGCCGCTACTGAAACCCGACGTTCCCCTGGTCGTGTGGATAGCCTGTGCAATGAAACCTAGACCCCTACGGGTGTGGCAAGTTACCCGCCAAAACCTGAAGCGAGGTAGTCCCCACAATGATAGTGAATGGAACACCCGGCACTTCACGGAATCCGGTAAATTGAGCACCCCTCCTTGGGTCAACCTGTACCCCCTACGAGTGCGGCGAATAGTCTGCCAATTTTAGAGTGAGGTCCATTTGCCTCTCAAAGCTATGAGATACGGACCCGTTGCCCTCCAGAAACCGGCTATCCGTGCACTCCTTCACGGGATAAACCTAGTACAGAAATGAAAATATGTACAACGGGTACATCGACCTCGACCCGGTCGTGCCCCAAAAGAATATTATACGACAGGCAGTGACGGCAGTCCACAAGTCGGACGCTCGCCCCGCAATATCAAATGTACAAATAAATCCAAACTGCACTATCATTGCACCCTGCTATCCACCACGACAAATTCGCAACATCACAGCACAACACAAAACATCAACGCGAATGCCACGTTCTCAAACCCGTCTAAAAGAACTATAGCAATCAGACGCGGTTTACCGATCAAATGACATTCCCGGTCGGAGATATAAAGTAAGTACTGTAAACTAACACGTTTAAATTTCGATCGACAAAATTCCCGAAGTGGGCCCCCGTACATCTGGTGTACAGTAACAAAATTTTGGCCCAAAAGACATATACCAAAAACCACAATTTCCCATGGAAAACTCACTGGAAAAATTTGGCGCACTGTTCCCACAAACGCGCGGCGGATCAGCGGCCAAAACTTGGTTTGGGCCGCGGATCAGCGGCCGTTCTGTGGGATCACGTGACCAAATTTCACCAGTTTGCTTAGAATTGCCTGCTTAGTTTTCTGTGATATGTAAAATAATTTTTAGACCAGATTAAAAATCGACAGAAACTTTGAACAGAAAGTTTTGCGAAAATCCGTTCGATCGATGTTTTAAACGCGTTAGCACAACTTAGTAAAGCTTAATGGTGAGGCTCTGATACCACTGTAAGTCCACGGTAGCACCCCGGCCGTCTAACAGACGCCAATATGCGGAACAAAACTTTTACGACTGGCGCTATCGCGTACTATAACCCGGATCTGCCATTAAAGCTAAACTAACAAATTGTAAAGAGGGTAGAATTGTTATACCGAACGATCCGAGTCCTTCGGTCTTTAATCATCATCCCACGCTTTGTTGCGGCGGCTTCGATCTTCTGAAACTCCAGTCTCGTCGTCCAGGTGGCACCACGTCGACGGATCTTTAAACGGGCTCCCGCCTCTGAACCGAGGCAACTCGATCGTCAAGTTTGCTAAAAGAGATGACCAAGATGATGTAGAGAATGAGTAGAACACTTTGTCTCGTTGAGTCCAAGGCTATGGACGAACGGTTAATGAAGTTTTCATTTGGAATCGGGTGAATGGAAATTGAACTATGAAATTTCCATACACTAAACTATCATAATCTTTTCAAAGGGAAAAATCAAATGAACAACCATCTCTCCTCACAATGAGGGGGCCGGCCATAAAAAGGAGAAGGGGGCAGGTGAGTGTAGGAGATAGGAGGGTGATCATTATCTTTGAACTTATCATAACATAACATCAAAGCATGACTCACCAAAGACACCAAGTATGAACACAATAAATGCACAATCAAAGCACCATTAATGAACAAATGAGTCACAAGCGTAATCACCACTTCTAGAACCTTCTAGAAGCATGACTCACCCTCAAGACGAAAAGACAAATCCGTATTTAACCGAATGTTAAATACGGGTGATAGAAAACTGGAAACTGGCAACTTGCAAAAGTGATCCTGAAACGAATTTCAGGATAACCCCGTATCAGTATAAACATACCCGCATTTGTATTACGACCGAATACAAATGCAACTGAGACAAAGATATTATATCTACACAGTATAATACTGGGATCCGGCTTAAACCAAAGCCTACCAGTATTATTTGCCCGAAAAATGACACGTGCGAAAACGCACGTGCATTTTCCGAACCCTGCCATAATACCATACGGCATCTACAACGTTTCGCCCGAACTTGGGAAAGTGTCTGTGGGGGACTCTAATGACTCATCAATACACTGGCACTGGGTATAACCACTAGCACGTCAGAGGTACAAGCTGTACGTAACGGTTTGCCTATGTATTGATTGGAAAGGAAGCTGACGAGCGAACTCATCTATAAACCCTACTGAGCCTGACAGTGACAATATCCGTACAGTCCGGTCCATTCGTCTATGAGTATCGCATATTAGGCCTAGGGGGTCGGTAAACGTCAGACCCCCAATAGCTGCATAAGTCGTGTCAGAGAGCAGCCCAGAACACCCTGAGATACTACTGGAATACCTTCTAGTAAATCTCGATTACCCTGGCCAGGGATTTCGTGTAATGGCTCTCCTAAACATAGCGCGATCTCACCCCCAATACCGGGAGAGAGAATCCCCAAAGATCTGCTCACTGCCTCCACGTGGCTCGGGACTGTACCCAAAATATACCTGCTTGCACGACTCCTTTGACCCGTGGTAGGGTATAAATCAAAGCACAGTGGGAAATCACACGAGACAAATGACGACCTCAGGTCGATGAACTAACCTGTACACATGTCACCAGGGAACTGCTATCTGACGATATGTATAATACCAACTAGCATGTTCCCGGCGAGTCCTGTCCGGTGTACTCATAACCCAATGAGCACCTGTATACATCTTAGGTGATCCAACTGACACCAGATATCGTCAAGCAAGAATCCTATGGGATCTATCAACATCTACATGATGATAAAGACAAACCAGATAGCATACTATCATTTCGAGTAAGACTGTTCTATCGGTATAGGTCCTCTCTCAATCATTGCACTCACGTACCTGCGATCCAATAATTGACTTAGAGGGCACTATATCCAACAAAATTGGGCAGTCTCTGGAAAGTACTTTGCGTCGAACATGTCGCGAAAAGTTTTCCATTCGATCGGCTGGTCAAGACGGCTTTCTTCCGCCTTCCACTAAAATCGAGCGTTGTCAGTGAGTTGCAGCTTCGCCCCTCGTACCCAAGCGATCTCTGGCACCTGTGCTGCTGTCAGATCATCCTCAATGCTCTGAGCCCATTCTTCAGCTTCCAGAGGGCTCTCTTTTCCTGAAAATTGCTTTGGGTGCAATGCCTAGAATTGCTTCACTTCGGGCGCTTCCGCTTCTTGGCGGTTCAGTAATATAGCAGTCTGCTGCTGTTGTCCTTCCAGAAGGCTTCAGATTGCCTTAAGTAGTACCGTCTGTTCATTGATCGGAGCAGCAACGGTTGGAGTAAGCGGTAGTGGTGGTGGTGTGTTGAAGTTGGTGCTGGTATTGTTTCGAGAATCCATAGCCTTGAAAGAAAAATAGGGTTATGATAGATTCAAAATATATGAATTTGTAAGATTCATGGAATGCGAAATATAAAGAATGTTTTTAGTTGCCGATTCTTGTGTTATATTGCTTAGGACTTCATGCAGAATTGACCTGCATGTCCATGCAGAACTGACTTGCATGGGCCACCAACAAAACCTGTCACACCCTGCTTCCCAGTGTACGGGTAAGAAGACGCGACGAGGCCCGCTACGTATTTACTCAGAAGTAAACACGCTGTCCGTATCTAAGCAATATAATGTAAATATACATAAGAAGACATGAATGTAAATGAACAACAACTTTTATTTATTAAACATCTCTTTACAAGTACAACTGAAAATGTAAATACAGGAATGGAAAGCAATGCCTAAACAATGGCATGAATTGAAAAGAAAATATATAAAAGTATCTAGAATTCTCGATCAATGGCGAACTGCTCCAAGTCTTCAGTACTGGGCTCAAGCTCTAAAGAGTCCGATCCACCTGACAACATTCCAAAGAAAAAGAGAAGGAACGTCGTCAGCGAACAATCGCTCGGTAAGTCCCAAAGATAGGTAAGAACAGACAGATATAACTGGTTAGTTTGTTATGTTAACGCAGTTGTTTGTAGCTTGGTACAAAATATTCCAGTGTATACGAGAGGAGTCCCACTATTCCGGAGTCTAAGGTATATGGAGCATAAGGAACCGTTAAGCCACGGTACAACAGCAATAGATATTCAGGTTAGGTATATTAAAGTAACCGTCTCGTGCCACTTCTAACACATTCCGTACCAGTCTACCCCTTTAAAACCCCGTAATGTCTTTTGTATTGATTGTATTGTTTTGTGTTATAGATGGATGACTTTCCAAAACCATGATATCATGTAAATGGAATAGATATAAATGGATATGCATGTAATCAGAGTATATCCATGGTTCGGTTTAGTCGAGTCATGTTGATATAGATTGAATTCTGGTATAAATGGATTCATGTTTTATTGTAGTTATACTTGAATTGAATTCAAGTCAGATTGATTTCATATTTGACTGAGACTCTGTCTGAGTCAGACACTTTAAAACAAATTGAAGTCCTGAGTTAGTTTTGATGTTATCGGTAACTGCTGCATATGGACGTCAGGATTTGTGTCTTTTTCCAAGACAATTACCGTATTGATAACACCATTTTTAGGTTGTCTACCTTAGATAGGCAAGCACCCATATTCTCCGGCTCCGTGAGGCTCAAGAGAACTGGTCCCGCTTAAACCTATGTTTACTAGGGTCCTTATTATAAATTAATATAACTTGAGGGGGTTTTATGAAAAATAGTTTTGATATGCTTTCAAAATACACCTCAAGTATTTATTTATCGTCTTTAGGGTTTTCATGGATGTATATTTTTTAAATATAATGTTTTCTAGTGAATAGAACCTAGATTACATTGTATATGGTATTTTAATGTAATTTTGGAATTGTATTGATTTGTAATGGTAGTTTCATGGAATTTATGATTCCTTTGATTTAGAAAAACATGGAATATATATTGTATACTTAAAATAGATATTTTGATAATATATATAAATATATATTTATAAAAAATAGAACTTATTTATTAAATAGAAATCACATTTTTCTTAAAAATTGCATTAAAAATTCCATCGAGATCGAGTACTCCTTGCGGAGGTCTGCATCTCGCTCTACTAGGCCCGAGGACGTGCGATAACCCGCACCATCCTGATCGGGGTTCCCCAAAATGAGTTGTAGAGGCGCATTGCAAGGAATTAAATAATACACTTTTTAAAGAAAACGGTTTTTGAATGTTTAGGGTATTTAAATGTAAACTCGTATTTTCCCACA
Source organism: Agapanthus africanus (assembly GCA_030015575.1). Taxonomy (NCBI): domain Eukaryota; kingdom Viridiplantae; phylum Streptophyta; class Magnoliopsida; order Asparagales; family Amaryllidaceae; genus Agapanthus; species Agapanthus africanus. The sequence goes on from JASDDO010000004.1 coordinate 258,023,013, forward strand.
AACTAATGTTTCACAGTCATCGTGCTATATCAAAAATGTGTGTTGTGATGAGTTAGGTCATTACCTCGTGAGTTTTCTAAAGGTATTATGGGTAAATGAATAAGCAATGTCGTATGTAAATATTATGGTATTTTACTATAAAGATGGAATAGAAGTTGCTATACATATTATTTTGAGATGAAACTTGTTCTAATGTGTTATTTAATGGTTAATAAATAGTATATAAAAAGATGGTGAATTTCTTATTAAGAAAAATTGCATTTTTGATGAAATTAGAATCGGAAGTCGGAATAACTCCGCTTCCAACGAGTTTTGAATTGAGGACGTTTTAGACTAGAATGAGGGGAGGGGAGAGGGGACTTACTGATTGAAAATAAAGAGGGGAGATGGAGGAATCTTTTGGAATCGTCAGGGAGTTGTTTCGTCGCCGAATTCTTCTCGAAACGTCGCCGGAACTTCAACCTTTGCTAACTCCTCTTGTATAACTTTGAACTTGGAAAATTTAGAGAGTTTTTGTATGGGATTTCTGAATGAGGAGGGGTGAAATGTAGTGTGGTATTTATAGGGAAAATTAGGTTTTAGGGTAATGAATTGAGAATTAAAAATGTGCATTAAAATTGGATTTAAGAGAGGAATTATCACTCTCTGGGTGAATGCAGAGAAATCAAACAACATGGGGGTAGTGGGGTAGGCGAAGGGGTGCTAGGGTTAAAAATCCAAAGCATTCCCTACGGATATGCCCGTCGGTGCCGGCCCCCTCAACACATCTCTCCGGTCCAATCTGGTGGGATGGGGTTGGGATCTCTTCCACGCGTCCATGTCGCTTGGTATATCTCAGTGCACATGTTTGATTTTGTTATGACTTTTTATTTTACATGTTTTGCACGTGTAAACTTTTAAGCTTCTAAAATTTTAAAAGAAAATCAACAAAAATATATATGTGGCTAGGGGGATTCGAACACAGGGGCTACGTCATAGTAGTGCAAGGCTTTACCAATGAGCTACAAGTGCTTTTTTTGCTGTTCAAAAGCAAATCAAATACTTATAGCATACACAGGATTGGAAATACTCCATTTGTACATCAATTTTTAAACAATTTTCTGTAAACTGATACAGAGTTGTTACAATATTTATAACATTTCAGAAAAATATTAAATGTTATTTAATTTTTTTTAATAATGATAAAAAGATTTTATTAAGATTATGGTATTTATTTGTAGAAGTAATTATTTTGTAAAAGGTTTTTAATAGTTAAAGAGTGATCGGTATATGTTAGATTGATATTAAAACATATCATACCATGTCATACACCATCATGGCTACACCTCCTCCTTCTACCTTTACCCCACCACCTTTCTCTACACACCTCCTCCGTCATCCAATAACTCTCATATTCATTTTATTTCCAAACTGAAAATATCACTTCTCCTCAATCCTCATCTCAAACTTTAGCTTCCTTCACTCAAAATCCTATGGAGCTTGCATCAACTTCATCTAAATTGTTCAAGAGCTCATGCTAGGTCAATACAACCTCATGAAGCCCTAAGTAAACATCTCAAGAGCTTGAACTTCCTTTGGGATCCATCCATATAGGTAAAGATCTATCTTTTTCAAGTTTTCAAAGTGTTTCAGTTTCATATTTTTTTGATATATGTCAGAATAATGGAGTTTTTATAAGGTTTTTGATGTTCAAATCAAATCTGGGATGAATTAGGACCTTTATAAAATATTCTGAGTATAGAATTGACATAATAGGATCACCAGAAGACACTCACAGAAGCACAAACCCAAACTGCCATGACAAAACTGCAAATTGCGGGAAAACTGATTATTTTTGCGGCCATGGGTTAGAGTTAGGGTGTGGGTCTTGGTCTGGGACTTGTTTATGAGTAGAATAAACCTCTTTTACATTTTATTTTTCCCTAGATTCCTTGAGTCAAAATCCGGGAGTGTTTTAGTGTAGTTTTGTCAAAGTTTTAAGGTTTTTAAACTTACGTATTTGTATTTATAATTCTGGTTTTGGTGTATTTGGTTGAATAGCGACACCGGAAAGGTAATTCCTTGTTGTTAGCCCTCGCCTAACTTTTGTTAGTCATAGGTTCAACCTATGGACCTTTGCTTGATATATCGGTTCTGATATGATTTCTTACGTACGTTGTGGTGTTATATGAATGCTAGGTTCTATCGCGGAGACCTCCGAGAAGGCAAAGACGTGCAAGGCGATTGTCGGATACGACTAGCGCGATCACAAACTGTGAGTAGATTATATCTACGCGTGAGGAAATCGGGTGGATGTCGTATAGCACCCTCATGAAACATAATGTTATATTATCATTGAAATTGCATAGGATACATGTCGTGTATGTTTAGACGTGTCTGATATGTAGCGTAATTCGTTAATATCGTTTAATAGACCTATAATAGAAACACTTGGTAGAACACAGGCACAAATACTAATGATTGCCATATCACACAATCACAAACTCGCATGTTACACTACACATCATTAGTACTGCCATTCCATGTAGAACTGCTCTACTTTATATCATAGCAGAATTGACGTTATAATAGGATTATGTTATTATACGATTTCTATTGGGTGCACGTACGAGACTAGAAATCCGTACTTATTGTTGGGTGAGTACACGACTGGAGGTCCGTACTGGTTGCCGTGTATGTACATGACATGAGATGTCCGTACCGATCATTGTGCGGGTGCGTTGACGAGATATCCGCATCGGTCGCTGTGTGCGTACGTAAACTGGATGTCCATACGAGTTGCGAGGTGTGTGCATAGACTTGAAGTCCACACTACTATTGCCGTGTGTTGAGTACGTAGATTAGATATCTATACCGATCATTATTATTATATAATGATATATCTTGTGGTCATCGTACGAGGCATGATTTCCTTACTAGATGACATGATGATGAGGATTTGCCGAATACGGCTTTATTGGCTTTGACTCGTGGAGTCTTATCTTACCCTGATTGGGAGATTATGATATTCGGATTGTAACCCATAATTTCACAACAACGATTCATTTCATATTTTCAAAAGAGATAACAAGGATGTGTTGTTGGATTTAAAAAGGGCATTTACATATTTTAAAAACACCGCAGCCTCCTTATTTACAATTAACGTTTCGTTATATTTTACAAATGTATATATGGGGTTACTTGCAATATATATTCATTTACTGTTCGTTTACGTTATGCTTATCGTACATGTTATTCGCTTACGCGTTATTAATTTTATCTGATATACTATGCTTAAATTCTCATTCATGTTACTATTATTATATTTGCTGATGCTGTTATCTACTACTCTTCTGTGCTATGACTAGTTCACACAGATTAAAAGGGTACGATGATATGATATCAATCCTAAGAGATTGAGTATATATATATGGAATGAATATGAGAAAAGAGGATTATGATTCAGACACAGTGGATATAGCCGGGGATCCATGATATATATATATATATGTGTGTGTGTGTGTGTGCGCGCGCGCGCGCGCGCGCGTGTGTGTGATCAATCTATGAGAGATTGAGGGTAGTTGATACAGGATGTCTCTATGGATATATTTATGCTCAATCCATGAGAGATTGAGGGTAGTTGACACAGGATGTCTCTACAGATATATATTTGAGGGATCGATATAGATGCCCTGCACTGAGTGTTGGATATTTGTGCCCTCAAGGCAATTATCGTAATTGCGGGAATGCAATTACTGAATTCGAGGAGGGCCTATACCAAGAACAGTCTTACTCAAGATGATAGTGTTGTAGGGTTCCTACGCACACTAAAGAAGTCTCACAAGTGATCAAACATGTCCAATTGAAATTTTACAAGTGCCTATAAACCCTATACGGATCGTTAACTAGATATATAGGCGAAAAGATGCAAGTAAACAGCTTTATAGATAAAGGAAAGTGGCTACAACCTTTATAGATCCGGTCCTCCACCTCCTAGGCTCCGTGATGAAGTCGCCTCGCTGTTCAAATCGGATCTTGGACTCTAGCATCGGCTTCATCGGAGAATGGGCGGGCTAGGTCATCGACTATGATGCCGAAGATGATCTACGTCGAGGCATCACTAGATCAAGCTCCTACTTCACCAAGCCATGAAAACTTGTGAAGGAAACACCCTATACTACTTGGCAAGAGGTAGAGGATGAAGAAATAGGAAGTGGGTTCACTTTAGAATTGGACTTCTCACTCATTTTCATCACTTGCCATTGATGTAGAAAGCTTTTCTTTCTTGCTCATGAAGAAGAAGAAAGAAAATATATGATAAGTTATTTTAAAAGGAAAAATCATATGAATACTTATCATTTGGCAACCATGATTAGGTGTAGAGAATATAACATGGTTAGTGGGAATGGTTAGGGTTAAGGAAGAGACAAGAATGGTGGACTTGTTCAAAGCTTCAAGAAGCTTCAACAAACAAACAAACAAAGCCACCATTCTCTCTTTATCTTTTCCAAAATAAGAATAATAAATAAATAAATGAATAAGTAAATAAAAACAAAACCCTAACCATCACCTAACCATGGTTTAATCTAAACATACACCCTAACATTCATGTATCATCAAACATGATACAATCTTGTGCACAAAAGTATATCACATATACAACTTGTGTACATCAAGTGAGAAAAACCAATTTAAGTGAACCAATACTAGTTAATGCAAAGTAGTATATCAAATATAAAATTATACATTAAATCATTAAATCAACACTTGATTTAACGATCCGGTCATATCGCATATAACCGACTAGTATCCTATGTATCGGCTTATCGAATCAATCCTTGATTCGATAACTAGGTTATATCGCATATAACCAATCGATACATTCATCGCGAGAATGGAATACGGTATCACATACACGAATTATTCTCGGTCCTGCACATATCTCATATGTGCTCCTATTTCGTTTCGCTTGAGCCAGGAAACCTCTGTGTAGGACTCTAAAGACTCGTCAATACGCCGGCAGCAGATGATGATCATATCAAGTACCCACAAGCCGCAAGCGGTCTGCTAAACGTAACGGCCACCCGGGTATTGAGCGATCAGAAGATCGACGAGCAAGCCCGCTCACACTCCTGTGAATCCAACCAGTAACACTTACCGTATAGTCCGGTCTGTTCGTCTGATATGTCGCATATCTCGCCTAGGGGTGGTAAACGTCAGACCCCAGTAGCTTGATAAGTCATGCCGACGTGAGGTCCATAACATTCGTGAAACTACTGATAACTCTTACCAGTATATCACTGCAACCCTGGCCAGGGATTTCCTGTTATGGCCAGTCGAGCATAGCACAACATCAACCCCCAATACCGAGAGAGACGAATCCCCTCCTATCGCTCATTGCCTCCATGTGAATCGAGACTGTACCCAAAAACCACCTGTTTGCATAACTCAGTAGAGCCGTGGTAGGGTGGAAATCAAAGCACAGTGGGAGACACACAAGACTCTATGACGATCTCGGGTCAACAGACTAAGCTGTACCAGTGTCACCAGAGAACTGCCATCTGACGTGAGGTATAATACCATCTGGGAGTTCTCGGCGAGTCCGTTCAGTGTACCCAGTCTCCACTGAGCACCCGCATACCATCTCTGATGTCAAACACCAATGGATATGGGATCATCCATCGCCCATCACATGGGTCGAGAAGATATACGCTAGTCTACTCTGGAATATCGATGCCCCGTCTCGATATTCCCACGACTAGGAACAAAGAAGGATGTACTCATTGACTACCCAGGCCCCACTAGTATGATCTTCATCATAGTCCTGGAAGTCGAGTACACATCCTAAGGGCTTTATCAACATGTAATTAGAGAGACAGAAAGTATACATGTTTAGATAAAGAGCAACCAGATAGCGTACTATCATGTCGAGCAAGAAAGTCTTACCTATATATGTCCCAGCATCCACTACAATATACATCCTATGTACAGTAATGGCCTCTAGGGCATACATATAACTAACAATCTCCCACTTGCACTAGGGCCATCTGTAGCAGTGGTTGCAGTATCACATACTCAACCATCCCATATGAGTCTCTCTTTGGGAAAAGGCCTTCGTGAGTGGATCCGCTGTGTTGTCCTCTGAGTCTACTCTCCTAACCTCGATCACTCCGGAGATCAACTATCTCCATGATCAGGTGATGCTTCCTCAGAATATGTCTGGGTCACTGATGGGACCAGGGTTCCAGGGCCAAAGCCACACTTCCATTGTCATATAATGGCAGGAACCTAGTTCATCTTATGAACCAATATACACCCAAACTGCCTCTTTGGTAGTATTTATAATAGCGATGTTACCAGCCTTTATCGTCTAGTTTGCCACGGTATCTAGCTTGGAACTCTTCCAACATACCGTCCCTTTACCGAGGGTAAAGACAATGCCTGCGACTGACATTCAGTCGTCCTTATCACCCTGGAACCTTTCCAGTGATTCTCCCCAGGATCAACTGATACCATCTTACTGCAATTAGTGAGAATCCTAACATTCATTTAGATCTATCTCATAGACCCAAATCACAGGATTTAGGAGGTATCACTTTGATCCTATATGGAGAATCTATGTGATAAGAGGAGATCGACCGATCGTAGCATAGGAAACTCTTTTCCTATCAAGAGTATGTCATCCACGTACTCTACGAGGATCATAACCATACTCCATACTACCCTTTTGTACATACAAGGTTCATCTACCATTTTGATGAAGTCAAACTCTTTGACTACCACATCAAAACAGATGTTCCAACTCCGCGATGCCTGCTTTATCCTGTAAAGCAACTTGCACATGTTTCCGCTGCTCCCACTGTTTACGAATCCCTCTAGCTGTGTTCTTATAGACGTTCTCTTCTAAATCAGTATTTAGAAAAGCAGTCAGGGCACCCAACCACCAGATATCGTAGTCATGGTATTTAGCAATGTTAAGTAGGATCCGGATGGACTTAAGCATAGTCGCTTGGAAAAGGTTTCATCATTATCCATGCCTGGTCGATGACGAAAACCTTTAAGAAGTCTAGCTCTGAAAGTCTCAACTTTTCCATCTATACCAAGTAATCTTCTCAAGATATACTTGCTCCTGATGGGGATTTAACCCTTCAGATAAAGCAACCAAAGTCCATACTTTGTTGGTGTACATGGATTCCATCTCAGATCGCTAAGCATCCAGCCATTCTTACAGAGTTCCTACTCTTGATGGCCTGCTCGAAACTAGTTGGGTCATCATCTCATGATGCATTCCTCGCTCCCACTGTCATCGAGAAACCGAGGTATCTCTCAGGCGGATGAGGAACCCTACTAGATCGGCGGAGAGGCTGAGGTTCGTCGGGAACTATAGAATCCTTTGGTTCTGTCAAATCATCAACTGCAGTTTTGTATAGCTGGAACCTTTCCAGTTCTACAGAACTGATCCTGCCTCGATCTTGTCCGGATTTTGCTTGAGACATAGGCCGAACAATCCTAAATCTTAACTTACTTAAGAGATAGGTTCTTCCCATACCATATCTCATATGGAGTGGTAGGCACTGATTTGATTCGAACCCTATTCAATAGGTATGCAATTTCATAAGTGCATAACTCCCAAAAGGAAATAGGAAACTCAGTAGTACTCATCATAGAGCACACCATATCTAATATTGTGCGATTGCTCCACCCCGATACACCGTTGTGCTGTGGTGTATTCAGAGGAGTAATACTGAGAGAGAATCTCATTCTCCTTTAGAATAGTCCAGAAATTCTATGCACAAGTATTCTCCTCCCTGATCTTATCATAGGACATAATACTTATACCCGTATTTTGGTTCTCTACTTCCAAATTATATTCTGTGAATACCTCAAAAGCTTCGGACTTATGTTTCAACAGGAACATATGACTGAATCTTGAGAGATTATCAGAGAATATAATGAAGTATAAAGAACCAGTCCTGGCATTTGTAGACAGGAGACCTTACATACATCATCATGTGTCAGTCCCAAGAGTTCATTAACTATTTCTCTGTTTCCATTAAACAGGGCTATGGTCATCTAATCTTTGTGACATGACTGGCAAGTTTCACAAGATGTAAATTCAAACTGATTTAAATATGCATCTAAAATGTAACTTCAGCCAGTCGGGTCGTATTGATGTGACCTAGTCTACAATGCCTCAAGAAGGATTCGTTCATTTCTGAACTCTTCCTCTTGTGTGTGTTCTGTATACTAGGAACTGTAGTTTGATTTAGAATGTCAATGCTTTTAGATAACGTGCCTGAACCGATCAACTTTTGATATAGGAAATGTTCAAAACATTATCCATCATTACAAAATTCTATCATTTCTTTATCAAATAAAGAGATTGATATGATTTTGTATATCAGGTTCGGTATCTAATAGCATTCATTCAGAATCAATGTATTGGTAATACAGGGTGACAGTGACCAACAGACTTGGCTGCAACACTTGCCCCGTTTTCTGTCTCATGAAACTTATCACCTGTTCTCAGTCTTTCTACCTTTCGGTTGCCCTATGTAACAGATTACATATCTGGGATCCTGATCCAGTATCAAATACCCAGGATGTAATGGATACTGAGAAACAGTCCTTTGTAATGAACACACCCGAAGGAGATGCATCATATGCACTTTCTTCGTTTGGGCGGCATAGGAATTTTGGTATTCCCCTATCTCTTGCTCTGTCTTATAACAATTATAAGTTGGAGCGGGAGCAACGTTCCCCAGCTCAGTATAACAAGCGGGTTCGGTCAATACATCCATATTATTATCTTGATTAAGGCGTGATATGGTCGCTACCTGGAGAGAGAGAGAAGAAAACACTCTGCGTGCGCTCTTGCAAGATCAGATTGGTTATTTATTTTATCTAATCAGGATGGCTCCCACTGGTTTTATCAAATCTTCCTTCAAACCCTAAAAGGAAAGACTAGCCGGGATTAATTACACTCTACAAGTTCGCCAATCTTTCAGCCAGGCCAGTGTCGGTACTTTGAGGGAGGTTCCCCGTGCTTTCGTACGGACCTAATTACTGTAAACCTCGTTTTCCCAGAGGCGTAACCCCGTTGACACCTTTCTAGACACCTACTTGATCGGCTAATTACAAAGTGCAAAACTCTCCCAGGAGTAACAATTACTCGCAGTGGGTATCGGGATCCAACTATCATATAGAAGGTATGCAATCTCATTGCAAATTTCAACACTTGAAACTCCCGATTAAGGTTTTTACCCCTAGCACCTATGACCTTAACTATGGTCAACAAATCATAAGTACTAGTCAAGTTCTACCCGTCATTTCGTGATTAATTAGACCCACCCACATGACCCTTAACTAAGGTCAACAAAGTCACGCGACTGTCCTAACTAATCGCATCATATGCGGTGTAGGAAGACATCACTTAGCTACCGTACACTGTGCCTTAACTAAAGTCAACAAACACAGCACGAATACTAAGTACTCTACTTCCTAAAATGACGGAGGGTTGCGAATGGTTTTTATGAAAACCATTAATGCTTTGAACTTGATCTCGTTGCGGAATCAAATGGTTTTTAAATGGAATGTTTTTTTAGGCTTTTTCTAGTTTTTCTAAAGGGGTCACTCCCGGTGAAGGGATCGTCGGCCCTTTCCTCGTCGAATGAGGTGCGGGATATATCATATATATCACTGTGCAAAGCAGAAACTATAGAAGCAATCAAAAGACAAACCGAGAGTTGTAGCATCTGCCAGTTATTGCTAAAGGAGTCACTCCCGGTGAAGGGATCTCGGTCCTTTCCTTATCGAATAAGGTGCAGGATGTTCTACAAGGAACACCGCGATGCAAAGCAAGAACTGTAGCTACCTGTTTTTATTTTGAAATTTGATTCCACAACATCAATTAGGTTTATTTTCTTTCATTAATCTCATTAATGAATATCCCATCATTTAAATTACCTAAACATCACAGATAAATATGACGTACACTTATGCCATCCGCATTCGCCTCGATGTCCCCTCGTGCACCGTTAGGTTAGGTAACTAACGGCAGAGCGGGGCAGGGCTAGCGCGGGTCTAAAACATAAGTAACGTCTATAGAATATATCATATATACTATATATTATATCTATCACAGAACATCACATGATCACATCACAGATATCGCAGCAGAAGAAACATATGAAATATTGGATATACTAGGACGTCCGTGTTTTCAATACGAGCCAGTATAAAACACGGATTCCACGGTCGTGATGAATAGCCAATCCCACACCCCTAGACCCCTACGAGAGCGGCAAGCAACCCTACCAATTCTAGGGTTAGGAGACCCGGACTCGACTCCTCGAGTTGGTCTTCCACTGGTCCCCAGAACCCGGTTACTTGTGCTCCCCTCCTTGGGTCTATCCTAATGCGGAAAAGTAAATAATATACAAATGGTGACAACATCCGCAACCTGGAAGTGCCCCAATAAAAGAATATTACATACAAGTTTTTACATGAATGAAAATGAAAAACACTCATCTCACATAAAAACCCCCCGGCTATTCGAACACGAAGATCCAATATAACATATCCAGCAACACATAACATCACATGTCATCAACGTAAGTAAATATGCGCATCCCAATTGTCGTTGACATATAGCAACGAAACCGGCGATATCACACATTACACTTACGGTCACAGAAAAGAAAGTGTAAAACTACAACAGTTGGAATCCGCAACCTCTTTAGACATCGCATGCCTAATCAAATGAAATACTTAGACATCGCATGCCCAACAATTATAAACTCCGCATTTTAGTCTTATTATCGAAAACACTTTTCAATATCATGTCGGGCAATTCAACAGGATTCCCGACATTCTGATCGAATGCTCGTCGCAAACTTTAGTAGGCGGCCGCACCCCTGATACCGTCGACGAAGTGCACTAAGGCGGAACACCGCTATCGCGAGCACCCGAACGGATGCTTTCGGCGACGGGGTTCTCCTACAGTCACTTGGTCGGGGCTATGGGGTGAGGCTGTCCATTAAGTTTACCCGGCGAGTATCCGCGTACGCTACGTGATTGCGACGGACTTTTGATCACATCAAAATTCCGTGGCAACCGATCAAGTGAGACTAAAGTGCTGTGTTTATAACATTCATTCAGTCATCTCATAACTAATTGTGAATTCCAATTATTGTATCACATTCCAGATAAATAGAAAATGTTAAACTTTCCGATCGAACAATCAAACACCCAAGTTTTCCCGATACTGTCCAACACATGAAATAAGTCTAAAAACATTCAGTTCGTGCCTCAGTACCAACGGTCCAGCCGTAGAAGGGTCAAGCCAACGCCTCACATGTGGCACGCCGTACTGCCCCAAACCCTAAGGTTCAAAGGGCAGTTCAAGACGGTCACATAATCAAGTTAAGGTTTGTTGTCTTCTAGAGGGTCCATCGCGTTACTTGCACTACTTAGAACGTCGTTACACTACGGAAAAATCCAACAATTGGAAATTTCCCGGCAGGGGAAAAAGTGGGTATTTATATCCGGTCGAACTTATTAACATATTCAAAAAAATATCCGGAAAAGCACATAGACAAAGTTTGAAATTTCCGATCGAATCATCGAACCCCCAAAACATCCCAGAAAACTCAACTCTTGAGTGAAAATTAAAAATTCCCAGAAAACTCAGCACCAGAAAATAGGAATTACTGTGCAAAAGTCAACGCAAGAGGAGACCATACGGCCGCGGAACCGCCGCACATGCCAAGCTTGTGCCGCGGTTCCGCGGTGGTTTAATTGAATTAGGCCCCCGTATTTCTCAGTAATTCATATAATACCCTGCTTAATTTTCTGCATATTTTTAATGTGGAAAAATGCACAGTTTTGAAAAAAGTACAGAGAGCATGGAAAAATTGGGGTTTCGGGTTCTATCGGGTTTCAAACGTCGTCTAGACTTCGCCTAAGGCACTAGCTAGGCTCTGATACCACTGTAGGGTTCCTAGGCACACTAATGAAGTCTCACAAGTGATCAAACATGTCCAATTGAAATTTTACAAGTGCCTATAAACCCTATACGGATCGTTAACTAGATATATAGGCGAAAAGATGAAAGTAAACAACTTTATAGCTAAAGGAAAGTGGCTACAACCTTTGTAGATCCGGTCCTCCACCTCCTAGGCTCCGTGATGAAGTCGCCTCGCTGTTCAAATCGGATCTTGGACTCTAGCATCGGCTTCATCGGAGAATGGGCGGGCTAGGTCATCGACTATGATGCCGAAGATGATCTACGTCGAGGCATCACTAGATCAAGCTCCTACTTCACCAAGCCATGAAAACTTGTGAAGGAAACACCCTATACTACTTGGCAAGAGGTAGAGGATGAAGAAATAGGAAGTGGGTTCACTTTAGAATTGGACTTCTCACTCATTTTCATCACTTGCCATTGATGTAGAAAGCTTTTCTTTCTTGCTCATGAAGAAGAAGAAAGAAAATATATGATAAGTTATTTTAAAAGGAAAAATATATGAATACTTATCATTTGGCAACCATGATTAGGTGTAGAGAATATACCATGGTTAGTGGGAATGGTTAGGGTTAAGGAAGAGACAAGAATGGTGGACTTGTTCAAAGCTTCAAGAAGCTTCAACAAACAAACAAACAAAGCCACCATTCTCTCTTTATCTTTTCCAAAATAAGAATAATAAATAAATAAATGAATAAGTAAATAAAAAAACCCTAACCATCACCTAACCATGGTTTAATCTAAACATACACCCTAACATTCATGTATCATCAAACATGATACAATCTTGTGCACAAAAGTATATCACATATACAACTTGTGTACATCAAGTGAGAAAAACCAATTTAAGTGAACCAATACTAGTTAATGCAAAGTAGTATATCAAATATAAAATTATACATTAAATCATTAAATCAACACTTGATTTAACGATCCGGTCATATCGCATATAACCGACTAGTATCCTATGTATCGGCTTATCGAATCAATCCTTGATTCGATAACTAGGTTATATCGCATATAACCAATCGATACATTCATCGCGAGAATGGAATACCGTATCACATACACGAATTATTCTCGGTCCTGCACATATCTCATATGTGCTCCTATTTCGTTTCGCTTGAGCCAGGAAACCTCTGTGTAGGACTCTAAAGACTCGTCAATACGCCGGCAGCAGATGATGATCATATCAAGCACCCACAAGCCGCAAGCGGTCTGCTAAACGTAACGGCCACCCGGGTATTGAGCGATCAGAAGATCGACGAGCAAGCCCGCTCACACTCCTGTGAATCCAACCAGTAACACTTACTGTATAGTCCGGTCTGTTCGTCTGATATGTCGCATATCTCGCCTAGGGGTGGTAAACGTCAGACCCCAGTAGCTTGATAAGTCATGCCGACGTGAGGTCCATAACATTCGTGAAACTACTGATAACTCTTACCAGTATATCACTGCAACCCTGGCCAGGGATTTCCTGTTATGGCCAGTCGAGCATAGCACAACATTAACCCCCAATACCGGGAGAGACGAATCCCCTCCTATCGCTCATTGCCTCCATGTGAATCGGGACTGTACCCAAAAACCACCTGTTTGCACAACTCAGTAGAGCCGTGGTAGGGTGGAAATCAAAGCACAGTGGGAGACACACAAGACTCTATGATGATCTCGGGTCAACAGACTAAGCTGTACCAGTGTCACCAGAGAACTGCCATCTGACGTGAGGTATAATACCATCTGGGAGTTCTCGGCGAGTCCGTTCAGTGTACCCAGTCTCCACTGAGCACCCGCATACCATCTCTGATGTCAAACACCAATGGATATGGGATCATCCATCGCCCATCACATGGGTCGAGAAGATATACGCTAGTCTACTCTGGAATATCGATGCCCCGTCTCGATATTCCCACGACTAGGAACAAAGAAGAATGTACTCATTGACTACCCAGGCCCCACTAGTATGATCTTCATCATAGTCCTGGAAGTCGAGTACACATCCTAAGGGCTTTATCAACATGTAATCAGAGAGACAGAAAGTATACATGTTAAGATAAAGAGCAACCAGATAGCGTACTATCATGTCGAGCAAGAAAGTCTTACCTATATATGTCCCAACATCCACTACAATATACATCCTATCTACAGTAATGGCCTCTAGGGCATACATATAACTAACAAGTGTGCTATCTGGTCTGTCTTTATCTGTCATGTTAATATGAGATACTAGTTATCACGTACCGCAAACACATAAGATAAAGCCCATAGGATCTTTGCTTGACTACCAGGATTATTATAAGGATCATACTAGTGGGGCCTGTTAGTTTATAAGCACATCCTTAAATGTCCCTAGTCGTAGGAGTATCTAGACATGGATCGATACTCTATTTTAGACTAGCGTATACGTTTCATGACCCTGTACAGGGCAGTGGTTGATCCTATAGCCATTTATGTTTGACACTGATGATTATATACAGGTGCTCATTGGATGAATTACACCAGACGGACTTACCGAGAACTCCTAGTTGGTATTATACCAATGTCAGATAGTAGTTCTTCAATGACATGAGTACAGGATAGTCCCTAGACCTGAAATCGCCATAGTGTCTCATGTGTGTTCCCACTGTGCTTTGACTACTATCCTACCACGCCTCTATTGAGTCGTGCAAATAGGTTTTAGTTGGGTACAGTCCCAAAGCACATGGAGGCAGTGAGCGGTTGAGGGAATTCGTCACTCCCGGTATTGGGAGTCGATATCGCACTGTGCAGGACACAACTATAGCTAGAAGTCCGTGGATACGGCAGTAGAGATAAACTAGTAAGTGTTACCAGTTGTATCTCTTTGGTTATGAGTCCTCTGTCAGCACGACTTATCGGGTTATTGGGGGTCTGACAGATTCCACTCCCCAGACCCGGTATGTGATACTCCTTGACGAAGAGACCGGACTGTACGGTGACTGTCACTTATAGACTTTGTTGGGTCCGGATGAGTTCGCTCGTCGACCTGTTTTTATCTTGCTCATACCTGAGTAGCCATTACGTACAGCTAGTACCGCTGACGAGCTTGTGGGTTAATCCGAAAGGGGGTTGAATCTAAAAGTGTTTTAGATTCAATCGGATACGATCCTATATAACCTACTGCCAATGTATTGACAGGTATTTAGAGTCCCGCAACGAAAGTGCCTGCCCGGGCAAAACGCGATGTGACGTACGTATAAGGATACATATATGAGTTCGATAAAACATGTATATTGGATATACGTGTTCAATCAGACGACTGTTATACTAGCCGGTTTCACAGCCTGAATGTCAAGTCAAGTGTTGACTTGATAACCGTATTAATGATACGGTTTCTAGTATAGTATATATGATACCGACACTCTCTACAGTATATGATACTGAGAAGATATTGATGGCATTTCATGTATGTGATACATGATGTGTACGTGTATAGGATACACGTACTAATACTTATTTAATATATATATATATATATATATATTTGATATATATATTAATTCCCACTATTATAAATTAAGTACAAATAAATATACTAATAATTATATATATGCAAATGTATATATATCTTTTATATATATATATATATATAAATTATTATTTATTTAATATATTTAATTAGGTGGTGGGGCCCACCCTCTCTCTTATGTGTTGACACACACATGAGAGAGAGTGGGGGTGTGGGTATGTGTCATGTTACATGACATGGGTGAAAAAGGATAATGAAACACCATTCATTTTTTTCAAGCCATCACAAATGAAAAACATCTTCTTCTTCCTCTCATGAAGAGCTTGAGCTCACTAGTTAATAGAAAGTGTTGCCATGGTGAGTTTTTGCAAAAAGTAGAGAGTACCCATCGCTTGCATCGCCTTCCTCTACGCCCAGCAAGTCTCTGGAGGAAGTTCCTCCGACCGGTGACGGAGTTGGAGCTTGGGCAGCCCGCTTTCAACGCTGATAGTCTACGACGAGGCAGTCGGCGTGCAGACGCATTCAGGAGCTCACGGAGTTCAGATGGGGTCTTCTGGGATGAGCCAGACATGCTGCAAAGGTTGTAACACATCTGAACTCTTTCTTTATGCTCTTTATTTTAGCTAGAAACTAGTGTTTGGACGATTTTGGCGTATGGTCGATCGCGCCCCCACGGAATTTTTGTTCTCCGTTCGTTCCTGCTTCCGTTGCACGTGCGCGCGGGGCGTGCCCATCCTTACAGTGGTATCGGATCCAACCAAGCACTAGGACTAGCTTAGGCGATGTTTTAGTTTCGATCGACAAGTTTCCGATTTGGATTTCCGAGTTTAAGCCCTTCTCTGTCCGAATTTCAAAAGTGTTTTAAAATTTTGTTTAAACAACTGCAGAATGTTGTGTTTGATGTGAAAATGACATGGGAGAAAACTGAGGAGTTTTAGCCTTGTACATACATATCAAGATAAAGACAACTCAAATAATATAATATATATATATAACTGAGCAAGATTGTCCTGTACATACATATCCCCAGCATCCACATGTATACATATACAATAATGACCTCTAGGGCATACATATCCAACAAATGGGTGAAGCATGGCTTTGTTCATTATTATATTCATTTGCATTCACTATTGAAGTATGGTTGGATTTTATTATTGAGAAATAATCCATGCTTCAATAAGTGAGATGAATGAGAGAGTCATTCATCACTTGATCATTTTTCATGCAAGCTCATTTGCTAGCTCTCTCCATTCTCATCTTCTTCTGCCTCCTCTACTCTTTTCCATGAGTTGGAAAATAATGAGTTAGAGAATTCTTAGTGAGCTAATACACCTACTTCATCATCCTAGTCTAGATTAGCATTTTAGACTAGGTTGTTTACTTCACTAATACTAGATTAGTGAAGAGGTAGTTGACCTAGAGAAACTTCGGGTGGATCATCTTCGGCATGAAGATCGCGAAGAAAGCTCGTTCCTTCTTCAAGTGGAGCCTAGAAGAGTCGTAGGGACTACTACCCGGAGCTATAGAAGAGAAGGACTTGGTCTACAAAGGTTGTAGTCTCAATCTCTTAGTATAGAACTTGCTATATGTTCATATAAACCCTAATACTCTAGTTAGATTCTAGGTTAGTGTAGCATAGCACCCCGAAAATTTTAAAATTGCATGCTTGATGCCGGTTAAAACCTTTTGGTGGTGGTAGGATACACTTTCATGGTATCAGAGCCAAGCTAGAATATTAGGGAAAGTCTTTACGACGTTAAATTATTCGATCGAGTTTCGAAACCCGACTTTCACCAAGTTTCAGTCCATTTTTCAAAAGTTGAAATTTTCGAGATTAAAAATATGCAGAAAATTATGCAGGGTATTTTATGGAGCCTAAAAAAGTACGAGGACCTAATTCATTCAAACCGCCGTGGAACCACGGCCTAACCTCATGTTTGGCCGCGGTTCTGCTGCAAGTTTGTTGAATTGTGGGCTCCTGCTTCTTTTGCTACTCCATTGTCTTATTTGGCACTTTCTGGGTGTTTTTAGTGAGGCTCAAGTTGTTGAGATCTCTGTGATTTGTGGGTGTTTCATAATTCGATCGAAATGTTTAACGTCGTCTAGATTATGATGATATATGATACAATATTGGAATCCACAACAATTAGTTTTGAGAAAACTAGTTAGTGTTTTATAAATCTAGCGTTTTAATCTCAGTTCATCGATTCCCACGGAGTTTCGATTCGGATCAAAACTCAGTCGCAATTGCGTATAGTACGCGAACACTTAGTCGTGAATCTTGTTGGATTATCCGACTGCTTATTGAAAAGAGTTTTCAATTTGAGACTTAGATGCAAGGTTTATAGGTTAGGCATGAAATTCGGAATTTGAGATATTCCGGGTTTATGATGTCTAAGGAGAATGCGGATTCTAAATATTGTAGTTTTTCATTTCTTTTCTGCGACCGTAAGTATAATATGTGAGGTATCCCCGATCTCGTTGCTATATATCAACGACATTCAGGATACGCATATTTACTTATGTTGATAACATGTGATGTTATGTGTTGCTGTGATATGTTATATTGGATCGTCGTGATTGAATAGCCGAGCGTTTTTGCATGAGATGAGAGTTTTTCAATTATCATTCATGTAAAATTGTATGTAATATTCTTTTATTGGGACACTTCCGGGTTGAGGATGATGTCTCCATTGATGTATATTATTTACTTTTCCGCATTAGGATAGACCCAAGGCGGGGAGCACAAGTAACAGGGATCTAGAGTCCAGTAGGAGCCATCTCGAGGAGTCGAGAATGGGTCTCCTAACTCTAGAATTGGCAGGGTTGCTTTCCGCTCTCGTAGGGGTCTAGGGATGTGGGTTTGGCTATTCATCACGACCGTGGAATCCGTGTTTTTTATTACTGAATGAATTTAAAACACGGACCTCCTAGTATATCCAATAGTTCATATGTTGACTTCTGCTGCTTGAGTTCTGTGATGTGATCATATAACTGCGTGAGACGAATGCTATATATATCTGATATATATAATAAACGTTGCTTATGTTTTGCACCCGTGCTAGTCCAGCCCCCGCTCTGCCGTTAGTTATGTAACCTAACGGTGCATGACGGGGCCTAGTGGCGAATGCGGATGGTATAAGCGTACGTTCTATTTTTGTTTCTTTTCTGTGATGTTTAGGGAAATATAAATGATGGGACTTCATTAGTGAGATTAATGGAAAGAAAAGAAACCTAAATATGTTATAGAATAAAATTTTTCAAAAAGGTAGCTCTACTTCTTGCTTTGCATAGTGATATTCCTTGATGAATATCCAGCACCTCATTCGATGAGGAAAGAGCCGGGATACTTTCACCGGGAGTGACCTCTTTAGCAAAACTAGAAAATTCTACAACCCACTCGGTTTGTTTTGATAGCTTCTCTAGTTCTTTCTTTGCATAGTAGTATTCCTTGATGAATATTCAGCACCTCATTCGATGAGGAAAGAGCCGAGATCCCTTAAACGGGAGTGACCACTTTAGAAAAACTAGCAAATGCTAAAATCACAAGATTCTACAACGATATCAAGTTCATTACACTAAAAGTTTTCTTCAAAACCAGTTGTAACCCTCCGTCATTTCAGATAAGGACTATTTAGTATTCGTGTTCCGTTTGTTGCCCTTATCAAGGCGTAGTGTGCGGTAGCTGATTAGTGCTTATCTGCAACATGTGATGCGATTTGATTAGGGTAGTCGTACGACCTTGTTGACCTTGTCAAGGGTCGTGCGGGTGGGTTTAATATTGGATATGTATGCCCTAGAGGTCATTATTGTATATGTATACATGTGGATGCTTGGACATATGTATGTACAGGACAGTCTTGCTTGATATAATATTATTGTAAGTCTACGTTACCCACCCCGGTACTTACGGGGAGGCGGAATAGGTAAAAGACAAATTTTTATCACAAGGTAACATAGACTTTCTTGAGGATCTTTGCCAAACCATTTCTAACAAACAACTAGAGGTTCTATCTACTATACTTAGGAGATTATACCTCATGCAACAAGTCCTTCGGGTCTTCTCCACTGTCCTCCTCGTCTCCGTAGGCTCCATGGGTCGATCCAGATCGTGGCTTCTTCAACGGCCTCCTTAAGTCGAAGATGATCCACCCGAGAGTCTATAGTCCGAGCTCTACCTCAAGAACCGAGGTAACTAGGGCAACAAGTATGCTAAGCTTGATTTCCTAGGTGATGTAGAGGAAGAAGATGGATTTGTTTGTCTATTTAAATCCTAATTTTCTCAACACATGAGAGCTATAGGATTTTCTAGTGAGGAGGAAGAAGAAGAGAGTATGAGAGCTCTCTTTTGATGAGAGAGAATGAGCAAGAGATAATGATCCATAAGAAAAATAATGTAACACCGGAGTTCATTTATACCAATTCCAGTTCTTGTATTTCTTTATTCGTGATATTTCTTGATTTAACGTATCTTAGGTGCGAATGGTATTTTACACTTTATATTGCATTCGACCCGACCCGCTTGCTTGAACCTGTTAGAGTCTTATTTATAGATTACATTGACTTGTTGCATGGACACGTGCATCTCATTATTAGTTCATACAGGCATTTTATCTAGTATTGCATCTTTTATCATATAACATTTTAGGTCTTGTAAAATAAATTAAAATTGCATTTCATAGCCTGCATGATACCCCTAACCACGTGGTAGCATCCGCGCATCTTGTTCTCGTCCCGTTCAGTGAAACGGACGTGTTTGGATGGCTACGCGCACGTACGTGCATCCGTTCTTGGGGGTATGCTTTTTCGTTACCTGAGGCTTCATTTTGAAATTTGGAATTCGCATATATTTTTCATATTTTAAATCTAAATTCTTAGACCCGACCCGGGGATGTTTTGGAGTAAATTTGTATTTGCCAAAATCTCAAACGGACTAATATTATAATATTATATTACATTCCTTATTCATTCAACATTTCTTTAACTAATATAATATTTTCTTTAATATTAACTGTAACTTTTCGTTTCAACTAAATATATTTTTTAAAAACAAACAAATCTCTCTCTCTCTCTCTCTCTCTCTCTTTATTCCTTCTTTTCCCCAGTTCCCCACAAAAACCTATACACCCTACGTCTCTCTCTCTCCTCTCTTCTCATCATCTTCTTTATTTTTCTTTTTCTTTTCCCGCCTTCCTTCTGCGTCCTCGTGGCCGCGTGAACCCATGCCGCGCTCGCCCGTTGCCATCGCCACCACTGTCGACGCCCATGTCGGCCTCCCCTCGTCACCAGCACCGACTCCTTTTCTCTCTCTCTCTTCTTCTTCTTCTTCACTGCCATTCTTCTCCCGCCTTCGCCGACTGCACAGCCTCGCCTCACCGCCGACACCATCCCCTCGACCCCGATCTCCTCATTCATCATCATCTCCTCCTCAACTTCATCTCCTCTCCTTCCCCGCAAACCCCGACACCACCATCACCCGAGAACCCACAGAACACCCTACCTATGCCGGAGCCCGAGCCTCGTCGTCACCTCCACCTTCGTCGTCGTCCCTCTCAAACCCACCTTCCCAACCTCTCTTCTCCCGAGCCTGCGCACCCATGGCCTTCACCCTGCAACCCTCGCAGCACCAAACCCCATCGCTGGAAAACCCCCCATGCATGGCCTTTTAATTCTCAATATAATCATTATATATTTTTGTTCATTTGTGCCAAATTGGCCTTGGAGTCCATCAAACTTGCACCACCATGAAAAATTCTCTTAATCCAAAATCGCAATGTTCAATCCCGGAAGATATCTTAATCGAAATTTTGTGTAAACTGCCTCTTAAAGTCGTGGTCTCTGTTTCCCCCAATCAGAGCAAGGCTCTGTTTGAATTTCAAAAATTCAAAATTTTGAAGGAACGCTTCAAATCCCGTGCGCTGCGCGCAATGCGCCACGTGTCAGAAGTTGATGCGTCAGCACAGCGCCCGAGGCAGCGCAACCAATCAGAGCAAAGCTCTGTTTAAAACAAAAAAGTAAAGGAAGCAACGTTTCAGCTGCGCAAGCGCTGCGCGACACATGTCTGCGCAGCTGCGCAAGCGCTGCGCTGCGCGACACGTGTCTGCGCAGCTGCGCAAGCGCTGCGCGACACGTGTCTGCGCAGCGCAAGCACAACTGCGCAAGCGCTGCGCTGCACGACACGTGTCTGCGCAGTTGCGCAAGCACACCTGCGCAAGCGCTGCGCTGCACGATACTTGTCTGCGCAGTTGCGCAAGCACAGCTGCGCAAGCACATCTGCGCAAGCGCTGCGCTGCGGGACACGCGTCACGCGCTGGGGCGTTGCGCAAAACAGAATTGAAATTTTAAAGAAATCTTTTCTGTTCTTGTTAAAACAAGAAGATTTTCTTCTGTAAAACAGGAGCCCTTGGATCAAAGATCCAACGGTGGGGAAAATTCCCCAAATCACTCAGAGAAAGATCTCTTAAACAAATTTAACTAATTTATGGGCACTATAAAAGGACCCTAGACCTCAATTCAAAGGGGGAAGATTTTTGTGAAAAATTAAACAGAGAAGACTTTGAAGAATTGGAGAGAAATCCTCAAGAACAAAGAAAAAGGTAAAAACCTTTAGAAAAAGAGAAAATTCTCTTATGAACAGATCATTGATCTGAGAACAAGATCTAGGATCTCTAATGAAAAGAAAAGAAAAGAAATAAATAATAAACAGTGCCTTGCACTTCTTTTTATGAACCATTGGTTCTGAATCTAAAAGATTCTCAAGATAACAGTGCCTTGCACCTTATATGAACCACTGGTTCTTTAGAAAACAAGAAAAAAAACTTGTTTTCTCTGATCTGAAATTGATCCAAAAGAATAAGAACAGTGCCCAGCACTTGCCAAAACTGCGCTATTGCGCAAGCCGCCAGGAAGTGCCACGTGTCAGCAGTGCAGCAGCGCAGCGCACTAACGCAGCGCACTGCGCTGTTGCGCTTGCGCTCACCAGAACGTGACACATGTCACCTCCACGAGCGCTTGCGCTCATTAATTGCACTTAGTACCTGACAAGCCATGTGGGACACTGTCAGGGTATCTAATACAATGCATTATTAAAGGGCAGAGCCCAATCAAAGGTCCAAGGGACCAAACAAAAGTGCTGCACATTATTTTGAAAGGGCAGAGCCCAATTAAAAAGTCTAAACAGAACAAAAATAATACTATGCATTATTTAAAGGGGCAGAGCCCAATTGAGAGGTCCAATGGACCAAAACAAATGCTCTGCATTATAATAAAAAGGGCAGAGCCCAGTCAAAATAGGCATGAATAGCCTGAAGTAATGCTATGCATCATTCTAAAAAGGGGAAAGCCCAAACAGCGGCCTAACAGGCCAAATGCAAACAAAATGTGAACATTTTCAACTGGACTTAGCCTAATTTTGGCCGTAAGTCCTTAAATAAAATTGACTGAGCAAGATTGCTCTCTTAAATCAATTTACGACCGGTTCGAGGGTACATCTCCGAACTCCTCTGACACATGCCGTTGTTATCCTTCAACGACGTCAGAGAGGTGACGGGTCCCGACAACCGTATATCAACATGGACTGCGGGGTCCTTAAACTTGTGGACCGAAACGTCCTTAAACTAATGTCGGACCGAAACGTCCTTAAACTAATATCGGACCGAAACGTCCTTAAACTAATGTCGGACCGAAACGTCCTTAAACTAATATCGGACCGAAACGTCCTTAAACTAATATTCGGACCGAAACGTCCTTAAACTAATGTCGGACCACCACGTCCCTAAACTGGAATATGGACCACCACGTCCCTAAATTGGAATATAGACCGCCACGTCCTTAAACTGGAACATGGACCACTACGTCTCTAAACTGGAACAATAGAGCCTCCAAATGCTCTTCCACCGGATCTAAACGATCCCGTTTAAGTCGATCTTAGCCCCAAAACACGGCTAACGTATCCTTAAACATTCAAGTGGACTAAAAAATTCCAAATCAACTCTGGTTCGAGGGTACATCTCCGAGCTCCTCTGACACCTGTCGTTGTAATCCTTCAACGACGTCAGAGAGGTGACGAGTCCTGACGGCCATATATTAAATGAATCACTACGTTAAGTTGATCTTAGTCTCAAACAGGACTAACGTATCCTTAACGAACGTTTAAGTTGATCTTAGCCGCAACGCGGCTAATGCATCCTTAAACTAAAAACACCAAACCCAAATCTAAGTAAATACGGATTTGGACTAATCCACGTCCTACGGGCGACGCCATTACTCAGTCTCCGTATACAATCCATGGGCAACCACAAACAAAACAAACACCCACGACACGAAGTGAAATTCTGGAGAAGGAGAAAGTTGTTACCGAGATGCGGTAGCGTAATTAACTGCAGGGGCTTGCGCCTGCAGGGAAGAGCGTCCCCACAATAAAAAAAACCCTCAAGCGAGGGGGAATCTGACGAAGTCTGCTACATCGGCCGCATCCGTCTAAACCTCCGATACACGGTGCCATAAATCAACTTGGCATCTTCGGAGAGGTGGACGGATAAAACCAAATAGCATCAGCCCCGAATCTCAGGCAAGACGTCCAAGTCTTGGCCGCCATTTAGAGGGGAACAGATTCTGGCACGCTCGGTGGGACCTTTTCCTCTTTCCACTCCACACTTCGTGTATCGTCTTCACGAACCAATCGCGGTTTGTTAATGGTTGCCTTCGGATTTCAAGTTACTAAGATTTGGTCTTTTGCCTGGCGCAGAACTCAAGATTCAATGGCATTTAACTGCACCAACTGCTCGAAATGCCACTGCAACGGACGCTCCACCTCACCAGGAGGTGTAGCATATGGGCCCCAAGCAGCTTCCTTCCTCGCTCTGCCGGTAGACCAGGTGACCCAAGCCACCACTGGCCTGTTCTTCGGGACCATGATCCCACCTACAACCTTCTCTGCGCCAATACCTGTACCGGAAGTGAACAAGAAGTCAGTCTTCGACCGACTCACTGCTACGACGGCCCCTGTCAACGGGTCGCCAACTACCAAACCGACAGCCTCTGTTTTCACCAGGCTAGATCAGAACTCTAAACTGGCTGTCCCAAGGAAGGCAATAACTGCTGCTCCAGAAGTCGTCAAGGCAGCTTCCCCTGTCTAAGAGTCAGTCTTTTCAAGACTGACGATTCCTGCTCCTGCCTCTGCTCGAGGATCCGTCTTCGATAGGTTGAATATCACCCCTCAAAAGACGACCTCAGTCTTTAAGAGTTTAACACCGGCGGCGCCTCATTCAGACAGGGGGCAAAAAGAAGATGTCTCAATCTCCGAGCCAGTCCCAACGGCTCGTCATACTCGACGTCGCCATTGGCAACGAGTGAGGAAGGCAGGGGGCAACTCCCCCTCAGGACTAACTCCACCGGCTCCAGTGGTAGAAGTCAACGCTGCTGTTCCAACTGGGAACGGCTTTGAACTGCTGAGAAGGGTACGGAAGAACTCTCCAACCGCTACACTAAAGAGATCTCCTCCACCTGCGGAGAGAACTCCAGAACGAAGCAAGAACAGCCCCCTCAACGGCTGTCCTAAAAAATATACAAGGTTTGGCGAAGGGTTCAAGACTCCGTGATCGACCCAGATCACTCACGTCAACAAAAGAAGAAGAAAGTGCAAAAAGAAAAAGACCGTCCTATTAAATAGCAGGGGACAACGATCGCTAGGGTACCCACTACAATGGCCCCTTTAACTTCAACGGCCCCTTCAACTTCAACGGCCCACAAAAGAAGGAGGCCGGAGAAAACCCCCGCGCCGGCTATAAATATCAGAGGTGGTGAACCCAAACGCCCTAAGTCAGGGGGCATTGTGGTCCATACCATCTACGTGGCATCTGGTAAAGAAGACAGCCGCATATCTACAGGTCATCGACCGCTCACCCGATCAGTGACCAAGGCACAGGAGCAACAGCAAAAGCTCCAAGAAATGATGAATGCTATGTCCGCACTTACAGGGCCAAAAGAAAACCCTGAAGCGTCCTCAGATGAATGCCAAGAGGAAGAAACCGACACCGAATTCCTTCGTCGGATATTGGAGAAGAAGGACAAAGAGGCTGCTGAACAAGCAGCCAACATACAGCGTATGGGCCTCCTCTTCCAAGACATGATAGGGATGATGATACAACAAGATCCTCCGACCGAAGATCCCCTGATCGTCCTTGGTGACGATAGGGGAGAGACATCAAATCCTCCGCCAGCCCTATCAACAGCTAAGGAGGATACAATCTCCAAAGCTGATTTGGATGAGTACATCGCCCCACAAATACGGGTTCATCATGCGACCGAAGCAGCTGGCCAGGTCGTAAAAACGGGGCGGCCATATCCAAGTTGGTACGATCAAATCAAGTACCCACCCGGTTACACAATTCCCAAGTTCCATGTCTACAAGGGGACGGGCAATCCTCACCAGCATGTTTCCCAGTTCAGGGCACTCTACGGCAACACCGGTGGTGATGACAAGCTTTTACTTCGCCAGTTTGTTGGAAGTTTATCGGATACGCCGTTCGAGTGGTACTCTGAGCTCCCGAATGACTCTATCAAAACCTTCGCGGAGATGGAGCTACTGTTTACTCAGCGTTTTGCAAGCGCCAGTGAACGTACCCCGATGACGGCACTGATTAACGCCAGGGTAAAGCCAGGTGAGACGTGGGTTCAGTACGCTATACGATGGCGGAACTTATGGTCGAAGTGCGAGCAGCGCATTGAAGAAGCTCCCGCAGTGGGTATGTTTGTGGGAACCCTCGATCCACAAGCAACCATCTCGCAGTTTATGATGTTTTTCAAGCCGACTACCTTCCAGGCCTTGATTGACAAGCTAGCGCAAATGGATCAGATGGGCCATAAACCCCCTCTTCCAAAGCCGGACTCCCGAAATGACAAAGGGAAGGGAAAAGCGATCGTTGTCGCTAATGCTCAACAACAACCGAGCGACTCGAAGCCGGTTGCTCGTCAAAATAATATGCGTCCGTACGTGGCCCTTGAGGAGAGGCTAGGACGTTCTTACTCATTTCCCCGCGATAAAACGAGGAGGTTATTCGAGCTGGCGTTGCGCAACCGACTCATAAATCTGCCGGATCCAAAACGCCCGTTACAACCAAGTGACGTCAACGAGCCCAACTACTGTCCTTATCATCGAGTACTGGGTCATCCGATCGAGGATTGCTACGTTTTCAAAAATTGGCTTGAAAACCAGTACCGACAGGGCAAATTCGCGTTATCTGACAAATGGAAGGTGAATCCCCCGCAACCCCACACATCTAAGAGGACGAATACGCCGGGGGCAACATGCTCCGTCGTTGAAGAAGCTCCTTGGGAAGTTGTATTATCAACCAAGACAAAGAAAATGATGAACGACCTTCAGGCGTGCCCAGCAATAAAGTGGGAGAACCCGTTAGAACCGCAGGTCATTGAAGGGATGCTGAAGCCACGTACAACTCCAAAGACCGATGGTGGTGGCCCGAGCACTCGCAACCAGCCGTCAAAATCTTCGAAAAAGAAGAAGAAGAAATCTAAGAAGCCCGTGAGGCCTGGTGACAAGCGCACGGACTTGCAAAAACAAATCGACGCGCTGGAGGAATACAACCAGAAGGCACGGACTCCCATTACATTCCAAGAATTCCTCAATCACGTCTTTCAAAAGGAAGATGAGGGAGAAAGTTCATCTGATGAATCTGAAGAATGGGTGGCGAGCTGTCATGTGATTTCCCATTCGTTCATGGACGATGAGGAAACTCCTTGTACCGAAGCGCTGGGGGAAGATCTTGAACCAAAATTTCCGGAGCTATCAGATGAAATGATTGACGCGTTCCTTAACGAAGCTCGATTGAAAAGTAAAGCCGATCGAGAACGCGAGACGGCTATATTTGAAAGGGCCAAGCGCCAGCGACTTGATGAAAGAGCTGAGATGATCCCGCTGGAGCAAAACACCTCCGCTACCGACAAAAGCCAATTCAAGATGAGGAAAAAGCTTGCTAAGGCCATATCAATGGGCATGAAGCTACCATCCTCTGAAGGAAACATCACCGGTGAAGTGGAAACGCACCCCTCCTATTGCTTATATCATCAAAAGATTTTGCACCCCACTCAAGAGTGCAAAGCTTTCGATAGATGGTGGCAAGGATATGTTGCTCATCGACAACGCTTTAAGCGGGAAAAGCGTAAAACTCGTCGAGAGCAAAGAAATACGACCGAAGGGATTAAAAGAACTACCGGCAATTGTCGCATGGTTAACACTGGCGGGTCACAATTGCCTACATTCGGGAGCGATTCTGATGAAGAGCTGGAACTTGCCCCTCTCTTTAAAGAATCCACTTTGGGAAAAGAAGAAGAGCCGAAGGTCTGCGAAAATATCCGGCTGCGGAATCGGACGCTGCCTGAAAAGAATCTCGGACCCTCAAACAGAAAAGATAAAGGGAAAGAAAAGGTCTCTGAAGATATCGTCTTAGATGACCAAGTTCTGGAGAAGCTAAGCGCCAACAACCCGCCGAAGATGAATAAGGTGGATTACAACGTCCTAGCGCACCTGAGGAAACTACCCTCACAGCTCAGCATTCTCGACGCCCTTTTGCTATCAAAGGAGGCGAGAGATTCGTTGATCAAGGCACTACAAGATTCGGAACAATTCCAAGCATGCCTGGCCGAGGAAAAGATGAAGGATGAATTGGAGGAAGTGCACACGGCCGATGTCACTTTCGGCGATGAAGACCTTCTCCTTGGGACGTGCGAACACAATCGCCCTCTCTATGTCTCAGGATACTGCCATGATATAAAGATAGGCAAAACCTGATCGGTAACGGATCGTCTGTTAATCTCCTCAACGTGCGGGTGTTAAAAGAAATCTGCTTGAGCGTCCAGCACCCCGCTCGTAACAAGATCACCATCTCCGGGTTCGACTCCCAGTCATCAAGAACTCTTGGGTCTGTGATATTGACGCTACACTTCGGGCTACTCGTCACGGACGTTAAGTTCCACGTCATAGACGCCAAGACATGCTACAACGCTTTACTCGGCCGACCATGGTTACACGAGTACAACATCATCCCTTCTACACAACATCAGTGTATGAAGTATTTTAAAGATGGTTTCGAGTATACCGTGACGGGAGAACTGAACCCGTTCTCTGTGAACGAGGTCCGCAAATATGAAGATGCCAAATACTTCTTACCGGATTTCGAAGACACGGAGAAGTGTCACAAGCCGGAGAACAAAGCTAACGCCACCATCCCTGTCTTCGGGAGTGATACCGAGGAGGAAGAGGAGATAATGTATTCGGGTCTGCCCCAACACAACAAGCCAGGACCGTCCACTCCTACGTTGATTTTTTGTAGTGACTCGGAAGATGAGATCCATGCCGTATTCTCTGCTCGACCTTCAATACGAACGTCCGCTGACGAAGAACAAAGTCTACAAGTCGCCATGGTGCCGCTTAAACACCGTAAAGAACTGGATGCACTTGATATTTACAATGTAGAAAAGCTGCAAACGTTCTATATCCCTCCCAGACGAGAAAGCGAAAAAGCAATTCTATTCTACCGCTCTGAAGAAACCAAAGTGGAGAAAGAAATCTGGCATGGCACGGATCCTATGCTCGACAGGCTTCAGCCTATCCGTCTCCCCAGATGTTATACGGAAGGTTTGAAAAAGCTGCTGAAACGCCAGGGGATATCTTTCAAGCAGACCGTTCGAAAAGCCAAGTTCTATGACAAAGTCTGGAACGTTCCCGTGACTCAACGCAAACTGCCTAATGGAAGAATGGAGACAAAAGGGCTTGGATACATCCGGTCAAAGAAACGAGAGCTACTAAACAGCTGCTATGTTATATATGACTTCGATGAAGAAGAGGATGCTCAATGGGAGGACGCTAATCCTGAGCCAGTAAAAGTTCCAGATGCAAAAGAGCCCAGTCCGTCGTTCGAAGAACAAATGGACAAGCTTATAAGGGAAGCGGGTCAAAAAGTCCGGGACGATCAAATGGTCATCTACGAGAAAACCAAAACGCAACGCCTTCTCCAACAGGCCGTGAAAGGTGAAAATGTCGCCCCTTGTCAACCTGTTATAAAGAAGGCTCGACGCAAAAGCAGAAATAAGTCGAAAGGCCAAAAAGGCGCTCAACAGCAACAAAGCAGGGCTAAGAAGCCACGAAAACGGGAGTCGAGTGTTATTGATCTATCCCTTATGAAGAAAATGGGTCGAGCA
Organism: Agapanthus africanus; assembly: GCA_030015575.1. NCBI lineage: Eukaryota > Viridiplantae > Streptophyta > Magnoliopsida > Asparagales > Amaryllidaceae > Agapanthus > Agapanthus africanus. Next base: position 258,052,721 of record JASDDO010000004.1, read on the forward strand.
TACTCGTTTCCGCGGGACGAGACGAAGAAGATACTTGACCTCGCTCTAAAACATCAGATGCTTACATTGCCGGAGTCTAAACACCCCGAACAAGCGGGCAAGGTCTCACACTCAGACTACTGCTTTTATCACCGAGTGGTAGGGCATCCTCTCGAAGACTGCTTCACCTACAAGAATTGGGTCGAAGATCAGTATCAGCTTAGCAAGTTCGCTCTGTCCGACAATTGGAGAGTAATGCCGCCGCAAAAGCACGAACCCAAGGCCACGAAAGAAGAACCAGTTCCGCATTGGGATCGGAAGCGAATCCGCACTTGTCACATGATAACAATATTAAAAGAAGAGCCCGAGAACATGGATGACCTTCCCTGGTGCTTCGAAAATAGCAACGACGAGATAATCTCAGAATTCCCACCAGCGCCAAAAGAGCTGGAAGATGGAATCCATACCACTGCAGATAACCTCAAGAAAATTGAGTTGGGGACGGCAAACGATCCACGACCGACATTCATCAGCGAGTTACTATCTGAAGAAAGGGTAGCTGCGTTAAAGGACGTGCTTCTACAGCATAGAGATTGCTTCGCGTGGAACTATTCCGAAATGCCGGGACTAGATCCAGAAATTGCTGTACACAGATTGGCGATATCCCCGGACATCAAGCCAGTCAAACAGGCACCGAGAAGAATGCGGCTCGAGCTTGAAATGAGTATCAATGCTGAAGTCAAAAAGCTGATCGACTCTGGCTTCATCCAGGAAGTTCAATACCCTGAATGGATCGCCAACATCGTCCCGGTGATGAAGAAAAATGGGACAGTGCGCATATGCGTGGACTTCCGGGATCTCAATAAAGCCTGCCCGAAGGACGATTTTCCTGTGCCAGTCACCGAACTAATGATAGACAATACCTCCACTCACGAGATTTTCTCCTTCATGGACGGCTCGTCAGGATATAATCAGATAAAAATGCATCACGAAGACCAGAAGCACACCGCTTTCCGGACGCCTTTGGGAATATTCTGCTACAAGGTGATGCCCTTCGGTCTAA